>OX421908.1:7489449-8739449 GCA_949128165.1 Lathronympha strigana
TTTAAAATTAAACGTCGGTATCCGCATCAAATTAAAATTATTTCAATGATTTTTTTAGTGGATGAAACACAATAATGACGTCACAAGGCTGACTCATGACGTTTGTTACTTACGCCTTTCCTGCCCGAGTAACAATATAAATAGATTTTTAGACAAAAATATGAGAGTTACGCAATTAAAAAAAATTACGTGTACCATTAATTGGTCCATTCTTTCGAACCATACAATAAAAAGTAGCACTTAAAAATATGAATGGTTGTCAATTGGAACCCTAGGCCACTTTAGAACTATGTCATAGTGACGCTATAAATCAGATTGTAAGAAATCTCTTATTGCTTATATTGCGAGCCCTTTACAACACTCGTTATCACAGGGTTAAATTATGAAATTAGGGCTCGAAACGAGTCACGGTGTCATGAATACTAATCGCAGCAACATAAGACAATATTAAGATAGCACAGTTGATTTTTAGATCTTTATTTAATTTCGTCTCGACATCTTCACACCAGCCCTTACATACCTGCTTTTGCAGCTGATTGACTTGCTGCGGCGTATCCCCAGCGCTCAGTCTGTCTTCAGGGTTGATGCTCAATTTGTCTCGTAATCCTGGCGTCTGCAAATAAACCAAAACAACAAAAATAAGACAAAACCTTAAGTAGTCTTTCACATCCATTTTCTGACGCGTACACAGGCTTCACACGAAATTATAATAGTAGTTTATGCAACAGTGATATAATAAGGGTTCTTAAAACTTGAGGGAGGCGAAGCCGAGTTTTGTAATAATAAGCTGAATGATAAGCTGTTGCATACCCTAGTTTTTCTACGACAGCTAAAATAGCGTAAAAAGCAAAATCTAGAAACGTGGCAGAATAGAGAAGATGTTGTGCCCACTATAGAAATTAAAAAAAACAACAACATTAAATATCTATCTTATTTTAAATCCAGCAAAGTCTCAATTTATTGTGCTAGGTAATAAATGGCAACGCGCTCAGATCAAGGCACGTAACCCAAAAATACTAATCAGCAACGAGCCTATATGCCAAGCAGAGAGCGCAAAAAACTTGGGCATTATTATGGATGGTGAACTACGATACGTGGATCATGTTAATATGAAAATTCGAAACGCGTTTTTCAGACTTAAGGTATTATATAACGTCCGAAAATACCTATCAGTCAAAGTCAGGGAAATACTGGTTGAATCACTAGTACTCTCTCAACTCAATTACGGGGACATAGTGTACGGACCAAGACTCCTAGCGGTAACAAAAAAGGCCATTCAACGTGTACAAAACGCATGTGTTCGCTTTTGCTACGAAATTCCCAAACGTGCACATATAACTCCGTTTCTTAACGATAAGAAACTATTAAACATGGAAAACCGTAGGCAACAACATCTAGGATATGCAGTTAAAAAGATTTTGGATCTCCAGAGACCGTACTATCTGTACGATAAACTAAAATGGGTCAAAGACACACGCCATAGAGCACAGAGAAGTAGCACAAAACTAGTAATTCTGTCATGTCTGTAAGCTACCTCAGTAATAAACCAGTTCTGCAGTAAGCCGGTCGTATCATTCGCTCCCGAATACCTCATTGGCGCACGAGTGGCAAACTTACCCGCGAGTACCGAAAATAAAACGAATTCCGTGATTTTTAACGAAACCGAAATTTAAAATGTCGTTTTTAGGTAAATTAACGGTTTTTGACCACAAATCAAGTGATTGGTTGATTTTTAAGGGAAAGTTAACAAAGTTTATGCTTTTAAATTCAATTAAGGATGAAAATAAAAGTGCAGTGCTGTTAACATACATTTCGGATGAGTCGTACCGCTTGTTGCATAATCTCGTATATCCAGATGATATCGAGAAGAAAACCTACCAAGAACTGGTTACTGTACTCGACAAGCATTTTAAGCCTAAGCAGTGTTCGTTCGTTGAGAAGGCAAAGTTCTACAGTGCTACAAGGAGTCCTGGGGAAACCCTAGGTGACTGGGCGGCGCGACTAAGGGGTCTCGCGTGTTACTGCGAATTCGGTTCCGCCTTGGATATGGTCCTGCTAGACCGTTTTGTTCTTGGCTTGGGCATGGGGCCCGAGCGGGACAAGCTATTTGAGCAAGATTGTAAAAGTTTGACCTTTACGAAGGCACTGGAAATTGCAGAGAAGGCTGAGAGTGCGCGAGAAGCAAAAAAGGTGGATTCATCAGGTGCTGGTGTGATAGTGAAGCAGGAGCCAGTGTTTCGGGTAGGCAGCGACGGTAGGTCGAGCGACGGGCCCGGCCGCCGCGCGCCCGGCCGCGCGACCACCGCCTCCGGTTCGAGATGCCAGCGCGATAGCGATGTTCCTCGTTGCTCCGTGTGCGGAATGAAAAACCACGATAGTGATAAGTGTCGCTATAAAGGGTTGCGTTGTCAGAAATGTGGTGAAAAAGGCCATCTTAAAAAAGTGTGTAAAGTTCGGGTAAATAGTGTGGAAGTTCAAGACTCAGATACTACCTGTGAGGACTGTAAGGAATGCGCATTATTTAATCTAAGGTATGAAAACTATGCTCCTATTATTTTACCTGTAATCATAAACGATCAAGAGATCCATATGGAACTTGATTCCGGTTCCGGAATTTCAGTTATGTCAAAAAGTATGTACCTTTCTCATTTTTCTAAACTACCTCTAGAAAAATGTTTTATAAAGTTATGTGTATATAACGGACACAAAATCACCCCTCTTGGTTGTTTTGCAGTTGATGTCTATTATAACGGTAATACAAATAAAATTAATATATACGTCGTTGAGAATGGCGGGCCACCCCTCTTGGGGCGTGATTTTCTGTTCAAATTTGGATTTGAATTGTGTCCAGTACAAAATAATAAGCTATCGGTGCATAACGATGAATTGGATCTAAGAAGTTTGATTGAAGAGTTTGGTGAATTATGGGAGGACGGTTTAGGTACATTCAATAAATTTAAAATAAAGTTGAGTCTTAAAGAAAATACTGAGCCCAAGTTTTTTAAAGCCCGTACAGTTCCTTTTGCTATAAAAAGTAAGGTTGAAGATGAAATTGAGCGACTGGTCAAATTAGGCATCTTAGTACCAGTTAATTTTTCAAAATACGCTACGCCTATAGTCCCCGTTTTAAAATGTAACGGAAAAGTTCGTATTGCGGGGGATTATTCGGTTACTTTGAATAAAGACATGCATGTAGATAGGTACCCAATGCCTCGTATTGAGGAAGTTTTCGCGAAAATAGGAGGAGGCCAGTCTTATACTAAGATCGACCTAAGTGATGCATACAATCAGTTTCCTATCGAAGATGAGGATGGATCACAGGAGCTAACGACCATAAACACGCCACGGGGGCTATTTAAGTATACCCGGCTCGTCTATGGCTTAGCCAATGCGCCAGCCATTTTCCAAAGGACTATGGAGACGTTGTTAGCCGGTATAGAAGGGGTCTCCTGTTGGATAGACGATGTATGCATTACAGGTAGTACGAGGGAACAACACATGTCTAGGTTACGCGAAGTGCTGCATAGGCTACGAGACGCAGGGCTGCGGCTGAAAAAAGATAAATGTGAATTTTTCCAGCTGAGTGTCACATACTTAGGTTACGTCATTGATAAGCATGGCATCAGGACGTGTCCAAAAAAGACAGAGGCAATCTTAGGTTCCCCTACACCTAAAAATGTGATGGATGTGAAACGATTCCTGGGAGTCATAAACTACTATCGTACTTTTATTCCTAGTGCCGCAACCATACTAAGTCCGTTACACGATTTGCTTCGTAAAGACGTGCCCTGGGTATGGAATGATAAGCATGAAAATGCTTTTAATACGATAAAGCGGGAATTAGCATCTGATAGGGTACTGACTCATTTTGATCCTGCAGCGCGTCTGGTACTCTCAGTTGACGCGGGCCCAGGGGGCCTCGGCGCTTGGCTGGCGCAGGGAAATGAAGGGGAAGAACGACCGCTCGCTTTTGCCTCGAGATCCTTATCAGCAAGCGAAAAAAACTATAGCCAGATTAATAAGGAAGCCGCGGCTATTGTGTTTGGTGTTAAGCATTTTCACCAATACCTGTATGGTCGTGATATACCGTTTATCCTCAAAACAGACCACCAGCCCTTATTAGCAATATTTGGAAAAAAAAATGGGATCCCTGTAATGGCGGCTTCTCGGTTACAGCGATATGCAATTTTCCTATCCGCGTACAATTTTACTATAAAATATATAACAAGTGAAAATAATACCGTCGCCGACTATTTTTCAAGGGCACCCATCGATACAGTTAGTGAACAGGACACTTGCCGTAGCGGATCGTATTTAAACTTTATTAAGGACACTACGTTACCTATTCTGTTTAATGATATAAAGGAGGCCACACAGAGAGATAAGGTACTGCAAATAGTTTCTAAATACATTCGTTTCGGTTGGCCCCGTAAAATTAAATGTAAGAATATTTTACCGTATTATAACTGTAAAAACGACTTAGATGTCGAAGATGGCTGTGTTATGAGAGGACATCGGATTGTCATTCCACAAATATATCGGGAACAACTGATTAAGGAATTACATAACGGCCATTTTGGCGTGGTTAAAACTAAAAATCTAGCACGTAGTAAATTTTGGTTCCCGGGCATTGATGCCGAAATTGAACGTATGGTTCTCGCGTGTAGTACATGCAGCGCACTGCGCGCCGCGCCCGCGCGCGCTGAGTTCCAGCCCTGGCCGCGCGCCGCCGCGCCGTGGGAGCGCATACACATCGACTACGCGCAATACGAACAAAAGGTATTCCTTATTGTAGTAGATAGTTATAGCAAATGGGTAGAATGCATATATATGAATGATTTATCAACGAAGACTTTGGTTAACAAACTATCTATGTTATTCTACATATTCGGCTATCCATTGTTAATTGTATCGGATAATGATCCTAAGATAAGTAACGATGAATTTAGCAAATTCTGTCAGCTTAATGGCATAAAACATTTAACTTCTCCAATTTATCATCCCTGTAGCAATGGGCAAGCTGAAATATGTGTGAAGTTATGTAAGAGGATGTTGAAATGCATTTTATTTAAAAATTCAAACTCAACTATCCTGGAAATAAATAGGCAATTAGCTAGGTACTTGTTTGAATATCGTAGTACGCCGCACTGCGCGGCGGGTGACTCACCGGCTAAATTGATGTTTGGTCGAGATTTGCGCACACGGTTGCATTTAATTCTACCAAAACAAAAATCGTGCATCACAGTGTCTGATGTTAGCACTAATACTGGTAGGTTAAGAACGTTTGAGCCTGGAGATGATGTTTGGGTACGTTGTTACATACATCAAAAACCTACTTGGTTACTAGGGAGGGTTATCAATAAGTTAGGTAATAGACTATATACAGTGTTTGTGAATAGTCATGGCTTATGCAAACGGCACGTAGATCAATTAAGACGTTATTATGCACCGATAAGCTCTAATTTTGATCCGTCAGTGTTGACACCGTCAAATATTAATAATAGTGCCGAACCACTCAGATTGAGTAGTGCTCAGCCATCTAACTCCGCAGAAATAGAAACGGCAATACCTACTTCTTCAAGCGAACGTCATAACGTAAACGAGGATTTTTATGAATGTGAAGAAGGTAGATCAACTGCCGATTCTATTATTTCGGGCGCGGGCGAACAGCTGATCATAAGTCGAACGCCTGCGACGCCACAGTCAGAGCCCGACCAAAATGTAAACGCGGAGGGGATGACCGAAGCGCGACACTCACACGCCGACACCGGTGCTGCCGCTCGCACAGAGACTACGGAGTCTACGGATAACGGTTCATCAGCTGATAACGCGGCAATGTGTGAGTCTGGCGCTCGTCGCATTAACTTGCGCCCTAGGGATAAGGTTGTTAGTTATAAGTTTTAATGTAGTTTAACGCGATAATTACGTAATCCATTGTTTATCATTTTGTTGCCAGGTTCCCAGAATAATCGTGGGAGGAGTGTCATGTCTGTAAGCTACCTCAGTAATAAACCAGTTCTGCAGTAAGCCGGTCGTATCATTCGCTCCCGAATACCTCAAATTCCCAAACACAAAACAGCATTCTTTAGAGGGAGTTTTAAATTTGCTGCAGCCAAGGTGTGGAACGATCTACCACCACCTCTTCGGGAACCTATATCTCAGTTTAAGTTCAAACAGCAAATACGGAATCATTTACTGGCCAGTCAGACCAAGGCTTAACCCTCCCTCATAAAACCACCACCTTACATACTTAATAATAATAATAAAAAACAGACGCACACTCATGAACAGTTCCTCGCTTATACACATGTACTCGCACACGGATGCACACTCACACGAATACACTCACACACACGCACATGCACTTTTTGTATAAAAACCAATAGCGTTACATTTTGACCACACAAGCGCTAAGTCGTATTTTTTCTTTTTTGTACCATTTACTGGCCGACCACTCCTAGTCTAGGACCGGTCTGAAAACCAGCGCTGGGCTCGCCAGCCCAGCACATGCTGAGACTGGGACCTATTGTCTTATACTATAAAAAAATTTAGTTGTAGCTGGTATTATAGTGTTTGATTGTTTTGTGAATTTGCATGGCTTTATTCTATTTTACCTATAGTTGTTCTAATATTTTGTAATCATGTTTTGTTATGGTATGTGACAATAAACTATTCTTATTCTTATTCTTAAATAAATAAATAATAAATAAATATTGTGGGACAATTTTACACAAATCGACCTAGTCCCACGGTAAGCTCAATAAGGCTTGTGATGTGGGTACTAGAGGACGATATATATAATAGATACATATAAATACTTAAATACATAGAAAACATCCATAACTCAGGAACAAATATTCGTGATAAACACACAAATAAATGCCCTGACCAGGATTCGAACCCAGGACCTCCTGCTTCGTAGGCAGGGTCACTACCGACTAGGCTAGGAGGCCGTTACATTGCTCATATATTGTATGAAAATCCATAGGAGCAGTGTTCTTATGGAATACCACAGACAACGTTATAAAGTATACTTTTTAAATATAGCTGTCATCTAATTGACAGATAGAAGTGCTGGAGTAGAAAAATGATCATTGCTAGCTCTGACAGGTCGTTTTAGAGGTGAAGAGGCATTTCACAAGCCCGTGCCATTCCATTTTAGTCTCCCTTCTAGCCTCGTTCGGACCGTCGCCAAGAGTTTATAAGCCATCGGTAACTACGCGTCGATGATTTCCGACCGAAAGGGATACTTGTGTTATCCGCTTCTCCTCGACATTTCCATTGTCGCAATCTCTGTAATGTGTGGTATGTTTTAATTCAACAATGCACTCACAACAAGTCCAGATGGTGTCGGACCACGTCCCGGCGTCGCGAAGCTTCCAGGCGTCGATACTTCGCTGCGAGACGATCTGTACAAACAGGGAACATGAAATTAGAATAACTCGGGTTTTAGACCCGCTCCAATATAAAGTCAAAAGTTTTGCGCGGTTCGATAAACTTTACTTTTATAAGAAAATTTTGTCATGCTATTTATGTATGAAAGATCATTGACAGTTAAGGAATACAAATGGCTTATTTTTAGCTTACACATATGATAGTTATCTGACAAAATATAATTTTAATTATATCCAACCGTTTAATATACAGGCTGTTTGGTAACCGGATGCTAAGCCGAAACATTCTTAGCCATACTTGTCTTATATCGAATGTTATTCGTTTTTTTTTTAATATTTCAGTTCCAAGATTCATTAGAGAAATCTCCAAAATTTCAGACTTAATCGATAATAGTACTTTTTTTCCTGTAAAAATGCTCTAAAATATATACAAATAGTATGCCACAAAAACCTGTAAAAGGCAAAAATCATTATGATTTGCGTTAAATCAGGCCGAAAAAGTACTAAATTCATGAGCATTTAAGAACTCTTATCACAAGGTCTACCGGTACCTGAAGGGAGTGGCGAGCACGGTGTTAGGTGTAGCAAGCGCCTGCGCCTGAGGAAGGGCGCCGGAGAAGTCGCTCTGCTGCAGCGGCGTGTTCAGGCCGCCCTTCAGTGGCGTGTCCACGTGTGTGAGAGCCATCACGTTCTGCGCCTCCATTAGGATCCTGAGATATTAAGAGGTAAAAAAAAAATCGTTCGTGTATTTTAAATAACGACCCTAGGATAAGCCTAAGCTACAAGGTTCAAATTCATCTACTATAGGCTAGACGACTAAAAAAATCTATTTAGTCCGTCTTTTACATTATTAAAAAAATATTGTACTCGTATTTTTTCTTTTGTTTGTTAAATCAAAAATGACTAAAATACAGTGCGTTCAAGTTTCGCGTAACGTCACCATTAGGTACAATTCTTACCTAGTAGTGACATCACTAGCCCCCACCCCGGAACTTTGATGCTCTTTATCTTTGTTAATTTTCGCTAAATTGAAAAAGGAAAAAATACGTGTCTAATCTAACTGACAGTGACAGACTATTACAATGATAGCTTTTCAACCTAGTCGTCATCCCTATTCTTGCAAGAATTGGAACTAGTTCATATTCGGTAGCATTAAGCTAGGTAGGCTAGGTGAATATATTAATGGCTATGATGATGATGATGTTGATGTACTTAACATTTTCGACACCGCGCACCCGCCACGCGGGCACTCGTAAACTTTACTCAGATGCGTCTGCGTACCCGCTAGTCGGGCAAGAGCTATAAACCTACACGCGACGCCAAAGTACCCGCCAGGCGGGCAAGCATACCCTACACGCGACGCCAAAGTACCCGCCAGGCGGGTAAGCATTGCATCTTCGCTACGTCCGCCGCTTGCCCGCCTAGCGGGTTCGCGGCGTGCGGCATTGAGTTGCACGTCGTTGCAGTTGCAGTACTGTCGGTTTCTGGGGTATTGTTCGAAATTTTGCCTGGTTGCGAAAGTGTTAAGCAAAGCTTACACAGTTTATTTTTCAATGGATCTTACCTGTCTTGGTGTTGCATGGGTGTCCGTAACGCGGTAGCAGGCGTCGGGGTCAGCGCATAGTCGGCTAGCAGCGCGTCCGTGGCGGCGCCGGCCTCGCCCGCCGACTCGCGGGCCGCTTCCGAAGCTCGGCCTAGCTTTACCACTTGCTGGAGCTCCTAGGGACGAAAATATAAACGATTATGGGCATTTTCAAAAATTTGGTACCATTTTCATTTTTTTTTTTAATATAGGAAGTTTTGGGTTTTTTGTAACCAGAATCACGAGTACTATTGATTAAAAACAAGAATAATAGTGTCCCGTTTTTTTTGGTCAGCTTTGTAACGCATTTTTTCATACATTTCGTATGGGCCGTTACAAACCTGACAAAAAAAAATTGCATGGAAAATTGAGGACCCATTTTCATTAAAAGGGTGCACTTTTTTCTGAAAATGCCCTTATAACTGTTGGCAACCCCAACAGAACATTATTCTATATTCATTCACTCTTTCCTTTCGTTCACTCCTTCCCTCGCTCTGTATAACTGTGCGCCATTACTATACTGACTGTGTGTAACAATGTGTGTTTTTTTTTATACTACGACGGTGACAAACAAGCATACGGCCCGTCTGATGGTAAACGGTCACCGTAGCCTATGAACGCCTGCAACTCCAGGGGTGTTACATGCGCGTTGCCGACCCTTTAACAACTTTAACACTCCTTTTTTGAAGAACCCCATACTGTAGTCCTTTGGATAAACAGCGGCAGGGAGCTCATTCCACAGGCGGAGCGTCCGCGGGAGGAAGTTCCTCTTAAACCGCGCGGTACGAGACCATTTAGGCTCCAGGGTATGCGGGTGAACACCCTGCCGACGGCGAGCGGTGAAAATAAGTGTTTAAATATGAAGCTGTTTCCCTTTTCTTCGACCTCAACTGCACCAGCCCCATGGCTCCCCTGAACAATAACGAACTTTTATTTTTAAGCAGTTACGGCTGCGAACGATACCAAGAAACTAGAAGCGCCCCAAGGCGTATGCCGTGGATATGGTGGTGACATTCGGGGCGACGCGTGTGGTCTCGGTAGCTCAGTTGCCAGAGCGGTGGGCGTGTATCCCAGTCGCACTTTTCCTTTCTTTCTTAGAGATCATAACAAAGTTTAAAAGCATTATTTTAATGAGCCATCACACTGTTCTAAGGGGAAATATTTAGATGTAATAGGACCATTACGCCCGAGGTAAACGACGCGAAAGCGTGATGGCCGGGCATGACTCGGCTCGTGCGTCGCCACTGTTTATCCCAGGCTTTATTAATTTATAGGAATCAAAGTGTTGTTGCAATTAGTCAGATGTGGCACAACCCCTACACATTTTTGGAGTAAAGTAAAATTACGTTTTCCCTACTCTTACTTTTCAACGATTTAAAGTGAAATAAAACTTAATATTTATATATTTTTTCCTCACAATCGAAGTGAAAAGCAGAGTGTATATCTCAGGTGTAAGTACCCATTTTATCCTCTACTTTCGTCCTCGTTGCACTCGGACCCATAAATAGCCTCGGCTGAACTGGGTTACTTTATTTATTTTATTATTATTATTTATTATTCGGAGAACCAACAGCTAACAATTCAAGATAATTATATAAACTAATTATATAACTTAAGTAACAGAGAGCCAATTACAGGTTCCCACCAGTAGTAACAGATTAACAAACAAATGGTGGTTGACATCACTACAATCACTACAATTTATGCCCATTACAATCTACTATATTCTCATACCTGGTCCGTGACCTGCGGCTCGGGCAGCACCAGCTTGCTGCGTTTGCGCGCCGGCTGGTCGCCCTGCAGCATCGCTTGCGGGACATCGTTTTCCTTGCGCTGTTTCAGTTTTTGTTTGTCCTTGCGACGGTCTCTCTGAAAAATAAAACAATAAGTTTTAATTTCTGGTTGATTCACCGCTGAGAAGGAATCCATTAACATAAAAACAAAATCGTCTTCTATACCTACAAACCAGCTCAACTACAAGACAACTCGTGGTCATCGCATATATGCAAACCCATACTAATTTGGTATAGAAGCGCGACCGCTTATTTTATATGCACCTACGTTTACGATCAGTTCTCGTAAAAATTAAAATTATTACATTTATTGTGTTTTAGGGGTGAACCTGGAATATTGCAGTATAAAATGGTGTGGTGGTAGTCGGTTATGCTTATGGAATCGTAGAAATTCACAAGTAAAACTGTGCATATGTGTGGTGATCTCATTATCTTTGTAAAGGCTTCTTAATGCAGTGTCTGTCTATCTGTGCCTTTATCATTTTTAGATTTCACTCGAGTTTTTAACTTTTTTGCAAAATTACGTGACCACACAAAAATTTTGCGTCAAGAGTTTTGTCGTTCGTGTCAGTTAAGCAGTAACTTTAGTTTCTCTTCTTTAGAAGACATCGTGAGGAAACCGGACTCTATCTAATATATCCGGGTAATATAGCCTAGCTTCTGGGTTGGATGCAATTGTCATCTGCAGTTATTTTCGTAACAAATAGCGCCTACGCCAAATCCCTAGTAAAGTGCTAGCAAGGATGAAAGATATATAGCAAGGACTTGGTCGGACGACGGAGTCCCACAGGAGCGCACAGGTACGTGGGGTCGCTACTCCCCAACAACTCGCCACAAGCTGCCCTGCGTTGACCGATTGAACCGGTCGAAACCAGTGGGCTTATTTATTTTATTATTATTACTATAAAAAGTATACTGTATAATTACTATTTAAAACGAGATATTTACCATATAAAATGTGCCACATAATTCTGTAAATAGGTACATCATTCTCATTTCCCTCAAGTATACAAAATATGTATATCCAGAGGGTATTAAGCGGGTAGATCGCTACGGCGTGTACCCAGACGAATCACCCACCCAGACCACAAATAAAAACTCACCGCTAATCAGTTACACCGTGAACATGGCACTTGTAACAGTGCCGAAATATCGGGAGCTCGCAAAAACAAATAAATATACATGCTAAATATCTCGTTTCAAATAGTAATTATAATGTAAATTACCATGTTAGCTTAAAATCGTATAAAAGTATACCTCTTCTTTCTCCGAGTGCAGTTCACCATCAAGATGTTGTTGCCGAAGCCGCGAGAAGTCTGGCGCCATGGGGTCCACGACTTCAGTTGAGGTGTCGAAGAATCCCGCCGCTGGACGCTTCTCGAACGGAATCTCAGAGTTGTAGTCGACGCCACGCTTCTTCTTGCGCCTAGATTAGAGTTAGATGTCATTTATATACAGTAGAACCTCGATTATTCGAACGCCACTATGGTTTATCCGAACCCTCCATTATCCGAATGCACTCAATACTTACCAAAGGTATTAAGCATGTTATGACACCGTTTGTTGTAGAATTTGAAAAAATACACTAAAAACTCATTCATTTTAGTATATTTTCATTCATATCTAATTAATTTTATTCGGGTGTGCTTATCCCAAAGTTAAAAAAGTGAGTCAAATTTGAATATACATAAATACTTTCATGTTAAAAGGTTGTTCTTAGATCTCGTATTTAAAAACTTACATTTCGACTATCCGAACATTTGATTGTCCAAACTAGGTAATAGGCTCCCATAAGCAGGCCATATACGCTCGGGCAATCCGTGGCAATCAATCTTCATAGTAGGTATGTCCGCCAGGCATCTGCCAGACCAATTTCCCATACATTTATTCGCAGATCTGGCGAATATGCCTGGACGTATATGGACGGCAAATCAGTTTGTATAATCATGGTTCATAATCGAGAGTGTAATCATAAGCAGCATTTAGCTTATGCGTGGCAGAGTACACGGCATGTATATTCGCAGCAGCCGCACGCAATATGCTCGCTCATACTTGAGGCTATATTAATACAATTTTGCCACCATGGCCATATTGTGCAAAATAATTAGGTTGGCCATATTGTGCAAAATAATTAGGTTGGCCATATATAAAATAAAGTAGCCTTTATACCGACTATCATATTCTGTCAGGTTGGCCATACTGCACATCTTTAACTATGAAACAAACTCTGAAATCGTGAAACAAATTGGCTTTCTGGCTCAAAATTTGGCAACAACATAGTTTGTAAATTTGACCAACCTAATTCATGATTTCACAACTCATACCCTGGCTGAATGACAATGTTAACTTCTTTCAAAGTTTTATTGATGTTTTAGAGTGACTTCTTTTAAACAGAAAACATTGACTTACCTCATAGGCACAGCAATACCAGCAGCACTCAGTTCCCGCCGTTTCTGTAGTGCAGCCAGCCGTCTCGCTTCCTCCAGCTGTTTTTCTCTAGCTTTCCTTTTAGCCTTTTTGCCCTGTGTGTTGGCAAGACGTGCGCGAGCCTCTGATAGCATTTCCAGTTCTGAAGTTAAAAGTATAGTTTAAAATTATATCAAAGCTGGGTAAAGAGGAAATTGGTAATGTAAATAAATTGTTAAATATATACTAATAAAGACATATATTTGCTGGACATATTTGATCCATAACAGTTTAAAAATATCTATAGATTTCAAACTAGATCAACTTTTGAAATGTAAATGTTTTTCTCTTTATTGTAACCTCATTTATTCCGGTAGTAATATTATACAAAATTATTTGACACATATTTTATTCTTTTAAAAGTCAACTAAAATTGATAAGAATTATATGGGTGTGAAGTCATCTGAAACTTAAATGAACTGTATTTGGTATTTTTTTATTTACAATATTTTTTTATTTACAATATAAACTGTAATACTGTGAAATTTGTATGAAATAAAAAAAAAAATTGTATCTATTTATAATTCTAGGACAAAAGGAAATATCAAAGAAAAAAATATACAATAATATATAATATTGACCTATACAATTGACAAATGTGACTATGTATTAGAAGCCTGAAAGACAACACCCATTTGATTCATATGCAAGACAGAATAATAAATGAGAAACCTTACCATCTTCATCCATGTCTTTGGGGTCAGGTCTGGCGGGTTTTGTCTCAGGATTAGGATCAATTTCACCCGGCTTCAGTTTGCGGGGATCATCACCCATATCTTCACCCTCCTCCTTCTTTTGAGCTTGATCCCTGTAATTTGGATTTCATAGAAGTAACTAAACAATATGGGTAAAAAAATATTTGCAATTTAGCACTAATGCTTCTGAGCAATAGACATTGTTAGCACTTGCAAATCTATCTCTTTCAATAAAATAAATTTAACTATAGGTACAATAGCAAAGCAATAGGTAAGGAATTTCTGTTACAATATCTTTAATCGACTTTAGAACTGTTCCAACTGCAACCTAATAATTTCATCACCCTCTAAACATTCCACAGCTGAGTACAGGTTTTGATACATTGTTAAATAAAGCCCTTTTAAGTAAGATGGCACTATTTTAAAAACAAAGTGATTTTAAAAATGGAATTTTGAGCTGTGGTATATAAAGTATGTTTTCAATTAATGCACTATTTGGCTTAGACCCAATTGCACCAAGCTGGGTTATCAATTAACCTTAGCTGACGTTAGCTGTCAAATTCTATACTAAAAACGCTTAACTTAACGCCTGCGGTCAGCGCCTCTCCTGGCGCGCCCGCCCGCGCCCACCGCGCTGCAGCAGCACGCGCCGCACCCGACCGCGCTCTCTGTACTCAACTCCGTACTTAACGTACACCCGCAATGTGATCTATTTCATTCTACATGGGAATTCCTAATTCAAAAATGTAAGGAAGTCATTGAAACATCCTAAATGCGTTAAAATGTCATGTCTACCTTGATTTTAAGTATTGTAATTTTAGTATATAGGTATAATTAATATTTGTAACGCTTTGGCATGTTAGCTGTAAGTTAGTTAGTTAGTTAGTTTTTCTGGGCTTTTTCCGCAACTCGACATCCAATGTGCCTTTTTTATACTTGTAATGTAAGTTACAGATGTATACTTGTAAAATAAATAAAAAATAAAAACTCTGGGCTAGTTAGCTTAGCTAGCCCCGTGTGGTGCAAGTAGCACTTAGGAACATTATTAGGATGTCTAACCATGGTTCCACCCATAATAATTATAATTCACAGACAATTAGAATAAGTCTTAATATATATCATGATACTTACAGTAAATATTCATATCTTTCTAAGCACTGAGCTGCAGTACGGCCAATAATAGGAGCAATGGTCCTCCATTGTGTCGGCATCAGCTTGGCCAAGTGCAACAGCTTCTCGTCCTCCTCGCGTGACCACTCTGTCTTCTTGATGCTTGGGTCCAGCCATTCGTACCAACGAGCCTTACACTGTTTGGCAGACTTGCGGTGCAGCAGTGAAGCAATACGAGACCACTGGTTTTTGCCATATTTCATTACAGCCGCTTTCAGGATTTCATCCTAAAACATATTCTCACTCGTTAAATCACGTTAATCAAATAAATGTATTGATAGAACGGAGATATATTGGAATGAAACAAACCTCGGTGTTGCGCCAAACGCCGCCTTTTATCATTATACGCGGCATGTTGGCGAATTATTGGTTCCTTTCCTTTTAAACAATAAAAACACTATAACGGTGATGATTTTTAAGCGTATACTGGGCAAATTAATTTAATGAATCGCAAAATATAAATCGCGTCCACTCAACACACCACTCATATCTTGTCAGTTTGACATTTGTGTTAGACGCCATATTTGATTTTCTTTTTATATGTCCTACCGCGGATGCTAAGAAAATTGGCACAAATTATTCTTTTTTTTTTTTTTTTTTATACGACGACGGTGACAAACAAGCATACGGCCCGCCTGATGGTAAGCGGTCACCGTAGCCTATGGACGCCTGCAACTCCAGGGGAGTTACACGCGCGTTGTCGACCCTTTAAAAAAGGAGGATTCGCTGTGTTGACAGCTAAAGGGGCAAGCTTAGCTCCGTGGGTACACCCCACTCCCCAGCTGTCAACACAGCGAATCCTCTTGGAGCTCTGGCAACCTTACTCACCGACAGAAACACAACACTATGAGTAGGGTCTAGTGTTATTTAACTGCGGTTTTCTGTAAGGTGGAGGTACTTCCCCAGATGGGCTCTGCTCCAGATTTGAGCGAAACGACATTCGTTGTGCTGTGCCCTACCACACTAAACGATATGCATCCGCTGTGCCCATACCTCTCTCGCATTCTATTCACATTTTGTATTATTTCGTTTCGTTACACGCTTGCTGCAGCAATTAGTGCAACTTGCAGTTAAGCACATTTGCATGAGGTCTTTTCGGCCTCATACCGCAGTCAAGGTGTTATGTTATACACCTACTGGTACAATAGTATAGTAGTTTCTGCTTAATTCACTAGTGGAAACTGTTTTGGCTCCTGTATTATTCATAATGTTTATATTTTGTATAATTGCATGCTGTTTGTTTCCCAATAAATTAAAAAAAAAAAAAAAAAAAAAATAGATTCATCATAACTGCCAGGAGCCACTTGAATGTCTACAAAGTTGGAGGATTAAGATTTATAGGTATAGATATACATATACCAGAGATGCTTTTTTTTAACGATGGCAGCGCTGCAGCGTCATCTGAGCTTCACTTTGCAGGCTTAACCTTAATTTGCTTTTTCTTCGGACAAAAATAAATTACATATGTTACAGCGAAAAGGATGTTAGGATCCTAACATGTAAGCAGTCTATTGTCCGCTCTGATTTTGGTCCGAGGCGAGGGCCCACATTTATTAAGCGTTCTAAACTTGTAAGGCTACAAAAATATAACTAAACTCAGGAATCAAAAAAGTTTTTATTTTATTTATTCCACTTACATTACTACATCATTTCAACGTCTACATTCTCAGTAACTTTCAACTTAATCGAGACTGTGTTAGGAGTAGTTACATCGGCCACTAGGATTTCAGCACCATTATATAATCCTAAATCTGTAACCTTCTTTTTTAAGTTATCTCTTGTCCTCTCTTCTATGCTTTTGATTGAAGACATGTATAACGTTTTATTACGACCGTTGATAATAGTGGTGATTCCTGAAAAAAGAAAGTAAATTCACGAATTACAGCTTGAATTCAGAGAAATTGTGTTTATGGTACGCTAAGTCGCGGCGGCTGATTTCTTGTGAATTACAACCTCTATCAATCTCAAATCAGCTCGTGATTCTGATTCGAATGAGCCCAAGCAAGTCCAGATTTGGAAGAATCAGATTTTCGGGATATTTTTACTAAGAATAAGTAGACAGACGAACCTGGAGCCTTCATAAGATACATCGGATCTTCGCACAGCTTTGTAAGTATAGTCTGCAAGGTAGCTCCGGGCTCCAGTTCCATGCTTTTAGTAGAGTTGCTGCAAGCCACGCAGTCTGTGCGGCGGTCAGCGCTGAACGTGTATGTGTACACGCCGTCAGCTATGTTCAGGACCATGTAATTGTTCATGTTTACGCAGCAGGATGAGGCTAGCTTGAATACCTGTGAAAGAGAATGTTCTGTAAGGTACTTTACCGCAATTTTGCGTCTGTAATATTTTGCACGTGTTGTATGCATACAATTCAAATAAATTTAACAAGCCACAAAAATACGGACCACGGAAATACGTACAGAAGTAAATATAAAGGGTCGGCACTAATTGACTAGCATGTATGGCGGAACAGCAAAGTATTTATTTATACTAAACTTTAATGCACAAGAGAGAAAACTGTACATATGGCGGACATAATGCCAAATGGCATTCTCTACCAGTCAACCATTGGGCTAAACAGAGACTTAAAGTTGGTGCAGGAAATAATTATGTCAAGGGAACAATCAACTGTCACAATTAATCCTAATAACAAGGCTATAGCTACACATACAATTACATATATTACTTATATAATAATCAAATAAACTAATACATACTATTCATATATCTAAATGACGGAGGCAATTACGTATATTTCTCAGTAAGGTGGAAGTGGGCACGAGTTTTCAACACCTACGTACCTACTAACATGCTTATAAAAATTCACGAGAATAGGTTGAGAAATCTGACCTGTAGATGCAAACAACTTTTTAGTCCAAGCCCAAACGTAAACCTTAGCTAACTCTCAGGCAACACGATTGCAACTATTTTATATTTTACCTCAGTAGCACACGCTGCCGCTATCGCCGCATTAGTACTAGCCACAGCCGGGATAATGTTCTTCAGTACACCTTGAGTCAACCTGAAGTTGACTCCCGTAATGCCGTGCTTCATCGCCCTTTCTTGGGCCTTCTCTAGTACCCAGGCAACATGCTGTGGATCGTCCCCATCGAGCACTGTGGTGTTGCCCCAAGGATTCTCTTTAGACCATTGGAGTACCTTTACGTATTCAATACAGTGCTCTGGTAATCTGTAATATAAATTTTCTGTGCAAGAATACTTTTATGAAATTGTAACAAAGTTAAGCCAATACGCAAACAGAGCAAAGTGCCTCGCAAGAAATTGCCATACGAAACAGCTTGGTAGACGATTTTGAATGGCACATGCATAATAATTTTGATATTTACCTTGGAGTATTAGCAATGGTACAGAGTGGAAATGTGATCTGTGGTGGATACAAGTCAAGTGTGCACTCAATGCAGGCGCTCATGCCCGGTAGGATCACACGAGCATTGCCTTTGAAGCCCTCAGTGCCTCCATCAACAAGCGGTATCAGGCTGCTTTGATCCAAAGATCCTAAATCAAAAGAATATTGAGATAACATTTGTTCAAAATTTTTTTGGATTAAATTAAAAACTATTATATGGTTAACTGGCGGTACGTTAATAGGCTCTAACTCACAAACAGGGTTCAGTGATCTTTTCTGCTGTCCATTTTATTAAATGGTAAGTATAAAAAATAACTTGGCCCTACAGGGCAAGGTGCTCATACAAAAAAGTTCAGTTTTTTACCATCATCATTATACTGAAGCAGGGACATCAGCATGCCATTTAGCCAACGCCTTGCCACAATGGAGTCAAGTCCACAGACAACTATGTGGAACTGTCTGTAGAAGCCATCATCCATGTCCTGAATGGCGCAGTGATGGGCAATGGCCTCACAGCCTGGGACTCTGAAATTTAATGGCATGTTATCAAGTTACAGTTGTAAACAACTAAAATTATAAGTAAATTATTGAATCAGGGCCCTGTTTAATATACATAACAAATTGTAAATTGTAGCGGACAGGTTACATTTCCACAAGTTTCTGTTTAATAAAAATTTTACATTACAAATTTGTCATAGTGGAAAATTTACAAAATTGTAAATAAGTGTACCTACAATTTTATATAATTCTGTTTAATAAACATTTTCACCTTACAGGTGATTGTTTACAAATTTGTATGGAAATGTACTTTATTAAATACATAGTTGTATTGACAAGTTTACATATTTTGTAAATTGTAATACAATTCCGACAGGTGTTTAATGCTATGTCAAAACTTGATTTCAAGTGTGCTTTACAATCAATAATCTTTGAATAAGGAATAAACATGGTTCTAGCAACAAGTAGTAACAGTAATAGTGATAATGTAATTCAACACAATTGGAGAGTTTTTCGTAAAATTATGTATTTTACTTTAGAAAGCAAGGGCTTTTCATTTAACAGAAAATAGAATGGGTGAGCAAGACTACCGTTGAATACTTACTTACTTACTTACTATTAAAAATTAAGCGTGATCTCTTGAACATAATACAAAAAGAAAAGAAGAAACTTACAATTTTCCTTTTTCTAAAATTTGTTGTTTCACATAGATACCTACTTCACATACTTTAATTGATCTGAAGCAATATCTTTCCACTTCTTAATTTTCATGTCATGCGTGATATTTCTCACTAAACTGGCTGAATAATATAAGGTACCTAATGCTTATTCTTGTGTATTAAAGATAAAATCGCAAGTTTGGTCTTTTTCTCCATGATTTCAGTAGGTAAATCAATTCCATATACTGTTAGTAACAAACAACCACCCTCATCAACTACCCTCATTCAAGAACTTGTAGATTTTTTAAATATTTTATGTAAATTGTACCTGTGTGTGTTTAGATTTAGGTTTCATTAAAATTTAGTTTTATCTTATCTTAGGTACAGTGTTTGTGATTGTATAGTAAATTATAGTCTTATTATTTTGTCATTGAATGTTAAATAAATTGATTTAATTGTACCTTACAATTACAACTATGTAATTACAATATTGTCAATGACTTATCTTATCTTATCTTAAACAATGTTTAAATTTACAATAATTGTAAGTTATTAACTTGTAAACTTCTTACTTATTTGTAGGATTTATTAAATCATACTTGTAGTAAAATTTTACAAACATGTTACTTTAATATGAAATTGTTTACTTGTAATGTTTATTCTCTACTTGTCTAAAATATTAACTAACCAAAAAGAGGACCAATACACAAGACACAAGTATTATAACTAATATTTGAAACAGGATAATTACCATGTATGTTTGTTTTATTGAGCACCCAATATTTCGACACTGTTTCAAATATTAGTTATAATGCAAATGACCATGTTAGCTTAAATGGTCTACTTATATGGAAATAATTATCTGACTTACCGATTGTTAACAAATTCAACAGCACATTTAGCCTTTGATAAGCCAATATCATTCTTTCTAAACAGAAATTGTCTGTTCAAATTAGACAATTCTATTGTATCCATATCTATAATATGGATTTTTTTAAACCCCATCAGAGCTAGGTCTTTCAGCAATTCGCAGCCAAGACCACCAGCTCCTATTATTAAGATTTTGCACGAATTCATAATAAAATCCAATATCTCAGCTGAAGGTTCAAAATCAGGGTGACAAAAAGGACCAGATCTTTCTAATAGTTTTCTTATGTTCAGCCATCTCCTTTGTAGATATTCTGAAGTCTGGTTCTCACCACCAGCCATTTTTCTGCTAAAATAAATGTAAATTTTAATCAAATTTTAGTAAGCCGGTGAATGGAAGCAAATAAGTTTATTTACAACAAAAGGCTCTCTGATGATAGAAATTTAATTCTTACAAAATGCTAACCACTGTGTTTGAAATCAACTTACAATTTTTAAGAACTGAAAACCTCAACCCTAAACCAAATTAAGATAAATTAGTAAATTTATTAGTGTAATGCAAAATTACAAGCAAAGCAAAGATGATAGATTGACAATGACTGACACAACACAAATGTCAAACAGAATTATCGTTGTTGTAACAGGGGGGCTACCATGAACGTCGAAAATTGGCATTGACGGTGCAACGGACGGGAAGATTTGACATATCCTAACCATGAAAACCATGCACTTTCGTATTTGCGTCCATATCCGCCCGAAAGTAAAATTTGTGTCCATGCGCCTACCACGAAAGACCACTTTCGGATATTTTGACAACGAAAGAATCGAAATCAACTGTCAAAAGCCACGTTACCTTTTGAGCTATCGTGATTCGATCGAAATGCAGAAAATTGCCAGGTACTGTGCTCTTCCGCTGTTTTCTACGTTTATTTGATTAAGAATCCGCGCTATTTTTTGGTGATTCGTTAAAAGTTTACGTTTTCAAAAAACTGCTCTTGGATAAATCCATCGTTAGATTTGGGGAATTCGTGGAAAATAGGTACTTACTTGAGAACGTGAGTCCCGTATTTTTATTTCTTCACCTGGCAACTCATAATCACCTGTCATTCATCGTTCGCGAGCACTTTATTGTTTAAATGAGAATAAGTGGTGGAATCGAGGTGGAATATCGTGGTGTTTATACGTTTAAGACGTACATTGTATAGCGTAAGTAAAGTATTCAATGTTATTATTGTTTTAGATTATACGTAGGCTATACCTTTAATATTCTTTTATGCGAGGCGTTGATATTTGTTCTAATAATTAGTTGGCATAATCGCATCTGTAACTATTAAAGAAACGAATATTTACTTAAATAATATATAAAATACTTTAAGAGACGTTACATTTCTATTAAATGAATGTCACGTAATATACTTTTAACGTATGTTTTACTATACCATGTAATTATTTGTTACTGGGTATAATTGATGGCATTGAATTTATTCCTCATTGAGTAATTTAATTGATTAGCCAAAGTAAGATGTCTTCGCGTGGTGTTTATCTTACCTTCGGCGTCACCTGGGAAAACTTCATACATTCATACATTTTAGGTTATATGCCATGTTATTCAATAAAAAATTTTAAACAATAATTTCAACAGTTTCGAGAAAGAAGAAACTCAAATTATATTTAAGACATGCCCTGGGATTTTGTCTGTTTCACAGTTAAATAATGTTTTACAATTTTCCACCTTCATCAGAATATGGTTCACATTGTAATTTAGATACAATGTGATCTAATGTACCTTGCAATAACACTGTTATTGTCATTCCCAATGAAATAACTGACACAAGTTTGCAAGAAGCTATACATTAAATATATATTATTATGTAATTTGTAAAGGTAGCGCGATAACGATATCAATTAAAAAAAATATTTTGTAATAAATTATAAACAAGGAGGGTATAAATATTAACTATTTATTTGTATATTTCAGATGGCAGACAATATTACCGTTCAGATGATTAGTTTGAATGAAACATGTCCAATGGGTGCCAACGTCACAGCAGGCTATCTCCAATATCTCAGTGACTGCAAGCTTATCCAATAAATATCATGTGGAGTTTTAAGTAAACACAGGCAGAATGGGCAGTCATTAAAACAAAGTAAGTATATGTACTTAGTTCTTTTTGAATTATTAGACGAAACTGTTGAACTTTGGCCATAGTTTTACCTCAGACGGTTGGCAATAATTGCACATTGCCAATTTGCCACAGAGGGTAATTGAATCATTTTATTTATATTATTTGTACGGCTATTACTAATTTGCAAAATCAATTATCAAACCAACTGGAGGGCGAGCGTTACCAAGTAATGAATCTTAGAACAAAAAACTAAAATGTTTTGGGAAAAATAAAAGAGGACAACAGCGGACTATGTTTTTCTAAGATAATTTGTACTAGAAAAATAGAAAATTATTTATTTCATAATAAATATAAATTACTTAAAAATATATTTACATCTCGCTCCCCGCCGGAAAATCTTATAACTTGATTAAATATACTAAAATGATATATCATTTCATACATAAATACCTATTATTTCTATAATTACAATAAATAAATAAAAAAATGATATGTCCAAGGAACATCAGGGGTGTTGTTCCTTGGACATGCTTCTCCTTTTTTTCTGATGGTAGTAAGAGGAGTTATAACTTTAATATGTCTATCTGTGTTAGCAGCTTTCAATCGTTTGTATATTTCATATATATGTATGTTTTAAGCATGTTTATTCGACGATAACTCCAGTGTCGTTGATCAGATCGTCGTGATATTTGACAGGTTGTAAGATAAGATAAATATAATTTTTAATGTTAAATATGAGCTAACACAGTCAAGGGGTTGCCGAGATGTAGAGGTCACGAGTTCACATTCAAGGCGAACCACTGGTTGATAAAATTGCAGCACACAAACCAAATTATTTATTATTTTGTGATAAATATTTTGATTCACATATTTAATAGTTTTGTAATTTTGTTGCTTAACTGTCTTACTAATTTCCTAGCATAATAGGAATACATTACATTAAATTTAATACAAAAAGGTTATCGAACGAGCAAGCGAAGCGAGTGAAGACTTCCTCTCTACTTGGACACTCCGTCGTTTGTATGTATGTTTGTATGTATGTAAGTTCGAAGATAGTTTGATTATCGTTGATCGGATCGTCGTTAAATTTGGCAGATCGATAAGATAAATAAAAAAATAAGTTCGAATATGAGCCAAATCTGTCTAGCTAGGGGTTGCCGAGATACCTGTAGAGGTCACGAGTTCACGTTCGGGGTGAACCACTCGTTATTCGTATGAAAACAGAAGAACCAATAAGGATATTTAACGCATATAAAATCAAAATTGATTAAAATAACAATTTGTGTTCGGTTTTCAGGTCGCGGGCATGTAGATGATGTAGAACGGAACTACGCACGATGCCTTCATATGACGGGTGAAATGACTTTTTTTGTATAAAGGCATAACTTTCCCAGAAGAATACTTTCAGAATTAATAAAATTATTTGTTTTATACAAAGTGACTGTATGTTATCTATTACCTATATGCAATTAATTAATATTAATTTGAACATTAAGGTACAGAAACAATCAATGCCTATAAGATAAAACTAATATTTCTTAAAACTTAACTACACTATAAGTAAAAATATACCTAAAAATATATTTTAATCTGAGTTCATAAAGTACCTTTGTCAATTTTATTAAACACGTCGTGTAAATAGAAAACTATTATTTTAATTATTTCTGAAAGTATACTTTTTAGACAGTTGTGCCCTAATAAAAAAACATATATGAGCCGAATCGCGAGATATGCCCCTATATCTTGCGATGCGGCTCATATTCGGACTTTTAATCTCAATTAACGACCTAAATTTCGTGAGTATAAGTTCGGGGTGAACCACTATTAGTAATTGATTTAGTATAAAATTATTAAGCATGTGGGTACATATATCTACATATTTTATAATATTCATAACTGTGGAGGAAATGTCTAGAATCTTGACACAAATAAAGCGAGGTGAGCCCCCTCACGAGGAAAATGCGGCGTCATGCATACTGTGTATACGTGCCTCGCTAATATGCTCAGTGCTAGCGGCTGAAAGGCGATTTAGGGCTATACTCTGACCGAGCTGATAAGCGTGGTCATATCCCCGGGAGGCAGCTTGCGCTGTGAGTGGACTTGCCTATTATCATGTCACACAAGTGTAATGGCCACCTACATATTCTCTGCTTTGCCCTACTCCTTTTGTACAACCGTATGTTTCTTCTTGTGAAATAAATATTAAATAAAGAAATGGCTGGCGCGCAAGGGCAACTTTTGTTTCTGCAACTATTATGTCTAACCTATGTTGCTAGTGTGCGCTACCCCTAAAGTGCTTGTACGTAGCATGTGAATTTTTTCTGCATACAAATAGTTGTATGAGTTGTGTGAAGCACACCTAAATCCCACAAACGATCATGTATAAACGTCGTTATAAGAAACGAAACAGTCGAAACACCCATGTTTATGGTAAAAATGTTAACATTTTGTCTTATGCATCTAGCCTCGCATCGGGTTCAGAACTATAGTATTGATGTTGAATACTCCATTATACCCAAACTACTTTAAAAATTGCCACAGCAGGATATTAACACGGGCAGCTTTGTTTTACCCAATACCTTTAGCTGATGATGAATTTTACATTCCAGGTGCTGTGTCTCTCTTGCTGGCTTCAGACATGTTGTTCAGGATATTGTTAGAAGGAAAGGTCGAGGCGAGCCTGGAGGATCCGGTGCTGGAACACGCGCTTTTGTTACATTGTCCCGGGCAAGGTGTGTGTGAGTTCTTTATGGAATATTTTTTATGTCGCTATGCATATAACAATTAATCCTGATCTTGACTCTTGGGTACGACAATTTTCGAAACCGAGAGGGTTTTCGTAGTGTACTCTAAAAATTAGCGAGATACCAGTATGGCGAAAAGATCTTTTAGAAACAGCTTCATTAAAAAAAGGTTAAAAGTCGAATTGAATGATTTACTTTTTTTCAATTAATTTGTAATTGCCTTGCAACAATTAAATAATCTTCAAAAATAGTTTACTAAGGTTTCATCGCTTTCAATCTACTTGTACAACCCGTTGTTCGTATGGATGTATGTTTAAAGAAGAAGAAAATAGAATAATTTATTATTTATTAATTCAAAAAAATATATTTATATTTTTTAAATTTGAGTATGGACTATGGACCAAATTGGCCACGGGGTTGCCGAGATACTGGGGTCGCGATTTCAAGTTAGAGGCGAACCCCTTGTGTAAAAAAAACTTGAAGCAATCCTCAATATTAGACCGCTAACTCCGTTGTCTCTGATTGTTCATATCTCAGTTTGTGGCAATTCTTGACCGTGACTAAGCTTACATTTGCTCTTTACAGCAACCCCTAGCTGACAATTAGCGAGATGAGCAACCGAACAACATCGCCCAAGTGGCAATATACCTATTATAAAAATTGTTCATCTCTAGGACAGACGCCATTATCTAAAAGAAGAAAAACTACACAGAGAATTCTGTATTTGGCACTCTGTCTTCTTAATATAACTTATTAGCTTAAATTTATTTTAAGTTACTTTTTAAGATCCCAAATGTACCAATATATTCTTATACACCTGTAGGATGACGTTCGGAACCCTGTTAATATGCCCTCAATATCTGTCCGTCTCATCCGTCTCGTCTTCCGTCTGCGGAAACATCTCAGGATAAATATATACAAATACAAATAAAATATATTGTAGGACAATCTTACACAAGTCGACCTAGTTCTACGGTAAGCTCAATAAGGCTTGTGTTGTGGGTACTAGACGACGACATATATAGATATAATATAAACATTGAAATTAAACACTTTAGAACAGATTAATCGCGTTTATTAACACCATGATCCTACGTTTCGAGCCCTTAACAGCACTTGTTTTCACAGGGTTAAGATGATGACTGAGAGAATCCGTCCTAAAGTGTTTAATTTCAATGAATAACAATCGCGGTAACAGAAGATAATATAATATAAACACTTAAATACATAGAAAACAGGAACAGGAACAAATATTCGTGATGAACACACGAATAAATCTGACCAGGATTCGAACCCGGGACCTCCTACGTCGTCCTACTGACTAGGCTAGGACTTAGGAGGCCGTTGTTGGAGGATTTGACGAACGACAGCTGAAGAGGTCTCATACTGGTGCTAGAGTAACCAGAATCTGTCTATGCCGTATCCTTGATTTGATTCACACGCATTATTAACTGCTTAGCGGAACAAACAACAACAAAATTACAATTTGTGTTTAAAACAAAACACATATTTTTATTTTCTGTGACAATGCCTGGTATTAGAAGTTTAGTAACTACATCATATGGAGTATCATTTGAAACGGGCTTGATTGGCACGTTCCTAAACAATATGTATGTACAGTGATCGTCCATACATGGGGCTGACTTCAAATTTCTGTTTCGAAATGCAGTTGGACTCATCATGTTTAGAGATGAATGTGATAACTAAACGTTTCGTACGGAACCCTCGGTGCGCGTGTCCGAATCGCACTTGGCCGGTTTTATTTTTATAATAGCTGAACATCAAGTGTGTGTTCCTCTTAGGAAAAAATAAAAGAAAATAAAGATTTGTGTTAAGGTACGGTAATCATGCAGTGCAAATATGATACGACGTCGACTGACACTTGGACATTACGTATTATAAGGATAATAATAAGGGTGTAATTTAACAATATTTCATTATAATAAAAGTACCTATTATACAATTTTAGGTGACTCCGGGTATTCACTAAGCGCGTACCTTACGACCCCTGCAGACGTCGTCGCAGAAAACTCCTGAACGGTGCAATGCTGTCTAAAAGAGGACGAGGAATTGATTCGTATTGGGTAGGTATTAAACAGAGTGTCCCCCGACTTTGCCACACGGTGCACGGAGGGGAAGTACCCTAAACTCCGCAGATAAGAAAGTTTACTGAAAGAAGACTTCTTTTTTAAAATAATGAAGAACCGAGTATCTAATTCGGTTTCTGGAGTATATTTGTAAGGAATATTATAGGTTTAACGATTGCAAGGTAAAACGTCATATTAATGCGATTATTAAATAAGAACCCATTGAATAGATTCTAGTACCTCTTTTACGTAACACCTAACTGTGAAGTGGTCTCAAGTCGGTATATAAAATACTTGATTGTCACTTAACATGATGACATTGTGACTATCATGCTTAACATAATGTCAGTTAAAATCACATACTACTATGATTGCCTTGCCTTGCATGTTTGGTGGAGATATTTTGAGCCAGCGTCGAGGATGTTGGGCCGGGCAAGTAGTGATGCTCATTACGTTTGCGTGCAGCGATGCTCAGAACCTACGAAGTATATGATTGTTTTCAACACATGAGACCAGTTTTCCACTTCTTCCACACTTATATTCTGAGAATTTGAATTGATGCTTCTGGCATCGGTATGCTTTTAGTTTTACACATTTCATACGTATAACGCTATATAAATAAAACTAATAAACACTTTTTAAGGCCATTGGAGATGCACACCTGGGCTGGTTGATAAGAAGATCTTGTGCGGCGTGCAACGTGCAGCACAACATGTGAAGCCTTGCAATATGGACAGCCTAGCTAAGGGAACGAGCGAACGAGGGACCTGCTATCGAAGCCGCGCGCCGTGGGCATGAAACAATTGGGCGGGCCAGTTATTATTAAATTAAGCAAAAATATTTATAATAAGTGTCCAAGATATGTGCGGTAAAACTCGAGGCACAGTCAAGGAATTTGGTTTACGTAACTTGTCACTTGTTACAGTGACAATCAATATTATAGCCGCTGGGGATCTGCTGTTATTATCACCTTGACAAGGTATAAAATATAAATTGAAAGAGATGTCATATACTACAGAAAATGTGACCAAGGTCCCCAGTGAGCAGGGCTGGGATCAAACCAGTCACCTCCTGCTTTCGCGGCAGAAGGTCGCTGGTTCGATCCCAGCCCTGCTCTTTCAATTAAAAATTTATATATAGTATGTGACTACTTACAAAAAACATGATTCATAACATTTATTACATTAAATAAATGATTTGATTCGTGCTAAACAATCGTAAGGTATAAAATAGTTTATAAGTCAAATTTCTTTACTTGATGTTTGGACCCCGCTATCGAAGGTGCAAAATGGTAGCTGTTAAGTTCTCAGGGATAGGTAAAAATATTTATGCTGTCGATATCGATACTCTTACTTTGTTTGTTCAATTAGATTTATATGTTAGTACCTATAGTCCTATACCATGCTGGACAGTGCATGAACGCTCTCGAAATAAATCTTTTCAATAGAGGTAGGTATATATTGCTGGTGACAGTGGTCACTTTTTAGTAATAATGATAATACGTCCGATTTCATTCTCCATAACCCAGTATTTAGTCCACCACTTTCACCTTATAGTCCAGTATATTTTAGATTCCATTAAATCTCAATAGTCTATACACCCTCGTGGGTACTGCCTCTGCGTGCGTCCCATGACTCGGGCAGGTGCAACATCTGCTCGGTGTACCCCTTACATTTCATTAAATTGTCGAAAGGGCGTCTGCGTGTTGGCTTCGGCTCGGCGTACGGCTCCCAAAGGTCCGGAACACCATTGCTTCGTGATGGGAAAGACATACAAAATTATTTACGATAATAGATATTCATTGTCATCTCCAACTATTTATCTGGGTTAAAGGGCACATTTTATTTGTATAAAATATATTCGACTCCATGTGCTTATCGACATAAAGCTATAATCATCGAAATATTTCAAAATAATTATACCTATCCCTAAGAACTTGACAGCTACCATTTTGCATGGACAATATTCGATGAGCGTCGCGAGAAAAACAACCACATTAGGCCCGATTGTTGCAAACAAATAGTCAAATAATCACAGTCTGACAGATGATTTCATTTAAATTAACTTTTTTTACTCCAAAAGAAAGTGAGGCATGTGAATTAAAAAAAAAGTACTGTCAGATTTAGTGTTACACTATAGCTGCTGTGCGCTTAGCCACACCACTCTTACATTGGTGATGACTAAATATTGCAGATATTTTTCATATTTTTTGGACTTGCGGTTTAAGTGTTAGAAGGGAGAGGGGCACATTTTTTTACTATAGGAGCGATAATTGGCTTTAAATACCTATCCAACGATACCTCACAGGCTAACACATTAGGGTCGAACCGAAAAAATAACACCTCTTAGGTGTATGGAGGTTGGAGGTACCAAATAAATAAATACTTTTCCATTTTTTTATATTGCCACTTCGCCGGCGTGGTTGATATATATAACCGTACCAAGTTACAGCTTTTTAGTACAAACGCTCTCTGACGAACGAAAATGGCGAAAGTATAAGGGTTTTTAGTTGAGTATGGCACCTTTACGGTTTTTTTTACCTTTCAATATCATTGAAATTAAACACTTCAGCACTTGTGCGCTGAAGTAAGACCTATTCAAAGATATTATGTAATATAAATAGTGTTATATAAATAAACTGAAACGTTTCCTCATTTCTAAAGCGTTCTATTCGGTAAACGAATTTTTAGAGGTGTAATATTTGTATGGTGAATTGTATAATTGTTCTAACTTAAAGTGAACGATATTTTGCTAATAAATAAATACAAATATAATTCGTATTCATTTGTTACCGAGATATTCCCATATATATTAATGTATGTACTTACCTGTCCTGTTTTATAATTTTGTTTTGAGGGTTCAATGTAGGTAAGTACCTAATATGTTGTCTTAAATTGATTCGTGCTTAAAAAATATATTGCAAGTAGCACATACGTATGTCGCATTTGTGGCAATCGATTTATTAAAACAAAATAGAAGATTTAAATAATCGCACTTTACGTGACTGATTATTATAAAGTCACAAGTATTTTTTCACATTGAATACTATAAAGGGTGAAAATGGGCATAGGTCAAAAATAATTTATAGGCAGTATTTAATAGCTAACTTTAATAACAAAAAAAATAAAATTTATTTTTACTTTGCTTCATACAACTTCCAGCTGCTCGGTGAAGTTATTTTGTGCCATTTATGTCCGACGTCGTAATCTTCATCTTATAATGCCTAAAAAGAAAATTCACGTAAATGAAATGATTAACAGATTCAAACTAAGCAGCTAGTTGAAGTGTTTGGATCGTTACACAATTCATCATCATCATTTTTGGCCTATAACGTCTATGGCTGACGATTGCAATGTCTGTAGGCGATCTTCACATCCATAACTCAGGAACAAATATTTGTGATAGACATACAAATAATTGCCCTGGCCGGGATTCGAACCCGGGAGCTCCTGCTTCGTAAGCAAAGTCACTACCGACTAGGCTAGGAGGACGTTATTATAAAATTAACTATTACGTTCTCATTAACAGGAATATGATGCAGTTGAAATATAGGGTTTCATCACTCATTATAATCACAATAGCTTTATTTTATTTACACATTCTTGTTTATTAAAATATTTTTGTCCTAAAGTCGAATATGACGACATAACGCTTTAACTAGCTAGCTAGCCACATAGGAATAAATAAACTGATAACACCGAGTCTTTTATTGAAATGTGTGTTTCACATTTTACTCCCTTACAACCCTAATTTCTTTTGGTTAAGTAAGTCAAATAAGTACAGAAGTAAAGTGCCTCTCGTTTATTATCGTATGGTTTACTAAAGTATACTACTTTAAACCATAGTAAAAAAGGACAGTTAACTTGTTTTAAATGGTTAAAGTCTGTGTCGTAATTTTTTGAGTACTCATTTTGTTTGAGCGTCAAATAGGTGCATTTCTATACTTATCACTTTCACAAGATGTCACATACGCATCTTATATACATCTATGAATCGCCTAAGATATAATATGTAAAAATATACAAATATGTACATTTATTAATATGTATTTAAATCTTAGCTTATACATAGCTTACTACTTTGTGTGGTTACAGGAGTTTAATTTTATTCAAAGAAATTTATATTTCACTTATAAAGAGAAAATTACTTAAAGTATAAGTAAAATAAGAGTGAGCATGCAAGCATTTAACAATTTATCATATCATAAGAAAAACACACGCATAGGAATTATGATCAAATTTAGCATTGAATTTAAATAACTTGATGAAAGGAAATAATTGCTCCCGGAGAGTAATAATTTTATTTTTCATTTTAATCTGTGACAAAGAGTTATTGAGTTAGGCAATAATGAAAGCGCGGCATTAACTTTTAACATAGTTTATCATTTTAAACCATATTTATAAGGGGTAAAAAACCCAACAATTGCAAGCGAGACATGGTAAGGATTTCATCAAAAAAGTTTGAGTAACGAAAATAGATAGAGTATATTTTAATAAATTAGTCTTAAATGTTTAGATACGGCTTAAGCTAAGCTAAAGTTAAATTATTTAATAAAATTAGAACAAAAATGGTAAGAATAAGACTTTTCATTTCTGGGTCTCCGGCTTATCAGCTTCTAATATGGTTTTAAAACACAAGGACCTTTCAAGCTTTGTATTTAATATATTTCAATATAAATGAATAAATAATCACCATTCTTAAGCAGAAGCAGCAGGACATTAGGTTTAGGTAGGACTTGTATGTATATGCCTCAATCTCTCACTATGCTTCTAACAAAAAAGTATGAGACTATAATGTCACATCTATGTTGCAATTTTAGACACTCTCCTTTTTTATTTGTAAGCACCTGCAGCGCTGCCTGAGTTAGTCAAGAACAATGTGGTAGTCCCATTGTATCATTTCCTGCACAGCCACTTTTATTTATGTATGTATTGTGTTTCTTGTCATCCCTCCTGCACTTGTTTGAAAACACAAGGTTCATCACATTTATGTGGTTTACTTGACCCTTATGCAAACACTATAATACCATATTTTACCTTTTACTGTTGGGTCGAAGCTATAATGGCTCTCCCAAGTATAACAAAAATGCCAGGTAGTTCTTGCTGCCACCACTCTCAATGTATCTAAGGTGGTTCTTATTTGAAGCCCATGAAAATGTAGGACTACAATTATTTGCTCCTTTGGTGGCACCAACGGCGTCATTCTGAAAAAGTAGTGTAATAAATGAAATGAGTACTTTAAAAAATCTTTGATAAAATGTTCACCAACAATAATATTAACGCAGATTCGATCACTTGTGCAATTAAGGCAATGGTCACTTTTTTGTCAATGTATATCTATTTCGATTGAGAATTATTTGTTAATTTTGTATAAGAGCGAAATCATAACGAAATTTGATTTTTTGAAGATTTTGTTTCACGGAACGGAAGCATTTTAATGAAGAAAACATAGTAACTGTTAGTGTACATTATAAAATACAACCCTTAAAATTAAAGTAAATCTAAAATAAAGTAATACCTTTAAAAGCAAGACGATATTTACAAACTTATTAAGTAAAGTTAATAGTGAATTCTTCACCTCTTCTTTCTATGACATTGACACTGACACTGACATTTAGTTTCATTATTCACAATTATTAACAAAAAATTAGCAAAATACATCAAATTAGCATTAAAACGCCCCCTAAATGGATATGTTGATTTGCTGCACTTCATCACTACATTAAATTAATTATTTTTGTTTATTTAAGCCCACTTTTGAGTCAAACATGTATTTACCGGTTTTCTATCGCAACTAATAATAAAGTGTGTGAGGCATACTTTACGTTTGGTTCGTTCATTCCATTCCCGTCGTTCATTTTTATGGATCCGTACGAAAGTGGTCAAATCGAAAGTGCTTCAAAGTAAGGATTACCAGTCACTAGCGGACGGAAAGACGGGCGGATTGGGAACACACGTTCGATTTTCGTAGTACCGGCCCAGGGGGGCTACCATGAACGTCGAAAATTGGCATTGACGGTGCAACGGACGGGAAGATTTGACATATCCTAACCATGAAAACCATGCACTTTCGTATTTGCGTCCATATCCGCCCGAAAGTAAAATTTGTGTCCATGCGCCTACCACGAAAGACCACTTTCGGATATTTTGACAACGAAAGAATCGAAATCAACTGTCAAAAGCCACGTTACCTTTTGAGCTATCGTGATTCGATCGAAATGCAGAAAATTGCCAGGTACTGTGCTCTTCCGCTGTTTTCTACGTTTATTTGATTAAGAATCCGCGCTATTTTTTGGTGATTCGTTAAAAGTTTACGTTTTCAAAAAACTGCTCTTGGATAAATCCATCGTTAGATTTGGGGAATTCGTGGAAAATAGGTACTTACTTGAGAACGTGAGTCCCGTATTTTTATTTCTTCACCTGGCAACTCATAATCACCTGTCATTCATCGTTCGCGAGCACTTTATTGTTTAAATGAGAATAAGTGGTGGAATCGAGGTGGAATATCGTGGTGTTTATACGTTTAAGACGTACATTGTATAGCGTAAGTAAAGTATTCAATGTTATTATTGTTTTAGATTATACGTAGGCTATACCTTTAATATTCTTTTATGCGAGGCGTTGATATTTGTTCTAATAATTAGTTGGCATAATCGCATCTGTAACTATTAAAGAAACGAATATTTACTTAAATAATATATAAAATACTTTAAGAGACGTTACATTTCTATTAAATGAATGTCACGTAATATACTTTTAACGTATGTTTTACTATACCATGTAATTATTTGTTACTGGGTATAATTGATGGCATTGAATTTATTCCTCATTGAGTAATTTAATTGATTAGCCAAAGTAAGATGTCTTCGCGTGGTGTTTATCTTACCTTCGGCGTCACCTGGGAAAACTTCATACATTCATACATTTTAGGTTATATGCCATGTTATTCAATAAAAAATTTCAAACAATAATTTCAACAGTTTCGAGAAAGAAGAAACTCAAATTATATTTAAGACATGCCCTGGGATTTTGTCTGTTTCACAGTTAAATAATGTTTTACGATTTTCCACCTTCATCAGAATATGGTTCACATTGTAATTTAGATACAATGTGATCTAAATGTACCTTGTAATAACACTGTTATTGTCATTCCCAATGAAATAACTGACACAAGTTTGCAAGAAGCTATACATTAAATATATATTATTATGTAATTTGTAAAGGTAGCGCGATAACGATATCAATTAAAAAAAATATTTTGTAATAAATTATAAACAAGGAGGGTATAAATATTAACTATTTATTTGTATATTTCAGATGGCAGACAATATTACCGTTCAGATGATTAGTTTTAATGAAACATGTCCAATGGGTGCCAACGTCACAGCAGGCTATCTCCAATATCTCAGTGACTGCAAGCTTATCCAATAAATATCATGTGGAGTTTTAAGTAAACACAGGCAGAATGGGCAGTCATTAAAACAAAGTAAGTATATGTACTTAGTTCTTTTTGAATTATTAGACGAAACTGTTGAACTTTGGCCATAGTTTTACCTCAGACGGTTGGCAATAATTGCACATTGCCAATTTGCCACAGAGGGTAATTGAATCATTTTATTTATATTATTTGTACGGCTATTACTAATTTGCAAAATCAATTATCAAACCAACTGGAGGGCGAGCGTTACCAAGTAATGAATCTTAGAACAAAAAACTAAAATGTTTTGGGAAAAATAAAAGAGGACAACAGCGGACTATGTTTTTCTAAGATAATTTGTACTAGAAAAATAGAAAATTATTTATTTCATAATAAATATAAATTACTTAAAAATATATTTACATCTCGCTCCCCGCCGGAAAATCTTATAACTTGATTAAATATACTAAAATGATATATCATTTCATACATAAATACCTATTATTTCTATAATTACAATAAATAAAAAACAAAAATGATATGTCCAAGGAACATCAGGGGTGTTGTTCCTTGGACATGCTTCTCCTTTTTTTCTGATGGTAGTAAGAGGAGTTATAACTTTAATATGTCTATCTGTGTTAGCAGCTTTCAATCGTTTGTATATTTCATATATATGTATGTTTTAAGCATGTTTATTCGACGATAACTCCAGTGTCGTTGATCAGATCGTCGTGATATTTGACAGGTTGTAAGATAAGATAAATATAATTTTTAATGTTAAATATGAGCTGACACAGTCAAGGGGTTGCCGAGATGTAGAGGTCACGAGTTCACATTCAAGACGAACCACTGGTTGATAAAATTGCAGCACACAAACCAAATTATTTATTATTTTGTGATAAATATTTTGATTCACATATTTAATAGTTTTGTAATTTTGTTGCTTAACTGTCTTACTAATTTCCTAGCATAATAGGAATACATTACATTAAATTTAATACAAAAAGGTTATCGAACGAGCAAGCGAAGCGAGTGAAGACTTCCTCTCTACTTGGACACTCCGTCGTTTGTATGTATGTTTGTATGTATGTAAGTTCGAAGATAGTTTGATTATCGTTGATCGGATCGTCGTTAAATTTGGCAGATCGATAAGATAAATAAAAAAATAAGTTCGAATATGAGCCAAATCTGTCTAGCTAAGGGTTGCCGAGATACCTGTAGAGGTCACGAGTTCACGTTCGGGGTGAACCACTCGTTATTCGTATGAAAACAGAAGAACCAATAAGGATATTTAACGCATATAAAATCAAAATTGATTAAAATAACAATTTGTGTTCGGTTTTCAGGTCGCGGGCATGTAGATGATGTAGAACGGAACTACGCACGATGCCTTCATATGACGGGTGAAATGACTTTTTTTTGTATAAAGGCATAACTTTCCCAGAAGAATACTTTCAGAATTAATAAAATTATTTGTTTTATACAAAGTGACTGTATGTTATCTATTACCTATATGCAATTAATTAATATTAATTTGAACATTAAGGTACAGAAACAATCAATGCCTATAAGATAAAACTAATATTTCTTAAAACTTAACTACCCTATAAGTAAAAATATACCTAAAAATATATTTTAATCTGAGTTCATAAAGTACCTTTGTCAATTTTATTAAACACGTCGTGTAAATAGAAAACTATTATTTTAATTATTTCTGAAAGTATACTTTTTAGACAGTTGTGCCCTAATAAAAAAACATATATGAGCCGAATCGCGAGATATGCCCCTATATCTTGCGATGCGGCTCATATTCGGACTTTTAATCTCAATTAACGACCTAAATTTCGTGAGTATAAGTTCGGGGTGAACCACTATTAGTAATTGATTTAGTATAATATTATTAAGCATGTGGGTACATATATCTACATATTTTATAATATTCATAACTGTGGAGGAAATGTCTAGAATCTTGACACAAATAAAGCGAGGTGAGCCCCCTCACGAGGAAAATGCGGCGTCATGCATACTGTGTATACGTGCCTCGCTAATATGCTCAGTGCTAGCGGCTGAAAGGCGATTTAGGGCTATACTCTGACCGAGCTGATAGGCGTGGTCATATCCCCGGGAGGCAGCTTGCGCTGTGAGTGGACTTGCCTATTATCATGTCACACAAGTTTTGTTACTGTACAATTTTTGCTCTTAGTTTGTCTTTCATCGTTGCCTGTTTTTATCTAATTTCCTCAAAGGTTAACTGGAAGAGATCCCTCATAGGGATAAGTTCGCCTTTGTTGTATCAAATTGTCTATGTTACTGTGTTTCTTGTATTTCTTGTGTTATTGTACAATAAAGCTTATACATACATACATACATACAAGTGTAATGGCCACCTACATATTCTCTGCTTTGCCCTACTCCTTTTGTACAACCGTATGTTTCTTCTTGTGAAATAAATATTAAATAAAGAAATGGCTGGCGCGCAAGGGCAACTTTTGTTTCTGCAACTATTATGTCTAACCTATGTTGCTAGTGTGCGCTACCCCTAAAGTGCTTGTACGTAGCATGTGAATTTTTTCTGCATACAAATAGTTGTATGAGTTGTGTGAAGCACACCTAAATCCCACAAACGATCATGTATAAACGTCGTTATAAGAAACGAAACAGTCGAAACACCCATGTTTATGGTAAAAATGTTAACATTTTGTCTTATGCATCTAGCCTCGCATCGGGTTCAGAACTATAGTATTGATGTTGAATACTCCATTATACCCAAACTACTTTAAAAATTGCCACAGCAGGATATTAACACGGGCAGCTTTGTTTTACCCAATACCTTTAGCTGATGATGAATTTTACATTCCAGGTGCTGTGTCTCTCTTGCTGGCTTCAGACATGTTGTTCAGGATATTGTTAGAAGGAAAGGTCGAGGCGAGCCTGGAGGATCCGGTGCTGGAACACGCGCTTTTGTTACATTGTCCCGGGCAAGGTGTGTGTGAGTTCTTTATGGAATATTTTTTATGTCGCTATGCATATAACAATTAATCCTGATCTTGACTCTTGGGTACGACAATTTTCGAAACCGAGAGGGTTTTTGTAGTGTACTCTAAGAATTAGCGAGATACCAGTATGGCGAAAAGATTTTTTAGAAACAGCTTCATTAAAAAAAGGTTAAAAGTCGAATTGAATGATTTACTTTTTTTCAATTAATTTGTAATTGCCTTGCAACAATTAAATAATCTTCAAAAATAGTTTACTAAGGTTTCATCGCTTTCAATCTACTTGTACAACCCGTTGTTCGTATGGATGTATGTTTAAAGAAGAAGAAAATAGAATAATTTATTATTTATTAATTCAAGGTATTACAATACAGCGGTAGTTATAAAACATTTTCCTACAAAACTTAATAAAAAGTTTGACTTCAGGGGTCATATTACATTAGCTTATAGTAGACTATTAATTATAGGTAGATATATTATGTCAACACTTCGAGGTACATAAATGTCACGTTAGTGTTTCCAAAAAGTATTTTTAAAGCTGTTTTTTAAATTTTATTAGGCTCGTTTCTTATCTTCTGTATTCTGTTGAGGTAGTATGATAATTAGTAGTAGTAAGTACTCCAAAGTAGTTATTCACTCTAGAAACTTCATACTTACCAGCGGACACGGATTTCGTTTTGTTCGACGATAACTCGAGTATCGTTAAACGGATCGTAAACAAATTTGGCAGGTGGTTAGATGAAATTTAATTAATTTTTAATTTCGAATATGAGTCAAATCAGTTTAGGCGTTGCCGAGATATAGCGGTTGTGAGGTCACGTTCGCGAGAGAGCGATTATCCCAGTCTACTTGGTCACTTACCATTAAGCTATGTATTAACCACTAGTTATAAGAAACTCATGGATCCCACAGTCAAACTGTGTAAACAGTTTTGTGGGACGTTGTATTTATTTTTAAGTTTTTGTCAATTGTTTTATTGAATAAATAATAAATAATAAATAAATAAAACTCCGTCGTGTTTATGTATGTTTTTTCGACGATAACTCCAGTATCGTTGATCGGATTATCAGATCGTCGTGAAACTTGGCATTTGGCATGGTCGCGAATTCAAGTTCGGGGCGAACCACTATGTATGTATGATTGTATGACAGTATGTGTGTATGATTGTCGAACCAGCGAGCGAAGCGAGTAAATTGTCCCAGTCTACTTGTACAATCCGCCGTTTGCATGTTTGTTCTACGATAACTCGAGTATTGTTTATCGGATCGTCGTTATATTTAGCAGAACTTTAGATGAGATACATATATTATTTAAGTTTGAGTTTGAGGCAAATCGGACTAGGGGGGTTATCAATATATGTTGGCCGCGAGTTCATGTTTAGGGCAAACCACTAGTATGTATGTTTGTCGAACCAGCGAGCGAAGCGAGTAAGTTCTCCCAGTCTACTTGTACAATCCGCCGTTTGCATGTATATAATATGTATGTTTGTTTGGTAATAACACAAGTATCGTTAGTCAGATTGTCGTGAAATTGGGCAGGTGGTTATATAGAATTATAGATAAGGTATTTACCTTATCTATAATTAATTATCGCCTCTAACTTGAAATCGCGACCCCAGTATCTCTGCAACCCCGTGGCCAATTTGGTCCATAGTCCATACTCAAATTTAAAAAATATATTTATATTTTTTAAATTTGAGTATGGACTATGGACCAAATTGGCCACGGGGTTGCCGAGATACTGGGGTCGCGATTTCAAGTTAGAGGCGAACCCCTTGTGTAAAAAAAACTTGAAGCAATCCTCAATATTAGACCGCTAACTCCGTTGTCTCTGATTGTTCATATCTCAGTTTGTGGCAATTCTTGACCGTGACTAAGCTTACATTTGCTCTTTACAGCAACCCCTAGCTGACAATTAGCGAGATGAGCAACCGAACAACATCGCCCAAGTGGCAATATACCTATTATAAAAATTGTTCATCTCTAGGACAGACGCCATTATCTAAAAGAAGAAAAACTACACAGAGAATTCTGTATTTGGCACTCTGTCTACTTAATATAACTTATTAGCTTAAATTTATTTTAAGTTACTTTTTAAGATCCCAAATGTACCAATATATTCTTATACACCTGTAGGATGACGTTCGGAACCCTGTTAATATGCCCTCAATATCTGTCCGTCTCATCCGTCTCGTCTTCCGTCTGCGGAAACATCTCAGGATAAATATATACAAATACAAATAAAATATATTGTGGGACAATCTTACACAAGTCGACCTAGTTCTACGGTAAGCTCAATAAGGCTTGTGTTGTGGGTACTAGGCGACGACATATATAGATATAATATAAACATTGAAATTAAACACTTTAGAACAGATTAATCGCGTTTATTAACACCATGATCCTACGTTTCGAGCCCTTAACAGCACTTGTTTTCACAGGGTTAAGATGATAACTGAGAGAATCCGTCCTAAAGTGTTTAATTTCAATGAATAACAATCGCGGTAACAGAAGATAATATAATATAAACACTTAAATACATAGAAAACAGGAACAGGAACAAATATTCGTGATGAACACACGAATAAATCTGACCAGGATTCGAACCCGGGACCTCCTACGTCGTCCTACTGACTAGGCTAGGACTTAGGAGGCCGTTGTTGGAGGATTTGACGAACGACAGCTGAAGAGGTCTCATACTGGTGCTAGAGTAACCAGAATCTGTCTATGCCGTATCCTTGATTTGATTCACACGCATTATTAACTGCTTAGCGGAACAAACAACAACAAAATTACAATTTGTGTTTAAAACAAAACACATATTTTTATTTTCTGTGACAATGCCTGGTATTAGAAGTTTAGTAACTACATCATATGGAGTATCATTTGAAACGGGCTTGATTGGCACGTTCCTAAACAATATGTATGTACAGTGATCGTCCATACATGGGGCTGACTTCAAATTTCTGTTTCGAAATGCAGTTGGACTCATCATGTTTAGAGATGAATGTGATAACTAAACGTTTCGTACGGAACCCTCGGTGCGCGTGTCCGAATCGCACTTGGCCGGTTTTATTTTTATAATAGCTGAACATCAAGTGTGTGTTCCTCTTAGGAAAAAATAAAAGAAAATAAAGATTTGTGTTAAGGTACGGTAATCATGCAGTGCAAATATGATACGACGTCGACTGACACTTGGACATTACGTATTATAAGGATAATAATAAGGGTGTAATTTAACAATATTTCATTATAATAAAAGTACCTATTATACAATTTTAGGTGACTCCGGGTATTCACTAAGCGCGTACCTTACGACCCCTGCAGACGTCGTCGCAGAAAACTCCTGAACGGTGCAATGCTGTCTAAAAGAGGACGAGGAATTGATTCGTATTGGGTAGGTATTAAACAGAGTGTCCCCCGACTTTGCCACACGGTGCACGGAGGGGAAGTACCCTAAACTCCGCAGATAAGAAAGTTTACTGAAAGAAGACTTCTTTTTTAAAATAATGAAGAACCGAGTATCTAATTCGGTTTCTGGAGTATATTTGTAAGGAATATTATAGGTTTAACGATTGCAAGGTAAAACGTCATATTAATGCGATTATTAAATAAGAACCCATTGAATAGATTCTAGTACCTCTTTTACGTAACACCTAACTGTGAAGTGGTCTCAAGTCGGTATATAAAATACTTGATTGTCACTTAACATGATGACATTGTGACTATCATGCTTAACATAATGTCAGTTAAAATCACATACTACTATGATTGCCTTGCCTTGCATGTTTGGTGGAGATATTTTGAGCCAGCGTCGAGGATGTTGGGCCGGGCAAGTAGTGATGCTCATTACGTTTGCGTGCAGCGATGCTCAAAACCTACGAAGTATATGATTGTTTTCAACACATGAGACCAGTTTTCCACTTCTTCCACACTTATATTCTGAGAATTTGAATTGATGCTTCTGGCATCGGTATGCTTTTAGTTTTACACATTTCATACGTATAACGCTATATAAATAAAACTAATAAACACTTTTTAAGGCCATTGGAGATGCACACCTGGGCTGGTTGATAAGAAGATCTTGTGCGGCGTGCAACGTGCAGCACAACATGTGAAGCCTTGCAATATGGACAGCCTAGCTAAGGGAACGAGCGAACGAGGGACCTGCTATCGAAGCCGCGCGCCGTGGGCATGAAACAATTGGGCGGGCCAGTTATTATTAAATTAAGCAAAAATATTTATAATAAGTGTCCAAGATATGTGCGGTAAAACTCGAGGCACAGTCAAGGAATTTGGTTTACGTAACTTGTCACTTGTTACAGTGACAATCAATATTATAGCCGCTGGGGATCTGCTGTTATTATCACCTTGACAAGGTATAAAATATAAATTGAAAGAGATGTCATATGCTACAGAAAATGTGACCAAGGTCCCCAGTGAGCAGGGCTGGGATCAAACCAGTCACCTCCTGCTTTCGCGGCAGAAGGTCGCTGGTTCGATCCCAGCCCTGCTCACCGGGGATCTTGGTCACTTTTTCTGTAGTGTATGACATCTCTTTCAATTAAAAATTTATATATAGTATGTGACTACTTACAAAAAACATGATTCATAACATTTATTACATTAAATAAATGATTTGATTCGTGCTAAACAATCGTAAGGTATAAAATAGTTTATAAGTCAAATTTCTTTACTTGATGTTTGGACCCCGCTATCGAAGGTGCAAAATGGTAGCTGTTAAGTTCTCAGGGATAGGTAAAAATATTTATGCTGTCGATATCGATACTCTTACTTTGTTTGTTCAATTAGATTTATATGTTAGTACCTATAGTCCTATACCATGCTGGACAGTGCATGAACGCTCTCGAAATAAATCTTTTCAATAGAGGTAGGTATATATTGCTGGTGACAGTGGTCACTTTTTAGTAATAATGATAATACGTCCGATTTCATTCTCCATAACCCAGTATTTAGTCCACCACTTTCACCTTATAGTCCAGTATATTTTAGATTCCATTAAATCTCAATAGTCTATACACCCTCGTGGGTACTGCCTCTGCGTGCGTCCCATGACTCGGGCAGGTGCAACATCTGCTCGGTGTACCCCTTACATTTCATTAAATTGTCGAAAGGGCGTCTGCGTGTTGGCTTCGGCTCGGCGTACGGCTCCCAAAGGTCCGGAACACCATTGCTTCGTGATGGGAAAGACATACAAAATTATTTACGATAATAGATATTCATTGTCATCTCCAACTATTTATCTGGGTTAAAGGGCACATTTTATTTGTATAAAATATATTCGACTAATTATACCTATCCCTAAGAACTTGACAGCTACCATTTTGCATGGACAATATTCGATGAGCGTCGCGAGAAAAACAACCACATTAGGCCCGATTGTTGCAAACAAATAGTCAAATAATCACAGTCTGACAGATGATTTCATTTAAATTAACTTTTTTTACTCCAAAAGAAAGTGAGGCATGTGAATTAAAAAAAAAAGTACTGTCAGATTTAGTGTTACACTATAGCTGCTGTGCGCTTAGCCACACCACTCTTACATTGGTGATGACTAAATATTGCAGATATTTTTCATATTTTTTGGACTTGCGGTTTAAGTGTTAGAAGGGAGAGGGGCACATTTTTTTACTATAGGAGCGATAATTGGCTTTAAATACCTATCCAACGATACCTCACAGGCTAACACATTAGGGTCGAACCGAAAAAATAACACCTCTTAGGTGTATGGAGGTTGGAGGTACCAAATAAATAAATACTTTTCCATTTTTTTATATTGCCACTTCGCCGGCGTGGTTGATATATATAACCGTACCAAGTTACAGCTTTTTAGTACAAACGCTCTCTGACGAACGAAAATGGCGAAAGTATAAGGGTTTTTAGTTGAGTATGGCACCTTTACGGTTTTTTTTACCTTTCAATATCATTGAAATTAAACACTTCAGCACTTGTGCGCTGAAGTAAGACCTATTCAAAGATATTATGTAATATAAATAGTGTTATATAAATAAACTGAAACGTTTCCTCATTTCTAAAGCGTTCTATTCGGTAAACGAATTTTTAGAGGTGTAATATTTGTATGGTGAATTGTATAATTGTTCTAACTTAAAGTGAACGATATTTTGCTAATAAATAAATACAAATATAATTCGTATTCATTTGTTACCGAGATATTCCCATATATATTAATGTATGTACTTACCTGTCCTGTTTTATAATTTTGTTTTGAGGGTTCAATGTAGGTAAGTACCTAATATGTTGTCTTAAATTGATTCGTGCTTAAAAAATATATTGCAAGTAGCACATACGTATGTCGCATTTGTGGCAATCGATTTATTAAAACAAAATAGAAGATTTAAATAATCGCACTTTACGTGACTGATTATTATAAAGTCACAAGTATTTTTTCACATTGAATACTATAAAGGGTGAAAATGGGCATAGGTCAAAAATAATTTATAGGCAGTATTTAATAGCTAACTTTAATAACAAAAAAAATAAAATTTATTTTTACTTTGCTTCATACAACTTCCAGCTGCTCGGTGAAGTTATTTTGTGCCATTTATGTCCGACGTCGTAATCTTCATCTTATAATACCTAAAAAGAAAATTCACGTAAATGAAATGATTAACAGATTCAAACTAAGCAGCTAGTTGAAGTGTTTGGATCGTTACACAATTCATCATCATCATTTTTGGCCTATAACGTCTATGGCTGACGATTGCAATGTCTGTAGGCGATCTTCACATCCATAACTCAGGAACAAATATCTGTGATAGACATACAAATAATTGCCCTGGCCGGGATTCGAACCCGGGAGCTCCTGCTTCGTAAGCAAAGTCACTACCGACTAGGCTAGGAGGACGTTATTATAAAATTAACTATTACGTTCTCATTAACAGGAATATGATGCAGTTGAAATATAGGGTTTCATCACTCATTATAATCACAATAGCTTTATTTTATTTACACATTCTTGTTTATTAAAATATTTTTGTCCTAAAGTCGAATATGACGACATAACGCTTTAACTAGCTAGCTAGCCACATAGGAATAAATAAACTGATAACACCGAGTCTTTTATTGAAATGTGTGTTTCACATTTTACTCCCTTACAACCCTAATTTCTTTTGGTTAAGTAAGTCAAATAAGTACAGAAGTAAAGTGCCTCTCGTTTATTATCGTATGGTTTACTAAAGTATACTACTTTAAACCATAGTAAAAAAGGACAGTTAACTTGTTTTAAATGGTTAAAATCTGTGTCGTAATTTTTTGAGTACTCATTTTGTTTGAGCGTCAATTAGGTGCATTTCTATACTTATCACTTTCACAAGATGTCACATACGCATCTTATATACATCTATGAATCGCCTAAGATATAATATGTAAAAATATACAAATATGTACATTTATTAATATGTATTTAAATCTTAGCTTATACATAGCTAACTACTTTGTGTGGTTACAGGAGTTTAATTTTATTCAAAGAAATTTATATTTCACTTATAAAGAGAAAATTACTTAAAGTATAAGTAAAATAAGAGTGAGCATGCAAGCATTTAACAATTTATCATATCATAAGAAAAACACACGCATAGGAATTATGATCAAATTTAGCATTGAATTTAAATAACTTGATGAAAGGAATATTGCTCCCGGAGAGTAATAATTTTATTTTTCATTTTAATCTGTGACAAAGAGTTATTGAGTTAGGCAATAATGAAAGCGCGGCATTAACTTTTAACATAGTTTATCATTTTAAACCATATTTATAAGGGGTAAAAAACCCAACAATTGCAAGCGAGACATGGTAAGGATTTCATCAAAAAAGTTTGAGTAACGAAAATAGATAGAGTATATTTTAATAAATTAGTCTTAAATGTAGATACGGCTTAAGCTAAGCTAAAGTTAAATTATTTAATAAAATTAGAACAAAAATGGTAAGAATAAGACTTTTCATTTCTGGGTCTCCGGCTTATCAGCTTCTAATATGGTTTTAAAACACAAGGACCTTTCAAGCTTTGTATTTAATATATTTCAATATAAATGAATAAATAATCACCATTCTTAAGCAGAAGCAGCAGGACATTAGGTTTAGGTAGGACTTGTATGTATATGCCTCAATCTCTCACTATGCTTCTAACAAAAAAGTATGAGACTATAATGTCACATCTATGTTGCAATTTTAGACACTCTCCTTTTTTATTTGTAAGCACCTGCAGCGCTGCCTGAGTTAGTCAAGAACAATGTGGTAGTCCCATTGTATCATTTCCTGCACAGCCACTTTTATTTATGTATGTATTGTGTTTCTTGTCATCCCTCCTGCACTTGTTTGAAAACACAAGGTTCATCACATTTATGTGGTTTACTTGACCCTTATGCAAACACTATAATACCATATTTTACCTTTTACTGTTGGGTCGAAGCTATAATGGCTCTCCCAAGTATAACAAAAATGCCAGGTAGTTCTTGCTGCCACCACTCTCAATGTATCTAAGGTGGTTCTTATTTGAAGCCCATGAAAATGTAGGACTACAATTATTTGCTCCTTTGGTGGCACCAACGGCGTCATTCTGAAAAAGTAGTGTAATAAATGAAGTGTGTGATAGTAGTGTGATAGTAGTAGTGTGATAAAATGTTCACCAACAATAATATTAACGCAGATTCGATCACTTGTGCAATTAAGGCAATGGTCACTTTTTTGTCACTGTATATCTATTTCGATTGAGAATTATTTGTTAATTTTGTATAAGAGCGAAATCATAACGAAATTTGATTTTTTGAAGATTTTGTTTCACGGAACGGAAGCATTTTAATGAAGAAAACATAGTAACTGTTAGTGTACATTATAAAATACAACCCTTAAAATTAAAGTAAATCTAAAATAAAGTAATACCTTTAAAAGTAAGACGATATTTACAAACTTATTAAGTAAAGTTAATAGTGAATTCTTCACCTCTTCTTTCTATGACATTGACACTGACACTGACATTTAGTTTCATTATTCACAATTATTAACAAAAAATTAGCAAAATACATCAAATTAGCATTAAAACGCCCCCTAAATGGATATGTTGATTTGCTGCACTTCATCACTACATTAAATTAATTATTTTTGTTTATTTAAGCCCACTTTTGAGTCAAACATGTATTTACCGGTTTTCTATCGCAACTAATAATAAAGTGTGTGAGGCATACTTTACGTTTGGTTCGTTCATTCCATTCCCGTCGTTCATTTTTATGGATCCGTACGAAAGTGGTCAAATCGAAAGTGCTTCAAAGTAAGGATTACCAGTCACTAGCGGACGGAAAGACGGGCGGATTGGGAACACACGTTCGATTTTCGTAGTACCGGCCCAGCAGGTGATAGAACTTGGTTTACGACAACGGATTGGGTCCGGTTCACTAATCTTCAATACAGGCGTGTTCAAGACACATTTAAAAAATGCTTTAAGTATTATTCTGATACGGTTGGTTAAAAACGTGTCAGCGACTTTATCTCTTGTCTGTGGTTTTTGACATTTCTGACGTGGTTGTTTCTGTCGCCGAGAAAGGTATAGAATAGCTAGCAAGTAATTTAACCAAATAGCTTTCCACATATTACAAAATAAAACCCCTAGATTTAATAATAAACAAACATGTTGGACAGTTTATTTGACGATGTGAAACGCATGAACAAGCGACAGGTAAGTTTTCATTTAATAATCCGGTGAGATGACGTGAGCGGCGCGTTGGCTGTTATTCATATGATTTTTCATTGATTTTCAGTTTATCTACCAAGTGCTTAGCTTTGGTATGATAGTGTCTTCCGCGCTGATGATATGGAAAGGTCTAATGGTTGTAACAGGGAGCGAAAGTCCCATTGTGGTGGTTTTGTCGGGCAGTATGGAGCCCGCTTTCCACAGAGGCGATCTGTTGTTCCTCACCAATTACCCCGAGGAGCCGGTTCGTGTTGGAGAAATCGTTGTGTTTAAGGTTGAGGGCCGCGACATTCCTATTGTACATAGAGTTCTGAAACTGCATGAAAAGTAAGTTTACTGAATTCACTAAAGTGTAGTTTAAAAACAATAACGAACATCCAATAACGAACGAATCATGAAACCCAATAACGAACTATTCTTATTAAAAAACTTGATTAAAATGAGTTATTTACAAAAAGGTGTTGCAACAAAACTTAAAATACTTTGTTTTTTTTTGTTTACACTCTGACAAGTAATTTATTCACAAAATACAGTACATCAAAAGTCCATAAAATTATAAATCAATCTTTGCAGAATCTTTGTAGATTGACACAAAACCATTTGTCACTACATGGAAGAATGCAAACAGGAAAAACATTTTCCTGCTGTTTTCATTATCAAGGGCACTAATTTTTTTCTCAAGGAGCTCTATTGCAATTTTCAACTTTTAAAGCATTTTTCATTCATTAGGTAAAATTTCATAGCTAACACTATTTTTCATCATTCTAGGAGCAACGGAACTGTTAAATTTTTAACCAAAGGAGACAACAATAGTGTGGATGACCGAGGCTTGTACGCCCAGGGCCAGCTATGGCTCACGAAAAAGGACGTAGTGGGTCGAGCCAGAGGATTCCTGCCCTATGTAGGAATGGTCACAATTTATATGAATGAATATCCAAAGTTTAAGGTGAGAAACATAAAGCATTGTTAACAGTAGGTTTTTGTTTTTAATGGCTACTTCTATAAAAAAATTGCTACTATTGAGAAGAATAGATTCAGACAGAATCAGTATAAAATGAATACTAAAGAGAGAAATTTATCATCTTTGTTCTCTTGGCAGTTATGGCTATTCCAGTCAGTAAAAGTAGGGCTAAGACTGGTCACATTTGTTGCTGGTTATAAGTTAAAGTATAGAAAGGTCATCTTCTATTAATGACATGACATATAAAAAAAAAGGAAAAAAGAATACATAAATAAAATACAAATTTCTTAGAAAGAAAGGAAGTGTGAAAATCCGTGACCTCGGGCAGGACTTTCTTTCTGAGATATTTGGTATTGTAATGTTTACAGATGTTTCTGCTTAAATATAATAAATAATCTAAATAAATAAACCTGCCGAATTTACATGTTAGAAATGATTTAATTAAGATGATTAAACTTAATAAGAGTAGATAAAATTACTAACACCTTAAAGTATTTGAATAATGTTTATAGACTTATACAGGGTGTTCTTGAGCGTTTGCTTTAACTTCGTCATGTGGCTTGGTATAATTAAGGAAACAGAATGGCATAGTTAGTTTTATTAAATTAATAAATGTTTATTTTTTTAATTTCTCATACAAAATAATTACATGTTAAGAAGAATTAACTTTACCAAGTAAGTGACAACCATGACATATCAATGTTATGTCGAATACTCATACTCTGTTTACACACTTGCAAATATCATATGACTATGAGATAAAATTAAATTAGCAGTTACTTTCTAAATGGAGCTAATTAGACTACCAGTGTTTTTGAAAAATTAACTTAATTTAAGCTAAAGAATGCTTTTTTTGAAAAATTAACTTAATTTAAGCTAAATTTTGATGGCTAGTTTGGTGCCCTGGGCAGCAACACCCCCGGGCAACTTGCTCCCTGAATAGATTAGGACAAAAATATTTTGAAGGTGATTCCACTCATTTACTGTTACCTTTTTTCCCCAATGGATGTGCTGTGGTGTAATACAGTATTGAATAATCATTTCTAAGTCTATTTCATTACAATAAGGTTTATAATAATAATAAATAAATAATGTTATCTTTTTTCTCTATTCCAGTTTGCTGTATTGGCGTGCCTAGCGATCTACGTGCTAGTACACAGAGAGTAACTTGGAGATCTGAGTCATGAACATATGCATTTGTAAAGAAATAACATCGGCACAATAGTGTATTTAATTTTATGAATAAATGAGGTTCTCTCTAGTGTTATTATTAAGTTATTTTTATTTCATGCTCTTGGTCTTGCCCAATTCACACACTACCTCCTTTTTTTGGGATACCGCGTTTTTTTTTAATTAGGAAAATGACAGCTGAGTTTGCCTGTGTTTCTCTCTCTCATTCCCCTTTGATGTTCTATGATCAATGCTTAGAAATCAAATAACTTTATGAAGTAATAACTTATGAATTGTTTACATTGACAATATTGATATTAGTTGAACTTTTAACCTCATACAGAAATACTATGTAATCATAACTAGTATAAATATAGTATGTAAGATGCACCTTTTACTAATTTGTTATTTATTCGATAAATGATAATACATATCCTATCCTATCAAGGATAGGAGTGGCATCAGAAAGGAAAATAAACAGGGCACTTTTATTTTGTCACTTGAATTGCTTAAGCTTGCTACACTTGTAACAATTAATCTGCTCAAATCGGTTTGAAACTTCAAACTCTGATCTGATATGATAATCAATCAACCCGCTACGCCAAAACCTACCATATCCGAATCGCTTAATTCTCGGAATAGGATTTATCCGAATTTGAGACGCGACACTTGAAAAGTTTATTTTAATTAAAATTTTGAAATGTGCCAAATTTTTTACCAACTTATTACAAGTTAAAATCACCCGTCGGTATTTTGAGCTAGAACTAAGTTATTTATCTCTGAGCTCTGGTACCTATGACTTAAATGACTTGATATTTAATTAAACTTAAGCCTTATTTGCCACTTAACACAGACTGCGTCGAACAAAGCTGGACAGATGTTGTTTTAGTTCAAACTGGAAAGTGCAGATGTCGCTAGTAGTGTACAACAATAATAATAACATTGAAGTTTTTTAAGCCTATTTTACATTATCAAATATCTTTGATCATAGATGTCAAGAAAAAGGATGGCATGTAATCTTGGGTCAGAGGTATGATCATATATGGTACTTTGTTTGATATTAATCTGATAGAGGCTTGATCCTTCGTCTACCATGCCCGCGAATTACCGGGTTATCATGTACTTAGGTACTGATACTGAGTACTGATACGTTGTGCTAGGAAGCCGCCAGCTCTTCGGTCACCAGTTACACACAGACGTTTCGCGATTTCTACAAAAAAACATGCGTGCACTGGGACTCCGTGGACATAGAGTTTTGACTACAAATGAGTGTTATTTTAAACGTCAAACTTGTACGAAATTATGACGTTTACTTAACACTATTACACTCTGTGGTATCAAAATTGATGGTATGTTAGCTTAGTCGGACTCTAGTCGGTATTTTGTAGGAATTTAATATAATCAAAAAAACGTAAAAAGCTCTTATTTACTGCAGTTCATAGTACCTACCTACTAACATTTAAAATTTTTGTGATTACTAATCACTGATTACCTATAATATTTTACAAATAATATCTTAGCTTCTGTAGGTCTGTAATGAACCTGTAAGCTCCATGTAAGGTTCTGAATAATCCGGAACACCATTTTTCCGTGAGCAGACTCGAATAAGTCTATTCTTATTCCCGTCCACGAGGCATATTCAAAGAATTAGAATTGTTATTGATTTAATGTTGTTTTGAATAGGAAAGCACCTTACTAAAGCAGGTTTAACTTAGAATAAATCAGATAAATAATTCTACATAATCAATAAATCTTTGATATTGGTAATGTTAAAGTTTTACTGATTTTTTAAGACAAGAAAGTCTCGTTTTGAGTTACAGCTAGATTAGACGGCGCAGCCCAATTTGCGGTAACTATGGTTGTCAAAAGTTAACATTACACATTTAAGCAGGCCTAGACAAACCACTTCTTTCGCGCGTTCGTCTATTTGCCTCTCTATCACTCTCGCGTCGAGTGAAAAAGAGTCAAATAGACGAACGAACGAAAGAAGTGGTTTGTAGTAGGCCTACATGTTACCACAAAACACGGCGCCTTAAAAACGACCTAGTCAGCTGTCAATCCAGAGGTTCGATAAGTTCTCATCGAGGTGTTCAAAACACTCGGTTAATTTTGTCTCTGTCTAATAAACACAATTTTGCGTTTCTATTGCTCGATTCATTACCTTTGCCTATATCAAGCAAAGCTAATAATATCTAGGGACCTATTTGTCTAGGAATATCATAGCGTGGGTTAGTGAACTCAGATGTAACAACTAATTATTACTCTCGGCTACACAATTTAATTATTCTCACTCTCGAATTATTAATATAGTTAGTGGCAATTGCGCAGTGTGTGGGTGTGTAAGATCTTAGCTACATTCGCTTCACTTACAGTCTGTCGCTGCCGCTAATAATTATTATTTATGCTATTAGTAACTTTATTTATTTCCTCGCAAATGTGATGAAAAACATTGTATGTATCACGGGTGGTACAATTTCTTGTTTACCGTCCTTAATACAACTACTGATAATACTAATATTAATGTTAACTAACTACTAATTGTTAATATTATATAATCTAAGTAATTAAAGGCATACACGGAAGTATATTATATTCGATAAAGAAAAAATACGATATGAGCAAATACTAATACTTTATTTTTATTCCTAGTTTGTAATGCCACTCGCATTGCCACAAGTTGTTTATTTAAAAATAAAGTAGGTATATTTGCTCATAGGTATCGTAACTTTTCTTTATCGAATGTACCTACTCCTCAATTCTGCTTTCTAATTAGTAGGTACTTAGTCTTCGAAGATACGATTATTTCTGTTGTCCTAATTGAGTCCAAACGTACCTAATGTAAGTGACCATGGAATTACCCTTTAGGTACCTACAAAAATATCTTAAGGTTTTTTTAGATCTAGTCCTACCCGAAATACCGACACTTGATTAAGTAATTGAGTCAAAATGTAATGTAAGTGATCATGGATTGATCCAAAAATGGAAATGTAAGTCTCATAGACCACTCATGTAACCTCCATAAACGAAGGAATAAGGCACCAATGACGTTGCAGAATCCTTGAGAGCCGGGAATCTGCAGCGACTATGATAAGTGAGTCTCGATAAAGATTGATAGTTGTTCAATCCCGTGCCGACACCTCCCCGAGTCCAGTCTGTGATGATATTAACGGACCACTGATCTGATTGCGAACGTTTTTCGGAGCGAAAATCGACTCAGTCATGCGTTTTACCCTGTAACGGTATTCTATGGCAATTTAGGTTCATGTTTTTGTACCCGGGTATTTTCACGACACGTTGTCGTTATGTCACTACACGTTATTTTAGGTACGAAACGGGCTTAGGTATGTATGTAATCGGCTATGGCGTAGCGCTACGACAATTCTTTAGTATTGAATGAGTTAATGTATTTTTAACGGTAAATAAATAATGGTTAAAACATTTTAAAGATAAATAACGGGTAGTTAAACGCTCTAAAAAAGTGGACTAGTACCTATTTACCGTGGTTTTAGTGGTATTACGCACGGATTAATAGCGTGAAATTTATTAAAAAGTGGATATGTTGGATTAGGTTGATTGTAAAGATTAATATTAAATAATTATAGTACGCTCACTTATTCACGTACTTGTGCAGCTTGATTGTCAGTTTTGTGACGATATATATGTATGGTGTCTGACATTGACCGTTATAGTTATGTGCAGTGATCGTAAATTTAGTAGCAATTTCGGTGTTGAACTGTTGCGTTAAAAGCATCTGTACCTATAGCCTATTCTAGCTGGGATAGTTAATTAGAGTTAATTATAGTAATATAAAGGTACCTTTATTGATCATCTCCGTAGATATTATTTGTTGAAATTCCTTTATTGTCTAAAATGCTACAAAATGTACGATCACTGGTTTCATGACAGGTTTTAACCGGCCGGTGAAGGTACACAGTTGAGTGAAAACGCCCAGTTATATACCCTGTTCGCTAAATAACTAATGTATGGTATACAAGGGCGTACATGAATATCACTTCTCTACGAGAGATTTTCGCTACAAACCGGAAATGGTGCTAGGGAAGTATCTTGCCATCGTAGTTTACGAGTAAATAAAAGACAGAAAAAATTGCTATACGAAAGCAGCAACGCTACGTGAAATTATAAACTTAAGGATGACTTACACTAGGACGAAACGGGACGGAGCGGGACGGGGCGGGATGGGACGATCTGTCAATGTCTATAGAAAGAATCACGTGATAGCTCGGAGCCTTCGGAAGTCATATGACGTTTTGTATAGAAACTGACAGATAGTCCCGTCCCGCTCCACCCGCCCCGTCCCGTCCCGTTCAAGTGCGAGTCATCCCTTAAAATGCATAATAGTGAAAACGATCTCACGCAGCTATTGATATTGAAATCTTAAATTAAAAGTGTTTTTGGGAATAGAATCTAAATAACCTCACATGCCTACAAAAGATATCTAGGTATCTACACTCTAGTACCAACATGAACAAGCAAAATAAACATTTGCGCATACGGAAATTGAATATACCTCCATGCAATGTTTGAAATGGCATAAATTGGTTTGATAAATAACATTGCACGGTTTGGTCGATTCGATTGATAAGTGCAAAGGTTAGGATTTAGGAAAGCCCCAAACGTGTCGTGTGAACTTCTTTACAAAGTTTTCGGTCTATCGAATCTTGGCGTGCGAGGCTTACGTTACGGTGAATATGTATTGGCTTCGTACGAAAATATGTGGTGTTCATGGCTCCAAAGTCTACTTACCATGAATTTGATGTTTACTGTGCGCTCGATAGTATTTGCATCTTGCTCGTTCTTAACTGGTGGAAGAGAGATGCAAACACTTTCGAATCGCGCAGCCGCTATCGACTACGATTACGTAGAACTCATGGTAAGCACATCGAAATAGGTATACGTATGTCTCGGCAGGAAAGCATTACTGTGGCATTTCGTCATGCACACACTCAAATAGCTTGTAAGGGGTCTTGTGTGAATCAACATCAGCTAAACATGCAATGCTTAGCAATTTACTTTTTACTTCTATACAAAATTACGCATTAAGGCATTGTTGTTGTAAAGATGAAAGCGTTTTGCAAGTGGCCACTTCCGATTGTAGTGGAATCTATCCGATTATGAAGATTTTAAAGAAATCTAATTGTTTCAGTTTTTACAATTGAATGTTCCGTACAACTAAGTGTATCTTTTCTGAGCGAATAATTGATCTTTTTAAATACTAGCAACTTGCTTCTACCGACTACCTGTAGTCGTCTGCAGTTAAATTTGAAATGAAGTAGGTTTAGTTCATTTAATGTAAATTCGCTTGGCGTCTATTTATAAGTGTAATTGTAACTTTCGCTACAAAGCGGGAGATGTATGTTATCGGCTACAGCGTAGCGCTACGTGAAATCCTTGGCCGTGAATGAGTTAAAATAAGTAGGTACTATCGCGTTCAGAATTGCATGGCCAGTTTATGAATGAATTTATTCATAATTTGCCCATGCAATTATGAACGCATGTGTACCTATTCCTTGATAAAACATGAAATAAGAATCAAAATATGATATTAAATTATACCCACAGTCCGCCGAATACTGCAAATTTAAAATTTTACATAAAGAGCGGATTTCACTAAAATTATTTTACTCGTAATTTTGGGGTTTTATCAAAGCACCGTGATAAGGTCATTCACCGCTAAGGATTTTTTGTAGCGGTACGCCGTCACCGATACGGGTTTCCGCTCGTAGCGAAATGGCTCGTAGAGGCGTGACGACAACGTGTCGTGATTAGCGTATTTCACACGATTTTCATCATATATTCACTTATCTAATGATGAAAACCGTTTGAAATACACTTCTCACGACGCGTTGTCGTGACACTACATCAATCAAATACCCAGATATTTAACTGGAAATATTGTAAGCAACTAGATATTAGCTTAAAACATCATAGGCATGCCGTTGTCCCGTTTTTACTTGGGGTAGGCGCAGCATCTTTTTCTCTTCTATACCTCTTCGTTGCGCGTTATCTCATTGTTAGTACATTGTGTATTAAGGGCCGAGTCGAAAACGAGGACGAACACGAGCTCATAATTCTTGTACACACAATGTTTTTAATCACATTTGCGAGGAATTAAATAAAGTTACTAGGAAAATAAATAAACAATAATGTATAAGTAGTAGACGTAGCGTCGTAGTAGTGTAGTAGCGTAGTCCACAGAACACCGCGGTGAGCGTCGGTTACGTGCGGCGTCCGCGTGGGGCGCAGGTCCTCCGGGGCGGGTGGTATGAAAATCCACGAAGGCCATAGGCTTAATACAGCCCATTAAGTCTAAGTATGCTTGCATAAAATATAAGTATGTATATTTACGAGCCAATCACCATTTAAGAGCAAGTGTGATGAGAAACTTTATTTAAAAAAAACGGATAACACTCACGTATTTAGCCACTACGCGTGACATCTTTCGTAGAGCTTAGGATTCCATAGTTTTGTCGCCTGTGTCGTCGCGCACGATAGGTACTCAAAGCTTGATAATGGAATCCTAAACATGTCATGCGTAGTGACTAAAAATACAATATAATATTATCTGTAATTTATTGTAATATTCTTACTTCTTAATTCTTACTTACTCCCTTTCCACGCCGTCTCTCACACAGTCCATACACCTCTTCGTCACATTGTTTCTCCTTCTACATCCTTCCACAGTCAAGCTAAACAATAATTATGATCTAGATTCTAGAATATCATTATTGTCACTAATTACAACCTAAGTGTGCTAATTGCTGGTAAGCAGACGCCTATGTAGTTTGAGTAGTACTTAGTCTAGTTATGTAAATCCGATTAATTCTATTGTACGTGTGCTGTGAGTAATTCGGTCATAGTTCAAGGTTACTAAATATAGTTAGAACAGTTTCTAATACGATTTTCGGCTAGAAGCAGTTTGTAAACAACTATTGTTTAATGTCCAGGCTCTAGATTACAACTGACGCTTTACAATTCAACAAAGGTGTAGATGGAACATACTAACAAAATACTTTGTGAGCTCTAAGAAACACCTTTTGACGCTTGTCTATTTAGTAGAGATGAGGCTAAGACGTATCGTTTGTCAAATTTAGCGATTATTAACGATTTGGTAGAGTCAACTAAACAGATTTTTTTTAACATACAAGTAGGTATATGAATGGTTTGTTGGTTTATATTATTAATTTACCTTTTTTTTCACATCGGGTTTCATTTTATTTTCATTTTGTTCAGCTTTTAAATGTATCTTTTTGAAATTTTTAATCGATTTTTATCAACTTAAGCAATTATCATATGGTTCGAAACGGCAGACTCGGTCACAACACTGCTTTAGAAAATAAATAAGCCATAAATAAGTCACTGTTAGTGTAATTAATTGTTATCGTTAAATATGTAATAACTACGATTTTATATTGTTATTTACATGAAAAGTTCTAATATTATAACAGGGTTTTATTTCGATGGGTCATGCGCGTTTACGTTCTATGGGCGTTGACATGTGTCAAAAGGTTATTCTATACTTTTTGAGGAGAAACTATAGAATTAATCAATAGCTAGAAGTCAAACCACGTTATCTCTTCCAAGCAAATTAATTGTCACTGAAACATTAAAGTGTTATTTTAAATGTGAAACTTCTAAGAAATTATGACGTTGGCTTGACACTTTCAGTCTGCGCTATAAAATGTAGGAAACTTAGCATAGTCGGACTATAGACATTTCGATTCGAGTCCTCTCGGTTTTTGTTCATAATAATAGTCTCTAACATGCGAAACAACGTTCAGATAGCCATCTCCCCCGACTACAATAAACTCCAAAACTGCAGTAACTAGTCGCGTGAACCGAACTTTTTATGTATTATGTATAACACTAAAAAACTTCACTACTAACGTTCTATTTAAAGTTTTTACAACACTATTAATTTTATCTGATAGGATCTTTACTCCCCATCTAGATGAGTTGCACCTTTAATGGTGTTTCGCTGTTTTTATTAGTGGCTAGTAAACTTAAAATGTCATTAAGAGTAATGGGAATTTAAATAACTCAAACAATAACAAAATTCAACAACAATAGTACACACGTAATTGGACGTTTTACGTAAGTAATAGTACACTTTTTCTGCGTAGAACCGTTATCTTTATTAATGAACGATGCGGGATGGGACGATCTGTCATAGGTATTCTATAGAAAGAATCACGTGATAGCTCTGAGCCCTCGGATGTCACGTAACTTTTTCTATAGAAACTGACAGACCGTCCTGTCCCGCCCCGTCCCGTCAGTCATCCCTAACTATCCGCCTAACTAACGCCTACGGCTACGTACAACTCATGATAAGCACACTCGTGTCTGTAAGTAAATAGATGAGCGCGAGCGAGACGCACTATCATCTAAACACAAGTTAGAATTGGTCTCCAGCTTGTTTATACACTAGGCAAATCTTATTGTTTGCAAAACTCACGTCTATATCAGTTGGTAAGGCAATAATATGAAGGAAATTACACGATACAGGTACCTACTTACAAATAACGTGCTGACGGTTACCCTTATCTTATAAAAAGAAAACATGTAAGGAGGTAGAACATTAGCCGGTAAGTACCTTTCATAATATAATGAGGTACAGTTTCGTTAGTAATAATATAAACACACAAACGTTATTACGTGTATTTTAGGCACGACTGAATGCTCACTCGTTAATTTATTATTCATGCACAAATAGTATGGTATTGTTCCAAAAAATAGTAGATAATGGTAAATTAGTGAACAGCCATCATTAGCTATAAATTATTGAGTAAATGTGATAGAAAAGGAGACATGCAAGGAAAGCGTTTTCTTTTTTTTCAGTTTAATTAATGTTTAGTCGATAGTAGTTTGTGCAGTCAGCGTCAAAAATATCTATACAACTTTGGACTTCACCACAATGAAATAAGGTCATCATTGTATAGGTATTTTTAACGTTGACTGTACTGAAAAAAACATTCAGTTTATATATAGGTACCTACATACGCATTACTCCACGGGTGCGCGTGCGATCGGATATACTTATTTATATTTCAAACAACGCATACTAATTTATACTTAGATAAATTAATACCAATACTATTAAATAATCAATATAAACGTATTTAAACTTTCACAATTTTCAAACATAACCTCATCCCCAGCCAGTCTTTCTACGGGACCACGGGACCCTTGAAACGTCGGAGGTTAATTTTTAATGTTTTATGCGATTAACCCATTGTTGTAAATTTACAATAAAACGTGTACAAATTATACAAATAATGTTCCGATGCATATTTTGTTCCTATTTATACGTTTATATAAATTGTTATTGTGGTATAGCCTCCTGACTTCCCGCGTCCTATACGTAGTACATAAGCCCCAACGGAATTTTGACTCTTTGTCAATTTGACAAAGTTACATTTCAATGGGCAAATTTTGATACCCAGTCGTCAGGAGAATAGGCCGATTCATGTCACTTGTCATTTTAAGCGACAGTGTGAGTGCCGTTATTATACAGGCAACTCCTAATATTTTGTAAACACGTACAGTGGGCCAAGAAAGTGGTTTACCACTTTAGACAAAAGTTTCTGCGAGCTCTAACGATCGCTAAGGTTGACTTGACACTGACATAATATTATTGCCAGGGGAAATCGACCTTGTTGTCTCATGACGTTCAAACGAATCACAACCATAGGGTGGTAAACCACATTTTTGGCCGACTGTACCTCATACGTTTTCGTTATTCAAAAAAAAAATATAATCTGTACAAAGTATCATGGTAATCCATTTAGTAATTATTATTGAAGTCCTTTGTAAATAAAATGTATAGGTATTTATTTTTCGGACTTGTTTTTAATGTCAAGAAACGAAAGGCGATGGCTTCTTCGAATTGTAAAAATTCTTATTTATATCATCCGCAATCTACAAAATGAAGGCGAATAGATTCGAAATACTTACGAAATTCGTCTGTTATTTTTGCGTTTCACGGTATTTTTTTACGTGTCGTCGAAAATTAATTGTAAATTTTAGTCATGATGATTAGCTTAGAGTCTTTTAGCGTCCAAAGGCAAGCAAGACTTTGGTGGGTATGCAAGATTCTCTTAAAACACAATTATCATAATCACTTTTTTAATCAACCTGTGTTTAATAATTATGTAATGCACACATAGACATTTATCATTCACTCGTTCAATTCATTCGTGCCAGCTCTCGTGAATCGACCTATACGACCTGACAGTATGCTGACAACCCTAATGTTAATGTCATCTTGATATTTGCATGCTTGACAAGCTAATCGTCAAATGTAGGAATGAGGAGCTTCTGTACATTAGTACTATTACTTATTCTGTGTCATGGGTACTAAATTATACAACCAAAAACCATAATATTTTTTTAAGTTTACTGGTTTAATATTAATTGTAATAATAATATTGTCTTCTTTTGTTTCGAACGGTTAAAATGCGTTCGGCACCACAGGATGGATTTTTTGGGTACCTACTACACGTTTTGAACGATAATTACGTTATTATTCTTCCAAGCCCGAGTAGAAATAAAGTACAACCATTAAATTTCCGAAAATATGCTATTGATTTCTGAACGACAAAGTAATGATGTTAAAAACCAATCGATTCCTTTTTAGCCACCATCAATCAACTGTCAAAAGCTCTTAGAAATTTTCTGACATAAAATTACGTAACGTAAAGAGGATGCACTTGTGATTACGTATTTATAACCCGTATAATATAGTTGTAGGGGCCGTCAATAATTGCCACCACCATTCCACTTCCCTGGTCATAAGGTGGCCCCTGTTTGATCCCCCTGCATACCCGATACACATAAATCTTCCCCCTATCTAATACATTCTGCAATATGTTAAAGTGATACCTTTCAATTATTAATTATGATATTGTACGTTGGTGGAATATTGATATTGAAGTGTTTGTGAAGTGTGTGTGTGTGTGTGTGTGTGTGTGTGTGTGACCGTGTCTTATAAATAAGACACGGTCTTATAAATTAAGTAAAAAAAATAGTTTACGTGATAAAAAAATATCAAGCAAAAACAAACTCGCATACTAATTCCATGTCGTGCAAACAAGTGACCCAATCTGTCGATACATGTAGCTGACTTCAAATTTCTACTTCTAGGTGAAGTTTCAACATAAAGTTTGCATGGAACCCTCGGTGCGCAAGTCCGACTCGCACTTGGCTATTTTTTTATTAAGTATAACAACAAAATATTTATTTCATCACCACCGAAAAATGCACGAACGCTGCAACGGGGGAAAACGCGTATTTTTCCCCATGCTATATATTTTTGTTCCGCAAAATAACACGGTTCATCATTTATTCGGACGGCCAGTCCCAGCGCGCGGGAGCGTTCATAAACAGTGCAGCCGAAAGTTTGGCAGCAAAGTTCCACGTATTTACGGCGGCGGGGACCAGCGCACTGCCACCCTATTTACAAAGTTTCTTTTCATTATCAGCGTATCCCCTCTATAACTTGAACTGGCGCTTCTTAGCGAGCAACCATGATTTGAGCTCTCATTTACGCTGGTTGATCTCAGGCAATATGTTCGTGTTTTAGGAATGATGGTAGTGCAACCGCCAGGTCAGGCGCCATCTATCGCGGATAAAATTTTGGCAAACGTAACGGATACCATTTTTATTAACGTTCCCCGTTACTTATGCATTTCTATTTATCTGTTTGGAAATACGACTGAACATTTCCAGTTTAATAATGCAAAAATCTCACTGCATTTGAGTGGGGTTTTTATAAAGGAAATTGGGCTAACTATACATGTATTTGGACTAAATATGATGTAACAAATTAGCTACCTACTACTAATAGCAAAAAGACATTTTCTATCGCTTGTGCTACACTACAGGAACTTGCTATTTTAGGATTTGTAAATCGTGCGATAGAAAACGATTTAAAAATAATCTACTATTTTTTTTACATAGTTGTTGTGGCTGCGTTAAACGTAGAAACATGGGTGATTTCAATTGTTATTATTCTGATCCTTATCACCGAGACAGAAGTAAATAGAGATGCCTTAAAAGGGAAAAAACTGTAGCAAGATTTTGAAATGCTTGTTTGTTCTCCGTTGCCATGGCAACCGTAAGGACGCCTTTGGACACCATAAGGTCGGTTGGTTCTAGATTGAGCGAAATCGCTCATTTCAGGATTGACACATTGCCGCGCGGTCGAAGTATGGTATGGGCGTGTCAAGGTACAACAAAAATGCTGGCGGCAGTTTAAGTGGATTATCGGTATCGGGGTTCGTGGTGTAATTAGGAAAAATAAATATGTGAAATGTTATATGGTTGGCCTATTATGGATTCCCGCCCTCCACGTAATTTTTTATGTGTTAAATCATATAACGGTATCACGTACCACCAGCATTTTAAATTAAGACGAGAATGTTACTTTGCAACACTACCAATCGACACTGCTGTCCGACACATCTGACCGGCAACCAGTACATCTCCTGCATCAGAAAGGCGAAACACATGTCGAGTTTTGTATTATTGGTGGTGGTTTGTTATATTTATTTGCGTATCTATTTCAGGAGGGCGAGAAAATTAATTCCATGCAAATTATAACGGGATGGCATTTGACAGTAATTGACTAGTACGTTTGGCAGCACATCAAAGTACCTATTATTGTTTTAATTAATATGGAATTCCGCAAAATAAAGCCTGATTCAATAAACTACTAGCATTTTTGTTACATCTGTATACAGATTGAGCTAAACGTGTATGTAGGTACAGTAGCGTTCGAAAGTGCATGGGCGATAGTACCTACGTAATAATAGTATGGAATAAAAACAGTATCAGTTACATTTTCCATGTATATTATTATTTCCTAGCCACATTAAGGTGCAGCTGAACTGAACCTAAATTTCATTTACCTCTCACTCCCTGCTGTAAATTCTCTAAGTGTCACATTACAGAATATCAAAAGGAGTCTTACACTGGTCAAGGAACAAATTCAGAGTAAGAAAGTATATTTCCCCAGCGACCTTTTACAAAGTTAACAAGGTGTATCCTGGGAAATAAATAAGGGAGAGAGATGGGGAAAGGGGAAATAAGGGAAAGTATCTATCGCTGTGACTGATGTTCCAGTAAAAAGTCACAGTGAAATATCATCGTGATTTTGCACAGCGGTCAATTGCATCACGGTGAGTAAGTGACCACATCGATCACTTTCTTTCACTCGCACTTGGTACGTACGGGGCCAGTCACCAAGCAGTGTCGACTAAGCCCGAACAACAATAAGCGTTGTACCACTTTTGTTCTAATGCGCGTGATCGTGATGCGAGTGACGAAGATAACTGACTCAAAGGCCTCCTCGGTAGTAACCCTGGCTTCGAAGCAGGAGGTCCCGGGTTCGAATCCTGCTCAGGGCATTAATTTGTGTGTTTATCACGAATATTTGTTCCTGAGTTATGGATGTTTTCTATGTATTTAAGTATTTTGACGTATCTATCTATGATATATATCGTCGTCTAGTACACACATCACTAGCCATTTTTAGCTTACCGTGGGACTAGGTCGATTTGTGTAAGATTGACCCATAATATTTATTTATTGATATAATATTTAACGCCGTTCCCCGACATTCAGTCACGGTGATACTATTAGACTGCGAGTCACAGTGATTTTTTCATCGTGGCATTATTTATCACACACCTCTAATAATGGAGAGGGGAGATTAATATTAAGCGCTCGCATTTTTCAGTCTAAGTAGTCAACATTACTAATGCATAAATATATTTGAAAGTGACATTTTGTCCGCTTAAAAGTCTGTTATTAACAGTGAGGATAAAATCAAATGGATTGTTTTGTGCCCAAAGGTATTTTGAAAGGTAGTTTGAACTCTGGTTTTATTGTAATTGGAAACAACGACGATTGTTTTTTATGTCCGTTGTTAATTAATTGGCGCATTGGCGGAGCAATGGTGGCCCAGTGGTAAGAGATCGCAAAATTAAATCCGAAGGTCACGGTCTCAAACCCCGGCACGTACAAATGAGTTTTTCAGATCGGAACTTATGTACGAAATATCATTTGATACTTACCAATCGATTTTTGGTGAAGGGAAACATCGCGAGGAAATCGGACTAATCCGGTTTATCCTCCTCCTAGTTTACCCTTTGGGTTGGAAGGTCAGATGGCAATCGCTTTCATGAAACTAGCGCCTACGCTAAATCTTGGGATTACCGAATTTGAACTATCGTGAGACATATTAATATTATAATAAAATTACGGATATCTAACACTCACGTATTTATAGTCACTATGCGCGTGGTCTTAGGATTAGTTGCCAATGCGGACCCCATCAGGCTCCCTGAGTCATGGCATAAATCTGGAAAATGCTAGAAAGACAAATTAATTGGCGCAGTCGAGTCGGCGTGTTACTAAATCAATTATTGTGCTTAATATTAAATGTTCGGATACCTAGTTAGAATAATTTACAATAGGAAAAATATAATTCGGTAAGGGCGCTTTTACTTGAAACGTGATTGTAGATAAGTAACTGTAAAATTATCTCTAGGGAACTTTAGTGTCGGCGTCGTGAGTAATTTGTATGGATGTGGGCGTTATTTCATTTTATTAATACATATAAGTGTTGCAAGGGATTTAAATGAACTGACAAGGCTTACAAGTATTCCATCTTTTTTTTTAATTTCTCATACAAAATAATGACATGTCTTACTTATTTAATAATAAATACGATTAATTAGAATAAAATCAAAACTACAATTAAAACTAAACATGACATACTTAAATTAAATAACATTATCAAATACATTTTAGTCAAATTATGAATATGAAAATTAATAACAAAAATAAAAAGAAAAAAGGCTTATTTAAAGTAACATACTCGTATATAATAAATTTAATGTTATAGTATTTTTATAAAATATATTTTTAAGAAGCGAATACTTTATTTGCTTAATGGCTAATATGCATCCGCCGACTTTCCGAATTTCGATTTTTATATCTGTAATATGTATGTAAAATACCAATAAAACACATTATCCACAATAGCGATACCAACAACAAAAACAAAAGCTAATCGAGCCATCATTCTAACAATACCTTCACAACCACAATTAAACCCGAATTGATCACATAAATACGTGCTAAGTCAATATATACTAAAAGACAGGCCCGTTTACCTTGCCTCGTGAATAGGATGACTTCTCACTCACTCACTCATTGTAACCATAGTTTCGGTAATGTGACAGGAAGTACGGTGATATGTTAGAACATCCTCAACTATTGTAATTGATGAGGTAAAAACGTTACTGTTTGTCCGTTTATGTTTATAACTATTAAGTCCGCCATTTGTACCTAAATTAATTTCATTGTGGAATAAAGTTTTAATAAATAAATAAATACCAATTAGGGATGACTCACACTAGAACGGTACGGGACGAGGCGGGACTGTACGATCTGTCAGTTTCTATAGAAAGCGAAATGTGACATCCGAGGGCTCCGAGCTATCACGTGATTCTTTGTATAGAAATTGAAAGATCGTTTCGTCCCGCCCCGTCCCGTCCCGTACCGCCCCGTCCCATTCCGTCCCGTCCTAGTGTTAGTCATCCTTTATTAGAATGTTTTCTTTACTTCACTTCATCATGTACATATTTTTTTTAGATTTTCATGTATTACATAATATCTATATCTTCTAATTCTAATTATGATTTATTAGGGGGTTTTCGGGCAGTAGCTCAAACAATTTCTTATGAAGTTAGTCTAGTATTAGTTTTATCTGTAATTATTGTAATTATAGATTTCAATTTATTAAAGTTTAATAACTATCAAATAATAATTTGATTTATATTTGTGATAATGCCTTTATCCTGTATGTTGATTATATTTTAGATTAGCTGAAACTAATCGAACACCTTTTGATGTAGGTACTATGTGATTTAAGGGTTTCTGATTAAAATATTTTCTACAAATCCATGCATCCAATATTATCTTTGGTTACTCATGTTACACGTTGTATACGCTCAGTGTATTTAAAATCCTCACGAGATAAACAAACGCTACAAATTAATTAAGCGGTAGCGACAACTATCGAACCCTGTCCCTCGTCTCACATGCTAGCAAAATCTTGCTTCAAATACTTAATAATCGCATCCGTCACTATCTGGATTGGCAAATCCCGCAGGAGCAAGCTGGTTTCGTGAGAGGGAAGGGCACGCGGGAGCAGATACTCAATGTCAGACAGCTGATTGAGAAGGCGTACGAGTTTGACACTCCAGTAATTATGTGTTTCGTTGACTACAGCAAAGCTTTCGATTGTGTCAACTGGAGTTGTTTGTGGAAAGTACTGCAGGAACTTGGTGTACCACAGCACCTCATTGCCCTTCTTCGCACTCTGTATGACTCGAGCCAGGCAGTCGTTAGAATCGATAAAACTACGTCTAACCCCTTTAAATGCCACCAAGGAGTACGCCAAGGATGCATTTTGTCGCCCATTTTATTCAACGTCTATGGAGAGCACATTATGAGACGAACCTGCGAGAACTGGGAAGGTGGCATCTCAGTTGGTGGAGTAAAAATCACCAACTTGCGCTACGCTGATGACACTATGCTTCTTGCGGCAAATGAGTCCAAAATGGCTGCTTTTCTGGACCGAATGGAACGGATTAGCGAAGAGATGGGACTTCGCGTAAACAGGTCCAAAACTAAGGTCATGGTGGTTGACAGATCTGGCAAGTTGGAACTCGCTGGCACGCTTAACCTAGAGATAGTGGACAACTTTATATACCTGGGATCCAACATCAGCAACGACGGCTCATGCGAGAAAGAAGTTCGCAGGAGAATTGGCATGGCCAAGAGTGCCATGTCTCAGCTTGAAAAAATCTGGAGAGATCGCAATATTTCAGTCAAAACCAAAACTAAACTGGTACGGACTCTGGTCTTCTCGATCTTTTCCTATGGCGCTGAGACTTGGACGTTGAAATCTGCAGACCGCAAACGCATTGACGCCTTTGAGATGTGGTGCTGGAGAAAGATGCTCCGCATCCCCTGGACAGCATTTCGGACTAACGTGTCCATATTACGAGAGTTAAAAATCTCCTCGCGGCTGTCATCTGAATGTCTACGTAGGATCCTGGAATACTTTGGTCACATTGCTAGGAAAGATAGTGGCAATCTGGAGAGGCTCATTGTGACCGGCAAAGTAGATGGTAAAAGACCTCGTGGACGCAGCCCTATACGTTGGTCTGATCAGATCCGCTCCGCACTTGACTCCACAGTCCACAATGCCCTCCATACCGCCAGAGACCGAAAAAGTTGGAGGAATATCGTCCGTGAGAAGGTGATGCAGAAGGGAGGTCACGACCCTCAATTCTGAGGAACACGACGCAAGGAGGAGGAGGAGGAGTTAACGTGTTAACTTTACCGGGAAGCCTTTCCGGTTAGGGCCCTTATACACTATGTGATATCGGTGTTAGAGTAATTGATTAGATACACAAAATGTAACACAAGCAGGTAGGCACAGGTTATCCGTATATGTATGTATGTATGTATGTATAAGCTTTATTGTACAATAACACAAGAAATACAAGAAACACAGTAACATAGACAATTTGATACAACAAAGGCGAACTTATCCCTATGAGGGATCTCTTCCAGATATGTATGGGCGCGATCAGTATTGTGTTCTGATTTCGTAAAATGGGGAATAGTACACTTCGATGCTAGTGCGGAAAGTATGGCCACTTGACAAATGACATATCCGTACGTGTATCGAACGACGTTTTTCAATACAGATGCGAAAAAATTAAAATATATAAAAACGAGTTTGAATTAATTATTATTATTTCCGTAACACTATTGCAATACAGTTGAACTATTAAGAACATTTTCAAAATATTTATCTTATCTTCTTTACATACTTATTTTAAATCTCATAATCATTATTTCTCTTCTTCTTCTTCTTCCTGGCCATTAATCATTATTTCTCATTAATAAAATAATAAATTGCATGTGACAAATCGTGTCTTCGTGTCTAATAGAGCCTTCGAACATGTTTACCTGATTAAAAAACGCATTTACTTTGACAGACGTTTCGTAGGCTCTGTTCCGTTTCATACACACAGATTTATAAGAACTGTCTTCATGTTTAATATTTTTAATGAATGACATTACGAGTATTATGATGAAGAGGTAAATAGTGAAATATGAAATATCAATATCTTTCATATTTTTGCGTTAATATTTAGTTTTATTACGTTTCGGTAAAGTTAACTAACATTCTTCGGTAGGCAGTAATTACAACAAGCCTAAATTTAAAAAAATTGGAAAAGTTAAAAGCGTACGCAAAACAGCCAAAAAAGGGCACTTTTTGACCTGTATTGAAAAAAAAAAGTTACGCTACGTGCAAAAACCAGCAGATTTTTTGTTATACTGTTACTCGATACATTTTCTATCCCAGCAGCTGTCAGTTGAATGGGCAATATTGTATGAGTGGCCACTTTATAGGATTACTCACATTAGAACGGGCCGGGATGTGACCAGCAGGGTTAGCATGGTTGCCATTTTATCGCTTATCACGCTATGCGTCACTTTCGCACATACATACTTGTTAGAAAGTGACAGCAACGTCGGTAAACGATAAAAACCCGACCATCATAGACTAGCAGCAGGGTTAGCATGGTTGCCATTTTATCGCTTATCACGCTATGCGTCACTTTCGCACATACATATTTGTTAGAACGTGACAGCAACGTCGGTAAACAATAAAAACCCGACCATCATAGACTAGCAGGACGGGCCGATTTGTCAGTTTCTATAGCAAACGTCACGTGACATTCGATAGCAACGGCAAGTTTCTATGCCGTTGATTCTCCTCCTCTTTTCTATATTATTTTCTTTTTATTTCATGTTTTACTCTTTTAAATAACTACAGTTCCAGATCACGCGAGGTTTTTGGCGGTCGGATCCCGGGAAGCTGGTTACTGGCTTCATGCCCATCCTTCGCCTAATACTGGTACTTTCTTGAATCCGGCCTTCCGTAGACTGTCGACTGGTTTGCGGCTGGGGTGTGTGCGCCACAGCGTCCAACGTCCTTGTGGCACAGACGTGGACCGACTGGGACACCATGGATTGTGTTGTTAAAAAAGTGCAGGCCGTTTTTCGAGACATGCATCTCTTAATGACATAATTCGTCGGTCTCTTTCCACCATCAACGTGGCTGCTCTCCTTGAGCCGACGACTAGCATTTTCAGGGATGATGTTAAGAGACCCGATAGGGTGTCCTTGGTTTCTTGGAGTCGGTCGGATGCTAGTGTGGGATGCTACCTGCGTAGACACGCTGGCACCGTCCCACCTCCAACAAACTAATGTTAATGCGAGCGGAGCGGCTGAAAGCGCTGAAATTTTAAAACGTAATACATAAATAAAGCCTGGCCACAGAGTACCTTTTTGTACCATTTGAGGTCGAAACTCTAGGTCCATGGAGTCCCAGCGCACGCAAGTTTTTTGTAGAAATTGCGAAACGTCTGGTTGATGTAACTGATGACCGATGAGCGATACAACGAGGAAATGCCGCCAGCATCCTATGTACATTGTACAATGCCTCTAGGGCCTATTTTAGATTTAAGGTAGTTAAAGGTAGGTAGATAAGTTAAACTTACTGTATATGTATATTGTGGACTGGACATCATCTGTATTTCAATGCTACGTACATATATGTCAACACCTACGTAGATAAAAAGCTTCGTCTCAATACACACTACGCTAACAACAATTCCTACAAAGGTACCTATTGTAATTTTATAACTCCAAAAGGGGCTTATCCGTAGCAGGGTGCGATTATAGGTTTCCTTGGTGATGTCTGGGTCTTAAGGACGTTAAGGTTTTGCTGTGAATACCTCAAAGATGTATGCCGTAAATAACTAAAGGATGGCCGGAATATTATATGAACCAGGTTACTAGTTACCAGGGTACAATGTGTGCGTTCAGAATTTATGTAAAAAGGCATGTAGCATCTCAATGATGACTTACACTTGAACGGACCGGGACGTGACCGGGCCAGGCCGATCTGGCAGTATCACATATACACTTCTTTGTATAGAAATTAACAAATCGTCCCGTCCCGCCCAATTCCGTCTCGTTCTAGTGTGAGTCATCCTTAATTCGGTATCCTATGCTAGCGAATTAACGTGTCTTAAGAGCTGCGGAGGAGTTTAAAAGCAAACTCCAGCGCTGCTTGCGCCACTTGATTAGCCCGCCGGCACGTTGAGACGTTTTACTTAAAGCGTAGGCGATGCCTTGAGAATATCGGGCGGAGAATAATAATAGTAGATTACCTACCGAGGCCCGTAAAGTAAGAAATACGAGTATCTTAGATATAGTATAATTGTCGACCGAAGCGAAGCTAAAGTCGACAAACATGTGATCTGAGGCTTTCTTATTTACTGGCCAAGGTCTGTACACTATTTTTTCGCTCGACGCAGTCGGCAGGCGGCGAATTTGTTTAGCGTGGCGGCCTGCAATTGGTTGCTTGGCGGCCGGAGGGAAGAAAAGTATACTTAATAAGTTAAGAGTAATTTTGATGAGGTCAGGCATCCCAATCTTTTTCCACTGTGACACCTTTGTTTGAAACTTACACCAAACAAAAAACGCTTAACTCCGGGTTATGTGGCTAACCCCGGGTGGTGCAAGGGGCCCTAGGCGGCATAAAACTGTGCTTTTCTCATGATTCAACTTTCTATACGAATTTCACTACAAGTTTAATTCGTATAGAAGTGGTGTCTCAGTGCAATTTCGCGAAAAAATATTTAGCTTTAACCGAGGAAGGAAATTGGCCATGTGATCAAAACTTTTGGAGAAAGTTGTTGGAGACAATTTTCATTTAATTAAGACAAACCGCAGTGTCTAGTCAAGTTCCTGGAAAAATTCTGCTACATATATTGGATACACAGCCTACACAGGTCTATTTTCAAATTAATTTGTTGGCAAATAAGTTCGTAACATTTTACAAATGAACCTACTTTGAACGCTCCACACTGATTAATCGCGTTGATAGTGTTACAAGTATAAACCGCGTAAAATCGCTTTTATCTAATGGCCTTTCAGTTTAAAATTATGCATGTGGCTTAAATTGAATTCAGACACAAACTTTAGTTGCAAAAGTTCTAGCAATTAACGAAGTTGAAAGTGATTGTAAAAATGCGTGTGATGAAAGAAAATGGAAAAATTTAGTGAAATCGGAACAAATATCTCGCGATAGTTTAAAAGAATAAACATTTATTTCGAAATATATAAAGTAAGTGTTACTTAGTTTAATTGGCGCATTAATATTGCCTCACACTAGAACGGGACGGGACGGGGCGGGATGGAACGATCTGTCAATTTCTATAGAAAGAATTATGTGGTGTCTATTTCTATAGTAAGTGTCCGGTGACGCTTTCTATAGAATATTGTGATATTCACAATATTCTATAGAAACACATCAGGCAAGGGCCGGGCCGTACCGGCCCAGTCTGGTTATCCTTAAATGTAGGTATATAACTTACGGGACCAACTGCATTAGATTAGAGCAATACAAAGGGCAGAAACAAGAGTCAAAATTGTGCATATCTACAGCGCCATCGAAACTGCCAGAGATCGATGACATTCGTTTAAATAATATACCTACATACTTAGATTAATTTCGAAATCCCATTCTTAATGATAAATGATAATAAAAATAAATGTCAAAATAAACTACACCGCAGCCCGAGAACATTATTACTGGCAAGAAACTTGGCATATTTACAATTTGTGATTCTACAAATAGAAAAATAGTGAAGCGGAAAGATCCCATATGAAAAAAATAAGAAAGATCAAAATAAATAATAAAATATAATAGTTGTACTCAATATACACAAACATTTGACATGATTTTATTTCCTGATCTGTGTCCTCCACTCTGTAAGCAGTTAGTACATTCAATTATTCAGAAGTTAATTATAATATAATCTTTTAACAATAATTACTTTAAAAGTATACAGACGGACACAACCACGTAACTATAAGGGCTCTGTTTATGGCATTCTGGTTAGGCCGTCTCACAAACAAATTGGCACCCATTTCCCAACCTACCTATTGTTGTCCGTTTAAACATTAGGAGGGAACGAAACTATTACCCCGTCATTTCTCTCCGACTGTGTAACCGGCGCTTTGTGCGCCCAGCTCTAACTCCCGTGTCATAGTTAATGAGTCGCTGAACTGTTTCTCACGGACCCCATAAGTGTAAATGGCGTAATAATTGCCCAATAGGCTTGTTACAATTTTAATTAGGGGAGGTTTTCTTTTTGGAAAGCGTTTGTGGTCATTGTAAAGCATGATATAAGCCGCGAAACCAAGTGGTTGCTGGTTTGATGCCAGCCCTTGGCACTGGGGGCCTTGGTCACTTTTTTTGTAGTGTATGACATCTCTTTCAATTTATAATTTATATATAGTAGTGTGACTAACTACTTAAAAAAACATGAATCAAAACATTTATCACATATGATATGCTACAGAATTGTACAGTATGGTGGCGCCATCTCTCTCTTCTAGTTGAAAATAACCTGTAAAGATTATCTAGAAGGTCAGTACTAGACGTAAGTTTGAGTTGTAGGATTGGCGGAACGCACCATATGTTTCAAAATAAGAAAGTATTGCATAAACATAGGAAATTTCGGACTCTGGCGGCCGTGGTCGGGTGGCCTAGTGGTTGAGGCGTCTGCCGCGAAAGCAGGAGGTCGCTGGTTCGATCCTAGCCCTGGGCATTGGGGGCCTTGGTCACTTTTTCTGTAGTAGGTACCTATATGAAATCTCTTTCAATTTATAATTTACCAGTTGCTTTTCGGTGAAGGAAAACGTGAGATAATCTACATATAGCCGTGAAGAAATTCAAAGGTGTATCTACTTAAAATGTCGATGCTGTCTTGAGTCAGCGTGAGGAGTATGGCTCGCGCTTCATAGGAGAGCCCAGCAGTGGTACGTAAGATATAAATACGCTGCAAAAGCGGTGGTAACTAGTTTTTTCTGTGGTGAATTCTAAAGTAGTCTAGACTTGGCAACTGAATGCCGTAGATTCTAGTATTAAAGTGCCATCTAAAATTCCACCTACACCACCAACAAGTTTATTTTAGTTTCCTCAGTCAGCATGTTTTTCGTTAATAAAAACTTGAATAAAGGATGACTCACACTAGAATGGGACGGAACGGGGCGGGATGGGACGATCTGACAATTTCTATAGAAATAATAACGAGATAGCTTGGAGCCCTCGGAGGTCACGTGATGTTTTGTATATAAACTGGCAGATCAGCCCTAATTTCGTATTTGTAATTCAAAGACCAAAAAATCTACGATCCGTCAAAAGTGCCAAAATCACTTATTTCACTGCCACGTTGACACTTCAGGTTTCGTCAACCTTTTCGCTAAGCTTTGGCACCCGCTGCCACAGCGTATGTGGCATCTTTATCGTCGATAACGATAAAGGGTTTACTTTATCTGTGTGCCCGACGATATGTTAAGTAATACCACGTAATATACACAATAAGAACTACGATCCAGCATCATCGTCGTTATCGTCGATCCAGTAGCCCTAGTACAAGAGTGCTTTGACAGTAGCTCGTGGTCGAGGAAGACAACAGTATAGTCGCTCACGAGGCGGCGCCACTCATGCGTGGGTCCTGTGTCAGTATGAGAGTATCGGCTGTAATATTCACTGTCACTGTGACACGGTACTAAATGTCGCATAAGTATCTATGTCAAATTCCTCGACTGTACGTACTCGTATACGTATTAACTACGTCAACCTATTAAACGAGCGTGGCACAGTAAAATCATAGCGTGACCAAATGTCACCGAGCGCGCGATATTTTGTCAAATGGGAAACTCCGAACGAGCATAATGTTATCTGGCTTATTATTTTGGGAAACCATGAAACGTTGAGTTGTAATTTGACCTAATATAGAAAAATGTATCGTATTATTTCTCGTAGTGTTTTCACTTTCGTGAGGTCGAGCAATATGCTAAAGACAAAAGAAAAAGTGGTCATATTTTTTTATTATACGGAGTAGTGGCAAACAACCCACTATAACTATTAATATTTTCCTTATTTTATAAGTACAATTATCGAAAAAGCTTTGAAATTCAAAGTAAAGGTGCTTATACGTAAAAAAGAAGAATCTACCTAGGTTCCAGTTTTAGGAAATTTTATTTGTCCGAATCGTCGATATAGGGATTCAATAATAAAGTTAACTCTTTGAGGGATTAAGACTGCGAAAAGTCGACCCATTAAGGTTGAACTACTGGGAAAATTTGGTTCCATGTGTTTTCAAGCAGATATACGTAAATCAAATATTTATAATATGCTTTACTTGTAATACTTGTATAAGCCCAGTTTATAGCACCAAACATAGAACACAAAACAGGAAATAAATTTAAAATGTATGTAAATAAATGCAGCAACAAGCGGTCATAATCATGTACGTAGTATGGTATGTAGCCACACATTTGACTTTGATTTTGTTGAACACAAAATATTTTTAAACATTATGCAGCAATCACTCAACTAACTATTTTCATATCGGAATTTGCTCACGTTCAAGCGTCCGCTTGATCAACAAACTGTTTTCATTTAACCTTTTGTTTGAATAAAAAGAACAGCATAATTGAGTTTTCCGCTGAAAATCGATCAGTCAAATGAAACGCAGGTTTGAACAAATAAAAAGTGGCGCTCAACTTTTTGCGTGGCATTTAACTTTCCGAGAGCATGACAATAGTTATTTATTATACAAGGGGGCAAAGTTGTTGTTTAACTCTCGGGCTTATATTGAGACCCAAGCAAGCGAAAGATTCCAAAATTGAGCCACGAGCGTAGCGAGTGGTTCAATAACTGGAATCTTGAGCTTTACGAGGGTCTCAAGGCACGAGAGTTGAACAAACTTTGCCGCCGAGTGTAATACAACATTTTTCCCCTCACTATCGCGAGGAAAATAAAGACTACATACGATTACAAATCTTATCCACATGCAAGTTATCTTGAAAAAATAATTCAAAATCTGGCGGTAACACGGCCAGTGTGATGGGTACATTTGGGCCGGGTACGATTCGGGGGGTTGTAAGTAGTTAAGTATTAGTAAGTAAGAATGACAAAGCCTGTTTTTAATGTGACGATGTACTGTGTAATTGGTTTCTATGTTGTAAACTGTTTTTTGAAATAAATAAATGATTAGTGTTTAAACAAAAAAAAATTCAAAATTATATATCATAATATGTCATAGAGTACGCTCCTGGTACTTAGATATCGCCAACAGCTTACCAAGTGCGCGATAAGACTCGACCAATTTAAGGTGTGACCTCCGATTGCGCATATTTACTATGGGCATATAGGACTCACTTATACTGGACAGGTGGTAAGTGATAGGAATTAGATTACTTTGCCCCACATGTGGATAAAATGCGTTTTTCCACGCTAGTTTCAAAGGACAAAACAGCGCTTTCCGAGCTAGTGAGGGGAAAATAATTTTATAGCGAAATGGTGGTAGGGGAAAATAGGAAATTAGGAGCACCGGGGAAATAAAACCATCTTTCAAGAAAATAATTGCAGTGATAAAATGGCAACGATCTTGGATTCATTGACGTGAATCTTAGATTCAGGAGCGGTAGCTAAGAATGCAATGGGGACCTAGGTACGTATAAATTAGAGAGAGTTGGTTGTATACGCAGAGAGGCTATCGACTAACGATTACATCATCGTTTTATTAGCACTTTCGAATAAATTTTGATAAGATGCTTGCCTATCTGGGCAGCTCTCCTGGCCCCTACGTTTTGTGGTTAAGAGCGTTTTTCAGAATGACTGCCATCTCATTAGGTAAGGCGGGTATGAATGGTGGATCAAAGAGATGTTCTGAGCAGTCGCCACTTGCGTCGAGAGGTCGTTACCCGGCCGAGTACACTCGTACTTTGACTCCCTTTTCAACAATCTCGGACTTGAGAAACGTGAAATTTGATTATTGAAATAATATACGATATATTTTCGGATAGACAAATCTGACTCATGTTTCTAGGTGAAAAGAAGTGAACTATTTTTGGATTCATAACCTGTAAAGTCAGATTTACTTAAGAAGGTACATTAGTATCTAAAAAAGAGAGACTAAGCAGACCCTATAAAGGTAAACCTTTAGTTAACATTTTATCATATATTTATTAAAAACACTGCTCGTTTAGGATGTGCCACGAGCACAAAGTTAATTAACTATTTCTAGGTTAGCACCTTGTATACCCACCATTATTCTAATTCGACGAAGAAAAAATCGCGGAAGAAAGAAAAAAAAATCTTTTCTCTTGCTAGTTTTAAATACGTATATCATTGTCATAAATAGATGCCCTGATCTGCGAACAGACAGTCAGCCGTTTCCGTCGAATTATCACCAGTAAAGTGCTTTATTTAACTCCGTTTATATAGACAGTGGCGACACCTGGCGAGCCGTACCATCTTTACACCAGGTAAAAGATGTCCGGTGATCGATTTGTCATTGGCAATTTGTTTCCCGTCGAAGCAACACGTGCGCAGCAAGTCAGCTCCTCTGACCCTGCGACCGTTACAAGTTTAAAAATGTAAAAATTTATTTAATCGTGTAGTTCTCTTGAACAACTACATTGTTAATACTGTGTTAATCATAAAAAGTGCTCACGTAAGTACCCGATTATAATATTTGTAGTAGTGCGTGGTTATTGCGATTTTAACAGTTTTTCTGTTCAGGCCACCACGTAATGAATAAGTTGTGTAAAACCAGTTTATAATTATATTGTGTTTTATTTGCAGAAATTTTGTCCGATTATGTTTTTAGAGGGAAAATGCATTCGGTTATTGTTTAAAGATTTGATACTTAATATAGTTGCCATGAAAATTCAAAATCTTGCTTTCCCTTAATAATCTGTCAATTCTATCGGAAGTTAACGGTGTATTATATGATCGACTATTAGCTTCATAAATCATATGCAGCTATTACCTACTGCATTCATATTTTATATTTCATATTTCTTTATTCGCAATATTTATGATATTACATGTAATTTTTCCAAGAGTTACATTAGATTTTAATAATAATAAAATCAAACTCGTCCTCCTCGATCGGTCAAATGCGGTCGCGCCGCCACCGTCACAAGAAAAGTAAGCGTTCTCAACGTTCCGCGCGCTTAATGGACAAACTGTTTAAAGGGGTGAGCTACGCAAACATTACTTCTAGTAACGATTATATACCCCGTGCCATAACGCTAAAGGTCAAGACGCAAATGTGAATTTGCCATTCACTTTCGATATTGAAACACCTTCTCAAAATGCTTCTTGACGTGCACGCTTGGGCCACGCGGCATGGTCAGAGGTTACATACCTACTCTAAAACTTTACAGTCATACTCCAGGTTTCGTAGACCTGGAAACAAACGAAGAGGTAAAAATGTATGATACCTTACGTCATGCTATATATGCTATAGCTTATGTTGAAGAAATAACAATAAAAATAAAATAATTAATTTGTCCTTGGGCTAGTAATAACATTACATTTTACTGTCTAAAATATTAAAAAATCGTCGTAGCTGAAAAATGAGTGCTCGAGTAGCCAACTCTTCAGCCTAATTCGTAGTCAATTATAACCCGTTTCTTATGATGAATTAAACGGTAAAGTCGATGATCTTTTTCAAAAAGGCAACCTTCAAAAAATTTCTTCTGATCTTTTACAATTAGTCTGTGGTCACCGTGCCGAAGCTATCGAAATGCACAGAGAAAATATTTTAGAGGCTGATGCATTTACAGCGGCTCTTGAAAAGGCGAGGCGGGTGGATTTCCAAAAACTTTTTGGCCTCTAAAACAAAATACTAAGAACAGCCGCCCCTCGCGGGGGCAAGGCATACGAAACCCTATAATTCCATCGCGTGGAATTCAATGCAATGCTATGCTAGCTAAGACCTATAATTCCATCGCGTGGAATTCAATGCAATGCTATGCTAGCTAACACCTATAATTCCATCGCGTGGAATTCAATGCAATGCTAGCTAAGACCTATAATTCCATCGCGTGGAATTCAATGCAATGCTATGCTAGCTAAGACCTATAATTCCATCGCGTGGAATTCAATGCAATGCTAGCTAAGACCTATAATTCCATCGCGTGGAATTCAATGCAATGCTAGCTAAGGGTAGTTCCCGGTACAAAATACGCATAGGCAAACTTATAACAATGCACCCTCGCGGGGTGTATGTCGTTGCCAAAATTGCCAGCACTCGAAAGTTGCACTCACGGGCAACTCAACCTCCAAATAACCAGACCACTTACCATACAAGTGAAAGAGGGTCATTTCAAGGGCGGGGCTCGCGACCCGACCGTGGAGGTATCAGAGGATGAGGGAATGTCGGCAGAGCTTACAAAGGTAATCAAAAATGGCAGAAACAACGGCTCGGGACCGTTTCAAGTGGGCCAGTTAGCGCGCTTCCACACTTAGTGGAAGAAAATGGGACTCAAATGGGAGCACCAAAAATAGTATTAAAACTTATTCAGGGGTATCGCATACCATTCCTTCCAAAACTCCCGCTGGTGTTTCCCAATTTAAATTCGGGCCCCTTTCACACACCAGTGTGAAATGCCAAAACCGGACGGATCAGCTCGACCAATTTTCAACTTGAAAGCCCTAAACGATAATGTACTGGCTGAACCTTTTCACCTCATAAACATGCATCGGATTCCTGATTTCCTCCACCCAAACGAGTGGAATGTGCAAAGTCGACATATCTCATGCGTACTTCCATGTCAAAGTAGCCTAGGCTCACAGGCGCTTCTTGCGTCTAGTGTAGAATGGACATTAGCTAGAAATGAGCAGCTTAGCGTCCGGCTAAGCACACCCCCAAAGACGTTTTCAATATTGACAAATTGTGTAGCCCAAACATTGCGGCAACAAGGAAATGTCCGACTTGTCAATTTTCTAATTGTCCATCAGGACAAACGTGTACTAAAAAATTATGTCAAAATCACTGTTCGAAAAGCATAGTTTACTTAGAAATACTTTGGTGGACTTGGGACAGCCTAAAATCCCTACGGAGTACGGACAGAAAAAGTTATTTTGTTACGCCAAAAAAATTAAATCAAGTTCTCTTACAAGGAAAACTGACATTGAAAAACACCCAGAGTAGCATCACTAAATTTCGCCAGTTTAAGTTGTCCCACGGGCACGAATAAAACATCGGCGATTGCATATTTTAAATTCCCTGCCACAAACCTCAAACAAAGCATTTCCGATACAGCAAAGCGTGTCGAGCGAACTAAATTAGTGGTTTCAAAATTGTCAGGCGTCTCTGACCCTGCATCACCCTCCCCCTACCAATTACTTACCAACCGATGCATCGGACCATCCGTTGCACAGTTGAACGACCTACTCGTAGCTCTTTGGGAACTTGGTCTCAGGAGGAACAGATCCTCCATTGCAACCAAAAGGATATCCTTCATGTTCTTCAAGGCTACGCTCACCTGTTGCGTCACAGCTCGATGCTTATACAATGCGACAACAGAACAGCTGTACGTAGCTCATCTGAGAAACGAAGGAGGGACCAAATCGTTCGCCCTCGTATACACTATCTAGCGGGCAAATACAATTGTCAAGCCGATCATCTATCGCGTCATGACCTTCCTCCGGAATGACACTTGCTACCGAGTTGTGTGAAGAGAGTGTTTCTGAAGTGGGGAACACCGGTGGTGGATCTGTTCGCGTCGGAAACAGTCCACGTGGTACACAATTATGTATCCAGAGACCTGAAAGACCCTTACGCCCTTCATCACGATGCATTCAGCACTCCTTGGAATAACCCACTCGCGTGGGTGTTCCCACCTCCATTTCTGATACACAAAGTCCTGTCTCACTTAAACCAGTCGACCGGGATGTATCTTATAATACGAGTAGTACCTCGCAGCAAACCTTTGCTCGGGAGCAAACGCTTTGAAGGGGGGATCTCAAAGCCCGAGCTCTAGCGGCGCCATTAGGTAACCCCGTGGAGCCTTCAGAAGAACCTCGTCGACACGACGACAGGGCTATCACATCCCCAGGTCCAGAAAATCATTCTTTAGGTTTGGAAATGTGGGGGTGGTCTGAGTGAGGCGCTAGAATCGTGGAGTGCAGATCAACAATCATTGCTCAAAAATTAATGGAGGAAATCGACCTTAAGAACTTACAAAACAGCTTGGCAGCGTTGGATTTCTTGGTAAAATACAAAAAATATAAACCCAAAAAATCCAACACGAGCTCAAATACCACAATTTTTATCCGATTTGCATTAACAAATAAATTATCGTACATACAATACTTTTACACAAGTCAGTCGTTTCAACACTGTGCAACACTGAAACATCAAGCTGTTTGAGTTCACATGTTTTTGTAAAACACATTCTTAAGTCGATTTCTTTAAGGTGTCCTAAAGTGACTAAACCCGCAGTCTGGAATGTTAATAAACTGATTGATTTTTTAAATAATTATACAGTTGATGAAAACAATGTTTTCCAAACAACGCGTCATGCCGCCACGTTACAACTTCTTTGTTCCCGTAGACGTGTTCATGATTTGACCTTGCTTACGATTGCCCTGAGAATTGTATAACAAGATCTGATGAGAGTATAATATTTTGGCCACAGTTTGGCTCAAAAACAGACACATGTAATTACAGGCAGTCGGGTTAGAAGCTTTTAGCAAATACCAATCATAGTAAGCTAGATCCTGTTTATTGGGTAGAGAGAACCATACTCGTATCACTTTAAATGAAAGACGTAATTCAACAAAATTGTTTAATTTGTTAATTACACTTAAGGGTAAACCGCAGCCGGCCTCACGTACTGTTGTAGCTAATTGGATAAAATATTGTTTAAAGAAGCAAACACACATAACAGCTGCTCCAGGTACCGTTCGATCAGCTGTGGCTTCTAAAAAGTTGGTGAGAAAATCCATCCCTCGATAAAATCTTGCGCGTGGAAAACTGGCAATCAGCCAATACATTCCAGTGTTTTTACAGAAGGGAAGTAGTAAGAACAAGTTCTTTCTTCTACTAGTGTCACTAAACTCTTTAATCCTGTATAGGGTATAGGTGATAATAATTGTTGAATTACATAAGTAAATTGTATACTTAGTAAATCGAATTAAATTTTAAGTTACTAAGATCAAATCAAAATATATAGCTAGAAGATCTTCAAACATTATTACAATATTTAAATACATATCTGTGTGTAAGATGTTTCTTACTAAATGTTTAAGATCGTAGTTTTAGTATTTCATTTTATTCTAATAAATCCAGGTCACATTGGCATTATATTACATTCTGGGTGTTACCTTAATAGGTGGCGTCACCAGGCGATAACAAACAGGTCTCAATTATAAAGCTTCCAGTGACGGTCAAGTAATTTAATAGCAGCGTTTTACCTGAAATAAAACGCATATTAAAATACTTACCTCACTGGAAGCTTTCATTTCATTTCTGCCTGGTGAAATTGAGCCAATGACAAATCGATCACCGGACATCTTTTACCTGGTGTAAAGATGGTACGGCTCGCCAGGTGTCGCCACTGTCTATATAAACGGAGTTAAATAAAGCACTTTACTGGTGATAATTCGACGGAAACGGATATGCTATCTCCAATTATAAAGCTTCCAGTGAGGTAAGTATTTTAATATGCGTTTTATTTCAGGTAAAACGCTGCTAATAAAAATAAAATAAAAACACGAACACGAATTAAAACAAAACTAACCTACGAAATCTCCGAAATCTCCCAAGTCGCTTCCCTGCGGGAGGGTGCCCATAACACTGGCAGACTAAAGATAATTACTCATTTAATTTGATCTCATATAGTGATTTTGCAAGTGTGTATACGAAGTACGAGTATTCGTCATGACATTGATATGTCATATGTGTCTCTTAGTAAGGTTCATTTTTATGCAAGTTTTATGGAAGAAAAGAAAAATATGAATTTAATAAAACTAACTATGCCAGTATGTTTCCTTAATTACACCGAGCTTCATGCCGAAGTTAAAGCAATTCAAGGAAAACACGGTGTATACTGTGGTAAATTAGGAATATCATAAACTCATTAGTCATTTAATGCTTAGGACGCAAGTGTCTTTGAAATTTAAGATGGTCTCACTTTTATCGTTTGTAATCGTAGTGTAGGTAAGATACATGAAACGATAGGCAACAAAATAGCTAGCATCTTACAAACACTAAATTATTTTGTACCTCGCAAGCGTAACTTGTAAATTGTAATTAGCGATCTGAATTGGAAATTCCTTTTCCCTAAGCGAAAAAATTGTAGCTGATTTCACTCTGACTTCCACCAACGAACAGCTGCCATACGCCCAGTTCTAGTAATAAGGAAATGATTAAGTACCAGAACCGGGTAGCTAGGTATACCTACACTATAATAACTGGTCAAGTTATGTTACTCTCCAAATCGTCGAGTATTTCCTGAACTAACTCTTAGTCTATACAAGTTAAAAGGACCGTAAACGATTTGTAAATATCTTAGTGGCGAACCCTTAGGTACATCACTTGTGACTTCGGTTAACTTTTACATAGTAAAAAAGGTATCCTTAGTGTAGGACTTCAACCAACAGTATATTCATGTATCATTTTCCCACCGTTTAGCTTAGAATAATACAAAAACTAGAGTTTCAGAGGTCTTAATTTAGAAACATATACAAGTTGCTTAAATAATGCCTAAGTCAAGAGAAATTGAAAACTATAAGAGATATATACTTTTCTTCTAAGGAACCTAAAGGCGGATGTGTGAGACTTATGTTATACAGAAACAGAAATACTTTTAAGACTTCTTTTAGTTCAAAGTAGTTGAGTAGCCTGCAGGAGAGTGATCTTACGTGTATATGTGTAGCCACTCTATAAGAATAGATAAATTCATTTATGAAACAAAGAAAAAATATTCAGTAGAATAGTACTCACCATGTACGAGTAGGTACTTATGGCAAGTAGGTACTAAGCAGCAGGACTAAGATGGTTATCCACGAGTCATCTGATAATGCTATAAGTTGATAAACAGAGAAGTTGCGTTATAGCGCGACGGTGATTGCTAACAAATGTAGATAGCTGTTTAAAATTATCAGAAATTGTCATATAATGCTGACACACTGTTGTCTTATCCAGCAAGTATCACGCTATCCGTGTGGCATTTTAGCTCTACTGTACTAAGCAACAGGTAGGAAAATTGATAATTCCTATGGTACTATACTATAAAAGGTATCTGCCAAACAAACTGCTAGCCATAGGCTAGCAACAGAATTCCGAGTTAAACCACTTATATGCTACCTGGAATTTAGGTAGGTTCATGGAAAAATGAATAGTTTTACGCGGATTTGTTGGCCGCGTGAAAGCGGTAAATTTATTCAGGATTCCCCAAAGCAAACAAAACGTTCCCGTGGGAGTAAACCGAATATTTCGGGTTTTAAGCGACTTCTTAAAAGGGCTCTAAGAACAGTTATGTAAAAGTTAATTTTTTCCTTCAGTTTTATGTTTTCTTTTCTTGTTTGCTAAAAGAAAACACAATATATTTACATCCTTATAATTAATGGGTTCAACACAAAATCATGTTAAGGCTATAAAGGTGGATTTTCTTTTTTAACCTTTATGCACTTATTACTTATTACTTGCTCTACTACTATATGCTCACAAGCTGTTAACTATTGTCATGTCCATAGGAGAGAAGACATGCGTGTTCAGCTGAACTGTAGAGTTATCTTTCTCTGTCATGTGGATAAGGGTTAAATAAGAAAATCTACGTTTATAGCCTTATCTTTTGGGAAGTCCACAGGAAATACTGTAACATTGTTTTGTGTTTGACCCTATTAATTTCTTCCTTGCGGTTCGAGTCGTTTATAATAACACTCGTTGTCACAGGGTAGGATGAGAAAATAAAGAATTTTGTTTGTCACCAAAAGTATATCGTGCAAGTACGTAGGTAACGTACAAAAAACCTTGTGACAGTTAGTAGACTCGAAATGTCAAAATGTAGTTAAATACTCGATTTAATCGTGGTTATACGACGAAATTATTATTTTCTTATTTGTTTTCTAACATTTTAACAGGTAGTGTGAAACCTATAAACAGGGTAATTTGCCTTTTTATAGCCTTATATTAGGACTATCGATGTCCTGAGAGAGAAATAAAAAATACGTCTCCTTAAACACTTAATATTGGTACGTAATGACATACGACATTTGAACAGTATTATGGGTCCCGGGCGCTCCTAGCTGGCAACTCCTGGCTTTTATTGGAAGATAAAGTCATCAAAGTCAGCACTGAACTGTCCTTAGGGTCGCTTTCGCCTCCGGAAAAATAGCGTGTCTATGATCGTTCTTTTTTATTTACTCTGGTATTTCGAGTGCTCGGTTGATTCAAAATATTCAAACAGGTCTACAATACTCATATATAGCAAAATTATATGCAAATAACACAACAATAGGTACCAGGAATACAGAAATTTAAGAATTCTTAATGATAACGCTGTGCATAGTAGTATAACCTAAGTCAAAAGCCAGAAGCAGCTTAGTCTGTTTCAAGTGAAGAACTTTTATTAAGCTTGAATGAATTATTTGAATATTGTTTATTATTCATTTAACCAAAATTCTAATGAAATATGTTTCTCAATAAAATTGAACAACCAACGATACTAGCAATATTTAAGTAGCATTCGATTTATTGGATCCCTTTACGATTTTTTTTCTTAAAAGCGAGCTTTTCGCATATTATCCTAATCTCGTTTTTCTAGTAGGGTTTTTCTGCGAAACCTACTTTAAGAACCCTAGTTTCGGCTGGTGTATTTTCTCTTTCATATGTTCCATTTTAGAATAAGGTTCCTCCAGAAATTCAAATTTTACCTTTTCATAAATTTAAATTTTATTGATTAATTCATTGATATAAAATCATTTATTCTCGAAATATATACAGTAAGTGTAACTTACCTAACTACCTACCTCTACCTACCTTAAATCTAAAGTAGGTCCTTGAGGCATTGTACCTAGGATGCTGGCGGCATTTCCTCGTTGTATCGCAATGCTGATACGTAAATTAAATTGGTAATTAAAGATAAGTTGAGAAAAAAAGGATATTATAAAATATCAGACTATTTAGACGAAGTTAACCCTTGGAGTTAACAGGTACGTTTAGTATTAAATTTTAATTGGTTTTATCTTTAATTTTAATGTTATTATCAATTGTAAAATGAATTTGTATTTCTATTATTATGATAACCAAATGCTGATGTGATGACGTCATAAAGTGATTGTAAAATCCTATTATAAAAAAATAAATATGAATATGAATATGAATATGTACAATTTCCAGTTCTGATCTGTGTGGAAAGGAGTTAACGGAGCTTTGCTTTGCTTTGATTTCTGGATGCTATTTAGTTCTTTGGTAGTGATGAGTATGTGAAATATTTATTTTTAATAATGGGATTTGCAGCGGCATTCTTATTTGGTACTCTTGCATTTTTTTTACAGCGACTGCGTTTGTATACCTATTTATTAACTAATTATTACGTAGGTATACCTATTTATTAACTACAACTTACTTATTAAATAATATTTAAAACGGGTCACTCACGTAATTTAGTCGATTTTCGCTCGACACGTTTCGTTCCTCTGTCGCGAGTGGGCGCTCCTGATGACGTTCTTCGTAAAGAACGAAACATGTCGAGCGAAAATCGACTAAATTACGTGAGTGACCCGTTTTAAATATTATTTAATATGTTCGAGTCTCACGAGAGTTTTATAGTTAAAACTTACTTGTATTGGAGTATATGGTGAACTTATTTGTTCACCTTGAGTCCTGATTACTTTAGTAACAACTAGATAATAGAATAGTTATTTTTTAACCGCTTTTTTTCATCTAAAAAACCGTTAACTGATGCATTCCCTAGTAACGAACAACTACGTGAAAAAAGACTATGAAAATGTGAGAGGAAGACTTTGAAAAATCTAACCGGTGTATGATAATGGGTTTTTGGATTATGAAATGGCTAAAATTGACTGTTCTAGTAATTCTAGCTAAACTATCACCAAAAAAGTAAAGGAACAGATATCTTTAGTTGTTCAGTTTACGCTCTATTTTTACCTGAGTAGGCAGGTGCCTAGTAAATTTTGGTATAAGTTGTTCATTACTTAAGGATGACGCACACCAATCCGATCCGATCCGGGACGATCTGTCAGTTTCTATAGAAAACGTCACTTGACCCCTGAGGGCTCCGAGCTGTCACGTGATTGTTTCTATAGAAAGTGACAAATCGTCCCGAATCGGATCGGATCGGAATATCTTGAGTCATACTATAAGGATGAGGAATTCTTTAACAAAGTAAAATGTATTACCGTTCTTAAATTCTGTTACCTCCTTATACGTCCTTCAGCGTTAAGACCGCAACAATAAACATATCGTGGCTGTAATCTACCACGCGTTCAAACAGCACGGGAACTAAATTCGTATATCGTATTTGGGAAACAGTTTTTATTCGTGATTATTAGGTGGTTCCGGTCAGAACTGAAGCCTAATTAGAGCCCGGAATTTATTACTCTGCAACCAAAACGGCAATGCTTTTGCCTATTTAAGATTGATATAGCCGGCCCTTGTCGGCATTGCAAACGGTTGTCTATTGTTTGCCCGAAAGTTATATAAAGTAATACTCATATGCCTGAATTTTATTTGCCCGAATTTCATTTGCCCGAATTGTTTGTTTACCATAAAAATGATATGACATACTCTTTGTTTACCCGATTATTCGATTCCAGAACGTACGAGTGCCATATTAATTGTTGTCCATATTATTAAGTGCAATAATATTATTTAATAGAATATTCAAACGCCATACTAAATAATGGTCTTTCTCCGAATCCATGCATGCTTGCTCACGATGCCTTAAGGCATTAAGTCCGCCATTTGTACTTTTATTTTTGTGCAATAAAGTTTTAAATAAATAAATATTCCTGTAGGCGCTCTACAAATATTTACAAACTGGTTATTATTAAACATGTGGTATATATTAAAGTTGTTTTTATTTATAATTTTGTATTATATATTATTAAATAGAATTTTATATTATATTGAAAGTCGGTTCTGGCGCTTCGCCGGCCGCTGCCGCGGCACGCTCGCTTCGCTCGCTCGGCTCGCGCGCTGTAAGGTCACGGTTCAACCTAACACTCCTCCTCGCTTCGCTCGTCGTCGTACCTAAACTGACCTGCCTTAGAGTTGAATAGGTAGGCAAGTTTCCTGACTTATAATAACTTTGTATTATATATTATTATATTGAAAGTTCACAGTTCTAACCAAACCTAACCTAACCTACTTTCTGGGAAGCAATTTGGATGGCAAATGATATTATGGCTAGTGATCATTATGGCTTACAATGATGATGACAAATGATATTATTGATATTGATTTTATGGGAAACAAAGTTTCTGGCACGTGACTAATATAGTAAACAAGAAGTATTGCATATGTTATTATGGGAAACAATATAATGACTTTTGACTATTATGGCAAATGAAATTATGGCAAATGAAATTCTAGCAAATGGGTGTATACCATTGCAAACTAGTATAACAATACGTATATATATATATATATATATATATACATATTTGTGCGATGAGCCACAGTTATTTTAGGAAAACCTTTGTTTTGCTTGGGATCAATTTGATCGGTGTATCGAACAGCTAAACGACTTGGTTGGTTTGAAAACCTGCTTCAAAGAGAAATGTCGTTATGAGCATACCATCTCGTTCCCAAACGCCTTGTTTCCGTGCGGGTGGGTGAAAACAAACGACTATGCCTAAATTCCTATTCTTAGGTTTAATATAAATTCTGGGAATCGCAATATTAAAACTGATAGATAGCCTCCTAGACTAGTCGGTAGTGACACTGCCTAGAAGAGGCAGGTTAGAATCCTGGTGAGGGCATTTATTTGTGTGTTTATCACGAATAGTTGTTTCTGAGTTATGGATGTTTTATATGTATTTAAGTATTAAATTTATATGTATCTATCTATTATATATATATATATATATATATATATATATATATATATGTCATATATATGTGTGGTATATTTATCATTTACATAGTACCCATAACACAAACCTTATTGAGCTTACCGTGGGACTAGGTTGATTTGTGTAAAACTGGCCCATAACATTTATTTATTTATTAAGAGGATAACATAGTACGAGTCGTACTTAGTTTGGGCACGGCTGCCACACAACCCACTAGCGCGCCTGCCTGCGCCTGTGTTATGCTCGTATAATATTCCTAATCGTGGACAACCCTAGCGTTTGTGCGGGGGAGAGGGGGGCCGAGCATCAATCGTGTTTTGCGTGTTCAAATAGTTCAAAACGGTTTGTATTATTTTTTATATGTGAGATAAATATATTTTCTTAAGAAATTTTATATAGTCCGTGGCAACCAATGTTTGGGACTAGGCCAATTATGATGCTTTGTGTTAAGGTTGTTCTCAGTCAAGTTCGACGAAAAAAAATGATGCATTACTTTTCTTAAGCCGCCATGCCAGCATTGAATACCGGTAACTATATTAGCAGTAATACGCCATAATGTCGTCCCGACTCGAAGGTAAAGCTTGTTTGTTTGCGTAAAAAGACGCCAGTAAGATGGGATTACTGATACATGCGTCAAGGATTTTCAAGTACGCGGAATGGTTTGGAAATCGGATATCGAGCCAGACAGATGTTTAGGAAATTAAATTCATTTTATATTTTGAATACACCTACATACTAAATATTGCATGCTTCCTTGTTGTTTCCGGCACATTGCTCGGATGGAAAAAGACATTGTTAATTGTCTATCGAGAACTGTAATCTATGGCCACGGATGACTAGTAGTGAGTGGACCTCGCGAGATGGTAGTGGTGTTGGTATAAAGGTACTAAGTGCCTTTGAGTAGGTCCATGGCGCTTAGGACCTTTGTACCAAATCCCGCCATTAAAAAAAAAAACCAAAAACTGAATCGTATTTTTTATGTTATTAACGACCTTGTCTCCAAAATTTCACAAGAATTGATTGATACATGCGACCTGTAGACGAGAACAAATGGGCTGACACACGAAAACGGAGACGCTTCGCTCACTCGGTTAATTAAGGTAAACTAACTAAATTCGTGAGAGAGCCATTGTAAGTTTATAATATTAAGCATGGAAGAGTAAAAAGGAGGTCAACAAGCCTTAAAAGCTGGTATAAATAACCGTTCGCGTGACGATCAACAACGCTTTTAACGTGCCTAATTGACTGAGCAAATAGTGAAGGTCTCAATTCAGTTTAGGCCGAAATGCTTTCGTAGGTATGTCCAGGTGTCCGGCAGATCGGCTGTTCTCCTCCATCGGTTGCATTTTCAACCGATTCTTGTGAAATTGTATGTGCAGGTTTTATGGTTAAGTAGATTTTCTGTCGTTTCGTTTTATAGAAAATCGTTAAAAGGCATGTAAATCGATCAAAACGACTTAAGCTCTGTAATAGTATTTGGCTCTTAATACTTACACCATCAGGAACCCGCCAGGCAGGCTTTCTGTTCGTAGACACATTTCTCTATAATCGGGAAAACGCTGGAATCGGCGGTAACTAACGGAGGTTGTCAAAGTCTCGTGGTAGCAGAATCTACAGCTTACACAGAGCCACTAGTTTTAATAATTATTGCCATTACCAAGTGAAACATTTTAAAACGAAACGCGTTTATTAACACCATGCCCCTACGTTTCGAGCCATTTACAACACTCGTAATCACAGAGTTAAATGATGACTGAGAGAATGAGAACTGTTTTGATTGACAGTGAGTGTCAAAACAGTTACTAGATAAATGTAAAAATATATTACAAAAATACCAAAAATGCAAACTGAAACAAAAGTTGGTTTGCGATGCCCAAGTGGGCTTTTAAAGCTAGTGATACATATTTTATTTTCTGAAGGGTATTCTACAATTAAAATTAACAAATTTAAAACCGTGTGAGAATTAACATACATACATACTTACGACGCTTCCCTAACTGTCTGATGGGGAGAAAAAAACGATAAGAAAATTGCACCTATTTTGCCTCTTTTAAGGATAACTTACACTAGAACGGGGCGGGACGGGACGGGACTGGGCGGGACGGGACGGGAAAATCTGTCAATTTCTATAGAAAACGTCACGTGACTTCCGAGGGCTCCGAGCTATCACGTGATTAATTTTATAGAAATTTACAGATTTTCCCGTCCCGCCCCGTCCCGTCCCATCCCGTCTCGTGCTAGTGTGAGTCATCCTTTATCCGTTGCAATGTTATTTTTTCAAAGTCTACACCAAGGTCTTCAAAATCAATCACTAATAATCGCGATAATAGAAAACAATCTTACACTCGTCTTCAAAATTTTATACGTACCTAATAAGTACTCGTAAGTACTGGAACATAACAAAAACTTTCGCGCCAAAAATTACGAGTGCGCCTATTCCGTTCATCCGTACAAATTTCAATTAATTTTTCTCACTTGATCGATCGTTCCAGAACAAAGCAATTACGACACTGGAACGTAACCGATCGCAATTAATTTGTTTTCGCCTCGATGCGCGTCCGAGCCCTTTGTAGGCGTCAATTCGACACCATTTATATTAAATTGTTTGTGCTACGCGTTTATTGGGTAGACTACAGATTCCGGGGGTGGAAAAATGCGATATGTCCTTTTAAGAACCCGAAAAATAAGCGTCGCAGCAAGTTATAGAAATAATACTAATTGCTACTGCTACTAAGTACTTGTCAGCAGATTTGACACTCAACAAAGTTATAAATATTCCCATAAGATAATGAAATTGTTGTTTTCGCACTAGGCATATATAATCTTCTATATGCGTTTATTAATCATGACCGGCGGTGGTAACACCTCTACAGTATTGAAAAATACAACAACACCTGTAGCTGTAATATCATTACCACATACTTTATATTTATTGAGTACAAATGCTGTGATTTACGGACAGACGGACTGGACGAAATTATAAGGGTTCCGTTTTTGCCATTTTGGCTACGGAACCCTAAAAATCACCCTTCAGCAAGGCTAAGATGCCAAGCGGATAGCGAGGTACAGTTGGTCACCAGTTTTGTCAATTTCTGTTAATTTTAAACAGTTATCTTCATTTTACAATAATCACTGTGCGCTTAAAAGCTAATAACATTTTCTACAACTTTTATCTATAAATTTTTTATCTATTCCTTTTCGGTGTCTAGATATGAGATCCGCAGAATTTAAAAAAAATTGGAAAATTTAGCAATATCTAAACAATCACTGAAATATTGCACAATTGTTTTTAAAAGTCGTGTACTTTTGAACGGTAAGCAACACATATGCATATGTTTACATATTTTAAAGAAGAAATTATTTATCTACAGGTTTTCTACAGGAAGCTTTTTTCTCAGATAAAGAGTTTCCAAGATATACGTACAGAGCAATGTACGAAAAGAAAAGTGGAGGGGATAAAAACTTTACCAAAATCTACCATTTTTCGGAGCTCATGTCTAGACACCGAAAAGGAATAGATACATAGTTTATAGGTGAAAGTTGTAGAAAATTTTATAAGCTTTCAATATGTACCAAACTAAAATTTCGTATGACACATCGTGTTCGAGGTGTACTCGAAAAACCAAAAAATGGGACCTTCTTTATGCCCCCCTTCCCCGGGCTCAGGTCCGAGGAACAAGGACTTTTAGTATGTTTGTCTCCTAAATGTTCCTAATAGCATCCCATAGTTAAACATTCTGCTTTCCACTATTCCACCTAGACTCCCTTTTTGAGCACTCATCGACCAGGCTATAGGTAATAAATTGTACCTATGTTGATATTAAAATCCAATATGTATCTCAAATATCGCCACCCAAATAAGTAGCTTACGGTATACCTTTCATACTGTGAATATTAAACGAAAATACATGGATACTCGGATTTAGGTATTCATTGAATTAATCCCTATTCTTGTATTTTTAGAGGCATGGCGTTAAAAGCGATTTCCTCGAGGCATACAGTTAAAAACATTGTGGTTTGAATCGTCCAATGTTGCATAAAACGTCAAAAACCAATATTTTATTTTTAACAGAAACACCCGCAAACAATGCCACAATGCTACGAAATAAAGAAAAAGTGAAAAGAATCCCTACCCTACCAACTCACTTGAGCATTTGCTGAGAATATCACTACGTAAGTACGTACTATCTTTCGCTTGCGCTTAAAAGGCCCGAGATAATTTTTCGACTTTTATTTTTGGGCCCATCCAAAGATCATGTGATCTTATTTTGACTGTTTTTTGATCCCCCTTTGCTCATGGTGATCTATAGTGATTTTTTCATTACCCCCTCTCTTCGTCAACACCATCACGTGTACTTTTTTGGGAATAAGATATAAAACTAAAATACGTTAAAATAGTGCGCTTTATGGACCAATATTTTTAGTATACAGTTACGCTTAGAGCTAATTATTTTAATTAACATATTTTTTCGATCCCGCCCCCACCCCTAATAATATGGCTCATGATTTCTGGACGAGCCTTTATTTCTAAGCATCCAAAAACTAAAGTATATTCTCGAAAGTGCTAGCTATGAATCTGCGATTACCTACTTAAGCAGAAGGCTTTAGTTCGGTAAATCTGGAAGCTATATTTAAAATAACTTTTGTACCCCAGTAAATACCGGCTTTCACGGGACTGAAGGATAAAAACCTTTATTTAGATTTGTTCTTCTACTCTATATCTTATATAGTATTGCGCAGTAATATTTAATTTGTTTTTTCTTTATTGATATTTTGTAGACAATTGTTTTGTTAGGTATTAATGTTGGATTTTGTATTGTAGAAGTAACAGTAGGTAAGATCTCGAATTTCATTTTTCTGGTTCTTTCTTCAGAGGATAAGTATTTATTGGCTTGTAATATTAGATTAAGTTTAATTTAGTTCTAATTACATTACGTACAGACCATTTCATTTCTAGGGCTGTCCCATAGGTTAACTACTTGTAAAAAAAACTTTAAATTAATCTTCAACTTGGTATGAAAAATATACCTACTTACATTCGCAGGGGATTTTTGGCATTCGCACGCTCGAACTAAAAATTAATAAAGGCCGAAAATAATTCCACGCAGAAGATTGTCACCGTGGCTTTCACATATAATTTGTAGTTTGAATTAAATTTATATCGCAATTTCTTCTAAAAATGCTGTCTGTCTCTTCGTATTTGGGAGAGTTCTAATTGCCGGATTTCGTATGTCAAAAATCACCCCTCTGGCAAATGAAGTGAAGCCATTTTGATATTTGGGTCAAACACAAAACAATGTTCGGAGTCTTTCCGGTGGACTTTTCAAAAGTTAAGGGCTATGAAGGTTGATTTTCTTATGGAACCCTTATCCACATTAAAAAGTACTCCCTTTTTATTGAATTGTATGATATAAATCATGACTACATGTTCACAAGCTGTTAATTATGGACCACAGGAAAGATTGGTTCTACAGTTCGGCTGAACACATACTTTTTCTTTCCTGAAGGCCTAGTATAAAAATTGTACGACATTAACTTCTCGACCGCGTTGGCGTATCGAGGGGTCAAAATATGAAAGTTGCCGGATGATTTTAAATAAACGGCAAACATAATTTGAACTCTCGATACGCAAACGCGATCGAGAAGTAAGTGTCGTACAACTTTTATACTAGGCCTTCTGGGGTCAAGAGTTAGCAGCTTGTGGACATGTAATAATGAGTTTTATCATACAATGCAATAGAAAAGGTACTAGTACCCCTTAGTGTAGATAAGGCTTAAATAAGAAAATCAAGCTTTATACCCTTAACTTCCACTGGAAAGACTCCAAACATAGTTTTGTGTATTCACCCATTTTATTTTTAAGTAGATAACTATTTATTTTGTCGATCAGACAACGATTGAATTAGGTTAGACTTTAATTTTTTAGACCACTTGACATGCTTCTCCAGCCGTCTTTGAACTATGTTTTTTTCAATCCATCCAAAATCTTATCCAACCAAATTCTAACCGATTGACCTGACTAATATGTATGTTTGGGTCAACGCGACCGGACACGTATAGCGGTCGGTCACGGAGACCAACCGAACGTGCCATAAACCGAAGACGTGACGTGCCACACCTACCCTCACCGAGCATTTTTCCAATGCCTATAAAAATTTGGTATTGGAGGGTTCATTTCTTAATTGTAGTCAGAGATTAATGGATAATAATGTGGGTAAAATGATATAATTATGCTCTGAAGAAAAGGGTCATGGTTCATGGTTGGTTATATTTGATCCAGTTTATTTGGTACTTTTAGAACGTGGTATTATGTACTTACGATCTTCTACACCTGCACTGTTGCCTTTTTTTTTAATTAGCTGCATCAGTGTCCTCAATGCTGGGTAAAGACTACCCTTCGTTCCCGCCCTTTGATCTTATCTAAAGCACACTCCCGCCTCTCTTCACAGTATGCATTCGAGCCGTCGAGAAAGACGACTGTCATTGTCTATAACATTAATAAATTTTTGGGATATGACTCGGGCAGGTGCAACATCCGTTCGGTGTACCCCTTACATTTCATTAAATTGTCGAATGGGCCTCTGCGTGTTGGCTGCGGCCCATATGAGAGATAATCTTACGCAGATTCTAGACCCAAGCCAATCCAATCCTAGACCTAGTCTCAAAGTAAGCAAAGCTTTTACTATGGGTACTAGGCCACGATATACAAACTTATATAGATAAATACATAAAAATATACATAGAAACGTCCATAACTCGGGAACAAATATTTACAAAATGCCCTTACCAGGATTCGAACCCGGGACCTCCAGCTTCGTAGGCAGGGTCACTATCAACTTGGCTAAGAAGGCTTTTCTATCCTGAACAGTTAGAAAAGAACAGGTCCTGTGTCTTTCTTGACCGCGAGATACTCTCGCAGCGCTTTGTGCTAGGGCAACATGTCTTCCCACTATTTTTGACTTGTAGGCGAATACGCGAAGACTATAATGACCCCTAAACATAACATAACTCACAAGTCGTTTTTTTTTAAATTACCTATTAGAGTACACTTTAGACTAATCGAGAAAAATAATGTCTAACTGTTTTAGATAAAGCTTTGGGTAAAATATAGGTATTTGTTACCGACGCGTGTAAAATCAAGGAAAGATTATGCAAGTCATATTTTCTATCTTTATATTATTGGATTAAACTATTTGAATGTCACCTGTCATTTTATAACAAATTTGTCAAAAGCTTTCTTGAAGCGAGAAAAACCTACATATTTTCTCCAAAAAAATACTTAAGTACATCTAAGTACCTGAAATGTGTTAAAAAATTATGTAGATAACGAATAGGTTCCATGTCTAACGTATTCATCAATAGTTTCAATCTATATGAAGAATTCAACTTTTAAGGTCTTCTGTTAACTTCAATAAAAATCTAGAAATTTTCAAGTTGGTACATTTTGTTCATTAGTATTATAGAAATGCATACACCGAAATTATAAGAAATACATCAATAGCTCTAAATTTTATGATCTTATCAGTTCGCATCATAATTCGAACTCGAAGAGATTTGAGCGGGATAGTCTATCGCGCTACGGCCCGTGCTGTGTGACCAATCACATCACGATTACGCAACGCGTTTCTTACATTTCGTTTGTGCTACGTATTAAATTATGATCTGTAATGTAAATATTAATTTGTTAATTTTAAATTGTAATCCATATTGGTACCTAAAGCAAAATTGTTTTCTTCTTTAAATAAAATATTAAATGCACGCGTAGTATAAAATTATTTATTCAAATACTGTTTAATCACTATTTCTAAAGAAACCTCATTTAGACCGATATCAGACAGACGATGTGCCCTTTCAAAGGGTACGCAGTGAAAGACTTAGATTATTTTTAAACATAGGAGTCGTAAAAGACTTCGATTTTATTTTGACAAAAAGTGAGATATTCATAAGTAAATTTAAAAAACTTAGTTTTTCTACCAGAAGTAACCACTTGGTCAAATTTTCGATGGTTGTTGTGCTATAATGACACTTACTTTATATGGAGGAATCGTGTAGAACACGCTAAAATAAACATGTTTTGTACGGACAGTTTTTATCTAAAATCAAAAATGGCCGACTTATTTGACCCCAAAGATGAACAATTTTAGATCTCAGTAAAATTTTCGATGGTTGTTGTGCTATGATGACACCTACTTTTTATGTTAGTATCGTGTAGAGCACGCTAAAATAAGCATGTTTTGTATGGACAGCTTTTTTCTAAAATAAAAAATGGCCAACTTATTTGACCCCAAAGATGAACAATTTTAGATAAGTAAAATTTTCGATGGTTGTTGTGCTATGATGACACCTACTTTTTATGTTAGTATCGTATAGAACACGCTAAAATAAGCATGTTTTGTATGGACAGTTTTTTTCTAAAATAAAAAATGGCCGACTTATTTGACCCCAAAGATGAACAATTTTAGATAAGTAAAATTTTCGATGGTTGTTGTGCTATGATGACACCTACTTTTTATGTTAGTATCGTATAGAACACGCTAAAATAAGCATGTTTTGTATGGAAAGTTTTTTCTAAAATAAAAAATGGCCGACTTATTTGACCCTAAAGATGAACCATTTTAGATCTTAGTAAAATTTTCGATGGTTGTTGTGCTATAATGACACCTACTTTTTATGTTAGTATCGTATAGAACACGCTAAAATAAGCATGTTTTGTATGGACAGTTTTTTTTTCTAAAATAAAAAATGGCCAACTTATTTGACCCCAAAGATGAACAATTTTAGATCTTAGTAAAATTTTGCGATGGTTGTTGTGCTATGATGACACCTATTTTTTATGTTAGTATCGTGTAGAACACGCTAAAATAAGCATGTTTTGTATGAACATTTTTTTCTAAAATCAAAAATGGCTGACTTATATGACCTGAAAGATAAACAATTTTAATTCAAAGATTCAAAGTATTTATTTGCATCGAACACAGTATAGTGGGTCTTACAGTTAGAATGGTTAAGTCCAGTGCATTCAACCTGCATGCAGGCGTGCAAATATTTCGAATAGCGTTCAGTATTTACAGTACTATATACCTATATACCTATAACCTTTTATGTGTTAATAATTATATCTAAAATTATAAAAAATATGTCAAGATAGATAAAAATGCATGAAACTATGTGTAAATTATGAACAAAACCCAACAATAAAAATAAAAAACAAAAAACAATTGTGGTAGGTAATGAATGCAAATGTCAATAAAAATTCAATATTAATAATAATTAAAATAAATATGTCAGCTATATTCTAAATATTCTTTAACACTGTAGATGCAATGGTCTCAGCAATGGTCTAAAAGCCAAGAAGTCAATTTATTCTTAAATCTATTGCCTTGCAGGAATTTTGTGTCAACAGGTAATTTATTATAAATAATTATACACATATTAAAAGCATTCTTATCATAAATCATTTTATGAGCACGTGGCTTGTATAATAAATCCATAATGTTTTCATTTCATTTCATTTCATTTATTAATTGCTTTGTGTGTTTTGTCGGGTATGTCTGTTATTCATAATTGCACCTCGCGTTTTGAATGAAGTTTGGTGGTTGTTTACAAAAATACATATATCCCTTATGTACAAACACGGTAATGGCAAAATATGCCATTGTTTAAATAGGGGGACACATGGTGTTTGGTGGTTTAGGTCTTGCACCCGGCAGGAGCAGCTCCCGCCTTAGTCTACGATGGTTTTTTTTATCCGTCCAAATAAGATAACTTCACAGCTGGCTGTTGGTTGTCACTTTAGACAGCGAGCGAGCAAATCCTCCGGGGCAGAACCGACACGGATTTGGTTAGGTTAGAAGACTAAGGCGAGAGCTTCGCTTCCCTTATTAAAAATTAATAACCTGGAAGTCTAAGGCGGGAGCAAAGCTCTGCCCGGGAAGGTCTTGCTCGCTCGCTGTCAAAATCATACCATCAAAAATATTACCAAGACATAAAACTGCTCACCTTTTGGGTCAAATCAGTCGGTCATTTTTTATTTTAGAAAGAAACTGTCCTTACAAAACATGCTTATTTTAGCGTGTTCTACAAGATTCTACCATAAAATGTAGGTGTCATCATAGCACGATACCCATCGTTGTTTTTTTTTGTAATAGCCTGTTTTTGTGTCCCACTGCTGGGCAAAGGCCTCCCCTCTCCTTATCCAATCCTCCCTGTGCTGGGCAAGATCCCACCTATACCGCTGAAACGCATCCAAGTCGTCCCGCCATCTCTTTCTCGGTCTGCCTCTGCCACGACTATACCGGGGATGCCAGCTAGAAAATTTGACTGTCGTAAAATATCTTCTATCTTTCGAGTCAAATAAGGTAGACTGGGGACGATTAAAACAATTTGCCTTTAACCGTCTGTGACCGTCATACAATACAATACAATACAATACAATAACTCTTTATTGCACCTCAAAACAACAAAAATAACACAAACTGGTATAGATTACACATGAAAAAGAGGCAAACAACAGGCGGTCTTATCGCTAATGAGCGTTCTCTTCTCTTCGTCATATTTTTATGAGTTGAAAGATGTCCGCACAAAAACTTCATGGTTAGTTATCTGGTTCCTAAATAAAATATATTTGGATGGTCTATAATGCATAGTTTTTGACAATGACGTAATAAAGAAAATAGGGCAGTGTGGTCATGTGGGGTCAATTGACCCCACATGACTGTCAATTGAAACACTATCTGAGATCAATTGAAACACTCAAATATCTTCGGCACAATTAAAGTACTTATATTTGTTTTTATCTTTTTCATAACTTCCTCTGCATACAATGAGCTCATCAGAAGTTCGCAAGCATTACATAAACATTTCTCAATTTATGAGCATCTGAAAAAAAACGATAAAAATACTTGAACAAAAAAATATAGCTCTTTTAGTCTTCTTTGTCGCTGCTACATTATACAGTTACCTTAAACAAAGTAATTTTAATGCAATTATGAGATATAACTTTAAAGAATCGCAGAAATAAGCATAATTATGTTTCATACAAAAGTGCTTGTTTCACCTATAACAATGTTTCAATCATAACCATTCCCACACAATTCGAGACAACGAGTGATGCAGACATCGGGATGTAATATTCAGTAATAGACGCCATAAAGTATTATATTATATTTCTAGCTTAAAATAATCAGTTTAAATTGTTTTATTATGTATACTTACTTAAACATGTATACCAAATAAAAAAAAATGTTCCGTAACTCTGATTTGAATTTTAGTAGTAGGCGACCTCGTTAATCAGTTGTTGCTAAAATGTATTAATATGCTTGACATATGGGTTATTATATGTCATAAATATCAAATCAACATATAAAACATTCTGTAACAAGTGTTGCTATATGGCGATATACCAAAATAAAATAACATATTATGTTTTTTATGTGACATAAAACAAAGTAGTTGTGCTCACCGCATCAAAATCAGTTTAGCCGAACGCGAGATAATCGTGTACAAAACAAACATAAATACAAACATACGGGTCAAACTGAGAACCTCCTTTTTATGAAGTCACATATTCTCAAAAAATCAGTATAAAAAACATCGAATATCTATAATTTAACAACTAGGTCAAAAACTACACAAGTGAATAATATTGTCTTCTCCTACCGCGATTTTATTCATTGAAATTAAACACTGAAGAGAAGAGAAGAACGGATTAATCGCGTTTATTAACACTACGATCCTACGTTACGAATACAAGTGAATTTGAAAAATGAAAGAACAAACTTGTGCATCGAATACAGAATCTTATATTATATTATATTCTTATATTATTTATTATTTTTTTCGATATTTGTTCCTGAGTCATGGATGTTTTCTATGTATTTATGTATTTGTATATTATATATATCGTTGTCTGAGTACCCGTAACACAAGCCTTATTGAGCTTACTGCGGGACTTAGTCAATTTGTGTAAGTATGGCCTGTAATATTTATTTATTTACTATTTATTTATATTTCGAAGTTGGTTACTTTTGGGGACGATTAAAACGCGAGGACGATTGAAACGTTTCAATTTGTTTCTGTCGTCCACACACCACATTTTTCAGTTCAAAGTCAAATATTATATATAAAAAGACTCGAACGCTGATCAACGGCTGTTAAAAACATTCGTTTATTCTTAAATATAACACCTACATAATTTAATTCGTCAAAATACAAGAGTGAACGAAGTTATAAGAAAATATACGAAAACACAAATACTTATTTTACACCGCGTAAACCTGTTTTGGCTCGTGGATACTCCCGTAACGCACCGGCGCTCGAGTGGTACTGGCCAAGTATTCAAACATGGCTGGCCATGTTTTCAGAGTGATGCGTCAGACGCGTAGGTATTATAGTTTTCGAAAAATTTGAATAGTTTCAATTATAACGTGTTTCAATTGTCCCCTTTCTACCCTAAATCGGCCATTTTTGATTTTAGAAAAAAAAACTTCAAACAAAACATGCTTATTTTAGCGTGTTCTACACGATACTAACATAAAAAGTAGGTGTCATCATAGCACAACAACCATCGAAAATTTTACTTATCTAAAATTGTTCATCTTTGGGGTCAAATAAGTTGGCCATTTTTTATTTTAGAAAAAAAAGTGTCCATACAAAACATGCTTATTTTAGCGTGCTCTACGCGATACTAACATAAAAAGTAGGTGTCATCATAGCACAACAACCATCGAAAATTTTACTAAGATCTAAAACTGTTCATCTTTGGGGTCAAATAAGTCGGCACTTTTTTATTTTAGAAAAAAACTGTCCATACAAAACATGCTTATTTTAGCGTGTTCTACACGATACTAACATAAAAAGTAGGTGTTATCATAGCACACCAACCATCGAAAATTTAACTAAGATCTAAAATTGTTCATCTTTGGGGTCAAATAAGTCGGCCATTTTTTATTTTAGAAAAAAACTGTCCATACAAAACATGCTTATTTTAGCGTGTTCTATACGATACTAACATAAAAAGTAGGTGTCATCATAGCACAACAACCATCGAAAATTTGACTAAGTCCAGCGCACTAATTCTGGTAAAAAAACTAAGTTTTTTTTAAATTTACCTATGTATGAATATCGCACTTTTCGTCATAAAATTCTAAGTCTTTTACGACTCCATGGTTTTTGCACTTTCGGCAAAAAAACAAGTATTTTTCACTGACATCGACCTAGACTTTATCACACGACATTGACATTTTGATTTTACTATCTTGCGTAAACACTCAGTTGTAGTCATATTATCGACATCATTGTTATGTTATTTGTTGTTATTGACAGACAAGTGAGACAAGGTTAGTTAGTTATGCTGCGCGTTTTCCGCAACTCGACATCTATTGTGCCTTTTTGCGTGATAACGAGGTAGGCCTATTCTAACCATCCTAGCTCCTCCACGAAACCTAGCATCTTTTTTAGGTTGCTAATTTGCTTCCTTTAGTGTTGTTGGAGTTCAGTGTTCAGTGTGAGACAAGGTGCAAATACAACATTGAGTTATATTATATAGTTATATAATCTATGCCGGGATCAACATCGCGACTAAACGTCGAAAGCGCCGTGCAAATCGCGGCGCTTACGACAATGCAGAAGCGGAACATTGCATCTCGTGACCTAAACGTGTAAGCGCCGTGAAAATAGCGGCGTTTACGATGTTTTGGTCGCGTGGTTGACGCCCCTACTAAGTTCGCAAGTTGTGACACATTCCTTGTTTGCCTACGGCTCCTCTATACGAAGTAGTATAACTCAATGAAATACAACGACCTACCGATGTAGTCGATGTACGTACCAATTCACCGAGAGGCAAAGGCGCCTGGCGCGCCGGCTGTGATTGGTCAAACCGCCCCCGTTCCGCGCGAAACACACGCGATATTAATTCCCGCGCGTAGCTTCGAGCATTTGAATTACGCCTAGAATTGATAAGATAATAAAAGTTGAATCTTTCGATGAAATCCTTAGTATTTCCGTATACATACTATTTAAATTATATTGAACTAATGACCTTGACTTGAAAATTATGAGATTTATATTATGGCAAGGAGAATTTTTTTTAAATTCTAGTGCCTATATAAATTTAAGCTATTGATGAATGTGTTAGAAATGGGCTCTAATAGTTACCTTTGATAATATTAAAAGCATTTCAGTTACCATAAAGCACTTGCGTAATGTTTTCGAGGAGTAATATTTTTTTTTAAGTTTTTATATTATATTGAAATAAGCTCTTGTCAAATATGTTATTAAATGATAGGCGACGTTCAAACAGTTAAATACGATTATCTGATGAAAAAATTTTCTTCTTGTTTATTTTTTCCTAAGATTTAAAAGGTTGGTAACGAATTTTTTTTTAATTCCTAAAGCAATATCAAAATCTGTTATCTTTTTTTTTTACGCCTTGTTCTAAGAGTATTCTAACCGTCGACAAATAATATCGCTCTTGGGAGTTGTAAAATTTTATTTCCTTTACGTACCGTACTATTGGTCATCTTCCGCCTGGATAAAATTTTTGTTAGTACATCGTGAAATCACGTAACAATCTACTTCAAACATGGAGCCCACAATACGATGCCTTATATTGAAATAAAATAACAATGCATTTAAGAAAACACTGTCAAAAAGCGAATGGTAAAGCACATCATTTATAAAATGAACACGAATGGTGCCATAAAACGGAATCATGAAAGTTTATACCCTGCTTTAGTTAAGGGCGGACCATTCAATCGTGGCGTAAAAAATTTACGATCACACGTCAAGAGAAACACCAATGAGGCAGTAAACAGTCCCCTTCCGATACTTAAAGTTCTTGTAATTCATTAGCAATTACTCTTATCTGCATTGCCCATTACTTAATTTAAATAACAACACCTCAGACAACCAATTACAGTTAACGATGACTTCAGTTAATAAAATGAGCGCCCGAGTTTTTATAATCACTGCGTAACCTACTTTTAACATTTTTTTGAGTTTTTGAATTCGTGGTTACGGAGATTAGAGATGATATTAGTTCGATCAAAAAAAAACATCGTGCCAAGTACCATCGCCAGCAGACAAATAGAAGGACAAATCATTTGCCGATGATATAATAATCAGACCCCATTATCAGTGGTGAAAACTCATTGAAACCAAGGGTTGGCAAAACTACCTATCCTAAAATCACCTTCGGTACATAACTTCGCCTAACAAATGTTTAATATTATTTAAAAATTAAAATTCAAGTAAGGGCGCGTATAATTTGAAATAAGAATATACGAACTTTCTTGATCATATTTTATTACAGTAGGCGAAATTGGGAAACAAAAGCGAAATAAGAATATATGACGGTTTTTATTTTTTATCATTAAACTACTTGTTTCACTACATTTAACTAGAAATATATTCTTTGTAATGTGTTTTACATAGATTAAAATTTAAATATATAAGGCGAAAAATTATATTAATTATATTAAGGCAAGGTTATGTACAACAGGTGAATTAAGGATTTCAGATATCATTTAATTTTGTTAACCCTCGTTTCAATAAATTTTTACCACTGATAATAATGCCTAACAGTCGTAAAATCAAACACTGTTTACATATTTGTATATCGGCCTCCTAGCCCAGTTGACAGTGCGCCTGCCTACAATGCAGGCAGTCCCGGATTCGAATACTGGTCAGGCCATTTATTATTATTGTACTAGCTGTTACCCGCGACTACGTTCGCATTAACAGTTGAACTTTTAGTAGGTACCTTTTAATTAGTGCATGAAAAGCACGGATTGCCTTAAAAATTGCGGTATCAAATGTTTGACACGGGGACTTATAAAGGTCAAATTGTAAACGCTAAGTTAAAGGAAAATTTATATGGATAATTATTTGGGTGGTTGATTACGTAAAGTGTCTCTCGTGACTGATTGGCAATCTTTACCATCAGCCCATGGCGATGTCAACATTTTGGACGCAATAAACATCTAACTCCAAATAATAATATGCCTAAATAGTTGCATAGTTGCAAACACAATATGTACATGTTGCTTAAGATTAAAGTTACAACATTGCCGGTTTTCGATAAGGTGCTATTGCCATACAATTTAATTGGAACCTTACCAGCAACCGACAATGTGGTGTGGTATGGTGGACCTTTAGCGTGAAATTATCACATAATGCATATATGTTACGAACATTGCGAAGCCGGACTGGTAGTAAGTTAATAATAAGTCTTGGCATTACCTGTTGGTGCATGAAGAAGAAGAGTAGACAATCCAGCGCCACCGTTTACGATGTGAATAATTATATCATATTTAACGGCCTCCTAGCCTAGTCGGTAGTGACCCTGCCTACGAAGCAGGAGGTCCCGGGTTCGAATCCTGGTCAGGGCATTTATTTGTGTGTTTATCACAAATATTTGTTCCTGAGTTATGGATGTTTTCTATGTATTTAATTATTTATATGTATCTATCTATTGTATATATCGTCGTCTATACGGTATTGCCACTATAAAACACAAAAATTTTAAAAGATACAAATCATGTAAAAAATAATAACGATAAAGGTTTGCCTAAAACACGTCAAATTAAATACAAGGTTAGATTCCGCCTTTATTATTTAAAAACGAACACAAAACTTAAAAGATAACTAAATGGCATTGCAATAGCGGCCATTTATTTGTGTGTTCATCACAATATTTGTTGCCGAGTTAAGGAGGTTCTCAATATATTTATAGGATGACTCGCACTAGCACGGGACGGGACGGGACCGGAAAATCTGTCAATTTCTATAGAAAGAATCACATAATAGCTCGGAGCCCTCGGATGTCACGTGACGCTTTCTATAGAAATTGACAGATTTTCCCGTCCCGCCTCGTCCCGTTCCGTATTTCTATCATATCAATCGTCGTCTAGCACCAAAAACGCAAGTATTATTGAGCTTACTGTGGGACTAGGTCGATTTCTGTAAGATTGTTCCATAATATTTTTTTATTTATTCCTGGCAACTAACGACATTGATATACAAACGTGTTAATAGTACATTGTGTATTAAGGGCGGTGTACAAAAATTAAGACGAGTTCGAAATTCTTGTACCATCCGTGATACATACAATACTTTTCATCTCATTTGCGAGGAAATAAATAAACTTACTAGGCAGATAAATAAACAATAATGATAAGCGGTAGTGTAGTAGTAGTAGCACAATTCACAGTACTCCGAGGTGAGCAGCGGCTACAAGCGGCGAACACTTGGCGCGCCCCACGCCGTCCTCCAGGAGCTCCAGAGTGAATTGCGATTCTCGTTTGTTAGCTTAGGGATTGCTTAACCCTGTGCTAAGTGCTTTGTGAGCGGTGAGCTCCTTGTATGCGGCATTGTTTCAGCCCGTATAAGATCCACAATAGCTGACGTTCCTTATAGTCAGTCGTACTGCTTCAACAAGTGAGGTAGATTTAGTGCAGCTCTTCCCTCAAGTCATATTGATTATCCACTACGGCCATGGGAGTAATACAGCTCATTAAGTCTAGGAATGCTGGCATACAATATCACCATTTACGAGCAAGTGTGATGAAAAGTAACATATACTTAGGTACTATCGCGTTCAAAATTGCATGGGCAGTTCATGAATGAATTTATTTATAAATTATCTAAAATTAATCAAAAATATTTAACTTTAGTATATACGTACTTGTCTAAAAAAATCATGCACATGTCACACAACCTTTCTCTATTGAACCATCCCAAATGTTCGCTTGTCAATTATGATCATCATACCTATCTCGAGTGATCATAACATATTTATAAAACTTTATAGTTTGCTCGCCTTTTCTATTTTTGTTTTATTTGTCCACTTGCTACTCGTGTTTGGTATAAAATAGTACATTAAACACATTTCATAATGGTGAAAACATTTTAGATTAACAATTTCATTCACACAATAATATGTCAATTTTTATTTTAAATAAAAACTTTTTATTTTAAGTTTAAACGTGTCTTTGATTTTTTTTTGGGAATTGTATAAAATGTTGTATAGTACACATGGTGCTTCTTTACCGCCTTAGGGCGATATTAGATCACTTTACGTGCCTGCGCCGAATATTCAAAGGGCCGTATGTACTGAAAATCGTCGTACGATACATGTGCGAAGAGATAATTCGCAACTCGTGTCGATTTAAAACACTCGTCCGGTCGTGTTTTAATTTATCGCCACTCGGTCCAAATTTCCTCTTTTTCGCCCTTGTATCGTAATGTACTATATATTTTTTAGAAGAAATAAAGTGATTACACGTGACGTGATATTATTTACAAAAGTCAGTAGCAATTACTGACTTTTATAAATACATAAAATCACGTTTCCCAAAGTATTAAGTTTTTTTTTTACTTAAAGACTTTCAGGCAAGGAGTTTCGGACCTCGATAGAAAGTGGACTTGTGGTACCAGTAGACATCAAAAAATACAAGAAACAACTCTTGATGCTTTTCCAAAAATCTATAAGTGTACGTTAAATTAAATTCAGATTCTTCTTAAGGGGCTGACAATACCTAAGCCATGTTTATAATCAGTTTTTTAGAAAAACGATTCACAAATAGTCCACGGTTTTGTTTATTTTACTAGTTTTCGTGTTTTTTCCTCCTGAAACCAGGCCTATATAAGTGTGCGCTTACTTGGCTGATGTCAGACCCTTAAGGGAAATAAAATAATGTGATCTTTCAGTAAATTGAGCTATAATAAAGTTTCGAAGAATCTCTCCAAGGGTGCCCAAATTTTTTCCTTCCTTGTCTATAAAACAGTGACATGTCTAAAGGACACGCGCTTCGATTACAAACTCAATGAACAAACCCACTTAGCCCCTTTCGTGACCGAGTAATAGCTCTACACAAAAACTGAGTGTGATCCTTTGTTCGTGGACCTTTTTAAATTCACACAACACAAATTTAGGCTTGTTAGGTTGGTTGGATTCAGTTAAGCGAGAGTGCTTCCATTCCATGTAGACGCTGTATCTTTTTTGTTATAGAGTGTATACAAAAAGTTGAAACCATAGGCGATTTAGGATACGCTGAAATATGTAAAAACGTTTAACTCATTATTTTAGGTTTATTAATCGTCTTCAAGAATTCGGAGTCTGATACTTATAAAAAGTTACCAAAAATATAAAATATACAACGAGGAAATGCCGCCAGCATCCTAAGTAGGTACAATGCCTCAAGGACCTACTTTAGATTTAAGGTAGGTAGAGGTAGGTAGTTAGGTAAATTACACTTACTGTATATATTTCGAAAATAAATGTTATTTCATTTATTAACAAAAAAAAAACTTTTTGTATGTAGTTAGTTTGCACAAGTAACTTTTTTGATTAACGGAGAGAATTCGCATTCTCTGAGTCATCATCTTAAATCCTGTGAAAACGAGTGCTGTAAAGGGCTCGAAACGTAAGGTCATGGTGTTAATAAACACGATTAATCCGTTCTAAAGTGTTTTTTATTTCAATGAATAACAATAGCGGTAACAGAAGACAATAAATAGACTGACGCATTGTTGTATGCGCCTTCAATATCTAAGAAACAGGCCAAAGTACAGAAATCTTTAGAAAAACCCACTTGAAGAAAACTAAACGAGCTAGACATCCATTCAGGATTGACCCATCCGAAAGCCTACGGTATTTCGAGATAGAATCTGATTTTTATCTGACTCTACAAATCACTCCAACCGTTTCGCCAGCATTGTATGAAAATTTTTACACACACAAGAAATCAGAGAACTGGGTTAATTTCGAGATGCTATCCTGGACTGACCGGACTTCGGAATAGGAATAACCAGGATGTCTCGCCACTGCCTAGGCACCTCACTGGATACAAAAATAAGGTTATTGGGGCATCGGCCCCAGAAACCAATTTGATTGCCGTTTTGCCAATTTATTAGCCCTGATGTAAGATGATATTTCATCAAATTTCAGATCCAAAATGCTGCAGGCTTTTGAGAAAAAAAAATTAAAGGTTTTTTTATTTTTGTGTCTAAACTACTGCATCGATTTTTTTGGAACTTATAATATATATATATAATCAAAAAGTATGAAGAAATACAATAAATAAATCTTTGACATTATGTAAGTCAAATAGATGTATTATTTTTTATATATTTATGACAGAGGGACTTCTCAATTTTTTTTTGTATTTTATGTATAAACTAATATTCTATAACATATATTTTTTTTAATAACATTCACTTGGCTTAACAGGGTGAAAATGAAACAAACTTGTGGTATACATTTATTGGGCTTAACATGTCTATTGTCTAACACGGTGTTAATAACATAAGAGCATGGTCAAAATAATTTTATTGAGATCTATTAATGGTTACTAATCGTCATCACTGTGTGTGTCAATCGTTACAGTTAAGTCTTCATTTTGAAGAAGGGATCTGAGCCTTTCATTAGGGCGTGGCATTTTGGATAAGTAGGTATCTGCCGTGTGACAAATAGTAAATCACAGCCGCCACGTGCGAAGTACGAACAGCAGCCCACAGTTCTCAAGCCATTGGCACATTCACAACAATACTGTTGTATTTTGTGTATGCCTTCAGCTGCAGGATCATATTTTTAAAAACATTTGTACAAATCTTTAGAAATGTGTCGCGACTGAACCTGTATTCTTAATATCGTCGTTTGATCTTTAACGTATACCATTTTCAAAGTACCGGTTTCGTCTAAAAGCTCTGCCAAATATGAAATTGCTTGAACCTAACCTAACTGGTAGCTACCAACCAGTAAATAATAGCTTTAATTCAGGCTCTGATAATCTTGGGAAATCGGTAATGTCATTGGACGAGAACATTTGAAAGGGTAGTTTCTTTCGCGTCCAGCCTTTTAAGGAAGGACAGTAGTAGCGGAAGTAGAACAAAAAGCTTTTAGGCGAAACCGGTACTTTGAAAATAATGTAAAGAGAGAGAGAGAGAGAGAGGCAAATGAAAATGATGTAAACAAACCACGTGACTTGATCGTTTGGACAATGAGGTTACAATATTTCGAATCTGCTCCTTCGGAGCAACACAGGCTTCCAACGCGTTGGAAGGGAGACGGTAAAGCGACATCTTATCGTACAGATTATTCTGTCACCTTTTGCGGGGGAATCGTGCACGCAGACGCACTTTTCACACACTAGAAAATTATACAACTACACTAACAAATACACTAACATTTAATGTTTTCAATATAAACTCATTTATTTTTATTTATTTATTTTTACAAACAATATGTGCAGTGATATCCACGCATCAGCTTTTAGCTGCTAGTGTATTAACAATATAATAATAATAATAAAAACGGTACGTATGCCGACTCCCCTCCCCGCGTTGCTTGATGCTGCCATCATATGGAATTGTGTGATTGGTCCAACAACTAAGACACGTGGTTTTATTTGTTTGCATTATTTTCATTTGCCAAAACTACAAGGTATAGTTTTGAACTCAAATACTGGTAAATTAGTCCTGAAGACAAGAAATAACTTCAATCAGTGTTTTCACTTTTGAAGTAGTTATACCCCGTTCCGGTTGAATACTAGTCGAATCGTTTTTTCAAACGAAAACTCGTTTTGAGGCGGATATTGGATTCGAGATCACCTATCGCGGATCAATAGAATGGAAACTATCGTACTAATAAACGACTTTATAAACAGTTTTAACGTTTTCAGATTAAAAGTGCCACATGTCGTTTGGCTATAAGATGCGCCTACTGCCTTAAGGATTCAAGTATTAACCTTATGTAGGTATGTCAATGTGGTACCTTTACCCTGAGAAATTAACATTATATATGTTACCTATCTATTTTATATTTATTTTATCTTAGGTTAGAAGTTAAAATAAACTAATATTTATTCAATGTCAAACTTTATCAACTATATGAAATGAGAGTAATTTTTGACTTAAAAAGAGGCACCAATAACTAAATATAAACTGTAAACTACTGTTGATTGAAAAAAATATTTTATTATTTATTATTTATGGCGTTGGTATCGGTGGCCCAGCGTTAAGTCGTGCGACTTTCAATCCGACGGACGCGGGTTAAATCCTGCCGGGTCGAGCTAAATAACATTTTCCTTTTTCGGAACTTATGTACGAAAAAAAAACATTTGGTACTTACCAATCACTTTTTGGTGAAGGAAAACATCGTGAGGAAACCAAGCTAATTCAAATAAGGCCGTTTACCTTGTGGGCAGTCGCTTTCGTAAAACTAGCGCCTCCGCCAAATCTTGAGATTAGTTTCCAAAGTGCTTTCTCGGCTCATGCCACGGTTTAAGGAGCCTTTAACCGTGGCATGAGCCGGAAAAACGCTAGGAAGAAAAAGAGATCTGTATATAATGTACAGAGGAAAATGGACTGAAAGCTTTGATATAAGTACGCGTTATTATTACTAATTTAAAACTATACGGTATATGGTAATGATATTACAGCTAGAGGTGTATTTTGTGTGTTACGAAAAAAAAATGTTTAGGGGGGTGCCCCATAGGTACATGTAACTGAATGTCAATTTTTTTTGCTAAATATCTACTTGTCACATCATCGGAATAGGCCTTAAGAAATAACTTAAAGGTTTATTAAACAAACGTTTTTGATTGATCGAATATTTTCGGAAATAATTGCTCTGAAACCTGAAAGTTTGTCCCCCCCCTCTAACTTTTGAATGGGAGGTCTAAAAAATGTGAAATAATTCAGGAAGATAAGACGATCTTATCACGAAAACAATTTTGAACAAATTTGGTCAAACCGTTGAATTTTTGCCAAAAAACTATTTATTACAAAAGGCCGTAAGTGCCTTGTTATTTTGAAGGCCCTTACGCCTTTTTCCTCGCACATTTTTTTCATTGCGTGATGGTATGGAATCCTCAATTATGCGTAGTCTGACACGCACGTGGCCGGTTTTCATATTAACGAATAATCTCATATAAAAATACACGATTAAAAAACCGCTTTAGTGTGTTCTTGTATGTTAAATAAATTTCCAAAATCCCGCCATCGGAAAGATAAAAAAGGTGAAATACAAATCTTATATTTTCTTGAGCAGAAAATACAATAAACAGTGAACCAGATGCGGCCTATAAACAAATACAGCACACATGATCTAATCGCATTAAAAGTTAAAAATGAGTTTCCGTTACGGATAAACGTTAAAAACGGCAAAATATGGGGAATTACCTAAGTGGGGATTAAGGCTCGGGCGGTTGAAGGGACCTGCAGCGGCGCAGCTCTGCAGTGAGCAGTACCTGGACTGAGTATTTTGTAGGTATTTGTCGTTATAATGATGACTCACAGAAACCATTTCTATAGAAAACGTCAAGTGACATCTGAGGGCTCCAAGCTATCACGTGATACTTTCTATAGAAATTGTCAGATTGTCCCGTCCCGTCTCGTCCCGCGTCGTTCTAGTGTGAGTCATCCTTTAAGCTGAAGGAACCGATTACCATTTATCTATTGTTAATATCCTTATTACTCCTGCTACTGGTATTTTAAGGCATCAGGTCCTTGTTATTTTTAACCCTTATTTACGTGATTATGCGGCATGTGGTTATGAAACTAGCAGAGTTAAGGTATCACTGGTAAATTAACTACATCATGTCTGATAGAAGTCTGCTACTGTGTTGCCACAAATGTTAATTACCTTGAGAAATTGAATGAGAACGTCAACTGCAACCTTGTATGTACTCGTATGGTAGCCAATTGCGCCAAACCAAAGTGTCTTTAATCAATTTGTATTTTTTTCTTCCAAGGAAAGTTTGTCAGAAGGAATGTGAAAAAGTAAAATACTACAGTAATAATGCATAATAAGCATATAATGCCAGTATAAACTTGTAGTTTAAATAACTATTATAAATGCATAGACATAGAAAATAAATAGACGTAGTGTCACTAAGAAGAAACTGTGATTCCATATTACGCCCATGTTACGCCTGTGCCTGTCACCTTGTTCCGACAAGAACGCACACATGCACAGACAAAACATTACGCTTGTCATCTGTCAGTGATAACGAAAACAACCGACAACAAACATCTCCGTGAAAATAATGTGAAAATGCCAACGTTTGTAGTTTTACATTGTAAAAACGCAACCGGTATTTCATACTTATGGAAATATGAAAATCCATGAAATGGTACCTTTCCTAATATATATATATATATAAATTAAATTTTGTATTTGCATCTGTATCAAATTTTGGCCCTTCTTTCCCTGGAATACGTTCCAAAGTGTATACATATTTATAGACGTGACTGTACTACTACTACCTACCTTCCACATGATCCCCAATCATCACTTGTCGCATGAATGTTGTTTCAACATTGTTTAGAAAGAGAATTACCTACCTTACTGTAATCCGTATGAAATTGTTTACTATACCTATTAAAGTAACTTTTACTTGTAAATTATGTGTATACTACATATTTACGTGTAATTATTTATAAGCACAGAAATAATTTTCATCAAAACAAATATTTAACTTTTCATTGAATCCCGGTCATCAATTCGATTTGATTATATTCGGAAAAAACATTTCACATGGTATCACTCGGCTGCACGCACACATATAAATCGGCCGCCATTGCTGGTCACAACGCGATGTATCCGAGTGTTCACTCTTGATACTCTATGTATAAAGGTATTTAAATAGCTAACCATTTTTATCCCCAATAAAGGATGACTCACACTAGAACTGGACAGGAGAGGGCGGGACGGGACGATCTGTCAATGTAAAAATATTGGGATGGAACTAACTTAATATTATCATGTTTCAGACTATAAGTCACGTTACTGATTATTATTCTTCTGACGCGGCCAGGGTGAAATATTAAATGGCTGGACAGTCAGTAATTAATAATGCGCCGTGCGGCCAGAGCTCCGGATGTAACGGAAAAAATCGCCGGACCTCACAGCACTCGGTATTTTCGAAGCTATTTTATTAGCTTTGAGCCCACTTAAGCTCGACTTGTGATTAGTGATGGGAGGAATACGAGTAGTGAATACTACATTAGTAAATATATTCATTATTGGCCAAAAGACTTCCACTGCTGAATATAGGCGATCGGTCGTACTCTGCCCGCATCCAATGGATTCCTGGGACTTCTACGAGGTAATCAGTCCAACTTGTGGAAGGCTTTCCCACGCTGCGTTGACGGGTACGTGGTTGCCACTCAAGATCTCGTTGGCCCACCGGCCATCAGTTCTTCGGACAATATTTCCAGCTCACTGCCGATTCGATCACACAGAGAAACTCCTAGCATTGCCCTTTCCATCGCTCATCGCGCATCGCGGAAATATATTTCTCAAGACTAATTTATAACTTTTTTAGAATATTCGTAGTTTATGTATGGGAAATACTTATTTCATTTCAAATGGCTCATATCATCGGTCAAGAAAAAGAAAGAAAACCTGAAGATGTTTTTTTTTATTTAAGTTTGTCCCCTACCCTAGTCTGTGGATATTTGTGTCTATAGCCATTTATTTTAATGAGTTAAAAAAATCTGTAATAATATTTATTACACTACGCGATTGGAGTTATTTGTACTAACAAATAACGATCGGGACTAGATAGATTCTGCAACATTGTCCAATAATATTTAATTTTAATAATAACAAAATCATACCCTGATTGTTTATTTTTTAACTCTGGTCCAACCCAGTAAAATGTGAGACGGTGATGTGAGACAACGTAATTGGGTTCTTTAGATTACCGAGTTCCCTAGGACATTTTAGTGAGCCGTGGCAAAAACTCGATAATTAGGAATATTCTTAGAAATCACAATATTGGCAACAGCACAACACTATTTGTGGAAACCTCAGCTCCCGATGATTATATTATGAATGTGCCTAACGTATCGGTCACGGGTGGGTGGGCGTAACTGTTTAAAAGCTCTTACCTATCTATTAATTTTCGACGGTCATTTTACTAACGTTCGATTTTGGGGTGCTTTAGCTATTGCCTAATCGATGACTGGTCAATTGATTCAAGCCTAGTACTGATCTTGTGTCAATGAATTTCTTCCGCCATAATTTACAAAAGTACCTAAAGGGCCGCCTTCTTAAAACAGTTGGTATGCCAACATATGTTGGTTTCCATCAGCAGTTCTACTGCATAAAATGTTGCTTTACGCCCGGCCAGTCTGGGCAAGTCATTCTACTGTCGGACGTCAGACCGGCAACATCTCCCGCATCTCCAGAGGATGCCGCGTAAAGAGGTGAAACACGTGTCGAGTTTTACCTTTAGGTTTGGTGGTTTGTTATACTTATTTGCGCATTTATTTATTGCGGCGGAAGTGTGGAGAAATTAGTTGCATACAAAAATACGCAAGTAAATATAACGGGTTGGCACTAATTGACTAGCACGGTAGCATAGTAACATTATTGTCGTAGTTGATAGCAAAACTATTTCGGCCGACACGTCTTCAAGAAATTGGTAAGAAACTTATCTGCTAAAACACAATTCGGAAATGCTTAAAAACAAAACCCTCGGTTGTTCGGATAATCGAAAGCTTGAAATGTAGAGACTGATTCTAGCTTTGATATTTTGATAGTGCTTTGTAACAAAATGACGCGATGCGCGGGAAAACTTAATCAAATCATAAGCATCACAACCAAGATTTTAAAATCCGAATATGGTTTCTGACTTGAGCCATAGATTGTTACGTTAGTTCTACGTTCTACTAGTGTAGCAATCCAAAGCGTTTAACGTTAGGTAAATGGCAGTCTGTTGGAATGTTTATAACCCCGCGTCTTAAATGAGGTAACTGTGTTAGTTGTCGATCAGCCATTTTTAGCTACCCTTTGGCTCACATGGGGCGTTCGTTTTAAATATGTAACAAAAGACAGAGAACGCATTGCCTAAACTGTTCAAGGTCGAAGGAGTTCCACGTTCCTAGAAAACATTTTTTGATTCGACCTCAAAGTGGAAATAGAGGTGATTTTTTTAAAGACCTACGTGGCTAATCTGCTTGTATAACGTATTGGCAATAGGTATAACGTATGATGCCGATTTAAGAAAGTTTCAGATTTTGATCAGCCGTCAAATTTGCATGGCGAAATCAATTATTTTAAATAATTCGTTTAAATTCATAGTGGTTACTGTAAAGAAGAACTGTGTAGGTAATTCTGTTGCTAGAGGCACGAACAACGTATTTCAACAATTTCGTTTGTAAATGTTCAACATTAGGACTGATAAATCTCTCGTACTTTCAGCAAGATTTTATTTTAAATATGCGGAATTAAGAATTAACGGACTACGTCGAATGTACGTGTGTATCACTGTATAAATAATATCTCTGTATTTTTTCCGCGATTATTACTCGATAAAAAACTCCGAACGTAGGGAATGCCGTTATTAAACGCGATTAATCCATTTTAATATGGTACATTTTGTGCATTCACCAGCATCAATCAAAAGAAGTAATGTTTGTACTATGCACAAAGTAATCGTTCTTAAATTACCCGACATGCAACATAACATGTCGGAGCTCCATCGCTGCGAGGAAATTGAAACAGTTCACAGCAAGCAAGCATCTTAGATCGATGTTAATAAGTCAATAAAACGTGGTCGATTGAGCCAATCTTATTTTATGGCTCCCTCGACTGAAAGTCTTAGAGATAAATATTTTTATAGAGCACCTATCACTGCGCGAAGTAGGATTTCATTTCGTGTGCGGGATTTTCGTGGATTTATTAAGTATTCCAATATATTTTGACGTTGGATGAACAGTGCTTTTAGAATAAATTAACGGAAATTTTTGAAATAAATAGTGCAAAAATTGTGCTATGTAAAGAAACGACACTGGGAGATATCTTATCCCTGCTGATTGGGACTGAGGGTAGTTCGGATAATCCAAATGTGGGTTTTTAAGAAAAATCAGCAAAGTATGTATATTAAGTTTTGACTTAGAAATAATTAAGTTAAAATAATCGCCTCAAAGACTTAAACTTTGTGATCCCAGTCCACCGCTAAAACAATTTTTTTTCTAAAATGAAATCAGGATTCCTGTAAATACTCATTCGTCTGACAAGATATAATTTAATATTAACTTTATAACCTTAAAACCTCATCGATTAAATAAACGCGCTGGTGTTTACACAAGCAGCTGTACTTGCGACGTCTACGGGTATCTAGTCATATGTCCGTGGTGAGATCAGATACCCTGTGTAAGGAAAGTTACCGAGTTCGCTTTCTATCTGCAATGGAAAAACAATAACGTTCGGAACTCATAAACTGATAAACAAGTATTTACATAGACGATAGCGAAGAAACGTTCAGGAAGTTTCAATACATAGAGAGTATTAAAGACACATACAATTATGTAAATTTTAGGTAGGTAGGGAAGAATAAACTAGAGGTCAAAATAAAATAAATGTTGTTTTATATTTTATTTTATTTTTAAATTTCTGCTGACATTGTTATATTTCAAATTCAATTGTAGTCTTTATTATGTTTACTAGAATTAAGTGTTACTTTTGTATATTATTTTTATATTTAATCCATTTGACGTCGAAAAGTGCTGAATTTTGGCCTACTTCGAATAAATGATTTTTGAGTTTGAGTTTGAATGAGGTGCAATTTATTTTACAAGACAATGTATACCGTTTATGTTACACGATCATTTTACGCTTAATGATTTTATATAAGTAATTATCTTCTTCCTAGCGTTTTCCCGGCTTATGCAACGGCTCAAGAAGCTTATGTTATGCTTTGGAAACTAAATCCCAAGATTTGTCGTAGGTGCTAGTTTTAAAAAAGCGACTACCATCGTATCTGATCTGACCTTCCAACTCAGAAGGTAAACTAGGCCTTATCGGGATTAGTCCGGTTTCCTCACGATATTTTTACCTTCACCGATTGGTAAATATCAAATGATATCGTATATATAAAGGTTGTGTTCTGAAGAATTGTTTGACATGATGCCAACGTCCACTTTTCACCATCGCACCGCTCGCCATCGGCAGGGCGCTCATCCACACACCTTGCAGCCTAAATACTCGCGCACTGTGCGGTTTCAGACGAACTTCCTCCCGTGGACGCTCCGGCCGGTGGAATGAGTGGGAGCCCACCCTTGCCGCACGATTCAAGTCAAAATTAATATAAAAATTAAAAGGATAACCTCCTTATTGCATAGGAAGTTTGCCAACGTTTGGAGTGTTCCGGCTATCCCAACGTTGACAAACCTATGAAACTTTTGTTAAGATGTTGCTTAAGTAGTATTTTCTGGCATATTAATAAGGACTAGACCAAGTTTTAGCAGTTCACGCTATAGATCAGCCAGATCGCTCACCCACTTACCATATATTTAGTTATGTAAGCGATTGCTTACCTACGCAAATCACTCGTTGAATATGCATCGCCTAGTTTAGGAGCTCAGTAAGCATGTGCTTAGACTATTAATTTCCTACATCTTAGTTGGGTATTACTTTAATTTATCCCCCCCTTAATCCGAGAAGTGTCAGTGATTCGATATTGTTTAGGTTGTTTGCGAAATTTACATAATCTGAAGGAGATATTAAGGAATCAATATAAAATACAATACCAACACGTGTTGGTAGGTACTTACTGCTTACTACAGTAAGTACAGCGAACTTTTATGAGAGGTAGAAAACTTATGCCTCTGCCAAGTGTATAAAAAAAACACCCAGGTACTGAATGAGATTCTTTTACTGAGTCTGATACTTACCAGAAGTGTCGATCGCCATTAATCTGTTTTATGTACCTACCCCTTAGTAGAGCAAGAACATATATTTACCACCTTATTTTGAAACTTATCTATCACTTAAAGGGGTTAAAGTTAAGTAAAGGGGGGAAATTTAGGTGTAACTCTTGCTTATTAAGGGTTCGTAGGCAGAGCTGGAGCGTAGCTTACCATAGATATTTGGAGATTGAGTCTTCTTCTCGATCGCTAACTGCTGATGATCGTCACTCTTAAATACGAACATACTTTGAAATGTCTTGCAATGCATTTCGGGTGCATCAATAACATCTAGTGGAATTATTTCATACTGGGCAATTTGTTAGCACCATAATCATACCATCATATCTATAATAAGCCAAGATTTAAAAAAATCTCAATATCGTTCTTGTTCTAGTTTCAGTATTCCTAGTTCAATAACTCTTGTATGTTCTGTGTAGTAGAGTAGGTGTTCTGTGACCTAATTGTACCCATATACAATTATGCATATATTCACATGGAATATAGAGGTATCAGAGTATTAAAAAATCCATAAATACTATCCTAATTATCTATATCTGATGTGTCCCATAACAAGCGCAATAAGGCTTGTCATTAAGGCTACGATTATACTACAGAAAAAGTGACCAAGGCCCCTGATGAGCTAGGCTGAGATCGAACCAGTGACCTCCTGCTTTCGCGGCAGATGCCTTTATCACTGGGCTACCCCGATCACGGCAGCCAGAGTCCGAAATTTCCATTTATATGCAATAGTTTCCTATTTTAAACATTTTAGGTGCGTTTCGCCAATCCTACAGCTCAGACTTACGTGTAGTGCTACCTTCTGGATAATCTTTAAATATTATTTTTAACTAGAAGCAACGGTGGTGCCGCCATACTATCGTATGCTTGTACGTTATTCATTATTATACAATGTACATCACGTTAACAATCTTGGTCAAGTAACGGGGTGGGTAAACTTTCGGTGCATGGCGCCGAACAGCGGCTTGCCGGGTGTTAAGGAAATCCAATTAATTGGACAAACAAGCCATTAGACTACACCAAGGATACTACATACTACGGATACTGCCATAATTATATCATCTAATAAACTGTTATCCATCGATATTTGATACGCTCTGAATATTAATAAATACAGTAAAATCCTAGAACAACCAATGCAGTCGTGGTTAAAAATATTGCAGTGGACGATGTGTCAAAATAATTATAAACATGATCATATTAAGTATCTTGACGTCAAACCCGTGTGTGTGCGTATACGCATACGCATTGTGTTCGCAGGGGCGCATGGTACTTTGATAAAGTAACCACAAGATGATATTGTATTGCAGATACCAAACGTGGTTTGTAGTATGGGCCATTATATTGACTGCATGGTCTTACCGGTCTTTAATTGATCAAATACCTACCTCAATCCACGTTATATCTTGCAAGTAAATGAACTGTCAAACTTTAGTGTTATTTTAAAGTCAAACTTCTATGAAATAATGACGTTTACACTTTCACAGTCCGTGCTATCAAAATCTATGAAACTTAGCATAGACAGATCCTAATACTTTATAGATCTAATCTTAATGAACGCAATCAATTATTTATGATTCAAAATCATTGCATAATGAGCCATCCTCCAGCTAACGTTAAAAACACGTTAAAAAATATCCAAGCAGCAAATTATCCAAGCGTTCTGAGCAGGTGTGATGTGAAACAGAGAAGACCCGTAAGTAGGTACCTATTATAATTTCCGACCTGTATACAGAATGAGCACTGCTATTTACTGTTAAGTACACACTTAACAGTAGCAGGGCTCACCCGTATACAGGTCGGAAATTATAATAGACCCTGGAGGGAAAGTGCCTTAAAACCTTAAGTTAGCTCGTTTTACTCAAGGGGCACATTAAAAAAAACTGCTTTCAAAGATTTTCTAATTTTCGCTCGTCTAGCTCCAATAAATGAACGATTAAGCGACTCACCTAACTTTGGTATTTTTTACGTATGTTATAATCAATTTTCACAAAGATTTATTTTTTATATTATATTACATATAGTCGAGTTTAGATTAAAGTATTCCAAACCTTCCTTAAACCATCCAATATTTTTATAAAAATGATTATATGCCGGAATGGGCCAATTTCCCCAGAATATGAACAAAGTGCCCTAACTCTGAACATTTTTACCCCAAAAGATGAACCAGTAAAAATGCAAAAGGGAGTACCCTAATTATAAATGGCTGAGCACCAATAGATGAACGGTAGTATAAGAATACGAATAAATTTAGTTCGTTCAAGTTTTAGGCACAATGTTGATGAAATAAACTAGCAAAAGTAACACAATCGTTCATGTATTGGAATGAAGCCCAATAGATGAACTAGTAAAATCTCTTAGTTTATGTTTTTGGTATAGTTTAATCCAGTGTACAGCCCCGTTTCCATACTAAAATAAGCCCTATAATAATTGAGTTAGACAGGGAAAGTTCCGTTCACCTTTTAGTCAAAAAATCAAGGAACAGCAAACTAGAAATTTAAGATATAAATAGAGTATCTACCGTTTCCGTGAGGATTTATAAAAGCATTTGAAAAAAATAACCTTTACCCAAAACTGGATGCTCTTTATCTATTGGATAAGTAACACAATATTGTAACAAACAATGTTGTAACAAACTCGATGTTACAATTGATTTTTTTAAATGGATAAATACAGTACGATAAATAGATAGATACAAAATAAATTTGTTTATTACATAAACCTACCAGAAGCTGAAAATGTAATTTCTTATTTGAGTTATAATCATGCGATTGTGGATATCGCTAGCAATTCGATACATTGCGCGGTTGCTTGCCAAATTGCATCGTGACACAACTTGTTTGCTATTCTAAGCCGTCAATGTAAAACGCATATACAATTTGTTACAGATTAGTTCAACCAATTAGTCCGGTAGAGAAAAATCATACGGCACTGGATATATTTGTAAAAATGTATGATTTCATCAACTAATAACTAATAAAATGAATACAATACATGTAGTAAGTGACTCCATAGTCCTTGAAGTTTTTGTTTTCACTCCTATTTTTGCTCGTAACAACGCAGCAATTCGGCATTTTACGAAAACATCGGAGCAAATTTTACGGTTGCGGCTAAGTTGCAACTGGCTCGCATCAGTTAATATGGCCACCTGGCCTCATCGCTACGACACGCGCCACGCCTCCGTTAGCAATCTATTTTTTCTTTTATCTATGGATACTGCATATGGATATTTAACCTATGTGGTCACAGGTTAAGAATTTCACTACTTCTTCCGTGGGTGTCGTAAAAGTTAACTGTGGGATATGGGTTGCGTGCTACCTGTCAATGCGATGTTCTCAATTTTTAAACCCTTTAATTGCTAAAAGTGGCACTTGAGTATTTATTTGAGCTCTGCCTACTCCTTTTGGAAATACGGACGTGAGATTTTGTTTGTAAGTATACTGCATGATTGTAGAAGTACGTAAAATTTGGAGCGCAAATACTATTTATTGACGTATTACTTACACGACGACGCTGAGAGTTGCTTTCAAGTGAACTTAACGCTACCGTAAAATGGAATAAATTGATAAAAGTTGGCATTTAAATGTGGCATTGGTTTATATAATTAAAAGGTGTTCCAGTTGTATGCATTTTGGGTTATCATTATCAATGATAATCTGTCATTTCAAGAACTGATTGAGATGTGACAATTGCTAGAATTGACATAATATTAGGTACAACAGGTTGACTTGCAAAGTGTATAAAGAATTTTTATATGACAATTCTGGTATAAAAATACCAACTCACCCCTAGGCCTCTATCATCCCTAGTCTCTCTATTCATGACCCAACTACCCTCGCAATGCCTACTCACTTAAAGTCTGTTACGCCATTATTAAACTCTGGAATAGTCACGCTATAAATAGCTTACAAATGTCAATAAAGTAAATAAAGTGCATATGTTATAATAGGATCAATACAACCGTGCTATCCAATGTCAGTTCACTGCATACAATCAATTAAAAAATATATTTGAACGTAAACTTATTTTAATCCTGCGTTGCTAAAATAATTTACAATGCATTGTTACCAAATTTTCCTGTATTGTGTTGGGTTACGTTGTATTATTGGCGAATAAACTCTTTGCGCAGGCAAATGAGACGCATTGTCTGTAGCGTGTAGTATTCTTGGATTACACTCGAAATTAACTGTATTTACTCAATGCCGGTTCCGCACGTTTTGTCATTGATTTGAGATTTAATAGCCAGTTTAAGGATATAGTTTAACGGCTTTCTTAAGTGGTATTTTATTCAACGGGTCAGAATTCACTTATCCGTTTATTACTATTTGTTATTAGGTACACTGCATTATTTGAGTTGTGATTGTAAACAGGTAATGAGAATTTATACAACCAAAGTATCTGGCAACTAACCAGTCATCAAGCAACAACCAATTGTATTAGTAGAAAATAACAAGCTGATCTTATTTTTCGTATGATGATATTAAAGTAATTAAAGTAAATAATAGTAGTTATATGATTCTCTGTCTATGCCTTTTGCTTTTTAATTAGTAAATTAAAAAACATTTATTTTTTTCATATACCATTTTGCCGTAGTAAACTTTGAAACCTTACTTATACCCTTACTTATGCTATACCCTGAGTTGTAGATCTCGCCCCAAAATTTTCAAAAATTGCATCGAAGAAAATATGACTTTCAGTGTGCCAGTTAAGTCCTAATTTTAACAAATATTTCACTAAGAAATACTCCTAGTCTAAGAATATTTATTGTAGTGTAATTAAATAATGTATTGATTGACATGTTTATAAATAATAAACTTCTATACTTGTAATAATTTGTAGTAGGTACTCAAATAATCATCAAGACTATCAGTTGACAGTCACAAATAAGTATCATTGTACTTAATATGATGCTACGCTACACCGATGTTTGAATTTCACCCAACTAAACCTCAACCAAAATTCCTAAGACATATTACCCACCTACACAAATAGGGAGCTCTTAACAGTTACGAAACGTCTACACTTTATCAGACAGCTTCATTCTCGTATTATTCTTGTTCGCGGATACCTTACACCGCACCCGCATGGAATCTAAGACCCTCGTCAGGGCATACATAGATGTAATTCAATCTAGGCGAGCCCATCAATCTGTAAGGTCTCGCGCATATATTTCTGTTGATTTGACAAATGAGAAGGGTGTGGCGGCACGAGTATGCTGTGTGGATGAGCTGAGAGTTTTCCAGTTGGTAAAAGTAAGTATATATTAGTTTATCAGCCCGCATCGCTGGCAGCTATCAATAATTCCTAGAGGAAATGGTCGAGAAAATGGAGATGCGAAATTTATTTCGAAAGCGGTACGTAGTGGTTCACGACTCATTAGGAAAATCATAGAACAAATTTTGCATGGTAAAATACCTGTTTATTTTTAAGTATTGAAGTTTTTTTATGACAGTTAGATCGATTGTTTTATTTATGTAAATAAGTACGGTGTCTTAAGTTTACCAATTAACGTTTCAACAAATAAACGTAGGCGCGGCATTAAAATGATGTAGAATTTTAAGAAAGCTATTTATTAGTGGATCATTTAGGATAAAAAAAGGCTTCACCAGAACATAGTTTTGTGACAAACCGTTTAAGAAATGTGTAAAGATCACACAGCAAAGCAGCTACAGGGCAGCATTTCCTTGAAACAAATAACTGACATTGTTGTCAGTCACATTTTATTAAGTTAATAGAGGTATGGGCACAGCGGATGCATACCGTTTAGTGTAGTAGAACAGAGCACAACGAATGTCGTCTCGCTCAAATCTGGAGCAGAGCCCACCTGGGGATACTCCACCTTACAGAAAACTGCAGTTTAATAACAGTAGACCCTACTCATAGTGTTGGGTTTCTGTTGGTGAGTAAGGTCGCCAGAGCTCCTAGAGGATACAGCTGCTGACAGCTTGGGACCCACGGAGCAAAGCTTGCCCCTTTAGCTGTCAACACAACGAATCCTCCTTTTTTAAAGGGTCGGCATAAGATATAATATGGAGTTGCAGGCGCCCATAGGCTACGGTGACCGCTTACCATCAGGCGGGTCGTATACTTATTTGTCACCGTCGTAGTATAAAAAAAAGTTAAAATTCGCTATTATTCCAACACTGGATAAAATATATTATATTGTCGATTCAAAACCCCTACTTCCACAATACATGTTCTTCAATTCGAGAAACTCGAGTCTACCGTACAGACGGAATCAACAGCAAATGTTTGACACGTGCAGTTTGTATGGGAAAACAAGTCTGTCTCTGAATTTTTCAATGATTTCTCATGTTAACTTTATTTCACCACCTAAATTTGTGAAAAAGGTTTATGGTAACAGTAATAAATACAAGAGCCCACTGTGCCCACAGAGTATCATTTTCTACCATTTGGTATCGAAACTCTAGGTCCATGGGGTCGCAGCGCACGCAAGTTTTTTTCGTTAATCGTGAAACGTCTGGTTTATGTAACTGGTGACCGAAGAGCTGGTGGCTTCCTCGCACACATATCAGCATTGCGATACAACGAGGCAATGCCGCTACCATCCTTAGTCAAATGCCTCAACGGCCTATTTTAGATTTAAGGTAGCTTGTCACTTACTGTATAGTGTACATATAGGTACACTTTATTGTAAACATAGAATGGGTCTATCGCGAATTTAGCTAATTTACATTAATATATTATAGTAGTGTGTTGGTATACATAGTAGTTGTATATACTTTGCTAGTTATATTTTGTGAATAGATTAGAATATATTTGTTATGTGATCACAATCAGTTTGTTTTTGGAATTCTCGTATTTATAAGTAAGTGTACCTAACCTAGAAAGAGTCCGTCTATGCTAAATTTCCTTGATTTTGAAAGAATAGACTGCGAGTGTGTTTAAAATAACACTTTAAACTTTGACAGTTCATTTGATTGGAAGATACCTATAACGTTGTTTTACTCTAGTTTTGCTGAGCTTTTGCGCAACACGACACAGCATGGATATCATGCTTTGCGTAATACTTTACCTATCTTTAGTGTTATATCATTAATTTATTAGGCCAAAATATAATACAAAATCTATTAATCCAACACTTAATTTATACAACCATTAGTGTGCTCAAAGCACAAGAGCCGACTGATACGTAGCCTATTTGTGGATTTAGCTTATCAAGAATAGACATTTGAAATTACCCCGGAGACCCGAACTGACGTTTTACAGGTTAAGTTAATATGGTTGTCCGTAGAGGATTCTACTTCTAGCGACAGTGGCTAAGTTTTCTCTGATAATTATACAGTTAGAATTAGGTAATGGGTATTAGGGAGTTTAATCAGGTCCAATATAGAGATCAAATAATGAACTTATATGCATTAGCATCATGCAGACTAACAAAGCCTCGTTTAAAAATGGTTTCTACTTTTTAGGGTTCCATAGTCAACTAGGAACTTTTTCCCATCTAACCAGTAAAATATAATAGCTAAACACTTCACTCATTTAGATCATAGGTACGTATAGGTAAGTATTTTACGTGAAAGCATAGTGAAATTTTAAGCTTACTGGTTTTTATTGCAAAATCAGTTCGGCACAACCAGCCGGTACAATTTTTTGGATACATTTTTTGAGCGACAATTACGTTTCCATACTTATTATTCTTTCAAGGTTGGGTTAGGTTAGGTTGGTATGCAAATCATCTCGCCATCTATCCCACGCTACGTTTACCCAGATGCGGTCTCCACTCCCGAATACGGTTGTTCCAGTCCATTGCCACTTCAACCTACTTTCAGAGCTATGTCGGTCGCCTTGGTTCTCTGGCGGATCACTTTGTTCCGAATTTTGTCCCTCAGAGAGACTCCAAGAATAGCTCATTCAATAGCATCTTGAGCAACTTTAAGCTTATGGGGTAGCCCCACAGTCAGCGTCCACGTCTCTGTTCCGTACCTCATGACAGGAAGGAGGCACTGGTCAAAGACTTTCATCTTCAGGCTCTGTGGTATATCCGATGAAAATATGTGGTGCTTCCGACACGCTGCCCATCCCAACTGGAGCCGTCGAAGTTGTATCTACCCAACCGTATTAGCTGCCCAAGATAGACGTATTCCTTGACAACTTCGAGATGAGCCGTGCCGTCGATGATTACTGGCCCCGGAACGACGAGATGATTAAACATAACCTTCGTCTTGTCCACATTCATCCGTAGATCAGTTCGTTGGGAAGTTACAGCATATCTTAGGATTAAATGTAAATTGTAATAATAAGACAATTTTTAATAAGTACTACTTATATTCCGTATAAATTGGAATGAAAAAAGTAGTTAGGTACTCTAATTGAATACAGACTCTTGTTGAATACAGAAAATCCCGTAGGTTAATTTAAATTAAATGAATTACACTCATACCTCGTCAATTATATAATTACTTACTAAAATAACTTTTCTACATATAAATATACTTACATCTACTGTTTCTTTTCATAAAGGCTAATGTAAAACTGAAATCAAATAATTTAATCTCATCTTCAAATACATAATTATGTTTTATTATCTCTCATATACCTATAATAAGCAATGTAATAACGTTCATGCAAACTATGATAGTGGTAATGTTCTAGTTGTTCATAATGAGGACTAAAAGCGACATAAATTTTAATAAGAGCACCATATAAATTTCAATTTCACGTCGAACAAATAACAGCTCCATACGAAAAAATTCTTAAATTGCTCTCATATATTCTAATTAAGGATCGGCACTCAGCAAAATATCGATAAGACTGTGGCGATGGCGTCCCCCTACCAGAAATAAAGCTAACGTGAACGTTTAAAGAGAAATACAGTTTGTGCTTCAATTTGGACATTGCAATGCATTTATAGAATTTAATGCCAAAAAAAGATAGTTCCCACCACAACCTTATATCTCCAACTCAAGACAATAAACTTCTGAATACCTACTGAAGTCAACACTGGCATTATCTGGGCCCTTACCTCATGATAAGGGCCCAGATAATGCCCTGATAATGCCAGATAACGCGTCTTAACGCGATTCAGTTTAGGTTCTTAACTGTGCTCAGTTGTATGGCAGCGACTCAGTTTAGGTTCTTAACTGTGCTCAGTTGTAAGGCAGCGACTCAGTTTAGGTTCTTAACTGTGCTCAGTTGTATGGCAGCGACTCAGTTTAGACGGTATGGCCCCTGGTAACTTTCGGATTCATAATGATATATTTGTGCGAATTTTTAAGATACGACATTTTCGCTTGTTGATATTGGCTACGATAAAGCGGTACCTTTTACTAAAAACGATTACATTTGTTAATAGATTTACCATCAAATAAGATGATTGGTGAGACATTATAACGTTTCACTACACACCTAACGAAGTATCAGAGCTCGACGCTGCACCAGTAATTCGACATGGACACTTTTTGTCAAAGATCCATAAGTCGAATATGAATAACAAATTTTTTTCGATTATGGATTTTAATCCTTGTCACTTTGACATAAAGTGCTCATGTCGAAAACTGGTGCAGCGTCGAGCACTAGTACTTCTACGTTACTGTTTAAAGACTTGATTTCATGCAGGTCGCATTTTATTATTTTTATCTAGTAAGTAAATAGCCCGAAACGCTGGTCTGACCAGATCTCAGAGCAGACCAACGGACCGATTAACGCCGCACTACGTCAGGCAGCTGACCGTAACCGATGGAAGCACGCAGTTGACAAGCTGAAAAGGAGTCACGATCCTCAGCAATGAGGGAGCGATGGAGAAGAAGAAGAAATAAAATATATCTATCTACAAAAATAAAACTAAGTTAGCTATGTTTTTCTTTCTTTAAAACCAACGTTTAACTACTCGTACTTAACCAACCTATAGCTTAGCGGTCAGCAACTATCAAAAGTCAAAATAATAAACTATTATAACAATATTCGGCCTGCGTCAATTTCGTTAACTACTATGTGGCCCTTAGCTCCTAAAAGGTTGCCGACCCCTGCTATAGCCGATTAGTATATATGCCAGCCTATTAGCCTATTCTGCCGATCACAACAGAAAATTTTACGGTCGTCTGGTTTAAATCTTACCAAAGATATGTACCAATGCCTTTATTCATAAACGCTCATCAAACCTCCGTTAACTAATTTGTCGTTTGTCCTTATCTGTCAGTTTGACTTTTGCGTTTGTTAAAAAAGGATAAAACATATTAGTTTAAATATGACCTATATATTTGTTAAGCTTTTATGAATAAAGTGAGTATGAGTTACCCGGAGCTTATAGAAATATCAGAACGAAAATAGTTGTTACATAAATAGAAGATTAAATTAATCATCCAATTCATCCATTTCACTTTTAGGAGCCAACCCCTTTTTTATTCTTTTTTATGTAAAACTTTAACATACAATTTTTATGAGACGTGTACTATCACTATCACTACATAGTATAAAACAAAGTCGCTTTCTCTGTCCCTATATCCCTATGTATGCTTAAATCTTTAAAACTACGCAACGGATTTTGATGCGTTTTTTTAATAGATAGAGTGATTGAAGAGGAAGGTTTATATGTATAATAATAACCCGTGCAAAGCCGGGGCGGGTCGCTAGTTAATTATAAACTGGTAAATGCACCGACAAAATAACAACAAAAGTAGCACACTGAAACAAAATGCCTCGTACCTATTGGTAACCAGAATCTACGAGTATTTACCTATACCGAAATGTCTTGTTGTATACCTATGTGACGACAGGACTCTTTGAGAATATAACCAGACTATTCTGGTTATAATTATAATATTGTTAATTTTATGAAGCAGATAGTAAATATAAGAGAATACTTTGTATCATTTACACTGGTATCTTTCTAACTACATAAAGTTTTGCTGGTATTACGATACATATGTAAATAAAACAAACATTTTGTGTTCATTAAGATGGCATCTTTATTTCTACAATGTAGCTGATACGTAACTGTTTTAATAGAAACATACAGTTTTCTTTACAAAGCATATTATACTCGATACAATATTTTTGATGATCACTACTAGATTTTATTTGTTAGTTGAGTAACTACATTTTTAACAAGTACACTTTATGGTAGTAGGTTGTAGTAAAATAATAGAATTTTCAGTTTTATTGAACTTGAAACGTTAAGTGCCCCTTCATGCCCCCCTCTCCCCTATTGTAGTTTTTTTTTGAGGTGCAATATGATATCTACATACACAGTCATATGAAAACTGAAAACATCATAAACCGTGAGAATATAAAATCTCGTCGTACCTACCCGTCCGGCCGCATTTTCCGTGTGTAAATAAAACTTAACCGCCAGGAAACAGTGCGGCGACATCCAGAAATGAAATCTAATTCACCATGTAACGTGCTGACAACAAATGTTTCAAAAGTGTTTAAAATAAATAAAAGTTGCGGTATTTGATAGCTGGGGCCTTACGACGATTGCCGAACGCGATTCAGTTTAGGTCCATGGTAAGGCCCCAGACCACTGGGGTCTTGGCCCTTACCATGACGTCTTAACGCGATTCAGTTCTTAACTATGCTCAGTTGTATGGCAGCGACTCAGTTTAAGTCCTAAACTGCATGGGCAGTTCGAGCATACTGCGTAGTAGCAAAAGTGTATAGGCAGTTAAGAATTAATTAATTCATAAATTGCCCATGCACTTTTGAACCAAGAAGTAAAACCCTTAAACTGAGAATAAATTAATTTAAAAGCGAATCAAAACGCTCTATCACGTTTAGCTCTCCTTCAATCAATCAAGTCTTATAGCCAATAAGCATTAACGTAATCAAATATGAAAGATTCAAGCCGGTCAGTCAATGCCCAAGGGGATGCAGTGGAATACTCGAGTTATCTGTCTATGTTTGTGCAGGGTCGTACCCTCGTACCATCCACGGCTGGCCGGTCCCGGTAATGAGGGCTCCGTAAATTGCGGGGGTTATGGACTCAGGGTGCAACTGTTTGAAGTTTTTACGCGTGTTTGGTCTGCGTACACCTGAAGTCTTGTCCCCGTTACAGAGCAGTTTGACTTGAAAGCAGTGTTGGAAGTGAGCTGTCCGTGTATATTGTTTAAAGTAAGATTATTCGATTGCTTATTACATTTTTACTGTTTTTTATGCGAATGACCTCTGTTTTTGAATGCAGATAATTCCATGTTGAGTTGGCTTGGCCCATTCCATGGAGCGTAGGTTTAAAAAATGGACTGTTGAGACCCTCTAGGTGGGTTCTCAATTTGTAGCCGGTCTCCTATGCATAGCAGGAAGACCACGGAATTGACTACAAATATAGTGCTTCTTTTTAGCCCTTGTATTTTTACGGAAACACTACTACACTACGAGCATACCGCGTAGTACCTACTGGCCGACACTATGTACGAGTAGCTATTAAATCAACAGATTATATAAATTATGATAAAAATATAGTTAAATTATGGTTAAGTTTTCGTAAGAAGCTCATTATACTATTAAAACCGAAAAACTTTATAAATTAATTCGTTTGCATTTTATAAGCATGAACTACAGACTCCAGCCCCTAGGAATATTCTATCTATAGGTACTTTCCACTTCAGTTAATTGGACGGCATTAAACCGAACTGCAATGCTCCGATGCTATTTTACGAATCTTCATTAACATAACATTAAGTCATTATATTTGATGAGAAAAATCCGGGCCATTAGGTAACATTAAACTGCGACTTCCGAACTTGGTACACCTACGGCGGTGATGTTATCATGAGTGAGTTATGGGAGTCCGGAATACCTTGCCCGTGATACAAAAATCATGACAGTTAAATTTCAAGTTAGGCTTGGCAATGAGTGTTCCTATTGGTTATTCACATATATTATGTTTACCGCCGCGTTTTAATGTAATGTGAGCATTTATTCCAGACATATTTTGAGTCATCCGCATAGAAAACAAATAAGTTGACTTAAAACAACAGATATAAAAAAAAACAGACAGTTACGTATTTTAATACTTAACTAGTTACTTTCTTTTTGAACCTCTAGCAGTTGAATTCAATATAAGACCATTCCCTCCCTGAAAAAAGAACAGTGAAGAAAAAACGACGTTGGATGTTTAACGTCAAAAAGAATTAAAATAAAAAGGATTACTTACTGTGATACCTAACTCGGTATTAAAAATATCTAATAAACTGTACAAATTCTCGATGTAGACTTTTGTTACTATTATTATTTGCAATTCTGTAGAAATATACTTATAACTTATTGCTTATTTGATTACGCTCACTAGTAGGTAGGTACATAGATTATTTGCTACTGACATCAAAACAATGAAACAATACAGGATATTGAGATTATGTAGCAGCAATTGATATGATAATAGCACAGTGTAGAATATCAATTGTTTAGGATTACGAATATTGTGTTATAGTTATTAATATTATAGTTTCCTTACTAACGCAGAAAGGGAATGGTTATTTTTCCTGGGCGGCTTTAAATTAAAGAAAGAAAATGAGAGCATAATATATCTTCACGGGAAATTTCTTTTGTTGCAGAATACTTATTTATTTATTAAGGCTCAGTTTCTATGGACGATAGAGTTCGCATGCGGGGTGTGTGTCACAACAGCAACGCGACTGCAGTTGCCAGCATAATTTTATCTTAAAACGCTTTTACACGGTGAGTGACAAGGCCTGGTCAATATGACCTTGCAGATTTTTCAACCGCGTAGTAGGCGATTGGCCATCAAGTTGTATCCAGCTTCAAAGGTCACGGTGTTCTTGGCCCGTCGGGAGCTATATTGGTGACCGTGTGGGAGCTCTTTTAATTCTTGTACGACTGGGATACCCGGGTTCTCTACTCGTAGTCGCTTTTCTCTACAAAAGAGGAAAACGCTTGGGCAGCCTACGAGCTTAGTGCATTAGCAAACGGCAGTTGTGAAAGCGTCTTCCATACTTAAAATCTTGCTGTTCAACTGCAGCCCCTGTGGCTTGCATATTCAATCTTAGTGACAAAAGCACACACTTTGGCAATGTTAACAACCCGCCGACATAATTGTATTGTAAACACAATTATTCACAATCCAATTACCGAAATTCAAACACCAAAGTCAAGGGATATGACAATCGGCAAATTAGGGCCTTTGTGGCTGACTCCGGAACATTTATTTGGCTAACAGAGTTACGAAACGATGGAATGGATGTAGGCGTGCCAAAGGAATATCTGTCCATTTAATTTATGTCACATATTATTTGCAAGATATTATTTGATTCAATGTTTTTCGTCTGTTATTTTATACGAGTATGATTTAAATTTTGTAGGGTTCATGACAGAAGATTTGACATTTGCACGCGTAGCAGAATACTTTTCATGACTAAATTGTTGTTATAGATTCTAGGGCACCGTGGAGGAGGATATGGACGTCACAAGATCCTTCCCCACCTTTATATCTTGAGCATGGTTGCTCTTGGCTTCGCTTCAGCTTAGTCCTACGGTTCGCTACTCGCTCTCCACGCATCGTTGCCACGTGTATACAGAACGCCCACGAGGCCTCCTCTCAAAGGCGATACTGGCGCTGTTCATTGCTCCTCTTCAAAGGGTTATGGGTACTAGATTTTTGCAATGATTTTATGTGAGCAACAAAACCCAGAAATAAGAGTCAAAGATTTCTGCAGCACCTTCAAAACAATTCATGGAATATGGCTGTATTTGGTTTAATTTGTCAAGATAGGCAGACCATTTCATAAGTAATAAACTTCAGCTTTGTGTCACTATCCCATTACACGAAGAAGAACTCTAGTTCCCTTTAACAGATTGATCGTATTATAAGTAACCACTAGATTTTTTTACTTAATTAATAGATATTTTTTTCTGTGTAGTTTAAGATCCCGCATACGAGACTCAGGCTGCTACGTTCTACTTCGTAGCTAGGCAGCGCCATTGCACCTTTGGCCGAACAATGAATTAAATTATTATTGGAATGTATAAACATTTATTATCGTTTTCTAAATGAATCACTTGACCCATTGAACAACTAATAGCCAACAATTTTTAAATTTTCGAAGCGGGAAACTGGCAGTATTTTAATTAAAAACACAACAGCGTTGATGGAGAAAAAAGTTTCAGCAATGTTACCAACATTATTACAATATACTCCCAGATGTATGGCAAAGTGACGATAACCCGATTTAAAGACCAACTTCATTTCCGCTCTAAAAAGCGCTATTACAGTGTTTTAAAGCACCTACAAGTCATTGGTATGAGCCGGAGTCTGAACCCGCGACCTTTTGATTCAAATTGACAACATTTCATTATTTTCAATATCACTAAATCGAAAACCATTTCGAGGTATACGCCTGTAGATTACAAAAATATATTTTCTATTTTTTTTGCAATATTTTTTTAGTAGAAATCCTTAAAAATAGTTTAAAGCGGAAATGACGTCATACAGTGTGTAATATATGTGGGTAGACTTATGCTTCTACAATATAGGGTAGATTCACATTTGGTTTCGACTTCCCGGCTAACCTGCAGATATTCTTCAGTGGCGACGAGAACAATTGGACGCTAGTGCAGTTACAGTTTTACAAAAAAGTGTGAAAGTTTTACGTAACGGTTCAAAATGCCAGTGGGGAAGGTTGGGCCGTTTGACCTTGTGAACGACAATTGGGAGCTAATATGTTGACCGATTGGAACAATACTTCATAGCGAACGACTTAAAAAGTGAAGTAAAAGTAGCTACTCTAATAACAGTTATGGACAGTGAGGCTTACGAATTGATGGTGAATCTGTGCACACCCGCGAAGCCCGCGAGCAAGACTTATAGCGAACTCGTAGCGGTCATGAAAGGTCATCTAAACCCTAAACCGAGTTTGCTCGCAGAACGCTTTAAATTTCGCCAGCGAGTGCAGAACCGTGACGAAACTATTGCGAGCTTTGTGACGGATCTAAAGAAATTAACTAAAAACTGCAGTTTTGTGGGGGATAGCTTGAAGGAGAATTTGAGGGATCAATTTGTGTGTGGCCTCTTAAATGACGATATCAGGCAGAAACTATTTACGGAGGATGATACGATATCGTTCGACAGGGCGTACACGTTGGCCGTGTCAATGGAAGCGGCCGAGTCGAACGCGGCGCTAGTAGAGGACTGTGCTCGGAATCGAACCGGCGACGGTATACCAGCGAACGCGACTACGTCGGTCCATCAATTGGGGACCTTGGGGCGGGCGAGCCGGGGCCGAGCGGCGGTGGACGGCGGCAGAGCGGCGGCGGCGGCAGCGGCAGGCAGGGCGAGCCGCGGGAAGATAACGGCCGTATTCATAATGTATGGGTTGACTTTGATATGTGGTGTTACTTTGATAACATACCAAATGAAACAAACAAGCGCTCTGTTAGATTATTTATTGCAAAAAAAAAACGTAGGTACTTCGCTTGAACAGGTATAAAAGCACTTAAACGCACTTTAGAATACCTTTTAAACACAGATATAATCAGCCTTTTTTGATCAATTTCACCACGTATAAGTAATCAAAGACACCCCGAGACATGGATTCCCCGGCAACGTGCGCGTGTATAGGTTATCGGATTGAGGTTATTTTTTTTCAAGTTCACGAATAAACACTGATTAACATAAGACACCTTAAAAACACATGTAGTTATTATTGGCACAAGTATAGTCAAAGTTTTTTAACCTTAAAAATCAGTAAGATAAGCGTACTTACCATAAATTTTTTTTTTCTAGACGAAATAGTAGCACTACACACGTGTCCGGTTACTATGCGCTGGAGCAACTATCAGTGATGCCAATAAAGAAAAAAAAACTGCTTTGGCGTTTTTCAACTCGTTTAAACGAGCGTTTAAGAAGCGGATGGAAGTTGTTATCAAACTCGACCCGCAAATCAAAGTAACCCCGGTTTACGGTACTTGTAAATATAGTATCAATCTGTAGTATCCGGATGCTACGTCGATTTATATAATAAAACGAGCGACACGTCCCGGCACGGGTGCAACATACAGATACAGATATTTATTGGTAAAAACACATTTGACAAGTCAGTTATTACTATGTAATATACAATGAAAACTATGTACATTAGAAATTAGGATGTATTATACATATTAATCTTCCTTTGAATCACTCTATCTATTTAAAAAAAAATACCGCACAAAATCCGTTGTGTTGTTTTAAAGATTTAAGCATACATACTCGTATATATTACAGACAGTGGGAAGCGACTTTGTTTTATACTATGTAGTGATTAATGAAATAAAAATTTTATTATTAGATTGACATTCGCTCAACACAATTTAAGATACCTATAGGTACCGTTTTATTAAGTCTATGCTATAAAGGTACCTATGGATCACAAATAGATCTCAATTCAGGTACATTCAACGGGTAATAAAGACGTTACAGGTTGTCATGGCAAACCTACCACGCAATTAAGAGCTTTGTTCCACTAACGTTAAGGTTTATATTATCACCGCACACGTCGCCTAATCGCAATAGGTATGTCTATCCGAAATTCATAAGTTACAGTTCGAATGTCACAGTAAGACGTTTCAAATAAGGAATGTGTTCGACAGTGCTGTCACGTTCAGATGGCGTGTTCAAGCGCAATTTGCTAGGTCGCACCGCCTACTGTAATAACGACTTCCGTACCCCGTCGTGGCGCCTCCTCAAATTGGTCGCTTATCACCAATCTACGGTGTGGAGACTATCGGTTGAGCTGGTCGCAATTTGTCAACGCGTGGCGGTTTCCACGTTTACAAATAGATGCTCGATGTTATGACTTATTCTTGTCGTGTTACAGATCACTAACCATTTAACCAGTTTTACGATTAAATTAGATATTTTTATTTTATGAAAAAATTCAGCAAAATTAACTATGACATAAATTGAAAGAGATGTCATATACTAAAGAAAAAGTGACCAAGGTCCCCGGTGAGCAGGGCTGGGATCGAACCAGCGACCTCCTGCTTTTGCTTTTGTTTTTCTTTCAATTTATAATTTATATATAGTAGTGTGACTACTTAAAAAAACACCAAAACATGAATCAAAACATTTATTACATTTAATAAATGATTTGATTCGTGCTTTAAAATTGTAACTATGACAATTAAATATCAAGTCAAGTTGAAGTAATTAATATTATTAGGTAACGAAGTGTTTATCATCAATTAATTTGATCAGTTTGACGTGTTCAAAGCGAATAATAATTCTTATAGTCAATCGTCAAATTATTTTAAAATATCGTTAAACAAATTAAGATATGAGTAAGAATCGACGACGTATACATACATAATGTTTAATATTTCACGTCGTAACAAAATGGCCTGCGTTTATTGTTCCATTTAAGATCGAGAAATAATGTGAAACAGTTAATAAATTCTGTATTCATACTCATAAAACACAGGCAAAAATATTTTATCTACATCCGTAACATACGAAAGGAAAACTTTGGTGCCCCGTGAGTATGTTCTAACTTACTGGTTTATTGCGACCCGAGATATTATTTCAAAGAACTCTCGGAATTTATTCCTACATACGTCTGGGAAAGGTAATCCCAGAGGTTCTTATTTGGCTACTTAGTTCAAATACTATGTTCCGGATAGCAAACCCCTTTTGTACATATTTGAACGTGAAATAGGTTGTTTATGCCGCACTATTGACTGACTTGGGTTAAAAATGACGTCAGTGAAACAACCTAGTCTGAAGCGGAGATAGTGTAAAAAATAGTAAGCAAAACACATATTATACATTTTTTTAAGCTATCGCGGTTATTTGATACTCTTACAAATGAACACGAGTTCTTACCACGGTTTTTTATTTAAATTGAATTTTCGATATTTCCGCGATGTTGCAACCGTGTTCACAAGAAAACTGAAGCCTGCAGGTAGGTGATACTTAAGGGTGCTCTATATCTACCTTCTTTCTTGTTCGGTAATTATTACCACTATTGGAACTCACTCGACTCAACGAAAGTCAATAAACACACACAGTATCTTCGCCATTGCTCACATAAATGGGCTTACAGGCGTTTATATTTTTTGCCGAAACATTGGGAGCTTAATTTTAATAAAAAACTGTGGTTTGAATGATCACTACAGCAGGACCTCTTTAATCCGAACCCCTTCTAATCCGAACCCCTCTGTAATCCGAACGGCCCTTCCCAACCGTTTTGTGTTGTTATTGCGTGATTTGTGCATCTCAACAGTGTATGTGTAATTGTGTTTAAATCATGGCTTGCACGTCAAAGAAAAGAAAACACGTTACTATGACTATTTCTCAAAAATTGGAGATTCTAGATCAACTGAAGGAAGGTATTTCTTTTAGTTATAGATGTTCACATTTAAAATTTCACTATATTGTTTGTTTTATTTCATACAAAAATACCCTATTAATTCTCCATACTATAACCCGAACGCTCCACGGATCCGAACGGGGGTTAAATTTTCAGGGTTCGGATTAAAGAGGTCCTAGTGTAGTTGGAAAACATAATATTATATTTATTTTTGTTCTTCCTAACAATATGTAAAGTGGAAAGTGTTTATCTTGTAAAAAGATCACGGGCCTTATTGATATGGAATTAAGTACGTGCACATATATTTTGTCCGAAAGATGTCATCTATGTTTAAACCGTGTTTCTTTACTTATTTTGAGGATTAAGGATGACTTACGTTAGAACTGGACGGAACGGGACAGAACGATGTATCCATTTCTATGGCAAGCATACTGTATTATATACCAAAATATATATTTATATTTATGTACATAATTAATTGTTACTTACGTTGGTTAATTTTATACAAATCGACCTGGGGTAGGGTTTGTACCGACTCAACTAACCGTTACCTATGTAAATACAGTTATTAACGTTGTTAATAAATTATAATACAGTAAGCAAGGTTGAACCCTGGGTCAACGTGGAAACTGCATGTTCTCGTGATATCTAAAAGTTTAATCGAAATAAAGTTATTTGTATTTTGTATTTGTAATCGACGTTTAGAACGGCTAAGGAAAATACAAAAAAAATAATTAGAAACGGAATATAGAAACAGAATTGTATTCATTATGATATACTTTGAAACAGTATTCAGAACCGGTTTTCAGAAAAGATCCCGAAAATACTAGAACGAGACGGGACGGGGCGGGACGGGACGGGACGGTCTGTCAATTTCTATAGGAAAAATCACGTCCGAGCTCGGAGCCCTCTGAGGTCACGTCACGTTTTCTATAGAAACTAATAGATCTACCCGGTCCGGTCACGACCCGGCCCGTTCTAGTGTGAGTCATCCTTAACCCAATATTTTGAATTATTTTATACTCTTTATGTAGAACTTAATAAAGTATTTAGGTAACGACTGTGTATTATTAAATGGCCTCATTAAAATGAAACCATGTTGAGTCCAGTATCTCCGAGTGGGTTTCTATCTTCGCTTAGTGTAAAAAGTTCAAGATTCCGCCTTAGTTTTAGGTCAACATAATATTATGAATACATGTGTTATGAATACATGCGCTATAGTCTGCCCTAATGTAATAATACCGGTCGGTATATATCTGTGTGGGAATAAAATACCGGTATTCGACCCCCAATTTAAACACACTTTTGTATGTAGGTACATATTTATATTGTAAGAAAGCATAGGTATTTATTTACCAAGCAACGATGTTATAAACAAATTATTAGGGCATGGCCAACAGAGTAATATTGAAAAACAGCCCCACTTTAAAACAAACTTTTGTACATATTTATATTGTAAGAAGGCATAGGTATTTTCTAAGCAACAAAGCTAAAGCAAGGTCAAAAATAAATTATTAATTGCTCTACTTAATCAATTTACCAAATATTATAATTTAAAAAACTACGACTATCTACGCTCTGACCCCGTTCATTTTTGTGAGTTAACTTTATTTTAATTACTTAGTTGAATCATTCGCTTTCAATAGGCTTTCATTTCGCTTTTTATTGTTAATCAAATAAGAAAGGCGAATAAAAGGCGCGAGAATCGGATCTTGTGACGGCAGTTACAAAAACGTTTATAAAAGTAAAAAGTTGGCACGTGACGGCGTCACTTGGAACTTTAACGTGCTTTTTACACTGCTACATCTTACACATGTTTGTTGTTTTTGTTTGTTAATGATTTTATATATATTTTTTTTGTTTAAAAAAATGTGAGTTAGTCAGAATATAAATACATTTTCTTTATATTTTACGAGTAACCAAAACAGTCTTAATAAACTAGCTATACATAACAACGACAAATTTTGAATTTCTTATTTAAGTACCACCTTTTTAAACTATGGATTTAATGCCTTATTCTTTTGATCTTCACAGTAGATGCAGTTTTCATAGTGCGAGCGAGACATGTTAATCGCATAGCACTAACTCGCTTCTACACAAAACAGACCTACTCAAATGTAAGATTAAAAAAAGTACATAATGCATAACGAAGACACTTAAAAAGTGCTTGAAAATTCACAGTTGTTTATAACAATCCCACTTACAGCTAGTTAGGGTTGGCAAACACAGTCGAATCATACGGCATGCTTGTAAAATACGACCTAATTTGCTTTGCTTACTTTTTATTGAGGTCATCTGAAATTGTACTGGAAACTGGAAACCACTGTTTCCAGCTTAATTATTTAACTAACCCTGGGTCGGTAAGTTTCAAATGTATTTAATCCAGGATAATGGTTCAATTTTGGTATCAAATTGTACAAAAAATATACGTGAATTTTCTTCTTCTTCCTATCGTTTTCCCGGCTTATGCCACGACTCAGGGACCATGGAGTCCGCTTTGTCAACTAATCCCAAAGATTTGACGTAGGCGCTAGTTTTACGAAAGCGACTACCATCTGACCTTCAAACCTAGAGGGTAAACTAGGCCTTATTGGGATTAGTCCGGTTTCCAAACGATATGTTTTTCTTTATAGAAAAGCGATTGGTAAATATCGACTGACATTTCGTACATTAGTTCGTGCATTTTATCTTGTTATTCAGTTTCTGTGCTGAAAAGATAAAAAATGATCCTTTTAGTTGTCCGCCTGTTGGTTTGTCTAGATTTTTTCAACGCGTGATGGTATCAATTTAAAATTAGCAATACTTTCTCAGATCCTCTTAAAAATTCCAAACAATTTAATTTTGTCTATTAATTCGATGACATACTCGTATGTACTTATACCATTAACTAGTGCATTCTTTCAAGCCATATAATAAAAAATAGCACTTAAAAATTTGACATGTTGGTTGGGCGCTTTTAATATTAACATGAAAATAAATAAATATATTACAAAGCTCTGTAATAGCCTTTCTAAAAAGAACATTGAAATTAGACATATCTACACAATGGTACCTTCTAAGCGCGGTAGTAATAAGGTTAGTGTCACTAATTGTATTAAACCAGCATATGTACAACCCTGGTTAGTGCATGCCTTTATGTTTGCTTTCTCCTGTGGGCGTGAACTAAATATTTACAGTACGGTCGCCCGCGTTACATGTAGAGATTTGTTGACCCATTCAGCGCTAAATCACGACTAGTTATTTCGCCTCTATGAGGCTTTTTCGCTACATAACGGGTAATGCTACATATCGAGTACGATGTAGCGCTACGTGAATTCCTCCGTGGTAAATGACTTAACACATTACTGAATATAAGGCGTTACCTGACAAGATATTATGGCGCTCAATTGCTGTAGTTCAAAACGAAAATGTATGCCTTTCACCCGAGTTTAACACTGTTCCACTCAAGGAAAGTAACAATTCAATTTATTAATATCTAAATATTTTTACAAAATGCTAAGACTTAAAAAGTGAAATGAATGGACTTCATCCACCTATGTAAACATTAACTAACATCCACAATCATTGTGTCATTTATTATATCAAAACTACGGAACCGACTTTAATGTTGTACACACGGATTAAAACAGATTAATTTTATTATATGAGACAACTATATTTTTTTACTCATTCATAGAAAATTCTGCTTTTTCAGAATATTCTTCTATTAACAGTAATATGACTTGCTGGTGAAATCTTTTTTTCTGCACCTGCTCATAACTACTATAAAATCCGGTAATATTGTAAAAAAATAGTACATTATTGCAGAGGCCGGGAAACCGAATTTCGTGGATGAGTATTTTTTGTCGGACGAAGCGAAGCTGAGTCCGACAAATTACATACGAATCCACGAAATTCTATTTCCATCCGAGGCATATATAGTGCTTTTCTCCAAATATGAAAGGAAATAAAATGTATTCTTGCATAAGATTTGAAAGGAAAAATAAAGTTCCCGCCTAAACTTTCTTTTAATGCACGGTTGTGTTCATAAAAAAAGTTGAAATGTCTTTAGTTTTATTAAGCCGTATCTACACGACCTTGCACAGTGAGCCGTATGCAACTCGCGATAGAACGAGACAACCAAGCATTTGATCTCCTTCTCTCTAGAACTACTACACTACTACAAAGCCGGCCCAGGCGGGGCATTTTTAAGCACGATATGATCAGATTGATAATTTGATGTCAATCAGATTGTCTCGTCTGTGCAGACCGTTTGGTCGCGGCTAAAGTATATTTGGCTGTTTGCAATATTGATAGTCCAAATATTTATTTAAAAAGTAAAAAACAATACAGTAATGGATTTTAGTACAACTTCCTGGCCGCTAAAACCGTAAAATAATGAATTCGATTTTTTTTAATTTGAGTCGGTACATAAGGAGGTTCTTTTCGTACCAATTTTGCTACATTAATGTGAACATTTCCGAGCATATTGGAGAAAATTTTTTTTTCGTGTGTAACAGTTATCTATCTGTTTTCATTCTGTCTCAGAAATAATAACAGAAAACGCAACAAGTTACTACTATAAAAGCGTTAAAACGCAGTAGAATTAAAACGAGACAAGTTCAAGTACACTGTGCTTCCTCGCAAAGGTTCCGTATCCGCAGTTTAATATAAACCATCTCCCTTTAAGATATTGTTATTTCGTTGAAAGTAGGGAAGCAGTTACTTTTGCATAATAATTTCAAATATAAATGTAAGCTCAAAAATATTAAAATACACTAATAGTATTTTATATACCCACATGTCATTAGCCCTCAATAATGCGTTCGAAAATCGCATATAAAGGCCCCCATAATAATAAACTTTTTTGTTACAACAAATTTGTGAAAATGTAATAATAGCTAAATTATATTATCGTTTTCGATAATATTATTATTGTTCAAATTTCGAACACATCTGACACAAGAAAATTTGATTTGACCTCTATTCTAATATCAGTCGATATGACGTTTAGTTTGAAACGAATTGTCAATTGCATACAATGACGCACGCAAGTCGCACGTTATTTTGATATCGAACGATATGAAAATTGGCGCCAACTCTAGTTTGTCTCTGAATTTAAAAAATATATATGTCAAAACTTGAATGTCAGAAAAGTTTTAATTCCTGAAAGTCGCAATGGCGGTCGATATATATGCGCTTTGAATGCATCATGGAGAGTCATGATATGTGTGTATATAAAGCAGTGTATGTAATTGTAAATAATTAGGCATTAAAACACTCGTGTGATGTTATTATGAAACTCGGCTGACGCCTCGTTTCATAAACCCACCCTCGAGTTTTAATGCCTTTCATTATATACAATCACATAAACTACTATTAAAGGCACTATTTGTGTTTACAAATGTACATCATCGCCATGTACTGTTTTTATAAAGTGTCTCAGTCATCATCTTAACCCTGTGAAAGGCTCGAAGCGTAGAGTCATGGTGTTAACATATTCACCGCTAAGGATTTTTCGTTGCGGTACGCGGTAGCCGATAACATGTTTTTGCTGCTTTGTAGCCAAAATGGCGTGACGACAACCTGTCGTCATTAGCGCTGAATGAGTTAATAAACGCAATTAATCAATTTTAATGTGTTTCATTTCCTTATATAGTGATATAAAAATATGTTATCCACTATAAATATTTTTTAAAAGATTTACAAAAAAATAATTGATGATTGCATTAAGTAATTCAACTAGCTCTTGAGCTATGAAAACCATGTGATTTCCTGTGGCGCCGCCATTTTCAACATTTTCTAAAGATAGAATCGAATAATTTAAACTTTCGTGAGTCATACTGAACATTAAGTTTCAAAACGGTTAAAACTCACATCCGGACTGCGGAGGTGACAACACCACTCCAACTGTCAGACGATGACTGCCCGATGCAGTCGAAACATGTCACGCTTATTGTGATAATAATACGTAAGAGAAAAGCATTTTTGCACTTGTAACTACATATATCGAATACTATTTGTGTTTGTTTTTAGTAAAAGGTACCACGTTGTCGCTTGTTGATAAAGTTGATTTCTAAGTGAATCTTTCAGGCATTATTCTATCCTACGAGTATATCCTATCGGCTAGCGATAAATTAGCTTTTCCTAAAACGATCATTTTTATTTCTATTAACTATAGCAGATTACGTACCGAGACCTGTTAAGTAAGAAATATCTCATGTGATCTGAGGCTTCCTTATTCACTGGCCAAGGACTGTACACTATTTTTCTGCTCAACGCAGTCGGCAAGCAGCAAATTTGTTTAGCGTTGCGGCCTGCAATAGGCTGTTTGATTGCCGGAGGGCAGAAAAAATGCCTTCTACTTTATTTTGATTGTAGTAGGTTGTGTTCTTAGAACTTTTGTAATTACACTCATAGCCTTGCTATTCAATGAGTAAATAAAGGAAACGACCCTTTTGTGACAATAATAGTAAACATATTGATAATGAAAAAGACGATACAAAGAATTAATGTACCGATATGGTACTCTGATGCTTACACTGGAACTCTACAAACATCCATTAACTAGAATCGCAAAGGAAACATTTTCTAAGAAGTTCAATTTATTCCATAATGCTTTTATAAAAGTTTATCACAGGCTACCGGAGCTATTTTAATTCCACTATTATATAAATAGCTTTGTTCATTTCCTTGGCAATCCACTCTGGAAATTATACCTAGTCCGTGGCGTGACGAGCGGTGTAGCCTAGAATTAGAAAGGCATAATAGGCAAATATCAAAAGATTTATGTTTGGAATAATTAGACAGAATCGTCGCTAATATTCGCGTTTGTTTTTATGAGTGCCTGTAATAAATTGATTTAGTGCAGTTTGGAGGTATTTAAATCTGGAAATTTCTGCGTGGTAGTCGGGCTGGGGTTTTAACGACCGCTTAATTGTTAATGGGGAAAAATAAAGGTGACCACTCTATAATTAAAGGCTTTTAACCAGGAATGGTATTAAGATTTTACAATTTTCAGAGTCCTTATTCCTTTGAAAACGCTATTGTGATTTGTGCTTTTTTATTGTGATTTTTTAGGGCTTAAACTTTCGTGAGACATATTGATATAAAATTGCAACGGTTAACACTCACGTATTTTTATCACAATAGGCGTGACATGATCCATGATCATGATCATGTCCGACGAGGTCTGCCCGACGCAGACGAAACATGTCACGCCTATTGTGATAAAAATACGTGAGTGTTAACCGTTGCAATTTTATATTTTTTAGGGCTATTGTTGCCTAATAGCTTTTAGAGATTTATTCAGAAATATTACTTCAATAATCACTTAAAATTTACCAATAATTACGCGTACATATAATTACACATAAGAAATTTTGGTTTTGGCTATTTTACTACGTAAAATCAATATCACAGTAGCATATCAGGGTGCGTAGCCAAGATGCCAATCGCTCACGCTCAGTCGCTAACGAAACGCAACTGTCATTGTCACTCTAATAAGGAAGAGTGATAGAGAGAGGTAGCTACGATACGTTATTAAGCGTGAGCGATTGGCATCTTGGCTACGCATGCTGTATATTAACAGTAGGTTAACATTATGTAAACTTTCGTCTAATTTTGAATTGACGTTATACATAGAGTCAAACTACGTTATCTCTTCCAAGCAAATGAACTGTAAAACTTTAAAGTGTTATTTTAAACGCCAAACTTCTATGAAATTATGACGTTTACTTAACACATTGACAGCTATCAAAATCTATGAAACTTAGTATAACGGACTGTATTATTATTCACATTGTAGCTTTTTTCCCCCTCATTTTGAATGTAAACAGTAGTTTGATTATAAATCCGGGAAGGCAATTATACTTATTTATACCTCCGCAAAATGAAGAGGTCAACATATAGTAAAATTGTAAAGCAAGTCGCGAACTAAAAGCTGCTATTTAAAAACGTAGTCGTCAATGAGGGAGCTTTACATTTTTAAAAGGTTTCACCACAGCCGGGTCGCACTCGTAATTATCTCCGTTGGACTAAACTTACCGTGAATGTTTCACATTGGAAATAAGTACACGTCAGTCAATCGTACTAGGTGAGCACATCGAATTGTCCACTTGGTGAAGCAAACGGGATTTTTATTCCAATAAATCCTACTTACTTACGCCCTGTTTGTTGGTTACAAGGTTATAAAATTAAAGTCATCGGCAAACACTAATAAATCTATTTATTTACAGACTTGCAAAAAAGGAGGATGGTTTTTAACCGTCGGAACATTTTATTGTTTGACAACTCTTAACTTCCGAATTAAAATCTACTGATGCAACTTTTATATAAGTTGATTTATGTATAGTATGGTTACTTTTCGAGTAACAAGGAATTTTCTAAGGGTTTTACTAAAAAGGTTTAAAAACAAGCCACGCGAACGTAATTACGGGAAGTAACATGATCGATTGTCGGTTTAGTTTTAAAGATAAATAGCAATCGAAAATCTTTGTACACTGAGTGAGTTACTAACGTTACTAATTTTACGAAGTGCCTAACAATTTAACACCCCAAACACGACCTACATATGAACTTATCCCGAATATACATATTTATGATGCCCTGCAGAGGCCGACGCTATAAAGTTGAGTTGTTACTGGGCTGTTAAAAAGTTTCACCCGCGATTCGCGCAGCACGCGAGCTAACTAGCTGATTGACGGCGAGCTAAACACTATCCTACGTGATTTTCATTAAAACTAAATAGAGTTCGATATTATGAAATAAACTGACTTTCACTACAATTTATATGCAATATGACGTTGAAACATTTTTTCTCAAGCATGATCGTAAATGTATGCATTTATGTCACGAAATGAAGACATGAAGTTTCTTGTTTACGGCTCCCCCCATTTACTTCTTGGCCGGCGGCCGTGAAGTAATGTATGGTGTAAGTATGAACGAAACATTATTGTCCGCTGCTCTAACTTTTTTAATTTGCGTAACTACTAACACTAAACTGACAAAGGAAAAATTACATACAGCCAACGACCACTAGATACTTGCGACATTAAAAAAAAACTAATTCTATGGTTCTTTGTATGGCATCTTTAAAAAATAAAAAAGGTGGCAAATTAAATTTTTTTTCCTAATTAACTATTTCGCTAGTAGTTATTTTAATTTTATTATTTCCTCACAATGTTTGAGAAAAGCACTATACAAGCCTCGGCCGGAAGAAAGATTGCAGGACTTGTTTAATCCGTCTACCACAAACTCGTCCTGCAATCTCTTACTTCACGGCCTCTGCAGTAATGTACTATTATCTGAATACGACTCAAAAGATTTTTAATATAATTGCAAAAATGTATTTTAAAAACACCTCCGCGGCATTGTAGTATTGTGTATTGTGGAGTTCATGATGTGCGAAGGGCACGGTAGGAATAATGTGAACGATATAAGCCCACCATAATTATGACAAAAAAAGAAATCTCCAAAGGATATTTGTTAATGGACATCTATAAAATAACTAACTTGTTGGCAAAAAAAAACGTACTCATGTCTATTTTCTATGGATAGCGGCATAACCATGTGCTCAGCGAATATTAAGTAGAGTGTCATTGTCCTCTTAATACGGGTGGTAAAATAGATTACCGTCAACCTAATTATCTGTCAAACACCAAAACACCCCTTAAATGATTTTAAGTATTTAATGTATGTATCCCAGGGGATGTTACTCAGTGAACATGGCACTTGCAACATTGCCGAAATATCGGGTGGAATAAAACCGACATAATAATATATATCCCGTTTTAAATTGTAGTTATAAACAGACAGACAGAGTAGTAGAAATGAGGGTTGCCAAAATTACATGAAGTCTGAAATCCATAATTCGCCTGTTGTACATAACTTCGCCTTAGTCAAATATTTAAATTGTAATCTATGTAAAACACATTACAAATAATATATTTCTAGTTAAATGTAAAGAAACAAGCAGTTTTATATTAAACAATAAAAACCGTCATATGTCCTTATTTCGCCTTTGTTTCCCGATTTCGCCTACTGTAATAAAATATGATCAAGAAAATTGTGTATATACTTATTTGAAATTGTACGCGTTGAATGACATTACTTGAATTTTACGATTTATGGTAAAAAAATATTAAACATTTGTTAAGGCGAAGTTATGTACCGAAGGCGACTTTAGGGTAGGTAGTTTTGCCAACCCTTGGTTTCAATGAGTTTTCACCACTGATAACGGGGTCTGGATATACAACACCTCTTAAGTCTCAAGCGATTGTAACCATGTGTAAAAGGTAGCCGGCGTTCGGACCAACTCACAGGAACATTCGGCAGACGCCAGCGGTGTGTTAGCTCGCCTGACGTTTCGGACCGTGTGCCTGAGATTGTTATGCTAATCACAAAAGTGTACTGACGGTAGCACAAACAACCGCTTTGGCCTATTGTCCGCAACTCGTGTTTGCGGAACATCTGCGCTGCCTTTCAATCACATACCGTTTGATCAAGTCATCTGCCCACATGCCGTGTGGGGTAATGAGTAATGTCTTCTAATTTTGAAGTTACCGACCAGTAGGGAAAAACTTGTAGAAAAAATCGATAATCAATGAATGAAAGCATTCCTTACAAAATATTTTCACGTTCAAATGGCGAGACAGCATCAATAGTTCATATTCGGAATGGTTGTCTTTAACAACAAGTTAAACATTTTTTTTAATTTAGAGTAAGCGCTAAGAAACTAGTTGTCTTAATATTACTCACCTATCCGGAGGGAAAATTAGATTGCAGTGAAAGCATTTTCGGAACATTAGTTTTAACTAAGACGTGTTTTCACTTCAACAGTACCTACACTTTTCACTCAGGTAATACTAACTCACAATAACTAGGTACTTAGCCACTCAATTGCTTCTAGCAACTGTGGTTGCCAGCTGTCATCGTTATTTTACGAGGCAATAGAGTCCACCAATAAAATATGAAGCAACTACAGCACAGCATACCTCACCTTAAGCAGAATATATATAAAGTCTGACCACCGAACGAACGCAGTAACAGTAGGTTAGAGAGCATCATACCATCTTTTTCTTACGCTAGTATTATCATCCCGAAAAAGAAATGGATATAGTTTTTTTTGTCCTACTGTCACTGCGTTCATTCAGTGGTCAGGCTATATATTGGACGATCGTTGCCTGTGCATACCTATTGTCTTAAGCGGGTTTTTAACGACATAAAAACTTTTAAAAAATGTAGTGAAATGTACCTTAGTAATAATGTACAAACGCTCTAGCTTGGTTTGTTTCTTGAAAATATCGCTTTCCGTTTATTTTGCTGCTAGACACACTATGCTAACATGTTTAGGCTTAAGGATGACTCACAGTAGTCCGTTCCGTTCCGATCCGATACGGGACGATCTGTCAGTTTCTATAGAAAGTATCACGTGATAGCTCGGAGCCCTCGGACGTCACGTGACTTTTTGTATAGAAACTGACAGATCGTCCCGTATCGGAACGGAACGGACTACTGTGAGTCATCCTTTAACCTTGCGAATAGAATTGTAGAAATATATTTGATTACAATTAGTGACTCAATTTTTCTGGAGACCCTTTGATCTTACTGTTTGGAAATACTAAATTCCCAAAAGATAATTTTACTCATCACAAACGAAATCCCTGTACAGCATAAATATTAATAGTTATTGGCTGAAAAAGTAACTAAATTAAACATTTAAACGGAATGCTTCTACTCGTACTTAAAGTACCTACGTCGCATGATAAAATAACAAACGCCAACAACGTAATTGCGTATTAAACGAAATGGTTAACACATTCCCTGCCTTCCAGGCTATTTGCATTTTGCGAGCCTATGAGGGAAGGAAAAATTTCAATTGTGCTTGTATATTGTCTGCAAAGGTTCCTTCAGTCGCTTCATAAAACTAACAATATTGCTGCGGTAACAAGACTAGAACGTTCTCCCGAGCCCATATTCTCGCTATTGTTTGGCTCAGTAGACTTTAGAGGCTTGAGCGCAGTGTTAGACCGTACGGACCATTGTTTAGCTTTCTTCACCCGCAAAGATGGATGCTACACAAAGGTTCGCTCGTTTCTGCACTTGTGTTTGTTTTTGTTATGCAATTGTAGGTTTTGAGTGCGCCAGGTGAGGGTGGATCTTCACTCGTTTGCGGCCTCAAGTGCCGCCCCTACTTACGGTGGAAACCTGCGACAGGTCTCAAAAATATTTGTTTGAATTGCTTTCTTTGTGCTGCGAAATACAGGTGTAAGTTTTTGGCCTGTACGCTGTATAATTATGACATTATTTATAGATCATTTTACTTTAGAGAGGCGCTTGTTTAATTATAAGTGCCACTGATATTCGGTTGTCTGTATCCGTCTTTTTATCACATTCGTTGGTCAGAAAAATAAATAATTTATTAACCAAACCTGCTTTAATGTTCGTAACGATTTATTGCCAAATCTGTCCTCTTGAAATGTATATGAAGTTAGAAATAGGTTAAGGATAAGTACCTAACTACCTATGATCGTGGGGAAAAAGTTTTCTTATCTGTTGGCCTTTTAAAAGAATATTGCATATAAATGTCTGTAATAAAGTCACCAATTTGTTACCTAAATATACTAAATTAAATGTATTTTAATGAATATGTATTGTATGTACTTCAGGGTTGAAAATGCAACACTTTTCTGTGGTGTTACAAATATTATAATTAATAACTTTTTGTCGCATTGTGAATCGCGTTTTCGTAGTACACCCTAGAGATATAGTTTGAGAGACTCGAGAAAAGTTGTGGAGTGCTTCGACGGGCTAAATTAAGGCAGATGTCATGTACCTACATGTGAAATGCAATATGACAGGAAATGAAAGCACCTGAATTTCCCAGCAATAACTAGCAGGTAAAAGATACAAGTTTGCAAATAAATAAGAATCCAGCCATATTTATATTTGACTTCTTTAGTGATTGCCCCTCAAAACTGTACTCTATCAATGAATCCTGCCATTTTTAACCTAAACATTTAAATCTAAATCTGAACGTCATCTTTGATTATGAATTCCGAAACTTTGTGGTTGTTTTACGTGATTTACCGTCCCCATTAATCTATTTATGCCATATTTTCTCAATAAAGAAGCTTTCCAGCCAGTTTAGTCAACCTCAGTTAACTTTTACAGCGCAAGTAGTAAAAAGTTAGTTAATCTAATGATTACAATGTTTAAAAAGGTTATCAAACCCTCACTTATAAAACGTATCGTGTGGCTAACTAAGCCGTAATTTTCGAATATGAAAATAAATGCAATAGCGGAGTTCCTCATAAAATTTGCTGTGGTGTACGGGAGCGTGCAATTTGCATTTTATGCTTCAACGCGAGACTTTAACAAAGGAGGGCAGGCAACCGGGAGCAAAAGAATTTTCAGCTTAACTAAGAAAAAATCGGAAGATCTCGCGAATCCATGAAAGACGTCTAAAGGCATCGGCGATGGCAGTTACAAACAGCGCCATAATAGAATCGCGCGGCTTTCATCTGTCTCATGAATCTTGTTTTGTTGTTATGACGTATTGACTATTAGTTTGAGTTCTTTGTGTAACCAGCCAGTTTTCTTTGCAACAATAGAGAATTTTTCAAATGAATAATAAAATGCCCGAGCAGGTATTGTTTCCATTATGCTCGTCTGAGTAACTAGGAGCTGTCGAGTTTATTTCACTTAGTGCCACTTGCGTTATTTAGTTTGTAATTTGACAGTTAACGTTGGGTTAGTTGGCTAACCCTGGTGGACCCAAGTGGAACTTATGAGTTATATCAATACATAAACAAGGTGGGTTCCAGTAACGCGACAAACTTTACGCATCAATTCTAAGTAATCTTCTAGACTCTCGTACTACAAGGTCATGTTTAGATATATTTGACACTTGTACTCTTCTTTCCTCGTATTCGATATGAAAAGTAGAGTGTTCAACTCGGGTGAAGGGCATTATTTCAGTCTCGGAATATCGGAGCTCCCTCAACGTTTGAGCGCCAAAATACCTCGACTGAAATAGTGAACAACATGTTTTCTATATTTGATTACTTCTAATAAGTTAGAGCGTTAGTGGACATTTGAGCTTTCTGTTTTTCTGAATTAAGTTTCAGTAAAACATTTTTTGTTAATAAGACAGGAAAAGTGGAAAAATCATGGCCTCGGGCGAGAGTCGAACTCGCAACTCTGGGATAAATGCCCTTCGCACACACAGACACACCCGGTGGCCCCGACTTTCTCCACCATAACCCTCGTATGCGCCCTAAACATACTGCAGTAAAACATATAAGTAGTTATATAGCTTATATATTCTTTATGAACTATAAGAAATCATATGTGTATATGTGACAAGGTAATTGATGGGTACAGCTTAACTCACGACACCCGATACGACCAAGCGATATCAGTGTAGCCGGACATCATCGGACATCAACAAGTTTACCATCGGACTAAAATCGAGTAAGAGGTGTTAAGACGTCGGAAGATGGCATGAATTGATCGCCTCCGATAAGATTGAGTGTATGAACTTCATCCTTTGGGATTTCTAGCTTAGAAAGGATGTCGTTCATTCCATTTTCTATAGTAAATTTATTGGGAAATTAAGATGTGTAGTGAAATATACGTTTTTAGTATTATGAAGGCCAGTTCGTTATATTGTTTTCAGGGTCATGCTAAGGTCCCAGGATGCGTAGCCAAGATGCCAATCGCTCATGTATCGTAGTTATCTCTCCCTATCACTGTTCCTTATTAATGAATGTATTAATGCGACAACGACAGTTGCGTTTCGTTCGCGACAGAGAGTTAGCAGTTGGAATCCTGGCTACGCAGTCTACGCGCGCGGTACTTATACTTTCTCTATAACAGATTCAGCCGCTGTGACAAAATAGTTGTGACGATTATGTAGGCTACTCTATGCGTCTCTTGCGCCAACCAAGTTTAACCAACTTACCTGAAGTTAGCTTTCAATCTCGTACTAAAAAACTCTTAACTCCGGGTTAGTTGACTAACCCCAGGTGGTGCAAATAAGGTTGCAGCAGGGCAAAAGGCCAATCGACAAGTTCAACTATCGATCAAGACAGCAGGAAACTTTTGAATGAAGGTAGCTCACGAATGTTCGTTAAGGATAATCCGCGCTAGACTTAGCCGAGAGAGGCCGGGCTGGGACAATGTGCCAATAACTATAGAAAACGTCACCTTATCTTCCAGTTATCACACTCACAATTAACACATCGGTCTGTTTGTCCGGAAGTGGACATCTTTCGACTGATTTGTATTCAATCAATGAAATATTGCATATAGAGCCATTAAATGTTATGTCAGCGTGATATTACTCTTACCAGTCTATACCCTAAATTACCTTCAGCATTAAAGTGTCTAATATAATTTACTAGTCCGTTAGTTTTTCCGTATGACATTATCTGGAGTTGTTTATAGCCGTCTAGCAACCATCTGGCGTCCTGCAGTCTCCTCGTGCGTCGTAAATCCAACTACGAATTTACAACCCTGAGATGTTGCACTGACGTATGCAGTTAAGTGCTGTTGAAAACTGAGTAAGCGCAATTCCGTACGTTGGGTGAATTAAGGCTGAATTGCGGTAGCAGGCTATATCTCTTGTTGGAATTGAGACAAATCGCATATTTATGACTGACGTTGGTTTAGTTAAGGTAGAATTGTGGTGTTTTTCTTTGATTAATCAATTCAATAGCAGTAGCTTAATTCTAACGCAAGAGATGTAGCCATATCTCTTGTGTAAGAATTGAGAGTTATATTTATGAGTGGAATTGAGTTTAAGTATGTGGAATTGTTGTGGGCAGCAGCAACAGGTTTGTAAGGGCTAAGTAATAAATAAGCCTACGATTATTTGGAGAAAAAAGGCTATAAAGAACAGGTTTACCAATAAAAGAAACGAAATGAATACCTACTATTTAGACAAAATCGGAGGCAAAGAAGGCTAGATATAGGGGTGTTATATGTAGGGGTGTGTATTTTACGTATTTTAAAAGATTAGATGTATATACTTACTATAATATTATTATAAAGTTTACTTCAAATTAATATAGAATAAAATCTTGATAATTCATCTATTCAAATGCAAAATCGCAGTCTCAGTCATAAATCTTACACAGAACTTAGCATTGTGTTAATCCTTCCTTTGAACCTTCGGGGATCAGGGCTGATCAATGATACTCGTGAATTATTTCAACTTTGTTTTTAATGATATTAATTACACAATTTAACCGTCACACCAATCGTTATATAACTTTACTATCTAAGTCACAAGTTCACAGCATGAGTGTTCATAACCGAATGTCAATGCAAAAAGAATTGCAAACCCAAGTAATCTAAAGGAAACGCAAGTGGCGCCACTCGGTCCACGACACTCAAGCCATGACCAATGACAATCGTACAAAAATCGTTTTCAAACTCCTTAATTAGGATTTCAAAGGAAATTCATCAGTTTAACATTTCACTAACTTAATAAATTATTTACATATTTAATTGAAAGCTAAATAAATTATATAAATGCTAACAAATTCGTCCATCCTGACTAAACGTCATGTCCTCATGACTTATATAAGCGTCGAATTTGTTTTGTTAAACAAAACCAAACCATTATCAAACCATTATTATAACAAAACCATTCCTTTTCACGCAAGCACATTTATATTTAAATAACACTTACACAACGTTAATACTAATAACATCAATACATATATTGTGTGACATGTGCTGTGAATTTAATATTAACACTACTGATTAATGTAGGTATAGAGACTAATCTAATCACATATTCAACAAACTTTATTTCATCAATATATCCTTCCAATATCCTCCCAATATCCTTCCAATATCCTTCCTGTAGTTATCCTTCCAATATCCTTCCTGTAGTTATCCGTCCAATATCCTTCCTGTAGTTATCCTTCCAATATCCTTCCTGTAGTTATCCTTCCAATATCCTTCCTGTAGTTATCCTTCCAATATCCTTTGTGTAATAATCCTTCCAATATCTATCCCGTTATAATCCTTCAATTATCCTTCCATTTATATGCTTCTATCTGTATCCATAATTGACATACCCTAAGTAGCTTGCTAATCATCATTCCCCAAAATAGTATTTCATTAACTAGCATCGCGCATTTAATAGTTTAATTACCGATTTTGTAAATTAAGTTAATAATATATAAATTCAATAATTATAAATTTAATTTTTGATTGTATTTATCATGTAAGTTAAGCCCGCGAGCGCTACCTATTATATATCTTCACTACTATTGTTTTCTATTTCCTCTTCACTAGAATCACTATCCTCCACTCCTTTAAAAATAAGCCACGGGTGTATTTCACCGGATATACCCCTTTATAAACGGCTTTACCCTTCCTTTTCGTTAATGGCGCATCCTCTACCATATACCTATCATTCGGTAAGACCTCGCCTTCCCTGAATGGTCCATAACACTTAACTTGCAACTTTTTACTTTTCCGGGACAAAGTGTAAATATTTCTCTCGACCCTGACTAAGTCTCCGACACAGAAACTACGCGGTTTGCACCTAGTTTTGTCAAATCTTTCTTTTTGCTTAAGACTGAGCTGAGACTCTATTATGTGTTTGTTTACGTCAAACCTACTCAATATCAACATTTTTCTCCTGTAACAAATCCTCATCATGCAAAACCGTGACTATCTTCCCTTCTGTCATTCCCTTTAATTTCAAACCAAATAAGACTTCAGCCGGAGTTTTGCCCGTACCTTAATTTATCGTATTGTTTAGTCCCCATTGTACATCTATGACTTTTTCGTCCCAAAGTTCTTCACTACGCCCATGATTCATGGCTGTGAGGGAATAAAGTATGGTCCACTACCCATTTTCACGTTGGGTGGCTACCGCATTCATAACGTGATGAACACCTAACTCCTTTAAAAACGATTTTATCTTTTTCCCTGTAAGTTTATAAGTCTAGTAGGCAAACCAAACGTACCAAAATACTCTCAAAAAAATTTGATGGTAACAGAAGCCTTGGTACTTCTTACTAGTTTGAGTACAATGAATTTCGTGAACGCTTCGACTGTTACTAGTAGATACCGATTTTTTTTAATCGACTGGGGTTAAAAGGGCCCAAATCCTCTAGAGTAAACGGCTTAAGTGGTTCATTTTTATAGTCAATTTTGTGAATACCAAAAGATTCTAGAACGACATCTGCCCGTGCAATTAGCTCACCCGATTTTAAGTGCACCGATTGTGATATAAGATCCACAATAACAACGCCTTTCCCTTGCTTGAGCTTGTAAACCCCTTCCCTTAGAATATAGTATTCTTTGCCCGTCTGTTCCCCTATAACTCCCACTCACATAACATTCCGGTATAACCCGTATCACAGCTAACGTCAATTAATTCAGTTGCCTCTATTGTGATATCCTTACTAACTTTTAATTCCAATTTATGACCATTACGCTCTTCGTATATAATACAATAACGCCTTCATTGTGCTGGTGGGACTACCCCGTTTCTGCAGTGCATCAGGGATGTTTGCGGAGGCCAGGGTGGACTTTTTTGGACTTTTGTCAAATGATTCATGTGCTGACAACCAAGTCCTAAGCTCATGTTATAGTTAGTAGTAGTATAGTAATAGTTACGTTAACTTATGTAGTTTAAATTCATGTAATTTCATCCATTAATGTAAAAAAAATGATCCTTGTTGGTCGAACAATAAATATTCTATTCTATTCTATTCTATTACCATCATGTTCAGTTGAGTTAACAAATAATAGCTCATTTCTTGTTTTTATAATTGTCACATGAGGCTGTTCCGTGAATGTTTGGCCCATTAGAACTGGATGTTTCAGAAATCTATCAGGTACCATTACGCGTAAAACCCTGGCTCTGGCCTAGCCGCACTCTCGCGTATTAAAGTCAATTCACTACCCATGTCGATAAACCCCTTACTGAAATATCATTAATCAGTACATTCTGGACAAACTTATCTGAACTAGCATTATTTGACCATGATTTTATATATAACCATCACCCTTTTTTGTTTAATTATTGAAATTCCTTGCCTGACGAAAACATCCAGAATCTATGTGACCAACCGCGGAACATTTAGCACACTTCTTAATGGGCTTAGGGCATTTTAAAACAGGATGACCCTCTTCTTTACAATTATAGCATCTTATTGGTGGCTTGTTCGTACTAATGGATTTGAACGTATAAACGTTGTATATCGGTCACGCCAACAAAGTGGTAAAATAAAAAGTGGTTAACATTTCTTTTTTTAGAGTACCTCCCCATACACGTAAAGTGGTGAGGGTGGTTTTTTTTTTTAGCTTTAACCCTAGAGTGTGGCATATCATTGGATAGGTATTTATAAAACAATGAGGGTTTACTCAGAACAGTTTTTGATAAAGTAAATATTTTCGGAACTAATAGCTCCAGAAGTTTAAAAAAAATGTGTCCCCCCCCTCTAACTTTTGAACTATAAGTTAAAAAAAATATGAAAAAAAATAAAAAAGTAGAACTTAATAAGAACTTTCTTCGAAAATTATTTAGAACTTGATTGGTTGAAAGGTTTTTGAAAAATGTTACAAAATAATTAAGTTTGTAATTTAACTGTATATGCAAACACTTCTTTTATCGTGAGTACTTAATTTATCATCCCGCACGTATCTTCCTTCTAATAAGAAAATAATGATTCAAATCGATTCACGCGATCAAAAGTTACCCCTCAAAACCCTACATACATAACCCGTCTAGTTTGTATAAATTAGTAACCCAATTGCCCGAGAGATGGCACTGTGGTCTACTTCGTGCTGTTAAGATTTTTCTGGAGTTGATGGGGCCGGGACGGGTGTGATCTAATTGTTAATTATTATAAACATATTGAGCATGGTATCTATTAAAACACTTTTTAAGGTTGCCAATTATGACAGAGGGTAAACTTCAGAACCCTACACTGAGCATGGCCCGACATGCTCTTGACCGGTTTTTAATCTTAGATTGTTCGGATCTCTGCATATTTACTTTCCGCAAATAAGCCAATAGTTTATCAGTATCATCAAACTGTGCGGCTTTCCGCACCCATCCGAACGGACCTATCGTCGATACCGTGAACAATACATTCTACTGCTCTTCTGCCGCTTATCAACTCCAATCGATTTATTAAACTAATTTTTCAACACACTTGCTCGTAACGAGGTTCTTATCGTACCGCTTTTAGGCTCATAATCCTAGATATTAAACACGCTTGCTTTTTCATTATATTATTGAACTAGTGTTGTAATCAGATAACCCCATCAAATTAAGTTTGTACCCTACGAGACTAAGTTACGTACACAGATAATACATTCAAATTTTGTCGGATTGGAAAGTTTTTTTTTTTCAAATAAAGTACACTGTTTTAGCCGCATAATAACGTATGCCTAAAAAAGCCAATATCTCCGTATTTAGTTGAATACATGGATTAAAACCTTCTGAATTATTGAATATACGTGAAATTGTATTAAATTATTCAAAATTCACAATAATTTGTGCTTCAAACATTAATAATTTCATTTTTTCATTTTGGCTGTTTGGCGGGCCTTTGCCTCAAATTTACGCGCGCAACGCGATTCGAAAAAAAATACACCAATGGCGCGCCGCGGTAACTTATTTACGTAAAACATTTTTGATTGTTTTCTCGCTTTATTATTATGATAAAGTGTAACTATAAGAGAATTAGAAGTAAAACTATAACAATATGTGGATTAGGCTCCTCTGAAACTACAAAACGCGGGTGCTATCATGAAAATCTAGTTGTACTTAGTAGTGATAAATATACCTACTTATTTGTGACGTTTGAGCCTTAGCTTCGGCATTTATTAATAGAACATGTAAAATATTGTCATCAACCGACGTCGAAAAGGCATCGCAAGCTTCAAGTAATCAATAAAGGTTAGTGAAACTCATACGCTAATTACCATGTAGGCATTCTGACATGATTCTGACAATTAAGTTAACGTATTTAACAATAGATAATAACCGCGAATTAAATTTTGATTTTTACTTACAAGTGTGTTGAAAAATGTCGTATGACACGTGTCTGCATGGCCATTATACACATCGGCTTTCTTATTGCGCACTCGCTTTCAGCTCGCGCGCACAATACCGCCTCGTGTATAATGACCATCATATCACACTTGTATCACAATGTACTATTATCGTATATGTCTCTAAGGATTCCCCAAATTTAGCGCGTCTATTAAGCATGTCTAACATCATCTGACCATAATTTTCATTAGCTGGAAAAACGCTCTTTAACTTATCTTGCCATTCAACCCAACTTAATAAAACAGAAGGTAAATCCTCATACCACTGCTTCGCAACACCTACAAGTTTGGGTAGCGCGTAATGTATGATTTCTCTTTCTGTCCAATCATACAAAGCCGCACTCTCATTTACCTTCAATAACCGCCTATCAACGGTTTGATTCTTCAAGGAAGGGTCGAATTCTGGAATTATGTTAGTGTTTGAGAAAGTCTCTAACTTAACCCTACTGCTGGTCATACATTCAATGACGTCTGCAAATTTGGACATAAGACCCCTATAGCTACTTGTATCGTGATCCGGAAAAACTATGTGACCGGTAACTTTGACGGCGTTCTGTATAACGTTCACGCGGCGTTTGACTATACGAGCATTCATCATCAATACGTGAAGATCTATTGTAACGCGCCACAGTGTAGCGAAGCACTGTTCTGTTTCGAGATCGCGTCGCCCTATCACGTGATGCCCCACGTCGAGCTCTACTACGACCCCGATTCTGTAAGCTCTCCGACTCTGCACGTTCAGGAAATATAGATGGTTGTCTACCTTGATCACCCCTCTTAGATGTTCGGCTACTGGATCCATCTTCCCCGCTGCGCCTTCTCCACTCCACACAGGTGTCCGGAGTTGTCTGCGTGGAGTTTCCTCGTTTCTCCTACGTATACCTCTGCTTCCACTGCCACCGGGAAGAACTGGGCTGCGCCAACGAGGTCTCGACCGTTGCCCTTCATCCATTGTATGAGAATGACGAAGACGTGACCTTGAGCGTCGACCTTAACCCACTTCACTTTGGTTACTGTAGCGGGATCTCGAGCGTCTTCCATCCATTTTCTAAAAATAACAATTGACGCACAGATAACAAGTTCAAAATAACCTGTGTCCTATTAGGCAAACTGATTAAGAACCAGTGTTTGATTGAAATTCGAATATCATAATTTATATGAGTTGACTACACTCGTCCACTTACACACGTGTTCGACTATACGTGTAAAAGCAGACGCGTCAATTCTCAAATGCCAGATAACACACGTCCAACCTCAGACGTCCCACGCACCACTCACTCATGTGCGATCACACATGTCGAAACACATGTGCGACCACTCGCGTCAGAATAAACATACGCGGCCACATAATCTTACATATCCAAACACATACGAGTACGCTAGATCACATGTGCGATCACTCACGTTCACAGACATATAGAACGCACATGGGCGATCCCACATGTCCATACACACATGTGCACACACATGCGCGACACACATGTGCGAACACACATGTCCTCACACATGTCGGTACACAAGTGCGAACACACATGCCCCCCACACACGCAAGAATATACATGTTTGTACATGGGCGGCCACACTACCAACCACACATGTGTCCGCGCACGCATGAAATAAATCATTATTATTATATAGACCACACATGGGCGGCCGCACATGGGCGGCCACACATGGGCGGCCACACACGTCCATACACACATGTTAATCATAGAACTACATAGTAACGCACTTCTATATTAACACAACATATCTTTCCTCTTTTATGTACGAGACTAATATCAACTTAAGAACAATTAATACTACGAATAAGTTCCTTTTCTTTGATCTCATTAATCTTAAATTGTACCTATTTTGTTGTTATTGTAATTGTAAATTACACAAAAGGACGGCACTGTACTTGTCGCATTGAAATTTAAGGCAAAGTTGCGATCAACGTTGGAAAGTACGTTATTTAAATTTACAGTTGACAAAGCATAGACTATTAAGTGAATTCTTATCAGACTGTAAACAATGGTTACTGGGTATAATATATCATGATGTATGTAGTCAATTAACTGTAAAAACGAACACTTTGTACCCTTATGGCACACTATATTATACAACACTAAAATTATACTTGTATAATACCTGTGCTGAACAAATCAATCGTGATTTGCAATCAGGCGATAATGCATACCTACAATTTATTTAAGAAAAAAACAAAATCTTATTAATTTTATGACTACCGTATGAGGTAATTGAAAATAGTTATCCATACCTTGTGAGCGTCTAGTGATCCCTGCTTCTGAAATTTGTTAATCCTTCCTTTGAACCTTCGGGGATCAGGGCTGATCAATGATACTCGTGAATTATTTCAACTTTGTTTTTAATGATATTAATTACACAATTTAACCGTCACACCAATCGTTATATAACTTTACTATCTAAGTCACAAGTTCACAGCATGAGTGTTCATAACCGAATGTCAATGCAAAAAGAATTGCAAACCCAAGTAATCTAAAGGAAACGCAAGTGGCGCCACTCGGTCCACGACACTCAAGCCATGACCAATGACAATCGTACAAAAATCGTTTTCAAACTCCTTAATTAGGATTTCAAAGGAAATTCATCAGTTTAACATTTCACTAACTTAATAAATTATTTACATATTTAATTGAAAGCTAAATAAATTATATAAATGCTAACAATTGAAATCACTGAATAGCGTCTAAAATAATAGCTTATTAAGATACACCTAACTGGCCCCGCCATTGTCTTTTGCCAAATAAATAAAACGTGAGCAGCTTTACGTAACAAAATAAAGAGTTGTTATTTGCATAATGCTGTTCACCTTTTAGCCTTTAGGCTGGCCTGGCCTGGGCTCGAGCCAAACCGACTCCATTTAGCGGCCGCCAAAGATTATAAGCTTAGGTCCTATGGTTGCATGTTTCTTCGCAGGAATAAGACTGGCCAAATGAGTGTTGTAATAGTAAATTTTTAAACGCGTGTTTGCCGCTTCGTTTCGTCTATATAACATTATAATATATAAAACATTTGAAAAAAATGATAGATGTACAGACAACACAAAACCTAAACCATTGAAGACAAAACTGTGAAAGTCTGCTCTACAGCAGACTTGGAGGAAATTTTATAAAATTATAATTTATATTTCATTTATTTACTTCAAACTACACAAGCATGCAATCCACTATACAATGACTATACATAACCTTAAAATAAAATAGTGTAAAGCCCATTTTTTAATTCTGGAGACTAAAATGACGGGTCTGTTTATTACATCTCATAAATAGTCCGCAACCGATTTTAACCAAAAGATTTGGGGTTAAGGTATCTACATGTTTGTAGATATAGAGAGAAAATATAGAATTTTCGGTGAAAATAAATTACGAAATAATAGCACCATTTAGCATCTTTCTAGCTACATAATATTTAAAACCACGACATTGGCAAATCCACCTTGATTGGTTATCCAAGCAAGTTGAATTTGCTAATGTCTAAACCTAGAGGCAAACTGTAAGAAAAACAAAATTTGTGCTCGCAAAATATTTAATAAAAAGGGCGCATTTTCTGAGCAACTGTATTAAAAAGAATTATATTTATATTATTATAATTATATTTATTTGCTACTTATTTGCGTTACAAATTGAAAAAAAAAAACAAGTTAACTTTATTTTGTCGGTTATTTGTAAATCCAACTAAAACCGTACACAAAGGTCTGTTCTAGTTGTTTTAAGCTGCTCATTATTTTTACGTTTGATATTTAAGGTTGTCATTTTAGTGTAGTAATATTTATGTATGTTTGACCGTTTTGCTTTGTTTGGTTCGAGTCGATCTGTAGGTATTATATAGTCCACGAAAATAATTAAATTGTTTTTTACTGCAATGAAACATATGGTAACTGTATATCGATCATGGGACATTAAGCGAATTCGGAGTATTTTTGATATTTCCTTGATACCTGTAAAAATTGTACTGTTAAATGCGTTAAACGTTGAAAGTCCTACTCTTATTTTATGTGTATTTAAGTGTTTTATATTAGATATATTTAAGGATGACTCACACTAGAATGGGACGGGACGGGGCGGCACGAGAAAATCTGTCAATTTCCATAGAATGCGTCACTTGACATCCGAGGACTCCGAGCTATCACGTGATTCTTTCTATAGAAATTGTCAGATTTTCCCGTCCCGCCTTGATTCATGGTTACGTAGGCTGCCCTGTAACTAAAGGGAATTTAATACTTATGAACTTATTAGTGTAATTATCCGAAAACACTTAGAGACAAAAACAATGTTCGATTTTCAATTGTTTTTTAAAGTCGTGGAGTCGAAGAACATGTAGTTAATAAATTAGAACTCATTGAATAGATTCTAGTAGGTACCTGTTTTACCTTACACCTAACCGGTGATGACATTGAAGACAAACAATTGTTGACATGATAGGTAGTGTTTAATCTCTTGTCACTAAAAAGCATATAGTAACTTTTAGACGGAATTATAATATTTTTTTCTGCCCTCCGGCCGGCAAACGCCACTTTACGCAAAACTAAATTGCCGCCGGTTCCGTCGAGCAGAAAAATAATATACAAACCTCGGCCGGTAAATGGGAAAGCCTCGGATAACATGTTAGTCGACCTCGGCTTCGCCTCGGCCGCCAATTACATGTCATCCCAGACATTTCCCACTTTACCGGCCTAGGTATGTAATCTACTATTTGTTCGGTTAATGAAAAAATTATTATATGAAAAAATCTTAATTATAGTACATTATTGCAGAGGCCGGGAAACCGAATTTCGTGGATGAGTATTTTTTGTCAAATGACAAATTACATACGAATCCACGAAATTCTATTTCCGTCCGAGGCATATATATAGTGCTTTTCTCCAAACATGAAAGGAAATAAAATGTATTCTTGCATAAGATTTGAAAGGAAAAATAAGGTTCCCGCCTAAACTTTCTTTTAATGCACGGTTGTGTTCATAAAAAAAGTTGAAATGTCTTTAGTTTTATTAAGCCGTATCTACACGACCTTGCACAGTGAGCCGTATGCAACTCGCGATAGAACGAGACAACCAAGCATTTGATCTCCTTCTCTCTAGAACTACTACACTACTACAAAGCCAGCCCAGGCGGGGCATTTTTAAGCACGATATGATCAGATTGACAATTTGATGTCAATCAGATTGTCTCGTCTGTGCAGACCGTTTGGTCGCGGCTAAAGTATATTTGGCTGTTTGCAATATTGATAGTCCAAATATTTATTTAAAAAGTAAAAAACAATACAGTAATGGATTTTAGTACAACTTCCTGGCCGCTAAAACCGTAAAATAATGAATTCGATTTTTTTTAATTTGAGTCGGTACATAAGGAGGTTCTTTTCGTACCAATTTTGCTACATTAATGTGAACATTTCCGAGCATATTGGAGAAAATTATATTTTTTCAAACAAAAGTTATTTTCAATAATCGGCAACAATAATAAACATACTGCATTTATCATTGGCAGTGTTTTTTACAATAGCATATTAGTACACGTCAGAAGGTAAAATTTCTTCAATAATGACATCTTTGTCAACAATCAAAATCTAAGAAGTGATATCAATTACAACGACAATTAAAAGACGAAATGGTTTCATACTATTCTATGAGGATTTATTACCTCATGAGTTTTAGTTACATACAGGCTGTTTAAAAGTAACAACTAGTAATGTGATAATTTGTTCGTTACCACTGCGCCGATTGTTATGATACTTTGTATACTGGTTCTAAACACCGTAACGCATATGTGCGTTTCGGCTTAGTCCAATGGCGAAGGACAACCTGTATATGCTTATAATGTTACTTATAATATTATAAGCGCCCTCTCGCAATTTATCTTTCTACCTGTACCGTTCCATATTTCCATTAAATTGCGGAAAGTATCCAGAAGTTAAAAAGTATAGGATTATTATTATTATCACTGGGAATAATGATTAATCCCATTTCTGTGGATATTTTTTTTATTTTTGGAATGTTTCGGCAACTTGCACATCATTCATTAATCTATACCAATAGCGCGGTGACGCCTACGTAGGAAGACTCCTAATGACCGAGTGTTTGTTAGTATACTAAGTATGCGCCTAGTACCTTAAGTTGTCATGCATTAGCCATTCCATAAAATGCCTAATTTTGTTTAAGAGGACGTGGAGCGTCCAGTGGAGCGTCCTAATTGAAAGGATTGTGTTGTTTAATAAACCTTTCAATTTCTCTATAATCCATAGTATCATCTTTTTAGTCCTAAAAATTTCCCAACTTTTTGCCTATATGATATTATAGAGAAATTTAAAGCTTTATTACAAAACACAATCTCCCCAATAAGGGCACCACTGAATGCTTTGCGCCCTTTTTATAATTATAAATTAAAAATATTATTTCATAGCTGAAATATATATAGCAATATATATAGCTAGAAATATATATAGCAAGAAATATATATAGTCAATGAATTTGAAATTTATCAATTAAATCTCAACATTAAAAATCGCATTTTACTCTAACCCGTATCTCTGATTTGTAGCTTCGATGCCGGAGTCAGAAATACAAATATGTACACACATCGCACCGCTCGCTCACGGCGTCACAGCTCAAACCTCGTAGCTCGTAGCCAGCTTCATCAACCGACTTCAATATTTCAAAAGGAGGAGGTTCTCAATTCGACTGTTTTTTTTTTTTTTTTTTTTTTAATGGATGTTCACTCATAACTCCGTCATTACTGAACCGATTTGAAATTTTTTTTTGTTTTCTAAAAGTAGACGGTTCCTGGTTGGTCCCGTTTTTTTCAAAATCCATTTCTGATGATGGGATCCATGAGGAACTGAGGGAACTCCTCAAATTTGAAAGGCACATGCATGCTGATTTGGGTGATTTCTTAAGAAACTCGAGCATTTCTTTACGAAAATCATCAATTTGGTGGAGTGGACCTGATGATGAAGACCAGGGATGGCAAAGTGGAACTGCTTCGTAATTCTCAGGACTATGATCCGATTTAAAAAAATATTTTTTTGTCTGTATATAGATGGTTTCAGGATTGTCCCGTTTTTTTCAAAATCAATTTCTGATGATGGGATCCATGAGGAACTGAGGGAACTCCTCAAATTTGAAAGGCACATGCATGATGATTTGGGTAGTTTCTTAAGACACTCGAGCATTTCTTTACGAACATCATCAATTTGGTGGAGTGGACCTGATGATGAAGACCAGGGATGTCAAAGTGGAACTGCTTGGTAATTCCCAGGACTATCGTCCGATTTTAAAAAATATTTTTTTTTTTTTTGAAAATAGATGGTTCCAGATTTGTTCCGTTTTTTTCAAAATCAATTTCTGATGATGGGATCCATGAGGAACTGAGGGAACTCCTCAAATTTGAAAGGCACATGCATGATGATTTGGGTAGTTTCTTAAGACACTCGAGCATTTCTTTACGAACATCATCAATTTGGTGGAGTGGACCTGATGATGAAGACCAGGGATGGCAAAGTGGAACTGCTTGTTAATTCCCAGCTCTATCATCCGATTTGAGACATTCATCTTTTCTTTGTAAAGAAATACCTTCAAGATAGTCCTATTTGATTATAGTTCTATTTTGATGATGGGCTTCATGAGGGATTGAGAGAACTCCTCAAATTTTAACGGCACATGCATTCTGATTTGAGGGTTTCCTTAAGTAACTAAAACAGTGTTTTGGCGGAGCCAAAATTTTGATGAACTTGATCTGATGATGAAGACCAGGGATCGCAAAGTGGAACTGGTTAATAAACCTAGCTCTACTTATTATCCTAGTTGTGACATTCATCTTTTTGATTTGATTTATATTCTGATGATGGAGTTCTAGAAGAATTCAGAGAACTCTTCAAATTTGAACGGCAGGTTAATTGTGATTAGAGGGTGTTCATAATTAGCTTAGGCATTTTCTTACTGTGGCCATCATTTTGCTGGAGTGGACCTGATGTTGATAATCAGGGATGGCATAATGAATATCCTCGTTAATTTACAGTCTGTCATCCAATTTCACACATTGTTATTTTGTTTGTTTAAAGGTCTACAAGGGAGTTCCGTTTGATTATACTTCAAATGTAATGATGGAAGCCCTAGGACATTATATTGGATATTTGTGAAGTAAACTGGCTAACTCAAACAAATTCTTAATTTCACTTTTACCGGGAACCAAATGAAGTCGGTTTTTTTTTCTTAAAAATTATTTTACGGGCTCAGCAGTAGCAGTGGCTATTATTATTATTGTTGTTTTGGGCTAGTGAAGATGCCGCATCGACCAGTTGTGATCTATTGTGGCAGCCCTTTATAATTCATTACTGATTCCCGTTGAGTCCAGAAAGTTCCAAATTCTTTGGGCTGTAATGTTGTGTATCTCACAGGGTTGCAGTTCGTGCTTACCGAGGTGGATACTTCTTTTGTGCATTAGTGGTCCGCAGGAGCAGAGGATGTGCATTGCAGTTTCCTCTGTTTCCTGGCAGAACCTGCATGCTGCGTCTTGTTTCTTACCCATTAGAAACATGTGCTTGTTCAACTTGCAGTGCCCTAGCAGTGGCTAACCTCTACAGCATTTTACTGTGTACTTACGGAGCAAATTCTCGTACACTTGTGTTATTGCTTGTATCCCGGTGTTTATAAAGACTCACTCAAGTCCATGTGACACCCGGTGACCTAGTACAAGATACTGGAAAATTTAAGATAATAGTGTTGGTGTTCGTTTTATGAAAACTGTTTCAGAGTTCTTGTTTTATTGGACAGGTTCTCACCACGCTTTTATTTACTAAATGTATTTTGAATAATGTGTGGTACTTGTTAATTTTTTTTAGTTTTTGCTGTTTCATGTGGTACTGGTAACTAAAAATATATGTACACTCACGTTCAAAAGTGCATGGACAATTTAATTTATAAATGTATTTATTCATAATTTGTCTAATTTGGTTTACCCGTTTTTTGGCATTTTCCTTATATTTTCTTTACAGTACAACCCGCATGATTGTGCACGGGTATGTAGTATACTTGCCGAGAGCCGGTGGAGCCGTATATATAGCATTCCACGTGTTGTGTGCCGCGACCCTTATTCACATTTAACGGGTATCGCGTTTCTCAAACAAGTAAATATATCCATTTGAATTACAAACTCATTACTTACAAAAGGAAAGGTTCATGAAACGACTGTCGTTTCATGTTAGTTCTAGACCAAAAGGATCACATATAAAACTTAACAGACCAAAGTAAAGCTAAACGAAAACAAGTTGAAAGAAACTTTTCATGAATGGGAGATATGAATGTGAGACTTCGAAGTAACAATATTTAAAACCCTGGATGAGCATATTTTGTTTGTGTTTAACTTTGTTTACATTTACAAACAGATAAGTAAAAGTAAGTATATCAAAGAGTTTTCAGACCGTAAGTTTAAACTTGTAGACCTTTATGTAAAATCTACATGTAAACGTTAAATATAATTATTTTATGGCGTTATAAACCAAATAATGTCAATTAAATTGCGTATGAATTTCATTAATGTGGAGGGTTATGAAATATAAGTGAATGGCAAAATGCCATTATCACGTTCCAATTGCCAATTTGTAATAGGTAACGGTTTAATGTACATAAAGCAGCAGATCAGATAGTTACATTAATGAAACAAATAAGATTCAAAGGCTATAGTCGGTTTTTCATAGAAAGTCGGCTCTTAAATCAATTCGACTCGGGTTTTCTTTTGAGTATCTCTTATGGTGAAGAATATTTATGCTGAGTATCAACATTTTACTGGTGACAGTTATTGACTTATGATTATTGGAAGTTTTTGTAATGTACCTATTGTTTTCGGGATGTATTCAAGCGATTTGCTTCAAATTTTGAAATAATGTTCTTTATTTATTGAATAGGATATTAATTAAGTGGAAGCCCCAGCTAAAGGCAAGCCAAAAAAACGGTAGATAGACTGCGTAGAAGAAGACTTAAGGAACATGGGAAAGTACACAAATTGGATGAAAGAGGCAAAGGACCTAAACAAATGGAAAAACACTGTACAAGAGGCCAAGACCCACGAAGGGTTGTAGCGCCACAGGAAGTGAGAAGTACGAGTAAGTACTATCAAAAAGCCAGTGTAGTGCCAAGAAATTGAAAACTTCACAAACATAAAAAAGGCAAATTTCTAAATATCCACACCAAAAGCACACGTACAATAATAAAATGCCGCTTATGGCGCGTGCTTCAAAAAAATACCCGCCGTATACCATGTCCTGGTTCCGTGGCCGCTTCCGCCGGTCACTGCAAAATATTGTCATTGTGTTTTCCGTTATTATTTTTAACACGCTGAAAAATTTTTTGCAGCTTATACATAGTAAAAGTCATGTAGGTACAATGCGACAGAAAAGATAGAAATTAAAAAGTGGCAACATTGTAGTGTCGTCCCGTTTTCTTACATTTGAAAGGGACGACACTACGATGTTGCCACTTTTTAATTTTTCCATTTTTCTGTCGCACTTTATGTGCGTGTGCTTTCGCAATGTATTACACAACTGTAATGTTCACATTCACATGAGTAATATGACGTCGCAAATTAGCAAACAACTTAGTTCTTGATATTTGAATTTGCTTACAATCGTCTTAAGATATTAGTGATACGGCGTGTGATTTCCAATCCCGACTTGTCTGAAACAGAAGCGCTTGGCGCTTGCTTGGTTAATTATATATGCTCTGATTATTAATTCTCTTAGACAAATATATCAAGGAGAGGAAATCATTTCCGTCCTATTCAAAGCTCAATTTGTACAAAACAAAAACAGAAAATAAACAAGTTATCCGTATCCATTAGCCCCAAAGTAAAATGTGCTGAAATAAAACAGCAACAATTTTTAACGCGCTAAATACTAATTGATCGCCGATAGGCTCAATTTTTGCCAATCGACAAATCAAATAACACGACACGACCTCTAAACAACGCTACAACTTCCACCATTTATAAGCATGATTAATATCATGCATCAAAATGCCCTGTTGACATGAATCCAGAACCAAATTACGAAACTATAGTAATCTTTAGGCTAACAATCGGTTGGTATAAATCATTTTAGTAGTGTAATTAGCGGGTATACTGCGCCTTGGACGTAGCAAACGTCGATAGCGGGTCAACAACTGAAAAACAATAAGAAATAAAAGAAAACTCATTAGTCACGCAAGCTAACCTGCCGGATGATTCGCGGTGCTGACTGTGCGTGCAACACCGATATTAAATAAGCTTTCATGGCACAATAACAATGAAAAATGATGATGCGCAATACGCTCTTATTGCTGAACAAAAGGTTATGTCTGATATTGCGGCCTTAATAGCGGAAGATACTATTGCAGTTGTGACTGTAAAAGTACAAGCAAGAAATGATGGCAACGTTATACAACCAAAATAATCCTTTGCTATGATAGGTAACTTTTAAGCTGGAGTCATCTAAGTTAACAACCGGTCGCACCAAACTCCTAACCTCATAGACATCGCTAAAATACTCTTGTAGGTACTAAAAGCGCGTGTGCGTGATACAATTGTTTACGTCGCCGAATAGCTGTAAATATATATTATGCTACATACGCAATAGGTAAACGCTGTAAACCTATCGATACTTCTGCGCGTCAATTGTATACCTAGGTTAAGTAACGACGGCTGAGATCTGTCAATATATAGATAGCAAACCGCTTTAAGTGATTAATTTTTGAGATACAACAACGATACTAAGCCCTTTTCCAATTTAGCCTTGATTAACATTATCATCATGATTAAAGTCAGATGGCAGTTGCCTTCATAAAAAATCAGTTCTTCTGGCAATTTTAGTAAGGCTGCTGAGGAGTTTCTGATAGTTTTAGTTTTTAAAGATCAACTCTTTACAGACTGAGTTATAATACAAATTCTTTTAGAGACTTTCAGAGACGTCATTTGTAGAAACAGTCAAGTCAGTCCCAGTCCGATCTGGAGATAACCAAAACTGTTTCCAGCACATTTACTAAGCTCACTCAGCACTGTGCATACTCAAGGCTCAATTTCAAAACATTTAAAAAATAGTGTCGAATGCATAAGCCTCAACTGAAATCAAACCGCTGCTAAAGAAACATTAAAGTTGGGTAAATCTTGGGGTGACTTATTATATAAATATGACCCTTATTTATAGTCGAACTCCAGACTTGTTCACGATAATTCCCCGAGATAAGCACCAACCGTGAATTTAATAAAGCTACTTTTAAAAACTTTTTTATTTGCTGTTTTTGTTGACCATTCACCATTAGTAATGCGTATTTAAATAAATGCACAACATTTCCTCAAAACTTTGAAAAAAAATCGTAGTACTTATGACAAATTAAACAATAATGTTGAAATGCAAAACCCTTTCATGCAACTGTGCAGTTAAGTAAGGTGTGTAAGCAGCGGCCTTTTATAAACGCTATGTACTTCACATAAGTGACCGTTCAGACGTCTAGATTTCTATATTGATAACAACTAGGTAGTCTATAGATAAAACTTCAACATATTTACTTCAAACTAGTAAACGTGAAAACATGTTTTTTTTTAACAAAACAGTTATACTTATAATAATAAATAATAATATAATAATAAATATTGTGGGACAATCTTACACAAATCGACCTAAGTCCCACGTTAAGCTCAATAAGGCTTGTGTTGTGGGTACTAGACGACGATATATATAATAGATAGATACATATAAATACTTAAATACATAGAAAACATCCATAACTCAGGAACACATATTTGTGATAAACACACAAATAAATGCCCTGACCAGGATTCGAACCCGGGACCTCCTGCTTCGTAGGCAGGGTCACTACCAACTAGGCTAGGAGGCCGTTAAATACTACTTATACTAGATACTTTTATTTATTTTTAAAACATAGGTCCTTTGTTATATATGCTTTCATATTATTTATTTCATAACTACTAAGGTATGTCGTTATAATGAATTGAGCAAACGCAAAGCATGTATGTTTCAAACTTGAGCTTGCCTTACAAAACGCCTTTCTCAATCGGATCTCTTAGTGCCAAAGTATGACCTTAATTGGTCCTAATTTGGTCGCAAAGCATTATGTAACAAGGAAAAAATATGAAATGAGCCCTATCTCTGTTAGCTTGCACAGCCTCTTTTCAGAGTGCGTTCGGCGCGGTCGGTCCGTCACGGTATCACATGAGTTATACTAGTCCAGATAATGATAAGCCGCATTAAAACCTCGTTAGTCTTGGGCTCTATTGTCCGCGCGGTATGTGGGCGCTAATACCTGCAGCTGTATGCAGGCTCAGTGAAGCTTTGTTATCTTTGGGTTAGCTTTCCGTGAATCTTGAAAAGTACCAGTAAATTACTCAAGGCTTATTTGAATGTGGCATTGGTATTACAAAATAGTAATAACGTGAGTCCAGGCTAAGTGATGCGACTGAATTGGACTGTTTCATTCTTCAAAATATCTAGACATAATGATGCGGAATAATTTTTCTTAAGTTTTTGGTTTCACTTTTGTATCTACATTCTATTCATCTTTACTTGTCTTATCATGTAAACAAACGAAACGTCAAAGATGATCAAAGACAATCACTAGTGATTGCAAATGTCGATAGAATGAAGTATGAACGACCATTTGACTTCTATAGTAATTTGAAGATTTTCGATTTTAAATCATAAAAAATCTAAATATATTATAACTAAATTGAATGTTTCTTAACATTTGCAACAAATCCTGTGGTAAAAGCTAGTTCAGTATTCATTATATAGTAGCATTAAGATTAGTACAATTAATATCATAACTAAAGTTATAAAAAAAAATATTTTATTTTAGAAAGGATAGGAAATAAAACGACATATTTTGTAAATATATTGTCTCACTTTCACTTTCTTCTGAAACATGGATGACAAAGCTCGGGTCGGTACTAGTGATGCTTCGTCTAGTATGCCATCGAGCTCCATCATTTTGTCCTCTTCTTTTACTCGTATTATATGCTCGATACATTTTTTCCACGACTCCGTACCAATTTCATTTTTGCCTAGAACGGGTCTATCGCGGCCTGTTTTATGTTTATAATGTGTACAAAACGCGAAAGTTTAAAGTGTTATAATTATAATAATAACCAATAATTTATAAATGGCGAAACATCGCAATTACCGATATTCAATACCGATTAATTGGTATGAAAATAATACCGGTATTACATTCCCTGTTCTTAACATAAGTATCAATATTATCTACGAGCGTAAGTTCAAGAACTCATATCTTAATTACCGCTTCACATCACTTATCTCCAACCCAAACGTAAACGCAAACTTCCTAAGGAAAACTCCGTAAACGTATCTAAAGGCAATATCGGATATTGATCATTTTACTGCGAATAAATAAAGTGAAAGTGAGGTTTTATAGGGCAATACGAAATTGTTACAGCCATAACTTAGCGTTCTCAATCCCACAGATATTGGAGTGGATGAGTTACGTTGAAAACATTGGCCATCACACTTACACAGGGGAATCTTCGTGGTGAATACTAATACTTTTTATTAGGAACCTTGTCATATTTCAACGGAGCTATTTCATTTATTAGGATGTATGGAGGGTATGACGTCGTAAGTTTAAATTAAGACTGGTGTCGAATACGCCCGATTTTTGTTAGAGAAGAGGTTTTTGTGACTTTTTAAAATAAGTTCTTTACCATAAACTTATGATGCTTATTCATATTTAATTAAATAATCGCAATTTACTTAATTCTAGCACGCGGGACCGCACTAATACCCCTAGGTTTTCCACATCCTGTATTTATTTTTCTGATGACGTAAAACTCAGATGACGCGAAAAACTATATCTATTGTAATTTAAATTGGGTTGGGAAATCGGGTTAAAGTTTTAGAACTCCCCGACAAAGTCGTACGTCGTATTTCGTAGTCAAATAGGAACCCTTTTAGTTTCGCCATGTCTGTCTGTCCGTCCATCCGTCCGCCCACACTGAGCGTGGCCCAACATACTCTTGGTCGGTTTATTAATAAGTAATTTTTATACCAATAGACTAATAAATTTTAGTTAACTATTAAATAAGAATTCTAAGTACAAAACTTATTTTACAGAGCTTACTCGCACAATAAAATAAAAAACAGGCCAAGAGCATGTCATGCCATTCTCAGTACAGCTAGTCTATGATGGTCGGGTTTTTATCGTTTACCGACGTTGCTGTTACTCACGTTCTAACAAGTATGTATGTGCGAAAGTGACGCATAGCGTGATAAGCGATAAAATGGCAACCATGCTAACCCTACAGGTTCCATAGTCAACCGTCCGTCACAATTAGCGAACCGAGAAGGAGTTTCAGTAGGTATCAAGATCATAACTAGCAAAAAGGAGTATCTTCGCATCACTACGACACATGTACACTCTTTTACTAAGCAAATATCACTTTCAGTAAAAAAAAAAATTGCTCAATTAACTAAGTTCAAAATAATTTTCCTTTACTTAAGTTTTTAAATGTTCTACTAATGTACAGTGTTTAATTTCAATTAATAACATATCGCGGTAACAGAAGACATTATTCTAAGTTCTACTAGTTAGGTTATAAAGTTCTACTTTCATAATTCTTGTATAATATTTGGACTTGCTGTTTAAAAGTTATAGGTCTTTTAACTTTAGAACACATTTTTTAAGTTCATGAGCAATTATTTTCGATTTTTTTACTTGATCAAAAGATTATTATAACAAGCCCTTATTCTTTTTCAAATACCTATCCAACAATACCTCACACTTTGGGGTTGAATTAAAAAAAAAACATGACTTGAAACATGGGATTATACAATTGTGTTGGCACGATTGATATGTATATTTATACCAAATTAAACTATCTCTGAGCTAAGCCGCAGACGGACGGACGGACATATAGATATGGCAAAAGTTTAAGGGTTCCTAGTCGACTACGAAACCCTAAAAAGGAATCCATCGAAATCCCTTATATTTAAATAATAAATCCTAGATCCGCGTGGAACTAAACACACTACATAAATAAAAGTAAACAGTAAAACACAACCCGGTAAATCTTCTAAATCCTCGAGGTGTGCCTCAAAAAGTCTGTTAAGGAAAATTTGTTTAACGTAACTTGAAAAGGGGCAGAAGCCTTCACGGCCAAAGTAAGAGATTTGGGGGCCAGCTTTGAGGAAAACAATGAGGAAAGTCGTATTTCACAGCACTTATCTTTCAATTAACATTTGACAGGATTTTTAGACATGGTCTTTTGTCTACTTTTTATGTTGACAAATCCCGTTTTTGTGAAACAAACGTTATTTTTTATTTATATTTTTTAATTCTGATATGAAGGGGTTGAGAAATCGTTTAGTTGTTAGACGAGAATTGTTTACATTGACCTCTATTGTCAAGTGAAATAAGGGTGACAGCTGGTCGCTACAAATACTACTACATCTTATTGGGATTACCCGGTTTCCTGAGTACTTATGTAGGTACGAAATATCAAATGATATTTCGTACATAAGTTCCGAAAAACTCATTGGTGCGATCCGGGGCTTGAACCCACGACCTTTGAATTGAAAGTCACACGTCACACGCTCTTACCGATGGGCTACCAACGCTCCAATATTGTTTAAATACTGTATTATTTAAAAAGGGGCCATAATAAAGAAAAGGCTTTATTTTGCATGAACAATTTCACCCAACGGCGGATGTGTGTAATAGACCCTTATCAAAGGCAATATCTGGTTACAAAACTAAGGGTAGACACGTACCTGCCTGAATATCTTCCGCTGACCAGTCTTAAGATTATACCCTACAATTCCAGCTCAAGGAAGCTTTCAGTTCATCCACCTTGAAAATATTTCTTTCCAATTTATGTGAAAGAACCAAGAACTAACGAATACTATTGTTCTTCAATTCCAGGTTCTAGGGAAAACTTGAGGCATAAGAGACGTTCCATTAAATGTTATAGGCACAGAGTTCCAAAATATCTCGGCAGAAGGAATAGTCCGTCATAAAACACGGTTATTGAGTATACGAGTTACACGCCGATTTCCTTAACAACAAATAGCTGAGCGGTGAAGTCAAACGATAAGTATGAATGCGTGTGACATTTCATAAAAGTTTCATGGAAAAGTTTAAGAATGACGGTATATATAGGAAACCTACACGATACGTCTTATCATCATCCCCGTCATTTAGATGCCGTTGTAACATCACTGACCAATTGAGCGTTTTATCTGTGTGAAAACGAACATCTACAGGTTTAGCTGACGCACGATGAGGAACATTGCGAGCCGGTAGAAACAAAGTAAACGCATCTTTTCGGACCGGGTCGAGTGTCAGCCTACCTTCTTACCATATCTGAAGGCAGTAAAGACAAGATTGGTAGAATATTAAGCAGATACTTACTCAATCAAAACCATTTTTACTGTAGCACGGACGGTATCGCAGTGTTTGCGCTCCCCTAATAAGATTCCTTTGGACACTCCGGGTGTTTATAAGATTTACTTTAAATAAATAATAAATAAAGATAACTTGTATTATTGTCCATCTACCATATGATTCATAAAGCCGCAACGACACAGGTGTTGAATTAAGTTAGTTTATTTGACAATCATGTTTAACACCAAGCTCGTGATACAAAAAGGCTTCTTCGTTGAGGCTTAAATTAAAATGCGCGTTAAGCTGAAGTGGATAAAACATGTCTAGAGCCGGCATTAAGTGCACATAAAGTGGGTTAGCCGCCGTCGCCTCACTGCCCATACAGGAACGGTTGGCTCTCGTTGATTACAAAAACATCAAGATTATTTAAAAAAAACTACGTCAAAAACTAAAGATTGACATAAATTGGAAGTTTAAGAAAATAAAAAAATGCAGTTATGATTTTTAAAAGTATTATTTATTGCGTTTACAAAACGGTGTCTCATACCTTTCTCACAATTGACAGAACATTTAACGTTACATATAGCCGAGCTTAAATTAAAGTTTCTTTACAGCACCTTTGCCAATCGTGTCTAACACCAAGCTCGTGCTACAAAAACGCTTTTCGTTGAGGCTTAAATTAAGATACGCGTTAAGCTGAAGTGGATGAAACATGTCTAGAGCCGGAATTAAGTGCACATAAAGCGGGTTAGCCGCCGTCACCCCACTGCCCATACAGGAATGGTTGCCTCACGGTGATAACAACACCAATAACAACACCATCCAATACCACCATAATTATGAAAAAATCTTAATAAACGTCAAAAACCAGCGTTATAATATTTTAACAAAAACAATTTATAGCGCTTAAAATACGCACTTTTGGTAAAAAAACAAAGTTTGAGGTGCAGCATATGAAGCATGAAACTTAATAATACACTAAAATGTAATCTACTATGCATGTAGACAGCACCATTATACATTATACCAAAAAAAACATTTCCTATTTTATTTTCAGACCCATGTTAAAAATCTTTATCCTTTAAACTATTCAAACCTTTAAAACAGTACATTACGATACACGTGCGAATAGCAAAAAGTTCGTAATGAGTGGCGATAGAATAAAACACGACCGAAGGGAGTGTTTAAAATCGACACGAGTTGCGAATTACCTATTCGCACACGTATCGTACGACGACGTTTTACAGTACAGAATGAAAATGAATGAAATTTGATAATACATTTATTTTACTGCCATTTAGGTACGTTTTTTACGGTCAGACACCCACTACACAATACTTGACAGACAACACCCTGTCAATTGCACTTTGTTTTTATACAGGGGGTCCATCATGGTTGCGGCTTGCTGCATGAAGTTATATTATTAAATATGTAGGTATATTCGGGTATGAAATATAATCATTTTAGTCATACAACACTCGCATTTTTTAAAATATTTTTTTAATACGTTAACTGATTCGGTACCAACGTAAGCATATCATAATACTAGATCGTGTTCTTTTTAACGAGTCTCCAGCCAGCTATATTTCACGGCGTTGAAATAAAAACTAAACTTGTGGCGGTAAAGACGGACACAACATTTTATTGTACATTAAGTTTCTAGTAACACATAATGAAGTAATTTACGGACTATGCTGCGTCTAATGATCTTAGTTTAAGAGGGTGCTTCATTCACGGTTTATGTCTTTGCATTACAGCTGAATGATTATAATTTGTTAGAAAATGGAAGTGAGGGAACACGACATAATCCAGGTACTGGTAGTAGCCCTGTTGCAATAAAATTATTTTAGAGCAAAATAACATTTACATAATAATATATTCAAATACTTGCTTTTTACTTGTCAAGTACAATCACGTCTATTAATATGTATACACATCAAGAAGGTTCAAAATTGAATACAGGTGCATATATATATATGAAGCCGACCGTACATGAGTAATTGACAAGTTCTAGAGCTGTATTCTTTATTCACTTATCAAAATTTTCTCAGATAACCAAATCATTAAATACATAATCGCGACCTCCTTTAATCCTGGTAGGCAAAAAATTGTTTTCCAAAATTTCCATACATTTTTAAACTTTCCATTGCGTTACCGCTACTTATATAAAAGTGGTAACGAAATGGAAATAAAATCTTGGGACACTTTTCAAACACCTACTAGGATTGAAAGGGTTCGTGATTTTGAGTAGAAAACCCATAAAATTTTCCAAAAAAAAAAGTTTGGGGGAAAACACAACTTCCTTTGTTTACTTCTACAAATTTCTTTGCCGTATATCAACAAATAGATTTTTTATTGAAACATCCCCTAAAACTATATTTCTAGATTTAAATTCCTGCTAGTCTATTATCGTCAGGTTTTTATTGACTATCACCATGGCTGTCACGTTAAATAACAAGTAAATATGTAGGTAAGTGCGAAAGTGACGCATGGCGTGATAGTCGATAAAATGGCAATACTAGCCCTTCTGGTTCTTGTTTGATAGAAATAATTTATTTACTCTTCAATTTACGCCAAGCTGCTCAAGTAAAGTAACTGCCTTTAAACTCCGTCCTCGAAGATTGTAGCTAAGACGTCAGAACACCACAGCCTCATTAAGTCTGACGTTTGAGTAGGAAGAATCGTAACATACATTTTGGCTACGAAATTCGAGCAGAAGCTACAGTATACTGTACTCGTACCAATCGCCGTACCACAGCGAACTAAGTATAATATAAGGTTATAAGGCTAGCAAATTAGTCACCGATATTTTAACAGTTCATACTTTACTTTAAAACAATAAGCCTTAAATATTTATTTTATCTTTTTCTCTAATTAAAGAAATATTTACATTAGAGCATTACTGAAATGTAGCTCTATCTGAGATATAAGGGTTTGAATAATGGCTGAGGTCATCCTGTATATGACAACTTATAATTCCCCATATTATAATTTGTTATTATAGGTTACCTATACCTATGACAAATACTTCCGGTTAAATTCTTTGGTAAACGTACGACATTAACCGGCAGAAATCCCTAAAAGGGAGAAGTTTGCCTTTGTAGGTACATGATATATCTTTTTGTTAGTTGTAGGTATTTGTCAATTGTGTTTGTGTACAATAAAGTGTTACTTACTACGCTTATATAATTATGGCACAAGTTCCTTGTACACAGATGATTTCCAAAATACGTGTTGCTGATAAGTAATTTTTTCCTAAGCATTAGGTATCAGTTAAAAAACTTGCTTTTAGTTTTTATTAAAACTTCTCAACATGCATTTTCCCTCTTGTTAACTAGAGAGAAGCTTTTCTGTGTTCACCTAACTTCACCTATGGACGACGGCGATAAATAAAAAAGTTACATTTGTTTTTGATATTCGTCTGAAAATAGCATTATAACTCCGAAAACTGTTTCTTATTAATTTTTTTTTCGTTTTAAGTTCAGTTTTCGAGTAAAACTGCTTTGCTGATCTTAATAAAGTACGAAAATAAAATTGATTATTATTACCATTTTGTTACAGGCGTCCGATTTTATTCTCCATAACCCAGTATTTAGTCCACCACTTTCACCTAATAGTCCAGTATATTTTAGATTCCATTCAATCTCAATAGTCTATACACCCTTGCGGGTGCTGCCTCTGCGTGCGTCACATGACTCGGGCAGGTGCAACATCCGCTCGGTGTAGGTACCACTTATATTTCATTAAATTGTCACACATGCATTTGTGGTGCCACGGTGGGTGCTGATGGTCACCATGCTTTAAATTGTCGCCGATGTGCCGGCAGGCACCCGCGTCACCATGCCCTCAACGACACTCTCCAGAGGGCCCTTAGGTCGGCTGGTGTCCCATCGGTGCTGGAGCCTCCAGGTCTTAGCCGCAAGGGTGGCAAAAGGCCTGATGGCTTGATTTTAGTACCACGGGAAAGGGGGAAGTGTCTAGTATGGGACGCTACATGCGTCAGCACCTTCTCCGCATGTCACATCGGTTGAACCTCACGTGCAGCCGGAGCGGCAGCCGAAACACAAGCCGTGCTAAAGCGAAAGAAATATGCTCCTCTCGGCTCTAGCTATTATTTCGTTCCTTTTGCGGTTGAAACAGCGGGCTGCTGGGGCGCTGATGCAAAACGTTTTATCCGCGACATGGGCCACCGACTCAGGCAGAAGGGCGAAGACCCGCGCTCAGAGTCGTTCCTAGTGCAAAGGCTGTCCATAATTATACAACGCGGCAATGCCGCTAGCATTATGGGCACTTTTGCACTTGGAACGGTGGGGAGCGAGATGTAAAAATATTTTAAGTAGTTTATATTTATTTGGAAATAAATTTTTGTGTTTTTATAAAGTATTAAGTCAGGGAAAAAGTATTTTTGTATTTTGTATGCAAATTCTAAACGTCCATAGAAAAAGCTAAAAAAAAACCCAAAATGAACTTTGTGCCATTTATACTAACACTACCATGGGTCCATACATATAACAGATGTTTTCACTGCTTGATTCGCAAAAAAGGTGTATTGCATGAAAATCCAAAAGAGTATCGCATAGAGATGTTCTTATGGAATACAATAGGCAACGCTATATCTCTACTTTTTTAATATCTCTGTCAGTCAATGAATTGACAGATTGAAGTGCTTGATTAGAAAAATAATTTTATAACGCGCTGCACAAAAAGTATAAACATTATATAAACTGTGTTTTACTGATCGCTTTTGTAGGAATGCGTATTTTTACACGCCCGCCAAGAAATAGCGTATAATTACCGCTATACTGGCTGCATAAGGCTTTCCTTTGAATCCCTCGTCGTTGACTGCATTTTTCATGGGATAATGTAGAAAGGAGCAAAATGAACGACGGCTTTAGCCTCCGGGAAACTGCGAGATAAAACTACCGGACCCTTATTTGAATTATGGGACTTTGACCAGCCGGTGTCTTTGAACGACTTTATTTCGTAGAGCGTTTGATAAATTTAATTAAGCTGCGAGCTTGTTGAACTGTATTAAATTGGTATTGAAGATGTAGTTAAAATGGAGAACGGTGACTGATATCGGTTACGCAGAGCGTTAGTGTTTCTAACGGAATTGAATTAAAATAATGGAGTTGTGTGTTAATACCGTTAGATCGGTGTAGACGAATTATGCGTTCTAGTTGCGTAAGGCACAGGTTTAATGTGACCGAAGACGATGGGTTTTGCGTAGAAATTATTGATGTGTACCTAGTCTAATGTAAAATTTCGTTTTTTCCACACTATTTGTTTTTTAACTGTAGTTATGTCAATTTTAAATAGAAAACTTCCGTGGGTATTAGACATATTTATATACTTACGTCAATGAAATCGAAAATAACTAGCTGGAGATGTTTTGGAACAATCCGTGTTCCTTAATCATGAGATACGCTCGTGACGGTTGTCTATACGCGTATATATTTTTTACTTTATTGACGTGAGTAACCGGTATTAGTAGTTAGCCAATAGCAAAATTCGTAGTCTCTTACATTATAGTACCTACCTATAAAATATCGTGCTCTTTCGCAGCCCCCTAAATTGCAAAGTAGTTATTTACTTCATTTTTATATTTCAACTAAATTTAGTTACATAAGAAAAAAAAAACATAGCTCGAAAGAAAAATCACATGAAAACCAGTTTGACAAACTAAAATACATTTCGTAGCCAATTAAAAGCTCTCCCTGAACTAGGTGACCTCGTTATTGCTTTAATTGGGTAAAATCTAACCTTTAACGAGATTTGGATGTTTTATTTCTTTGCATGTTTTGCTGAATTTAATCAAATCAAAAACTTTATAAATATGTGAATTAGTGATTTTAACAAAAAAGTTTGATATACTAAAAAAATAGAACGCATGTAAACTTGTAGTCGTAAATCCCCTTGATCGGTATGAAAATATAATAAGACTCGCAGTTTACGACAGAAGGCCCGTTGTCAAAAGGCCTACCACGAACATCGAAAACTCAACATTTTCGAGCGGCATCTTTGTCGCTCGAATTTGTGAGTGCGATAGAGAGGAGAATACAAATTTTCGTTAGTTCGATTTTTGCGGTAGTAGGCCAGCTCAATCTTCACTTGTTTCACGGATATGGTGACATTCAGTTGCAGTAACAGGCTAAATTGGGCACTTCGTACGTTCTGTATGGGCCTCTATGCTTCGCGTGAAGACGTAAGGTTGCTGGATGAGATAATGCGCTGGTAATATAATATTATTCGTATAAATATGTTACGTGACGTAAATGAAACTGTGAATTCCTTAGAAAGAAAGGACTCTTCTATTTATTTTTGTTTTGTATCTTTCGTAGACGTTTTTGCTTAAAAAATAGTTTAACAGCTATGAATATAACTCATCATTCTTGCCCTACATGCCTACATACCGCAAAACGGCGCGGCGATACATTCAGGTTTTTTCACTGGCATTTGTGGGTTCCCCATAATAAATGTACTTATTTTTGACATTTTACAGCAGTTGATTTTTTAATATCACTGTCTGTCATTTAATTGGCAGATTGAAGTGCTGGAGTAAAGACGGAGCATCCAGCAAATTTATTTCCTGTTGCACAAAGTAAGTGCGCGCCACGCCATGAAATATTTTACGATTCTTGATACACAAGCCTACTGGGGTGGGCTTCACGTATTCGTCCCTCTTCGGTGATTTGTAAGGATGTAGTATTTGTGCCGCCACATATGTTTGAATGAAGCCCGTGCGGTGCGTTAGATTTTTTTTTTTTTGCATGTTCCAAGTTGTTTTGTTTTGTAAAAAAAGCAATATCCTCGACATATGTAACGGGCAAGTTAGCTATGACATCTAAATAACAAAAAAATTAGAAAAACTAAAAAGGGTATTAATAGTATGTCATTAATATTTAATTTTAACTATAAAACTCTCGTAGACTCGAACATATTAAATAATATTTAAAACGGGTCACTCACGTAATTTAGTCGATTTTCGCTCGACATGTTTCGTTCTTTGCGAAGAACGTCATCAGGAGCGACTACCCGCGACAGAGGCAAGTCGTACACTGCGGGCTAATGCCCTAATCCCTATCTGCTCTGCTACTTGCAGCTGGCGGTGTGGTAGCGGCGCGGGGGGCGACACGGCGGACGATCTACCCTCGTTCTCATTATCGCTTTCGCGAACCGGGTTACAAACAACACTCACTACGTCACTCGCTAAGGGCACGTTCACACAGTCCACTGACGCGGTACCCAAAACCGTTTTCCAACTGGGGGGCACTGACCAACCACAATCACGGTTGAAGTTCGGATGACGACTTATTTCGATAGCCTCCCGTATTTACCGCTGAACTACGAATTTTTCTCTAGCCAACACGGTTACCCTATCAAACCTAATATAATGCGTCGAATCCGAGTCCAATACGTGTTCCGTTACCGCAGAACCACGGCCATCTCGGTTTTTCATACTGGGTATGTGTTCCGTGAGTCTCTCCAATATAATTCTTTCCACAAGAACACGGAATCATATATATATACCCCAGGACCATTTAAGGGCTCCTTGTCCTTCGGCGAACGCAACCATTGTCTCAGCTGATGACGTTCTTCGTAAAGAACGAAACATGTCGAGCGAAAATCGACTAAATTACGTGAGCGGCCCGTTTTAAATATTATTTAAAATATTTAATTTTGTCGTAGGTACTGTAATTCAAATAGATTGTATTGAAACTGGCATCATGAATTTGATTCACAGAAATGTGCATAGAGCACGTAGATGCAACTGAGTTATGCTGCGATATAGTGATGCGAAATCGAAATGTTTTAAATGGTAATATCATGATTTAATTCAAAAATAAACTAGATTATGAATTTAAACATAAACTTACTAGTTGATTGAATAAAATAATGATTACTTTATAATTAGGGAAAAATGTTAAATAAAACAACAGACCGCAACTAAAAAAATACTATTTGGAATACTATATCTTAATACATATTTAAAAAAATATACAGAGAAAATTTAAATACTACAAACTAAATAAAACAAGTCCCCTAACAACTATGTTAGACTATCAATAAACATACAACTTATCATAAACACAACCCATCCGTCGCCTTTCCTGGTGCAAAAGTTCCCAAAATACTGGCGGCGTTCCCTCACGGCGTGGCCATGGACAACCAGACAATTGATTTATTCTTCTGGTTTAAACTTTTTTTATTCTTTTTTGCTTGGTTATAGAGAAAAGTACCACTTTATCACTTGTTGGTAGAGTCCTTTTCTATACAGTGTGTAAGTCTAATACTGGCGATAGATTTAACCAAACATAGAATTTTAGTGTTATCAATAATTAAAAAATATTTTTAAGTTACACTTAATTATGACCCCATAATTATTTTTTTTATAAAATTTGCAGCAGCAATGTACTATAAAAGTTTGACGCTGACATTTGTCAACGAATGTTTAAGGCGAGTGTGTTTGCATTACATTGCGGGCCGAATTATTTTGTATGGATAAAATTTTAATTGCAATTCCATTTAAATTCCATTACATTTCTTATGTCCTATACTAACCACCGTTAAGAGGTTCGCCCGTATTCGATTTAAACACTGTATATGAGTCTTTTTGGCAGTAGCGCATTATCGGAAAGTGTCAAAGTGATACCTTTTACTAAAATCAACTACTTTTAATCACCATATGGAATGGATTCAGGAAAGCAAATTTGACAGTTACTTGTTTAAGTAAGGAGCGGTTGACTCGAAAACCAAACTCGATTAAAAATAAATTAAACTAAGCCCATTAGTAACCTCCAATATAGTATCAATCAGTTGGGTGAACTCGTAAAACATTGAGTACGTTCTTTTAAGTTACGGTTAGAATATTGTTTTATTTTAGTGATTATTGAATTACTTTTATTCGTCGAATTGCATTTAATTATTAAATTGAAAGGTAATTAATGTAGATCGAAATTACCTTAAGCAAGCATTTTCTTATTTCAAAAAGATTTGTTGAACATTGTTTTCATTATAGGTATATAACATTGTTTCAATTATTATTATTTTTTTGTCAAAAATTATACAAGTATATGACCACCACACTAGGCTAGGCCTGTTCCGTGGGCTCAATATCATCGTATACCAATATATACGACGTTATCAGTTTCCTACGCTGATAACTTATAAATTGGTATACGATGAAATTTATTCATGATCTTCAACCATATCACCGACTAACCACGAGTGCCCAACACTGGTGCAACGTATGCTTACTGACTGGCAATTTAGCCCAATAATCCGTTTGGCTACCTTGTGTTGAACAGGCAGTATGGCGCGTAAGTGTTGTCATTGTGTTCCGATTACTGTATTCACGTCTGATTATGGAATGGCTGGCTTGTGTTCATGTTCATGGCATGCTTGATTGATCATAATTTCCGAATAACCATATAAAAACCATCGTCAAAAAAATTATAGATTTTATGCGTGACAGAAAAAATAGCGTGAAAAAACTCTTATTATTATTTTATTTGCACTTGGGAAACAAACAGAGAAAATCGTACAATCAAAATATTAATGCTCAATTTAGACAATACACTTTTAATCATTGTTGTTATAATATAATATGACCTTGTTACAGTGAGTGCCTAATCGCTATCTATTAATACTTATACATGGTGCCATTTGAGTCGTGAACCATAGTACGTTTTTTAGGTCCAAAAACAACTAGCAATTAAAAAAAACGATTAGATAAATACATATAAATTGCCATTTAACTTCAGATAAGGGATGTGTAAACGTTTGTCGAGTCAATTTCGAATGGATTACATAATGCACCGTAGGGGATATAAATACTGTACGAGTATTTACCCTTTTTACTATTTATCACAAGAGCCTTCGTATTTCAGTCATTTGATAGCGTTAGACTTACATTATTTGTATTGCCGGGTGCGTAGCCAAGATGCCAATCGCTCACGCTCAGTCGCTAACGAAACGCAACTGTCATTGTCACACTAATAAGGAAGAGAGTGATAGAGAGAGGTAGCTACGATACGTTAGTAAGCGGGAGCGATTGGCATCTTGGCTACGCACGCTGTTTACTACACTTATCTGTGGTTCTTCGTATATTATACAGCGATTTAAAAAAAGCAGGGGTTTCAACTGAATGTTTTTTTTAAATGTTTATTTCACGATTACTTTGTTATTATAGGAGTAAGTAGTCGCAGATTTTAAAATGCATTTTATAAAACTTTCGGAAGAAGTCATAAAATGTTTCCATAAAAAGTGTAGGCACAAACGATAAGTAAAAACTTATTCAAATATGACTAGAATCTAAAACGGGATATTTATCATGTATGCTTGTTTTTCACTGAGCATTCGATATTTCGGCACTGTTGCAAGCGCCATGTTTTTGGAGTAACTGTCGTGCTGCGAGTTTTTAGTTGTGGTCTACCCGCACACCATAGCGATCCACCTTCGTATGATCATGCAAAAATGACAGTGTTAGCTTAAAATCATATAAATACTCGTCCCATCCCATTCTAACATGAATCATCATTTAGGTACAGTCGAATTCATTAAAATGTGTAGATTTCTTCACCTGAATCCTCTATAATAATTTAATAAGCCGCCAAATTGAGAGAGAGTCGAACAACGAATTCATTTTGGTGCAACTAATTTTGTTTTTGTTCGGACGGACGGATCGAAAGTTCGATTTCTAGAAACCGCTTGTTGATTCAGATAGTAAGTAACATCTTAAGTTGATATAGCGAAAATGCCAAAATAAAGCATCTTCCCTTCCCATTACAGTAATTGATTCGATAAGACGCGGGTAAAGTTTCTGTTTGACAAGGGATCGGGCTCCATGCGAAACTTAGAATCCAGCGAATGTGAACGTTTTCACGTGATTTTGGAGGTTCCCAGGAGTCTTTGATACTGAATAAATGGTTTGGTGAATTGAGACCAGAATAATTGTCAGAAATTTACCTTTTTCTCCTGTTTACTTAGTTTCCACGAGTTTTTTTCAATGTTTTTTTTTGGATATTACGGCATCCGTAGCAAAAACATATAGCTACTAACAACAGTTGTGATTGTATACGAGTAGCTGCTTTATAGCAAATTTAATACTACGGCTACTTTAAAAAAATATCTAAGACATTAAGGGTCACTCACTCACTGAATTTAATAAAATCTCAGCCATAACCTGTACGTTATTAAGTCACAATTACATGTTTACTATCGCTTATTCCGTCGGTAACAAGATATATAGTTAAATACCATTCGAGTTCAGACGAAGCCCAATTAAACGGTAATTGGGATGGGGTAGTTTGAAATCCAAATTTGGGATCATCAATCTCATTTTAAATCACGTAGCGTTAGTAAAATTTAAATGAGGCCGATATCGATATTTAAAATGTACCTGTGCATTTTGAATTGGCTCTAAGACTCGTTATATATTACCATCATATTAATATTATGTTACGGTAATAACCTATTTTAAGTAAAACACGTTTTTGATTGCTAAAACTAGTTTCTCAGGCGCTTTCATTAGTTTTCCGAAACGCCTTGGTGAATACTAGTTTTGAATAGTATTGACTTTAAGTAAACGCAAAAATCGTTACTCATAAACGCAGATTAAATACAGTTTAGCTAAATAATTGTTTGTCGTTTGACGGGGAGAACTAGCATTCTCTCAGTCATCATCTTAACCTTCTGAAAACGAGTACTGTAAAGGGCTTGAAACGTAGGGTCATGATGTTAATAAACGCGATTAATCAGTTCTAAAGTGTTCAATTTCAACGAATAACAATCGCGGTAACAGAAGACAATATTATAATTTAACTAACATGGCTGTTAACTTTTTTATGAATATGGGCCACTGGCCCATATAGTCTTTAGTTTAGTCTTTTTAGGTGTTTTTACGGTACCAAGACACTGGTCTTGGTACCGTAAAAACACCTAAGTTCACCTAACTATACATAGAATAGGTAGTCTAGTACTACGACTATGGTCCAACGTAATTAAATATCAATAAGTTTCACGTGAATTTTCGGTATTTTACAATTTACTATGGTTTTGCCATAAGACTGAGTCTTTAAAAATATTCACATTAAAGATATTAGAGTGAATCGTGCACCATAGTTGGGAGGTTATGGACCATAGTTGGGAGGTTTTGGACCTTAGTTGGTAGGTTTTGGACCATAGTTGGAAGGTTTTGCGGTAAATATCAGTTATGAGAAATTACAACTTTTTGTTGAAACAAATCAAATTATTTAATTTAATATTTTCGATTTGTTATTAAAGTAGTAACACTCTTCAGTATATGACATCTATTTCAATTAATGAGAAATTGTTCAAATATATATCAATTAAAACTAATTAAAACTAGTTTACCTGTCTAAAGCCTTTACAAAGTTTTTGTTTCTTCGAAATACAACTCAAAATTGCTTCTACCGTTGCTTAAATTAAAAGTTGTACCTATTCCATACATCGGACCGATGCGTGTACCTGCAGGCCTACCACGAACTTCGAAAATTGGCATTGACGGAAAACGCTCTTTATCAGTTCAATATGCAAGTGTGACAGAGAGGGAGATACAAATTTTCGATTGTTACATTTTCGTGGTGCTAGGCTAGCTCGTATATTCAGTACGGTGAGCAGGAGTGCTCGATTTGCATGGGGCGTTATTAATCCTCAGTAGCAATGTTTGACTTTTTTATCTCGTTCCGACTTTTCTAGTGCTCCACTTGTATTTGCAATTAAAGTTGTATTGAGATATATGTCAGTATTTCGTATTTTTTTTTGTTTAAAGAAAGGGACTGGAAAAGTAATAAAGAAGAAAAACAATTTCCAATCGAAGTTACAGCAGCGCTTTTTGGCGTGTTATAAAACATATCTAAGAATTTGATGATATGTTACAGACCTTGGCCAGTAGGTAAATAAGAAGGCATCAGATCACATGTTTGTCGACATCGGATTCGTTTTGGACGACAATTACACGAAATTTGAGACATTTTTTACTTAACAAGCCTCGGTACTTAATCTATCATCATCATCATCATCTCGCCATCGGATGAAAACAGAACACTATCATCACAGTTAATATTATGTCCAGACGACACCTTTTATAAGATACAAATGGAGCTGAGAGACTGGAAGTAGAGAATGAACATGTTACAAAATATACGATGTCTGTCATAACTGTCATAAAACTGGATGTTTTTTTTTTACTTTTTTAATATGGTTGTGATTTTATTGAGTTACTATTAATGATTATATTTTCGATCTTGATTATATTAAAATTTACTATTAACAAATCCACTGTGCTTTTTTTGAATTACTTTAATTTTTAGGATATATTATTTAGCTTAAATTAAGTTAATTACTCAAAAACACTGGTATTCTAATTATCTCCACTTTTAAGATGATAACTAATTTAATTTTATCTGATGGTAAGGTATTTGCGAGTTTGTAAACAGTATGAGTATTCGACATGACATTGATATATCATAGCTGTCATTTACTTAGTAAAGTAAATTGTAATGCCCATTTTACATTTGCGTGCAACATGGTATTATTTTGTGTGACAAACATTAAAAATAAAAATGTATGAATTTAATTAAACTAACTATGCCATTGTTTTCGTTAGCTATATGCCGACATATCATAATACGATATTATCGTATCAAAAAAAAGCACGGTGTATATGTATATAAGTTTTCTATATTTTTTGTGCTTGATTATTTTTTAATAATTCGTCTTTTAGAACAAATATTTGCTAAAAGCCTATTATAAGTAAGTGGTTTTAACCGGTTATCGGTTAGTTTTCGACCATAACCAATCAAATACCCGGATTTGCTAATTTACGTTATTGCATACCCTGTATTCGGTGTTAATTTTATATCCAGGTAAATCCCGGATATTGATAGTGGCAGCTCTGACCTAAAAGTTTATTTGACTGTAGATTAAATGTTCCATGGAAGTATATCTTGTAAAATGGGGCTTGTTGGTTTCTGAACGCATTTTAGAGCACTAATGATACGTGCGTAGATAAAGTATATTATACCGTTTATACTCCATATACGTAACGGTTAAAAAAGATTACTTTTAAAGGCACAATAACATGGTAATCTCATTAAAAAACATACATGCAAACGCTCTTTGTAATTTTGAAAAGATACCACTAAAGTCATATCTCTGGCTATAATATCGTAATGTCTTTAATAAACGCTCATGCTCGGATTAACATCCTTGAAACTTATTATTGTGAAAAATTGTGTCATTATCAGATAAGATTCTGTGACCTTTATGTTTGTGAATATATGACCTTTAGTTTAGTTTTTAGAGCTCTCAAAAAGGTGACATCGGAACAATATTATTACCTGCTCTATCTTACCCTATTCTTAAAATGTCACGTTGCTTTGGCTAATGAAATGTTTGATAAAAATGATCTTGTGTGTATATTTTCCCAAGTAAATATATAGAAACAAAAGTTTTCCATCTATTCTCGTTCGATAGCAATATATTTCATGGGAACACAACTTCACAGCGTTTATTTGCATCGGTTCGCAAAATTCAATTCTGCATCACTATCGGAACTACAGTGACGTAAATGGTATCTCTGTTTTATTGTGATTCCTGTTGTGTGAATAATATGTTCAATGGAAAAGTAAAGTCATCGGACTTGACGAAATAGTTTTTATTAATATTTTTTATATTTGTAGGTAATTGAAGCGACTTAGACTGTTTTTTTTCTTTAAATTTATATGATACCAGTAAGTACCGTCTTATAAATAAAGTTTAAAAAATTGGTTTACGTGATAAAAAAATATCAAGCAATAACAAACTCGTATACTAACTCCATGCCGTGCAAACGAGTAACGCTATCTGTCGATACATGGGGCTGACGTCAAATTTCTACTTCTTGGTGAAGTTGAAACATAAAGTTTTTAAGGGACCCTCGGTACGAGAGTCCGACTCGCACTTGGTGGGTTTTTTGTTTATTCTTGGCACTTCTTTCGAAAATGGACATACATATGTTTATAATTCTTTAAGTGGTTTTTGCAGCAGTTGTAAACATTGCAAATATTTTTAACCGACTTCGAAAATTAGACGGAGTGGCACCGATTTCAAACATATCAGTTGGTAGCGCTATGTGGTGTCACCTCCATTTGTTTGATTACTTGTTTCTGAATCTTACAGTAGGTAAATGAAAATGAACACTTTATGAAGTCGGTTTTATTTTTAGTTCAAAAGTTTTTAGAATTATCTCATATCACAACAGAACTGGGTAAGTATGAGATTAATTGGGATTACATAAAAATTAATTAATATGCTATAATATATTTTATAATTTGTATATAGGTACTTCAAATGAATATAAGAGGAAAGTATTTTTGCCAATTTAAACTTCAGGCCAATACGTACTTAATCCGATTTAAAGCAGCAGATGAAACGTAAACCACTGAATAATATTATCCCAAAATTCCTTGCACAATTGAACTCTCAGAATGTCAAATGAACGCCGTTACATTATGCTCAGCAACGAGTAAAACAACACATGCAAAAACAACGTGTTTTACCGTATCTACTTTTGTTTTACGGCCAGCAAACACTGCCCTTTTACGAAACGAAACAGAAATGCAGTGAAAATATAAAAATATCGTAGTGAGATGCGAGTTGCATCGACTCCCTCGGGGTAAGCTTGCCCATCGCGCACTGCACATACAATCGTGGCGGATAGTTGTTAGTTGGTTAAATTCAAGCTCTGGTGGAATATGTTAGCTTTTCGGACAGATTTCTTGGCTCAGAGATTTTATATTTGTTTACGAAAGTACTTAAATTGTTTTTTCGGTACGTGTACATATATATAGGTTATCATTAGAGTCTTACTTTAAGCTATTGAACCATTTTTTAAACAGAGACTTGTGGAACGTATAAAGTTAGGTATATAATATGTTGGGGGGCTACAACGGGAAACCTCCTCGAGTGCCAGGGCTCTTCCCATTCTCCTTGATCCGGTTGATCCGGGAAAAAGGGAAGGGTTCCTGGACGGTGCTTCCTGGGGGCAACGGTAAGCGATCTCTTGGAAGATTCCGAGGATTTCTTACTGGTGCTGCAAATATCCTGTCAGGGGGGGTTGGGGGGTTCCGTACAGGAAGTACTCTCATTGAGGGAGAGAACTTCTGAGTGTTGGCGTGAGGGGGCCTCCGGGTCTGCCGACAGGAATGCCGCTGTCCTGTATAAAACTGCGGTCCCGTACCCTGTCTAGGCAGAGGGCCTATGATGACGGGCCGGGGGTTGCCACTGCTGGCCGGCGCCGGCGTGGTGGCTGCGAGGATGACCACCTCTATAAAAAATCGCAAAGGCAACCTGAGGGGGTGGAACCCGGGGTTTTTCCATCTCGCTCCCGGAGTGGAGGTTGTCATGAGGGACCAGCGTGTGGTGTCGCCCTGCACGCTACCTTCGGGCGGGGGAGCTTCGGCTCCAGGGGCTTCGGCCTCAAGGAGGGGACAGCTTCGGCTGTCGCAGCAGGCGGTGTTCGCGGTTGTGAGCCTAGGGCAATCCCGTGTCACCGTCACCAACGCTGCAAGATGGGCATACCGTGGATGGTTTAGTGGGTAGTGCGGGTCCGGACCTGCGAGTCCCACATACCCGTCCTAGTTCCCCGGCTAGGCGGGATGCCTAAATGCATTCCTCCACGTAAAAAAAAAAAAAAGGTATATAATATGTTATAGGTCACTCAATGAGACAATTATGTTTGACGAAAATGGTGGGGCGGTTTGCGCTTAAGCGCATCTCGCTCCAACCCCAATGAGACTGAACTGCTCTGCTCAAGGTCAGCGCTATAACTCATTGCGGGACCTGCGTGCGTAGCCAAGATGCGAATCGCTCACGCTCAGAAACGTGTCATAGTTATCTCTCTCCATCACTCTACCTTATTATTGAGACAATGGCAGTTGCGTTTCGTTCGCGACTGAGGGTTAGCGATTGGAATCTTGGCTACGCATACTGTACCTACTAGTTTTTGAGTGAGAAAATTCATTGTTTAAAACATCGTAAATATTCATTTATAATTTATTGTTGTTTTAGTCTTTTTAAATACATATTGGTTGGAAAACGAAACAACGCTATAACAATGAAATGTCACGTATTTTTAGTCCTCGACTTGAAAGGTTATTCCACAATTTTACTTCTACAAAGTTGGCTTTATTACAGCAAGTACATTTTACGGAAATAGATAGAGGAACAGGCAAATAGGCGTTCTTTTGGGCAGTTAGTATCGCAATGCGTCCGCTTGCCCAGCGCGGCCGTAACTTCACGCGCTACCGCCGCCGGTAACGAGCAGCCACATAAAATAAAATGTCAGCAGCGAAGGGATCCTCTAAATTTACCTAAATGCCAAATAAACTGCGAATTGCTTTGCCATTTATGAGAGCTCTGGATTTCACTTTTGATGATCTTTTAACCGGCGTGAAGTTCTGTGCTTGAACTTGGTGAAATAAACAGTAGGTAAGTACGTCTGTTTATTAGTCAAGTTACCTCATTATCATCTAAATTCCATGCTATCAGTATATTTGTTGCATTTATTGCGGTCATACCTTGTAAGTACCTACTTTACCACTATTTAGCACGCTAACACCCGTTCCGTTTTCGTCTTAATGAAAATGAAGTATCGAGGACACCTTTTAAATGAACAAAAACTTCATAGTTGAATCTCCCGTCGCTTTTATGCATGATAGTCTAATTTGGTTTATGACAGTAGTTTACAGTATTCATTAATTTATAATTCGAATTAACATTGTTAATTCGAATCTGTATCAGTTACTTAATAAAAATATGGTACGACTAAGATAAAATAGAGAATTGCCACATCTCTCAACAAACTTAAACACATACATTATTACACACTAAACACACAATACGATAATTCCCTAATATTATAAGGTTTATTTAAACCGTTGTGCGTGTTTCTTCTCTATATGTAATGTCCTGGCAGAATATCAGCGATGTGGCTTGCCGCATCATCATGCTGAGCCAGCGCCAATTCCCTGCCACGGCACACTGTAGTATTATTATTATTACTAGATCTTTGTATGTAAACTTGTTTTAATTCATTACTGCATGACTGTCTTTTAGGGTGGTACATTTTCCAAATGTTTGATTTATCTTTGACTTTGCTCCGCTTCCGGGTCCAGCTTATCTTAAACGCATATATACCAAAAATCAGGGAAATCTGACAATATCTAGAGGTTGCGCACTGAGGCAACTTTTGTTTGAAATTTATTTAAATATCAACTTCTTCATACAAAAGTTGCCTCAGTGCGCAACCTCTAAATGTTGCCCGATTTCCCTGATTTTCGGTATATATGCGTTTAAGATAAGCTGGACCCGGAAGCCGAGCAAAGTCTGAAAAAATATCACAATATTTTTTTTTACCATACAAATGTGAAACACCCTGATGTCTTTTGTTTGTAGTATTTATTTATTGTTTTTGTCTTTTCTTGTAATACCTACCATAATTTTGTATATGGCATTCCATAAAAACATCGCTAAGCGATGCTTCTATGGATTTTCATACAATATATTAACCCTTTTTTTAATTTCTATACTCGGCATACGACTTTTTTCACATTCTGCCGCCATTCAATATATCGCTTTTTTCGTCATTTTGGCTGTCGTTTGAAAAACTAGTGTATGCAACAGCTCATAAGTGGTTCATTAAAGCCAAGGGTTGCTGTACTACTACTACTATAATAGTAGTATAGTATATTGTATGAAAATCCATAGGAGCATTGTTTAGCAGTGTTCTTATGGAATACCATAGACTATGTTATAATGTATACATTTTTAATATCGCTGTCAGTCATCTAATTGACAGATATAAGTGCTAGAGGAGAAAACTTCTATAAAAATGATTTTGACAGACTTTCGATTAAAAATGAATACTAAAATCTGTTTTTGTATTCATTTATTAAGGTACGCACGAATACACAAGTTTAACTTATAACACCCCTCTTTTCCGGCGGGAGTTTAAAGAAATATGGGACTCTGTAGCCTATGATTTTCACTTTGGGGTGCCAAATTAGGGAGCGGGGCTCCAGTGGTTTTTACCTAAGGCAAAGGTCGCCATCCAACGTGATAATGAAACAAGTATGATGGGCAGCTTTGCGTCAAGTATAATTTGCGAGAGTTATTTGATAATCTTAGGTTACCTGTGTTTTGCTTAAGCTTGAATGTTTTATTATTTTTAGTAATTTACACACACGTTCAGAATTGCATGGGCAGTTTATGAATTAATTCATTCATAAATTGCCCATGCAATTCTGAACGCTATAGTACTTTGGCATTATTTACTTACACTAAATATAATATATATACGAGTATTTCGGACCCGATGAATTTTGATTACATAATTATGAAGGTAATCACATACTCCATATCTCTTAAGCGTTACACTAACACATTTTTCAGTCCTCCGGTAAGCCGGTAAGCGCCACTTTACGCAAAACTAAATTGCCGCCTGCCGGCTCCGTCGGGCTGAAAAATAGTATACAAACCTCGGCCGGTAAATGGGAACGCCTCGGATCACATGTTAGTCGACCTTGGCTTCGCCTCGGCCGACAATTACATGCAATCCGAGGCATTTCCCACTTAAACGGCCTTGGTATGTAATGTACTATTATAATATCACGCGATACATCAAGCGAGACGAGCCGTTTTAATAATATAGAAACCGACACAAGTATTTACATCATAAAGTTACAAAGGTAATCAGATCGGATCCTCAGTATATCAACCGAAGTTCCATTGAAATTAAAGCCTACAATTGTCACTTGACATTTTCATGCGACTTATAAATAACACATTTGACACACTACACAAATTGTGGTGCACACTCAATTCTTAGGTGTTATCTAGCAAATCCATTTATTGAAACACTATCATATATTTTATTTCGTGCATATTACTAGGAAACCATTTCTGTATTTTTTTAGTAAGAAAGAAATAGTGAAAAAAAATCTCAGATGAGATTCGAACTCGTGACTCTGGGATACACGCCCACCGCTCTACTAATTGAGTACGAGATTATTAACCCGTACCTACTTAAGTGGACAATGTGATTTTTCCAAGCAATCTAATTTAAGAGATGAATATGAAGGTCGTACTGAACAACTAGGTACATAGTAAATCAAGTCCCTTTGGGATCAATTCCGGAACACGTGAAAACTTATCAGCTATCGTATGTATGTAACCTATGTATGTATCTATAGGATATCTGATAACCGTATATTATTCGTACGAAATACCTACCTGATAAGGGATAAACTTTCGGGTTATCAAGAGTGTCGCAATAGTAAGCATTATTCATAACCTATTATGTACCAACATTCACAATGCGGATGATAAGATCAACCTGTTACTATAAAGAGGCTTACGTTTTTGAAGCATATGCTAGAGTGAAGTCTAATACCAAAGCATATGTGCAGTGACAAATTAAACGTCCGTGTTACCACTTAATCTAACCGCAGTGTACAGTAACAGCCTAACATCACTTCGCAGTCCGTACACTAGAAGGGTTCCATAAATCAGAGCCGTCATAGTTTAATAACGGCTGACAGATTTGAGAGCGCAGCAGGAATCCAAGCAATATGTCACACAGTCATGGAGCGCGCACTTCTATCTCTGACGTAGGAACTTGGGTCTATATTCGGAAACTCACTGCTGATGTATCGAATTTATACTATCACGCACACTAACCACAAAACCCACTACTTACCATTAATTGACCACTAGTGCCTAAAAATACGTGAGTATTATCCGTAATTTATTTAAATATCAACTGATATATTGATAATAGATAGAGATTTTATTTCGGCGTCCCTTTTTAACACACTCACAGCCAATGACCCGATATCAGGTTCTCTGTTGCGCGCTCTTCGCTGTATATGCATATCCCATATTATTATCGGCTACGCTAGTAGCGCGTAGCACGCGTTGACACTGCGTATGTATCAATTTAGAGTACGCATATGCTTACCATGAGCTTTACGTAGGCACAAGGCGATAGCGACTGTTCGAAATTATTTGCAACTCGCTCTCACCAGAAACCCATTCACTGCTAATTAAATTAAATTAAATTAAATACTCATTTATTTCGGGCAGGACCCATAGATATTTTAGTACTGTACATTCTTATTCACTACTGTTGGTACATACATATTATTCCATTATTTAATTTTAAGGATAAATCGGATGAGCAACTTTAACATTATTATTTACAATCAACATTTAAATTAATAAAATGAGTATTCAGTTGAAATAGAAAAAATAATATAAAATCCAAAAATAAAATGTCAATAAATTACAACACGAAAACATGGAATTGATTAAAATTAAAATTAAAAAATTATATAGAATTACTGAGATCAAAAATTAAATTAGGCAGGTACATGTCGAAATTAAATAATGACGTCACGTCATTAGCAGTGTCGTCACCCCTCAACGCGCCATTTTCGGTACAAAGCGGGAAATGCATGTTATCGGCTACGGCGTAGCGCTACGAAAAATCCTTAGCGGTGAATGTGTTAAGAGTCCGGTATAAATGTTCAAATACGCGCGAGATACGACTTTTACACAATAACACGCGAAAATATAACATTGACACTTTATCCTAATAAATAGGCATACCCAAGCATCCCAACTATACAAGGAGCTACTCAGCCACCCAATATCTCGATATCCACTACTTACACGTTCCTTAATACTCATTTTTAGGGTTCCGTAGTCAACTAGGAACCCTTATAGTTTCGCCAAGTCTGTCTGTCTGTCCGTCTGTCCGTCCGTCCGCGGATAATCTCAGTGACTGTAAGTACTAGCAAGCTGTAATTTTGTACGAATTAATTTATGTAGGTTACACCAACAAAGTGGTAAAATAAAAAGTGTATTTTTTTTTGTGCGAATATGTTTAAAAGTAGTTCATTATTCCGTAGAAGACTACATACTGAATAAGAAAAAAAATGTTTTATTATAATTCAATAGCAATAAGGTCAAAACTAGATAGATGTTTGGAGGTCGCTCATCAAAAAATGGTAAAACAGCTGTTAGAAAATGGTGGATATTTCAAAAACTGACAACAATTTTGGTAAATTCTTTCATTTATTCCATTCAAATTGAAATGATCTCTGAATTTTTGTTTTAAAACATGTACAAATGATTTTGTAACTATGAAAGTTCATGGCAAAAAGTTGAGCTGAATCGGACAAACTTATATACCGGGCTCTTACGGGAACGAGCAAGATGCAAATACTTTCGAATCGCGCACTCGCTAGGGATTGTCATTCTTCAGCAACTCATGGTACCTGTAACGTACAGGTAATATTTGTGCGAGAGCCGCGTACTTAAGTCAAATCCTTTTTAAAATTAAGTCCTAGAGTGTCGCTCACTCGTGGGAAAGTGCAGCGTGGGACGACCCCGGACTAGATGGACGGATGACCTCGTCACGATGGCAGGGAGTCGATGGATGCGGCCCGCGCAGGATTGTACCTTGTGGCTAGCTATAGGGGATCCCTATGTCTACCAGTGGATGTCTGTGGCTTTAGATAGTCGACGATTTGGAGTTGTAACACAGATGCTCTTTTTACACTCCTGGAAAATATGCATGGGTTAATATTTATTTAAATCTTTTTCAATTTACAATAAGACATGCATGAACATGTTTCTAAATAAACCAACTAACAAGGATGAACGCACTAACCAAAAATTTAAATTGATTCTAGATGTCACGTATTTGAGTTCCAGGTTCAGAAAAAGGAAAAAGGTTGTTTAGGGATTATTAATCACCTGGCAATAGAGCGGAGTGGTTGATATATCATTGACTTCAGACTTGTCACGTTTGCAAAACAATAAAAAATAAGCCATATAACACCCCCCTGTTCTGTGTTGAAATACCAGTGTTTTTCAGTCCCTTAAAGGTACAAAAGTTAATTATAAAGTGTCTTACAGCGGCGCATTCATAAAATACTTTGTTGGTAAATAAAACTCAAACTTCACCTGTAAAACGGTACTCCAACTCACGTTTTCGCCACTTTATTGTTTGTTACCCTTTATCGTGAAATGGCAGCCAATATTCCGAGTAACTTTTCTGAAACCAAAAAGTCGATATAAAGTTTGTTTAACGTCTGTTCTTAGTTCCGAAGTGACGTTTTAAAACGTTTAACGAAAAACAAACCAGATGGGTTAGCATGGTTGCCATTTTATCGCTTATCACGCTATGCGTCACTTTCGCACATACATACTTGTTAGAACGTGACAGCAACGTCGGTAAACGATAAAAACCCGACCATCATAGACTAGCAGTTATGCTTGTAAACTAGACGTTTTGTAATATTAATAAAGTCTACAAAGTGCGAAACTCACCCACTTACTAGGATTAACTTGTTATGACTTTTACTATTTTTTTTATTGTATGGTTTCCTAAGTCGTGTCTTTGTAAGTAGAGTGTAGAGTTCAATGTACAGTTTATTTAATATAAACCTTTGAAGATTGTATAAGTATCGTTACCACACAAGTTATGTTTAAATTTTAGAGCGCAAGAATAAAACAAAAATATACCTCGTATATTATACGATGACACCAATAATAACACTTTTCGGCTGTGGCTATGCGAATACTTCACGCATTAGAAATCAGTTGCTGATCGCTTTGAGCAGTTACTGTGTAAGTTAGAAACAGAACCTGTTATACGTTTGGGATAAACCATTTCATTCATAACATCACAGCGAGAACCCACTACGTAGTTGAAAAAAAGTGAACTGATTAAAATATATATGATAATTACTACGAATTAGACTATCCGTCTAGGCTAATTCCGTCATTCTATTCCGTCTAATGCTTGCCTGCGTTGAATATAAGTAGTACTCAGCGCTGCCAGCTCAGTCGATAAACAGCCTATCCAGACTTCATCCACTGACTCGGCAATTGCGTACTGTGCTAACTAATATTCAACCTAGAAGAGCATTAGACGTATTTACTAGTCCCTATGACAATATTAGCCTTATTTAAAACATTAACCTTATTTAAAAAATTTGCATATTAGTCCTACATTCTTATAATTGATTGATCTGAAATCAGAAACTAGGGCGAAACAAGATTAACGTACTTATAAACATTAATGGTAACGCATAGATATGTAAAGACCAGGACACAAATATCCCCCATTGTGCCGATCCAGTAACGAAATGATCCTCGCGCCAGAACGCGCTTGAATTTGATTATCTGCGTGGCTAACATAGTTAAAGCCTGATTTCGTTAATGCTACATAAAATATTACTTTCGTTAGTGATTTCCAAGATATTTTGCCGTTGCAGTTTTTTTCAAAGTCACCGAGACTCGATATTACCTAGTTGGAGGCAATCTTCAATGACGCTGAAACTAGAAGCGTCTAACGTAAGTATCAATATTAATAGCTTCAAAGTTGTCGGGGAGTTGCAAGGAAATGCCGCGGCGGTTCTTGGAACTCCATTGCCCGGCGCCGACCAGGCGGACATACTTTCCTGCAAGCAAATAAATAATAAGCACGTTTTCAGAATCGATAGTTATAGATAAACAGTTACGAGGAAAGGAGCTCTACTTGGAATTTGAAAATGGTTGCCATTTGTTTCAAGGTTGGCGCTATTTCACCCTTCCGAACCACGAACTTTGATACTTAATAATTTATTGTAAAGTAAGAATGTTATATAATATAAACTTAGGCCATAAGCGGCGTATAGCGTCACGCTAGACCCGGTGTCTTAAATGGTTCCCATATAAATGTACCGCGACGGTCCCCGGCTAACGCGTCAGCGTCTGGATGTTAAACGGACGACGTACATGACGTGTGGCGTCTCTTGTAGCGCCCTACGATAAAGCAATAAGCAGATTATTATAATTTTTGCATGTTTATGTCAGCTAGTGGAACTCCCGTATAGCTTGACTTCCACTGGCTTAACTATTATAAATAAAAAACTGACTAAGTACCATCACAGCCAAAAAATGAAATTGTGGGCTTAAGTAGCTCCCGCTAATAGCCTATACGGCTTAAATACGAACGGTGACAGAGATTGAAAAAGGTCAGCAGTTACACATGTTGATTAGAATGTAAAAAAAAATGATTGCCATATGAAAGTGTAGCTAATATAAATGGGAAATGTATAACAGATATGGTACAGTATTTTGGGGGTACTAATTTTCCTTTTCACGGCAGTTAGTTAAGCATATAAGAACGTCAAAAAACCACGATTGCCGTTTTCAGAACTGTGTATGGTATTTATCTTATCTTACTATTTTTTTTAATGATACCGGTTTCTTGTTTGGCCGATGGACTAAAAAACGGAACACGTACTGCCCGGTTTTGATAGTACGAGTAAATTGACAGATTTTTTCAAATTAAAATATATTTCATTTTATTTCAATAAGGTAGCGGGTTTTTTATATCTTTAAAATAACACTCGTTTATATTTCAAGCAATAAGGCTAGCAAAATGCTACAAAATAAGCAACAATTATGAAATCCTGGTTAGTATAAAACCCTAATGTACCGGATGAGTCCCTTAATAGAAGGAAATATTATAACGACTCGTTAGCCCATCTTTAGTTACTCTCTAGACGACTCACTATTTTCTAATAGTTCTTTCAAAGAACTGTTCTAAAGTAAAGGTAACATTCGAAATTGTGCAACAACGTAGTTGCCCTCGTAGTTGGCTGCAGCAACAATAACTGTTCTTACGGTTTTCGTACCAATCGCAGCGGCAGCCTTGCAGCCCTACAGCATTGCAGCAACTACACACGGAATTCGCAATAGCTCATGCACTATTGCGAATTAAAAAAAAATGCTGTAGAAGAAAAAACTAATTATATTATGTACAATACATTACTAACCAATTGAAAAATCTAATACAGTGGCGTGAAATTGGGGAGGCCTATATCCAGCAGTGGACTGCGATAGGCGGATGATGATGATGCTGAATTGAAAAATGACTTTTTTTATTACTAAAAGCATATTTTAAATAATTGAAATACTTAGTCGGCAGCATGAAAAAAAAAATGTTGTAATGAAACCCCCCCTGTTTTTAATAAACCACTTAAATGTTAATAATCAACTTTCATTTGCCTTTAAAGGTTTTATTCGCTGTACATGTCCCACTTTGTATAAGTAGGTAGTTTTGTATTGCAAGGTAGAATATAAACATTTCCACTGCAAGACAGGCTATAAACTTGGCTCTAGAGACCGGCTATCCTTTGAAACCATCTTTATGCTTTATTTAACCACCTGTGCTTTATTTCTTTAGTAGAATTCTTTGTATCTTTACCGATTTATAAGAAATGCACCTGTTATTTTTTTTAATAAGAGTAAGTATTTCAAAATTTAATAAATATTATAGGTAGGTAAAAGACCAGAAATGTAAAAAAATACGATAAATATGTTTTTATATATTGGCACCCTTTTAGCCTAGTCAAATATAAGACATGCCGTTAAGATGCTTGTGTTTATATTTAAAGTGACTTCTGTTTTTTTTAATGATTGCAAAACGATGGATCACGAATCGTACAAAAACAGTTTGCCAGTCAATTTATTTAAGTTCATTATTTCAACAAAAAAGTGTTTTGCTGATTGATTATACCTACTGATAATATCATTATTTTAGCATATACCCTGCCCATCCATGATTCCGTTCCGAAATCAACGCGTTTTGTAGACAAAAATACAACTGATTACTGAGCTGTTATTAATAAGGTATAAGTATCTACCTAATTTAAATCGGTTATTGAAGTCTAAGGAATAAATCAATGCTCAGCTTTGAAGCGATTGTAAGGCTTCCCGGCGTTGTGGTTACGGCCTCATCGCCACCAAATATTATTAAGTAACCAATAGGAAGTATTACACAATTAAGTATTAATTACAACCACAACTAGTCATAAAACCCGTAAATAGTGTTATAAGTAACTGCAAAAGTACAATATGATTTTGTATGAAGGAAAATAACAGTCATAGGTAATTAAATTCGCATTCGTGCTTAGACTATCACCGTAAATAGTACATTTCGATGCTAGTGCGGAAAGTATGTCATTACTTCACGAGTCCCGAGGTATCTTGACACGAGCCGTAGGCGAGTGGCAATACTCGGGATGAGTGAAAAATGACATGTCCGCACGTGTATCGAACGACGTTTTTCAATACAGATGCGAAAAAAAATTAAATACATAAGAACGAATTTGAAAGTTTTTTATTATTTCCGTAACACTATTGTAACTAAACTATCAAGAACATCTTCAAAATGATTATCTTATCTTCTTTACTTTCTCATTTTCAATATCATAACCATTATTTCTCATTAACAAAATAATAAATCGCATGTGACAAATCGTATCGTCAAGTCTAATAGACCCTTCGAACATGTTTACCTGATTGAAAAACGCCTCTACTTTGACAGACGTGTCGTTGGCTGTTCCGTTTCATACACACAGATTTATAACAACTGTTTTCAATGTTAATTTTTTTAATTAATGATCATTATTATGATGGAGAGGTAATAGTGAAATATTAAATATGAATATCTTTAATATGTTTGCGTTAATAGTTGGTATTTAGTTGTTTTACGTCTCGGCAAAGTTAACTAACAATAATACTCTTCGGTAAGCAGTCATGAATTGGAACAAAACAAAATTTAAAAAAATTGGAAAAGTAAAAAGCACTAGTTCGCAAAAACTAACTTTGCGCACGCAAAACAGCCAAGAAAAGAGCACTTTTTGAGCAACTGTATTGAAAAGGATCTTTCTATTGTGCATGAGGGAGTGGTTAAACTCTAACCACCAGACTTTGAAATAAAGAAAGCTTGATTCTAGTGCACGCTGAAATTGCTGGCTTTTCCGTCTAGACGATTGCGCGGAATCAAAGTCGAAAATATCACATAAACAAGGGTTATTTTGAGGGGTGTTTTATGAAACCTACGCGTGTTCATTGGAAAGGAAAGAGAAGGCGCTAGCCAAAGGGGTGGCGCTTACGGCCGGCGGGTGAAAACTGCTTGCACCAGTTATCTTTCAGACCTCGGCGGCGCCGGCCGCGGATCAGGCGCGCGCCAAATGTTTGCTTCAAAACTTTTCCCGACTTTCCCGAAAAATAATCATCAGTTCTCGAGTTGACCGCCCCTTTAATCACTTCTTTGCGTGTGTCGAATGCAACCGAAAAGAGCGTTTAACGTGTGTTTTATGGTTTAGTTTGTTTTTAACGATAAAATGTTATAGTTACGTGCTTTCCCAGGTTTTGGAAAGGAATGTTCTTATATATGTAATTCGTAGGGATTTTTCGAATTGCTGTCGCGGACTTATGAAAATTTGTAAAGTATTTATAAATTGTCGGGACTGATATAAAGTATAAAATGAACTCTTGTTAGAGCAAGAAAATGAGGCAACTTCTTTTGTCGGTGCTAGTGCTGGATTGGTTGTTTGCTGGAAGTACAGATGCCACTACACGTAAGTTTCCTAATTACATTCCAATAACTTTATACCGTCTTTCCTCATATTACCTGCATCCACAATCCATGGTTTCGTCTTATAACTGCACACACATGCACCCCTTTTCATTTCTACAACTGCACTTTTTCCAAATTGAGTAATTAGGAAATTTTATTAAAAAAAATTAATAATCAAATTTGATTGAATATATTTGAGTAACTAGTCGTTAATAAATGTAGAGATGTAGCCTGAGAGACAACTTACAATGAAAATTGTTAAACTAAAAATCTTGAATTTTGAGACAGAATTCAGATGTTGTATATTGTCAAGCTCCACTTAAACATTATTTCGAAATTTAACCCCTTAGGGTGTTGAAACAGGGTTAAAAGTTTTGACGAAGAAAACTACACCGGCTAGTCGTAAATATTTATTTATTTAAACTTTAATGCACAAGACAGAAAACTGTACACATGGCGGACTTAATGCCAAATGGCATTCTCTACCAGTCAACCATAATGTTGCTGAACAACAAACAGTTCTAAAACATCTACATATATTATGTCATTATGCGTAAGAAGTGGTATATCGAACCTAGCAATTGGCAAGTTATCAGTTTATAATTTTAACAACGTCGTAGCGTAAGTAACCGGCAGTAAAAATGTTTATGTTTATAAATATCATTTGTTCCAGAATACTGCAAACTTGCGGGTTAATTATTTTATTATTATAGATAGGCACTTAATTAAACTCTCTAATTGTATACTGGAATATTTATACACAGCTACATATAGTGAAACAAAATTAAAGTATTTTCCAAGACCAATACTTATTTAGTACAAAAGTTTGCATTATAAAATATCAATTGAAGCGGAATATTTAACAAAAAAAAAACTAATTAATGAAAACGGCCAGGCTAAATGTCTATCTCAAAAGCAATGAAAACGGGTCACTTGATACTCAATGCCAATACTAAGTGTTTTATGTGTTATTGAGAGAGTGACTAATAAGTACTATGTGCTAATTTCGAAGCACAAATTTGTTTTAAATCAGGCGCTAGTTTTGTTAAGAAACTTAATTGTCAACATTACCTAACATATTTGGATTTACATATGTGTTACAGTCCATAGATTCAAAAAGTTCAAAGTTCAAACTTCTCTTCTCTAACTTTTTGATGTTTTCCAAAAAAGAGTATCCTCTCGGTTAATAAACTACGGAACCCTACACTGAGCATGGCTCGACATGCTCTTGGCCGGTTTTTATTCATTCTCGATTCTAATTATGCGCTTCTAAGTCTTATTAAGTAGTATTATACTGCTTAAAAAAAGGAGATTGTATGTTAAGGACATAAAGTAACCCATTTAAGCCGAGGCGACGTACTGAGGACCAATATAGTAGTTGACGATAAAATAGGTATTTACACTCTGATTTTTACTTCGATTGTATGGAAAATATTAGCCTTTTATTTCACTTTAAATCTTTGCAATTTAAACATACATGCTTGCCATATTTGGGCTGGCAGGCGGATGGAGGCCCCGGCGAGCGCCGGCCGCCGGAGATTTTTCTTTATGCTCTAGAGTATAAAAAGCGATTTTATGCCGCCTAGCCTCGTCTTGAAGTGGAACTTTTCGAGCAAGAGAAGTGAAAAATATATTTTTATACTAGCTCGTAAATGGTGATATTGTATTGTATTACGCCCATGGCCGTTGGATTTTCATACATTTATCTGCCTATTAGGTTTACTAAAGCAGAACGATTAAGCCTACTTAATCTTTCTGATTTAGTCTATTGGTCGACTGGTAGATAATGTTTAAGGCATTAAGTCCGCCATTTGTGCCATTTGTGTTGTGCAATAAAGTTTTAAATAAATATGTTTATTTATTACCTCGCAAATGTGATGAAAAACACTGTATGTATCACGGACGGCACAATCATTATGAACTCATTTTAATCAAAATTCACACTCGGTCGTAATTTCTTGTTTACCGCCCTTAATAATATTTTTTGCATTGAAAAACGCTTATTTAATTTATCGTCGTTCTAAAATCACCCGGCTTCTAAGGCTTGGTTCCTAAACGAACCGCAAATCTTTCCCCTAACCGTAATATGATGGGTTGACGTGCAAGTCAATTAGTGGGCCGGTCGCGGGGCGCGCTGGAACGTCAGCACAGATTACTTGCCTGCTAGGTGAACCATTTCAACAGTTAAGGCATATAGTTTCAAAGATAATTACATGTTTCTCTAAAACTGTTTTTTGTCATAACTCGTGCAAAAATGCATTTTTGACTGCAGCGTGCACACTATGAGTTGTAGTAATAGTATAGTACTATTATTGATTAGTTATTAGATAACACTCATGCGTGAAGAAAAAAAGTTTCAATTTACCGCCAGGGACAGTTATACAAATTTGCGTTAAGTATAATGTCTATAAATATTATCCAAGTTATTTTAGGTCTGAATTTGTTTTCTGCCTTCGGATCCAATTCAAAGTTTTCATACAATAAAGATTGAAATCTTTATTGTATGAAAGTACATTTCGAAGCATTAATTATTTATTAATATTTACCTCTTGGCTTTTTTTTTCAAATTTGAATTCTATTTTGAGGCGATAATAGTATTAGGTTACAAAGCCGATACAATAAAAAAAGCAAAAAGAGAAACATTATTCTATGCGTCTTAACATTTAAGGGACATTTTAATTGTAATCTTACTTAAAACTAAAAAAAAACGTTATGAATTGCCATATAGCACTATTTTTAAACGATTTTAAGCTAACATGGTCATTTGCATTATAACTAACATTTGAAACGGGATACGTACCGGGATCAGTTTACTCCGTGAACATGACGCTTGCAACAGTGTCGAAATATCGGGTGCTCAATAAAACAAACATACATGGTAATTATTCCGTTTCAAATATTAGTAGTATAGCACTATTTTTGACTGTGCCCACGGTAATTTTATTTTTTAAATTGACCCAGCCTATTAGTTATAGTATTGATTGATATTGGAATAAAATTGAAAAATCTTCGCAAAATTGTACTTCAAAAATATCATATAAAAAAAAAACTGTAAACCCTTTTTGCGTTATGACTTATTACAGGTCGTGTATAAAAAGTACTCAAAAACTAAAAAAATAAAAATGTCTAATTATTTTATTATTTTAATATTATACAATTATTTTGCTTCTTTTCACGTTGAGAATGTACCGTTAAAGTCTGCCGAGCTATTGGCGCCCACGTGTATAAAGCGGCTTATTTTGCATAAAAATAAACTTATCGGCTTCACTTCACACCAGTCATTCTCGTGGAGTCCACAATCTAGTCTGTGAACATCTATCACCGCGCCGGAAGGCAATGAGCCTAGTTTTAACAACACCGCATTATACTGTCGTTTAGAAAATTGTGCTGATACCCTGCTTAGCGGGATATTTATATAAGGCCGTTTTTATTGAAAGTATTTTGCATTTAGAATAAGCTATTAGAGATTAGGGAGGCCTTTTGTTACGAATTACTTTTTAGCATATACGAGTACGTATGTTTATATGTCTCGATGCCGAAAGGTAATGATAGTTATTAAACAACACCGTAAATTTATGTTGAAACCCGTACTTCTTTGTATTCTCATTTTATTAAAAATAAGCTATTAAGGCTTAAATACCCAGACTTTCTCTATAACTTTTTAACCCTCTGTTAGTCGGTTCATTACATTTGGCTTTTCTTTGTCAATTAAGACATTAGGGGCAATTTTAACTCTTAGGTTTCGTACAGGCCCGAAAACGATATCGGGACTGGATTTGGCCATTGCGGCTGCAGCGGTAAACACGCGAAGGAAAGGCCCATCTTTCAGAAAAATTAAGTAACGACACCGACCGCGTGGCGATTTCAAACGCTACAATACAATCTCGTTACCGTAAAATGAGGCGAGTAGGGATTGCGAGGGTAGTAACTGGTCAAGAAAGGGAAAAAGAGGGATAGTAGAGGGGTGTGTTGTTATTTTAAAGTTAGTTAAAAGTTTGATTGACGTTCACGATGAATACTGTTTTAATATTTATGTCATTCACTATCACTTTTCCCTCCCTCAAAGATCCCTCATAGGGATAAGTTCGCCTTTGTTGTATCAAATTGTCTATGTTACTGTGTTTCTTGTATTTCTTGTGTTATTGTACAATAAAGCTTATACATACATACATACATACTTTTGCTCCCTACACTCCCCTCGATTACACAAGATTGACTAATAAATTCAAAAACATCGACCTTTCGACTGGACTGTCATCAATTATTACTGAAATGAAGTGATCAATAACATAATTATAGTATAGACACATTGGTAATCGTGGTTACTCGTCACACGCTTTCCTTTTATGGCAACACTAAAACGGTGTATCCATCATGACATGCTCTTATCCCGATTTGAGAATGCTGCAGCGGATTCTTCACAGGGAGACCAATGTTACGTCGCCAACTTGGTCACTTTTCAGACACACGTCTGAAATCGATCGAGGATTAGGTACAAGCATTCTTGTACTTGACACGGCAAATATACAGTATGTATGTGGCGCAACGAATTATGAGCGCTCGGCGAAAATGGTGGGGCAGTTTGCGCATAAGCGCAACTCGCTATCCCAATCCCAAAGAGACTGCACTTCTCTGCTCTGCGCATTTTAGTTAAGCGCTCATAACACATTGCGCGACCAGTAAAACTTTTATAATTGAATTAAAATGGAGGGTAGCATGTGGGCTGGTATAATCGCGTAACAAGAAAGCGTGTTGGGAGAGGTGTTGCCAGAATACAAATATAAAACCATTCAGGCTACACATTAACACGCCATACTGTCTATACAGGGTGACTTCAGCCACTAGATAAACCCTGAAATACCACATGGGGCTACATCTTAGTAATGCGCTACTGTAAATATGATTAAAAAGAAAAACATTCAAAAGTTATTTCTAATAATCGACCACAATAAGAAAAAACCCGCCAAGAGCATATCGGGCCATGTTCAGTGTAGGGTTCCGTAGTTTACCGTCCGTCGTAATAGGCACCCTTAAAAGTGTTTTAATAGATACCATGCTCAATATGCTTATAATAATTAACAATTCGATGATACTTTCGATCGCACCCATCTCACCAACTCCGGAAAAATCTTAACAGCGCGAAGTAGACAACGGTACAGCGCCATCTCTCGGGAAATTGGGTTACTAGTTTATACAAACTAGACGGGTTATGTAAGTTGGGTTTTCGGATGTAACTTTTGACCGCGTGAATCGATTTGAATAATTCTTTTTTTATTAGAAGTAAGATACGCGCGGGATGATAAATCAAGTACTCAAGATAAAAAACAAACTTAATTCACATATTATTTTGTACAATTTTTCAAAAACCGATCAACCAATCAAAGTTCAAAATAGTTTTCCAATAAAGTTCTTATTAAGTTTGTTGCGGCTTCCAAACTCAATGGTGATTTGACTGACTGGCCGATTGACTGATATACTTTTTTGGAAGCTAGGAATCTAAATTTAAAAAGTGACATGACTGGACAAGACGGAAAAGACGGGAGTTTTTGGAGAGAACTCAAAGAGCGACAGACGAAACAAAGTTCAATTTTTTTTGAACTTATAGTTCAAAAGATAGAGGGAGGGGGGGGGGACACATTTTTTTACTTCTGGAGCGATTAGTTCCGAAAATATAAACTTTATCAAAAACTGTTTCTGGCAAACGCTAATTTTTTTCAAATACCTATCCAATGATATGTCACACTCTAAGGCTGAAACGAATTTTAAATATTATAGATTTTGTGTGCCCTGTCACACTCAGATGGCTCCGACGGAAGACCAATAAAATGAAATTGTGTTCATCGTTTTTTTCGACTAAGCCTACGCAACAAAATTCGTGCTAAACCTAGCCTTTCTTCACTCCCCATTAACAAATATTAAGGTTAAACGCAAGCCCATTCCCCATAAAAAGGCAACTATGAGTTTAATGTTTGCTTAATTGAGTTGAAATCGATACTCAACGCTTTTCACTCTAAGAACTTAACACGCCGTAAGAGCGTGGTGTGTGCCAAAGGTCATAATTATTTTTTAAGCTCATTAAACGTTTTGACCTGGTTTCGTCCACGTTACACACGAAATAGTTGCGTGCTGCCGAATTAATTTGACAGAACATGCCTATTTTGAGGGTATTTGGCAATTATTCGGTAGTGGTCTAATAATACGCCTTCTTTAGTTGTATTTTGGGCACGTACTTTTATTACAAACAAGCATCGTTGCATACGAAAGTCCAATGTTATGAAAAAACTTTACACGTCGTATTTATTTAAGATCTGTAAAGTCTATATGAGCTAGCCTGTTCTGGTTGGTATTGGGTTTGATATTTGATGTTGTTTCTATATTACCCCAATGTAGTGAGCTACCTGCAGGAATAGGTAAAGCAATTTATAGAACCACGAAACTCCTCTAGTTAGCGTGCCATAGTACCATTATTAAATAATCCAGGTACCTGGCAGCTGTTCAGCGGTGGGTGCGATAGTTGTTCTTTGTCGTCGCCAGGCGGGATGATCTACTGAATATTTGCGCTGGTATTTTTGCACACGCGATATTGAAGGTTTACTCTAATGAAAAAGTATAGGCCTCTATAAATGAGACGACTTTGGAACTTTTTACCTTTTAGACGGGTTTCTTGGTTTTATAAATTGCATACCTATTTCCTTAACTAGCTCTTCCTCTAGTGGTATCTACAGAGATAGAGTTCTTCTGTTATTCTGGAGTAGTAGTAGTAAAACTCTGTATTGTACAAAAACAATAGCACACGTTTCTACAAAGGCGAACTTCTCCCTTTAAGGGATGTCTTTCAGTTAACCTTTGAGCAATTGAGGGAGAATTGAAGATACACAAGTATTGTACAAAATGTTATGCAGTGGGACAGTATAGTAAAATCGTGATACATACATACTATTCATACGAACAGATACGAGTAATAAATATATATGCAGGTACGGATGTTATTTAGTGAACTTGGGGAAAACACGCAGAGCAATAAGGCAGATTAGCAATAAAACGAACCTGATTTAGGTTGGTTTTTACTACCCTCGTCTAACGAAGGCGATTTACTAACACCAAAAAGTTCCAATCAGACGGTATACTATTCTTTCCCTAGGGTGGAAAAGTATTGTTACTAAGACAAAAGTGAATCAAATTAAGCAATTATTAACACAGCTGGTGCCCGCGACTTCGTCTGCGCAATATCTTTATAAATTGTAGCCTATATGTTATTCTGCTGTATAAGCTATATTATTGTAAAGTTTTATTAAAATCCACTAGTCGTCTTTACGTGAAAGAATAACAATCATCCATACTTACAAACTTTCGCGTTTATAATATTGGTAGGAAGTAGGATGGGGTTAAAAATTGTAGATTCAAAATGAAGTCGTCTGTTTTCATGTCTACAAGTATATTGTTTACGACTGTAGCTTTGAGTGAATCTTTACTACAAAATATGTATTATGTTATTGAAGACTTTCACTTCTTTACAAAATTTCCTTCTTCTTCTTCCTAGCGTTTTCTTCACTTAGGGAGCCTGGGTTCCGCTTTAGCAACGAATTCCAAGATTTGGCATATGCGCTAGTTTTACGAAAGCAAATGCCATCTGAACAACCAACCCAGAGGGTAAACTAGGTTTTATTGGGATTAGTCCGGTTTCCACACCAAAAAGCGATCGGTAAATCATCATCATCATCATCATCATTTCAGCCGAAAGACGTCCACTGCTGGACATAGGCCTCCCCCAAATATTTCCACAATGACCGGTCCTGCGCCACCCGCATCCAGCGGACTCCTGCGACCTTCACCAGGTCATCAGTCCACCTTGCGGGGGGCCTACCCACGCTGCGCCTTCCGGTACGCGGTCGCCACTCGAGAACCTTTCCGCCCCAACGGCCGTCGGTTCTACGTGCAATGTGCCCCGCCCACTGCCACTTAAGTTTAGCGATTCGGAGAGCTATATCGGTTACTTTGGTTCTGCTGCGGATGGTCTCATTCCTGATACGATCTCGCAGAGAGACTCCTAGCATAGCTCTCTCCATTGCCCTTTGGGTGACTTTGAGCCTTCTTATGAGGCCCATTGTAAGCGACCACGTTTCAGTACCGTATGTCATCACTGGCAACACACACTGATCGAAGACTTTCGTCTTCAGGCACTGCGGAATATTGGACGAAAAGATGTGTCGCAGCTTCCCGAACGCTGCCCAACCGAGTCGGATTCGACGATTAACCTCTTTCTCGAAATTGGACCTACCTAACTGGACAGTTTGTCCTAGGTATATATAATCGTCTACAACTTCGAGTGTAAAGTCTCCGAGTGTCACTGGAGTTGGTGCTACATGGATATTCGACATGATTTTCGTCTTATTCATGTTCATCTTAAGACCAACTCGCCCGGAGGCTCTACTGAGGCTAACGAGCATCGTACTTAAATCCTCCATGGTCTCAGCCAAGACTACTAGGTATATCGTCAGCAAATATCAGATCGGTAAATATCAGATAGTATTTCGTAACATTTTCCAACAACGCAAAAACTATTAATTGAACTAGGTAGGTACACACGCGTTCAAAAGTGCATGGGCAATTTATGAATGAATTTATTCATAAACTGCCCATGGTATTTTGAACGCGATAGTACCTACTTTAAATTTCTCTAATATTCATTCCCTTGATTATATTGTTGATTATATCACATTAATAATAGGTGAACATTATTACGTACAAATCTGATATCCTGGTATAAATTGTAATTTGAGTGGCGTTCGAATTAATTAAGACGTACAGGTATCATCAACACAAAGCAACGCTCCTGTTCCAGGGTCTTGGTTTGGCACGCGATACCTTTTTTTGACTCGATTGACTTCCTTGATGTGCCAACTAATTGCTTGAGGTTTGATTAAGTCTTCTAAAGATTAACTACAATAACGTCATACATGTACGGTTTCCTAAGGAATAAGCTACTCTATTACGGAAGCAGTAAGGGGACATGAAGTATGCAATTGATCGAGCGAGCAAAACGAGCGATGTTCTCCTAGTATACTAGAACAATGGCTTTCGTATTTTTGTATTTATATTTGGATATTTGTTCGACGATAACTCAAATATTGTTGATCGGATCGTCGTTAAATTTGGCAGGTGATTAGATGGGATATTTTTTTAATACGGACTACATCGGTCAAGTTGTTGCCGAGATATAACCACTGCTTGCAATCTACATTGATATCTATATCTTTGTCTATTGCGTGTTCGGTCTTACATAACTCAATTGGACAATTACTAAATCAATTTCTATGGAAAACGTTATCACCAAACGATCATCAAATATTACAATACAATACAATACAATACAATAACTCTTTATTGCACCTCAAAACAACAAAAATAACACAAACTGGTATAGATTACACATGAAAAAGATATATTATTACTATTAGATATATTATTGTTTTAAGTTAAAAGTACTTCTTATCCGCTTTTAATAAGGTTTATGTCTAAACAAATCTGTCTTTATGGTAATAGTGCCTTATCGGCAACCGACAATGTAGGTACCTTTTACTGTGCCGTCGGGTCGGGACCCTTAATGATGTGTACTTTAGAATAATAACAACACTAGAAAATGCGATATGTCAACTACAGTGAAGCCATTTCAATTGAGAATTTTTTTCCAGTTTTCATACATTGCGCTATAGCAATTTCATTCGATTATTATAATACGGAAAGAGATGGCGACCCAGCTGTGGAACGTAAATAATATAGGCCGACGCAAACAAACTAGGTAGGGTATTTTATTAAAATTCTGTCTATTGTCAATTCGTAAAAATTGATTTGGTTTGTTTACATTTCCAGTAATTAGTTTGGTGACAATGATACTGATACTGCTTTTAACAATAACAAAAATAAGGGAATCGGATACACATTTTTCGTTTCCATAGAACTGCCGTAGGCTGTGGACAAACAACCATTTTAACTTCCTTCAGTATAAGTATCATAAGAAATGCTAGTCAAAACAAGACAGGATGTAGTCCTATATTTTTATGAGTAATACAATTTTATCAAGAACACCAATGAACTGAAGATCGATGAAGTGACTACTTAAATGCATAAATAAATAGGTACTTAAAAAATGTTTTATTCAATTAAGTATTTAGTAAACTATTCCTGAGCTCTTGCAATGACAATTATATTTATTATGTTCAACTTAGTAACAAAAATATCCCAGAGTATAAATACACAAGAAGAATAAGTTAATTTAATTTTAATTGAAAGCAGTAACATCTGTATACTATACCAAATTTCATAGAATATTTAACCTTAGAGCAGCCTAAGGTGCAAACGAACGATATAGTGAAGAAATTCGCGGCTACCGGGTCTCGGTACTCAGGTAGTAGAGTGGTGGGCGTGTATCCCAGAGTCGCGAGTTCAAGTCTCGTCCGAGTTCATGAGTTATTCCACTTTTCTTTTCTTTCTAAGAAAAAAATCCATTTTCTCATCTATAGGTAGCAAGGCGACGGTGGATTCTTCCGTTTATAACTCGTATTAATAAAAGCACATACGCCTACATAGATACAATTTGGGTTTGGAATATCTTTCTGTACTTTACTTTTTTTAAAGGTACAAACATTACAATTACTAACATCAAAAGAAAATGAATAAGAAGTTGTATTTTATATACGAGCGATTTTAAATCGGAAAACCTAGTACCTACTTAATCCTTACTTCGCAATAACTGTAGATGCTCTTTTAATACATATTTTGATACCTAAAAACCCGTTGGATCATTAATTTAGAGCAGGACTAGATAGACAGCAACCATTTTTTTACCTTCGTAATCTCTGTATAAACAACTAACTACCTTCAATAAGTTTATTTTTTAAATCGAAAGCAGAAATATTTGTATTAAAATACCGGTTATAAGTTCTGAGCATCACTTCCATTCGTCCGGAGACACTTCGACAATTAATAATATTTGTACTGTCGATGTAAATCCAGCAGATTAAACATGACGTCAATGTAACTGATTGAAAAATGGCTTAAATAAAATCCATCGTTCATAATTGAATGGAATAACGTGGCTCAAAGTGTCAGAGTTAACAGGGTGCTTGATCAATGATCAATTTATTACCGGTCTGATAGCTTAGTTGGTATTTGTATTGGAAGCAAGTGGCCTTGAGTTTGTCTTATGATAAGGATAAGGCTGCTTTTCGACTGAGGAAATGAGACAAAGCGATGGTTGGAGATGAGGAAAGACGGTGCGAGAATCGACCAAAAGGAATTGATCGACGGTTTCGAGCAAGCGATGCTTTTGGTTGATTTCAGCGCTTCTTCTCTCATCTGCGCTTATCTTGGCATCAGTGGAAATGCAGCCTGTATGTATGGAACTCTCTGCGCAGACTAGAATTGATTGTTTTTGTCTTGTGTCGCTACCGACATTGAAATTATTAACGGGCTGCCATACAACCCCCGTGCACTAGCGCGTCCACCGGCGCCACTATTATCATAGAGGAAATATAATAAGATAAGATAAGAGGGTATAAGCAGACTGTGGTAGTGTATCGCGAGATGGTACTGGTTTTTTTATTCTCAATATAGCCACATTCCAGAAAGAAATCGGTGGAACTTTTTGACAGATAGGGACTTCCTATATCGATAAACTCAATTATCGACCTTTATATACCAGTGATCGCCCCCAACATGTGTGTTTTTTGTAACTATTGTTCAACGTAGCATATTTTAAATAATCGCTAGGTTATATAAAGGTAGGGCGTAATACCTATTGCACTTTAAAATACAATTTATTAGGCAAGACGGAGACGCTTAATGCCCGAAAATTTGCAACAAATTCTGGTCGCTTACTTTAACAATAGTAGATGGGACATTTATGAAGAAATATATTGTTACGAATAATTTCAAAAATTGTTTAAAAAAAAGAAGAAAGAAATGAGTTATTATTTAATTTGATTTTTAGAACTAGCATCGACAATTGAGTTTATTCATACGACAATTTAATTTATTACATTTTTTTATGTTTTTTCTGGGCATATGGCCCAGAAAAAAAAACCTTCTTGACATTTGCATTAAAAACGACGATAAAATATGTTGTCTCATACATTATACACTGGGAGTTTAGCTGAAATTGCGTTACGAGGCTATACTTAAGTTTTTTAAATTTTATTTTCTGATTGTTGCAGATGAACCAGGATTCACCGGTCCTATCGCAAATGTCACAGCCCCACTGGGTCGCGAGGCGATACTCGCCTGCACCGTACACAATCTTTCTACTTATAAGGTATTCAAAAAGTATTTTACAAAAACTTAAAGCCCATTTTTTCATTCCGGAGACTAAAATGAAAACCACAAATTTCAAACACTAAAATAAATAAAATAATACCAGCTTGAAACAGTTTACGGTTTATGGTGTATGCAAATAACCTACAAAAATAATATTATATAGTTACTTTAAGATCTTTGTTGTATTTTACTTTTAAAGTACATACATGTCATTGTTGAAAACTTGGGAACTGTCAAAATATCCCTAAAAGTTAATTTTTTAACGCAACATGTTTCGTATATACTACGTAACCTATGTTATTTATTACTGGTAAAGGTATAGCCAAGTGTTCTTGAAAACGGCGCGCAGTTTAATAATGGTTTATTTTCTTTGACTTCCCTTTGTGTGTGTTACCTGTTACGATATTGTTTTGTCGGTAAAGAGTGAAAGCCTATAAAAGTAAAGCTTCTAACAGAACGTGACAGAATGTGATTTGCAGCCGCAGTAGGATTTGATTCTTAACCATGTTTTCTTTCTTATTTCGAATTGTATATTTATAGTTACAAAAAAACTTATTTACTCATTGATTTTGGCTTTACTGCGAGCTTTTCCAAGTGAAAGATTTATTAAGTAAATATAGTTGCAATATTGGCTGGTTTATGAATTCTTTATGATAAATCCAATAATGAAATGAAATTTCTTATTTATTTATTTTATGTAACTACATTACCTACTACGCGCGTGATATGTTGCCAAGTTGCCATAGTCCTCTCTTTCCTCCTCAAAAATCGGACCCACATATTTTTACATACAGCATAATACGTTCCTAGGGCAGCTCAAAATGCAACTTTTGGTATGGAACAAGCGCCTGCTCCGATTTCCTCTTAAACTGTATAATATGACAACGTAATTTAACCTGAAACTCTATAAAACTGAAATATAAATCAAATAAGAAACAAAAGAATACTTCAAAAACTTGTCAGCTTTTCTGACTGATTAAATCCTTGTTTTCAACCGACTTCAATATTTCTAAAGGAGGAGGTTCTCAATTCGTCTGAATTTCTTTTATTTTTTTTATTTATTTTTTTATTTTTTAATGGATGTTCACTCATAACTCCGTCATTACTGAACCGATTTGATTTTTTTTTTGTTTTCTGAAAGTAGATTGTTCCAGGTTGGTCCCGTTTTTCAACCGACTTCAATATTTCTAAAGGAGGAGGTTCTCAATTCGTCTGAATTTTTTTTTTATGGATGTTCACTCATAACTCCGTCATTACTGAACCGATTTGATTTTTTTTTGTTTTCTGAAAGTAGATGGTTCCAGGTTAGTCCCGTTTTTTTCAAAATTCATTTCTGATGATGGGATCCATGAGGAACTGAGGGAACTCCTCAAATATAAAAGGCACATGCATGCCGATTTAGGTGATTTCTTAAAAAACTCGAGCATTTCTTTACGAAAATCATCAATTTGGTGGAGTGGATCTGATAATGAAGACCAGGGATGGCAAAGTGGAACTGCTTGGTAATTCCCAGGATTATCATCCGATTTAAAAAAATATTTTTTTGTCTGTATATAGATAGTTCCAGGTTTGTTTCGTTTTTTTTTAAATCAATTTCTGATGATGGGATCCATGAGGAACTGAGGGAACTCCTCAAATTTGAAAGGCACATGCATGATGATTTGTGTAGTTTCTTAAGACACTCGAGCATTTCTTTACGAACATCAATAATTTAGTGGAGTGGACCTGATGATGAAGACCAGGGATGGCAAAGTGGAACTGCTTGGTAATTCCCAGCTCTATCATTCGATTTGAGACATTCATCTTTTCTTTGTAAAGAAATACCTTCAAGATAGTCCTATTTCATTATAGTTCTATTTTTTGGGGGAGCCAACATTTTGATGAAGTGGACCTGATGATGAAGACCAGGGATGGCAAAGTGGAACTGGTCAATAAACCTAGCTCTACTTATTATCCTAGTTGTGACATTCAGTTTTTTGATTTGATTTATATTATGATGATGGAGTTCTAGAAGAATTCAGGGAACTCCTCAAATTTGAACGGCACGTTCATTGTGATTAGAGGGTGTTCATAATTAGCTTAGGCATTTTCTTACTGTGGCCATAATTTTGCTGGAGTGGACCTGATGTTGATAATCTGGGATGGCATAATGAAACTGCTCGATAATTTACAGTCTGTCATCCAATTTAACACATTGTTATTTTTTTTGTTTTAAAGGTCTACAAGGGAGTTCCGTTTGATTATTTGTTTGCTACTGAATAAATCTTTTTTTTTTTACATGTAATGATGGAAGCCCTGGGACATTAAGAAAGCTCCTCAATTTTCAATCGTACACGTGCGGTGTATTGGATATTTGTGAAGTAAACTGGCTAACTCAAACAAATTCAAAATTTCACTTTTACCGGGAACCAAATGAAGTCGGTTTTTTTTCTTAAAAATTATCAAGTTTAAATATGACGACAATATGTCGGTACGACGATATACGGCCTTTGCCTAGTTGGTAGTGCCTGGGTTCGAATCCTGGTCAGGGCATCTATTTGTGTGTTTTTTTTCACGAATGTTTCTTTCTGAGTGATGGATGTTTTCTTTGTATTTATATGTTTATATGTAGGTATATATCATCATCACCACATATTATAAAACAAAGTCGCTTCCCGCTATATGTATGCATGTTTTTTTAATACATAGAGTGATTAAAGATAAAGGTTTATATGTACAATAATAACCCATGCGAAGCCGCGGTGGGTCGCTAGTTTAATATATATTTATCGTCGTCTAGTGCCCATAACACAAGCCTTATTGAGCTTACCGTGGGACTAAGTAGATTTGTGTAAGATTGTCCCACAATATTTAATTTAATTTAACTATCTCTAGGTGGCATGGCTCCGAGTAGACACTCAGACGATCCTCACGATCCACATCCACGTGATCTCGCGATCACGGCGCGTGGGGGTGACGCACAGCGACCATCGCACCTGGTTCCTGCATATACGGGAGCTGCGCGAGACCGACCGCGGCTGGTACATGTGCCAGATTAACACTGATCCTATGAAGAGCCAGCTTGGGTATCTGGATGTTGTAGGTAAGTTAGTTTTTAAACTTGCTACTCATACCACCTTTGCCCTTCCATCATCGGACGTCCGAGCGTGAGCAGAAAATGCTTTGGTTCGTAGTAAGCATTCCATTTGTCCGCACAAACGATTTGCCTCGTCATGGTTACTACGGACTGCCAAGGAATGGAATACGCTCCAACCGTCTGTATTCCCTGACTAGTACGACCGCTCTTTAAAGCACGAGTGAATAGGCTGTTGCTGAACCTGTGAGCTTCATCTTAGAAAATAAAGAATGAAAGAAAAAAAAATTTATTCAACAACACATCATTCATTACCGAAAATACCAAAAAAAAGTAATTTACAAAAAATAAGCAAGAAACAAAACAACATAAAAGCAAATTATGCACACAAATAAAAGATGTGCAGCCGAAATGGTCTCCACTCAGCAATGCAGTTGGCACGCCATCGCGGTCAACGGCGCGCGGCGCTGGTTGTCTGTGGAGCCGGCGGGGTGTACGTAGGGAATGCAAACCGGTAAAAAAATAGGATAGGAATTACCGATTAACCGGTAAATTACCGGTAATTTTCATACAAAATATTTACCACTTGCATTCCCTAGGTGTGCGGGACAGCATACTGACCGACTTATGTTAGGTAACGGAAATGTATAAGCATGAGTATAAATATAAAAGATAAAATACAAAAATAATTATAGACAAATAATATGATACATTTATTTAAATGTTGAAACTGGAAATACAACGGATAACAGGAAAGGAGGAAATATTCATTTTGGGATGGGGTGGGGCAAGCTTCGCTTCAGGCAACAGAACTTTGTTGGTCCGTTACATACATCTTTAGTTTCATTTTGAAACCATTAACGGTACTACTCTCGTCAGTTGTAATATGAATTAATGTAACCACCAAATCACGGTTTTTCAGGAGAAGCAAAAAACTATTTCACTGAATAGAAAATATGTCATAACTTTTTAAGTTTTTATTATTTTGAAATGATGTTTATAGTATTAGCAGAATTTGGAATCGGCCGCAGACTATTCTGCTTAAAATTAATAAAAATTAATAAATCATTCAAACTTATATCGATATTCCAAACAACCAACTAAACTAAACTAATCACTATAATTACTATTTAAAACGAGATATTTACCATGTACATTTGTTTTAATGAGCTCCCGATATTTCGGCACTGTTACAAGTGCCATGTTCACGGTGTAACTGATTTGCTGCGAGTTTTTATTTTATTTGTGGTCTACCCACACCCCGTAGCGATCTACCCGCTTACGGGTTCGTTTAATTTGCGCGGTGTCACTACCGCTACTAGCGTCTACTTTCTCACTTAGAACTCGATCACGTTCACGACACACGACACTTACAGTATCGACTGGTGCATTTCTTACCGAACCAATAACTTTTGGATTTTTGAATTTCCGAATCACTGGATGCCAGACCCTCGACAGTTGAAACCCGTCCTCTCGGTTGAAATTTTTGTATTTTAGGATTTCTATAGCTTCTTTAACCATCCTAGGTATGTAATGCTTTTCTGTCGAGAGTATCTGAGGGTTATGCAACTCAATCCAGTGATTTGTTCCTGCCTCCAAAAGATGTTCAGCGACTGCCGATTTTCTAGGTTCGTTGTTTTTAACCGCTCGTATGTGCTCCTTTATACGGCACGCGATTGTACGCTTAGTTTGTCCTATGTAGGAGCTACCACAGCTACAGTCAATCTGCCTTGCAATGGCACTTGTAACAGTGCCGAAATATCGGGAGCTCATTAAAACAAATGTACATGGTAAATATCTCGTTTTAAATAGTAATTATAGTGTAAATGACCATGTTAGCTTAAAATCTTATATTAAACTAATCACGTTTATTAACACCATGACCCTACGTTTCGAGACCCTTTACAGCACTCGTTTTCACAGGGTTAAGATGATGACTGAGAGAATGCGATTTCTCCCCGTCAATCAACAAAGTTACTTGTGCAAACTACCTACATACAAAAATATAAAAATAATTAAAAACAAAAACAAAGGTAGGTCTACAATGCCCTTAGGGCTTATAAAGCTAATAATACATTGTCTGAAGGGCATTCTATACTTAAAATTAAAAATTATAAAAACTCTGTGAGGATTATTCCTCTCCTCTGCATTAAAGAATGGCTTTCCAGTACCACCAGCTTGGGATCCTGTATTACATCTTATCAAGGATCAAGCACGACACAGGACTGGAAGACCTTAGTGTGGAAATTGTGGAATTTAAAAGTGGAAAAGATTGAAAACGGATAAAAGAAGCAAAATTGGGTAGTTTTCTTGTCGCTTCTTTCTGTCCCATAAGCCAGTTAGGGAAGCGTTCGTATGTATGTATTGTCTGTAATCCTATGTACCAACGCTTCCTGTACGGTATTAAATACTTGGCCATCATTATGATGTCAACGAGTCTAAAAAAAAACTCGATTTACTTTCCTAGGTAACTGAAACTTGAAATACGATGTTAAATGAGGTCCGTACCGTTTGCGACGTATATTTGACTTTAGAAAGTTTAAAACTTCACGGTAATTGCTGTAACTATACTTCCAAGCTAACAAAAATTTAAAAGTGTGCAGTGGAAATACTTATTAAAGTTAAATATAAAAGAGGGAGAAAGACACCTATAATACTAGATTGACAAACATTTCAATGAAGGAAATTAGGTTAACTTCAACCGGATCAAAATGAGATTCTAAATAAGGCTGTATTTTTTAATTACTCTACTAAACTCCAAAAAACTCCACAAATGGTTTAGGTATCATACCTTTTTTGATGTTTGTGTCAATGTCATTTTCGTATTATCTGAAGTCAAGCAAATACGTTCGAAAACCACCATTGATTTTTAAATAAAATATAGTTCTTAATGTCAATATCTTGTTTTTTCGTAGTTCCCCCGGACATCTTGGACCGAGGGACGAGTCGCGACCAGACAGTCCGAGAAGGAGCCTCTGTAAGTCTGACCTGTGCGGCCACAGGCTCGCCGCAGCCCCAGATCGTGTGGAGACGAGAACACTCCAAGCCTATCGTCCTATCCGACGGAATACAGGGTAAATCAATACAGATGTCTAATATTATTTAGCTTTTAAACATTAAGAATAGGGGGATGTGCTGGGATAAGATAGTTCGCGATGGGGCCTCTGTCAGCTTGACTTGTACAGCCACAGACGAGAGCATTCCAAGCCTATGGTCCTATCACATGGAATATAGGGTAAATCAATAAAAAAGAGCATAAAAACAAAACTTACCACCCAAGTTTCCAGACATCTTGAATCAATGGATTGAGCCATGATGTGACGGTTCCCGAAAGCCTCATTTAGGCAAATTTGTGCCGCTACGAGCTTATTAAACGCGTGATACTTTGGTTTAGGATCATAGTTTAATTAATTTATACGTTTAGGATCATAGATATATGATAAAAGAACTGGATACCCAATCGGCGAAAAAAATTACGCCATAAAAGTGCAGCAGTTGCGACTCTTTTTCATTATAGTCTTGTTTGGAACGTGACGTTCCGTAAGTGCCAACAGCCTATACATCACTACATAGTATAAAACAAAGTAGCTTTCTCTATCCCTATATCCCTATGTATGCTTAAATCTTTCAAACTTTATTATCGTGAGTGCAATAATTACTCACCGTTGTCTTTTGTAAATCTTATTAAGTTATTTTAAGTGTAAACGAATGTATTATAACATTTATAACGCCCACGGGCACTATTGCATGGTTTTATAATGTTTGTTATGTTATTTAAGTCTCATTAAGTGAAATGTAAACTTTTGAGAATAATAAATATCTTTAACCCCAAACTGCGTAACGGGTTTTGCTGCGGTTTTTTTTAATAGGTAGTGTGATTCAAGAGGAATAACCCGTGCGAAGCCGGGGCGGGTCGCTAGTTATTATTATACTTTTAACAGTGTTGGTAGTTCTGTGTATGAATTTGACACTTAATGCTTACTTCAGTAAGCTCTTTTTCGTACGAAACATTTATGGTTTTGTATCATCATCAATGCAAGTTCGCTAATGTCATTCTGACCCACTGACGTTTTTGTTCTGTATTTGTTGGTCTATTTATTTTAATAAATCAATGTTTAAGATGCTCCAAGCTGCTACGAGTATCGAACGGTAAACAAAAGATGGACTTTCATCAGCCTGATCTAAAATGTTGTAGGCTCGCTACAGGCGCTGTATCCTATGAGAGTTGTATGTACGAGTAGGCAGAATATAGCACAAATCAATATTATAAACCGGATATAAGTTCTTAAGGGTCACTCTTATACGAATACTGTAGTTAGAATTTTTTGCTATAAAGGCCGCAAAAATATCTGACACAATCTTATTTGTACATCCTTATGGCTGCGCGAGAAGAGAAGCACACTAGAGATATACTTAGAATATTATAAGAGCATGTCACATATTTTTGCGGTCTTCATAGCGGATGATAATTGCAGGTGATTTTACTTTAGGTACCATGAAACGATGTTAAGTATATTTTTCTACTCGCCTACTTTAATCTGTCAATTACGAGTACATAGACAAGACTATAAGCTCGTACTTTTCGATATTAGACAGTCCAACTCAACTATAATATCTCATTTCGATACGCTGTAGGCAACTATAATAGAACTTCATACAAATTCTATACTTATTTTCATATTTCAAAGAAGCCTGAAATTAAAATATTTTTAATTTGGAATTTCATCAAGTGGATGACCGGAGCCGACCGCCTTCGTTGCGCATTACTTAAAATTCGAGGGTTCTTAAAATTCGGGGGTCGCAGTTACAAAACAAGACGTAGTCGAGTTTTGTAATAATGGACCTAAGAATTTTAGGAACCAATTATGAGCTGTTGCATACACTAGTTTTTCTACCACAGTAAAAATAGCGAAAAAGCGATTTCTTGAATGGTTGCAGAATGTGGAAGATATCGTATGCCTAAATTCCTAAAAAGATTAAAAATCAGCAGTGTTAATATATTGTATGTAAATCCATAGGAGCATCGTTTAGCGGTTATTCTTATGGAATACCATAGACAACATTATAAATGTTATAATGTATGTTTACTTTTTTAATATCGCTGTCAGTCATCTAATTGACAGATAGAAGTGCTGGAGAAGAAAAACACTATTTATTCTAATACACGCGGTAGTCTGATTAAACTATCTTTTGTCTGTGATTTGTGGTTAAAGAACTTTATTCTCATAAGAATACATTGCATTCACTTACATGAGAACATTACAATCTAAGTTATATTTAAGGTTAAACGTGCACTAACTACAAACAGCGCATTGTTTACAAAGTGCGCATAACAACAAAACAGATGCAGGTAGAAACACAATTTCGGCCCGCTAACTGGTTTATTTATTGCCGTGCGCGTGCACAACTTAAAGGTAAGATGCAATACATTGATGTACGCTCACAATTCACATATAACAATGGATGCGGCATCGGACTTATAGTTCTAATGATAAATATTATTTATGTTTGATATGTATTATATTAAAATATGATTATGTATATATGTAAGTAATTTGTTAGCTATGTTTATTTTATGTAGTTATTATTATTATAGAGGAGAGAGAATATGGGGTTTAGTGTAATAGGTATCAAATAAATATATAATGAATTATTGATATATATTATGTGTATATATTTTTTTTTGTAGTCCAGTGATTTATGTATGCGAGTATTATTCGTACGTGTGTAGATTTGTGTCTAAATTGATTTTTTTATATGAAATTTCAGATATTTTTTAAAACTAAACATTGATTTACATTCTTTGATGTCTCTTGGAAGTTTATTGTATAGCTTTGCGCCCTCAAAAACTAGACTTTTATTTCCATATTTAGTTCTCGGGGTACGTAGTACTAAATTGTCGGCGTTACGAAGTTTCATTTTTTGGAATTGATATTTTTTAGAAAAGTTGATTTGTGTCTGTATGCTTTTAGTAGGAATTTTGCGGATAAGTAAACACGTGTAAAAAATATATGTTTGAGTGACGGTCATTATGTTTGTCTCTTTGTAAACTTTAGCACTAGATGTTAAAAAGTTATAGTTAAATAAAACTTTAATTACTTTATTTTGTGCTATTTGGAGTTTGTTTAGGTTTGTTTTGGCGGCCGTCCCCCAAACTTCTATTAAGTAATCAATTTGGGGTTTGACTAGCGAGTTATATATTAAAAATTTTACTTTACGTGGAAAGCAACGTGAAGTGTTTCTTAACGCTCCGGTTAGAGACGTTAATTTTGATTTGACTTTTTCTAAGTGTGGCTTCCATGTTAATTGAGCATCAAGAAGCAAACCGAGGTATTTTTCACATTCTTTCCTATTGATGAGTTGTCCGTTTATAGATGGTTGGGTAAAATCGGGTATTATTTTGTTTTTGGCGGAGAAGATGACATAATTTGTTTTATCAATATTCATGGTTAAAAGATTTGAATGGAACCATTTGTTTATGAGTTCTAAATCGGTTTGGACGTCAGAAACTACTTCTTGGATTGATTTCGCGTGATAAAAAAGGCTCGTATCATCAGAATACAAGGTCAGGTCCCCCTTTAGTCCTATATCTTGTATGCTGTTGATATAAACTAGGAACAAAAGTGGTCCTAAGATCGATCCTTGAGGGACGCCGCATGTGACGGGCTTAGGATCACTTTGATGAACATCAATTTTGACAACTTGTTGTCGATTTTCTAAGTAGCTTCTGAATATGTCGTGTGCTTTGCCAACTATACCTACGTTATGTAGCTTTTCTAGCAGAATTTTGTGGCTGACTGTGTCGAAAGCTTTACGGAGATCTATAAACACACCAAGCACAATTTGTTTTTGGTCGATTTTAATTTTTATCTGGGTGACTAGATCAATCGTCGCTGAGAGAGTACTTGATTTGGGTCGAAAACCATATTGCTTCTGTGATATGAAATTTTTAGATTCTAAAAATTTATCCAGACGCACATAGAGAATTTTCTCATAAATTTTTGATAGCACAGGAAGAACTGAGATCGGTCGGTAATTCCCCGGTTCAGATTTGCTTCCTGACTTGTATATTGGAGTTACCTTTGCTGTTTTTAAGTTATTAGGGAAGATACCATCTTCTAGACATTTGTTAATGCATTGCGTGAGTTCTTTAAGAATTACCGGTCCGATACATTTTATGGTTTTGACTGTTATTCCTTCTAACCCTGCGCTAATATTAGTTTTTAAACTGTTTATTATTAATAAAATTTCATTTTCAGTGACGGGTGTTAGATGTGTTAGTTTATCATTGTGTTTAATATTACAAGATTGTGTAGGTATAGTCGATTTCGGAATTAAGCTTGCCAAAGATGATCCAATTGTAGAAAAGTAGGTGTTGAATTCTTCACAGATTTCTCTTGTATTCGTGATGGTTCTTGAGTCTATTTCTAATTTAGCAGGAGAAACAGAGGATATAATCTTGTTATTAGAGAGACTTCTAATCAGTTTCCACATTTTGGGTGGTTTATCCATGCAGTTTTTAAAGGTCTTGAGGTAGTAATTATTTTTAGTTGTTTGTATATAGTTTGATACCATTTTCCTTTCGTCGTGTAGTTCCTGCTTTAGTCGTTCGTTCGTATTATCGTGTTTGTAGTCTTTCCATAATTTGTTTCTTTTCTCTATAGCATGTATGATATCTTTATTTATCCAATCCTCTTTTGGTAGATTCGTAATTTTAGTTTTATTAATAACACTTTTTTCTAAGCATGACATTAGTCTTGATTCAAAGTTTTCATAACAGTAGTTCTGGTCATTTACCGCCTCTTTTATAGCTTTATACAGTTTCTTATAATCCGTAGCTTTATATTGTGTAGATGTTTTAGCAGCTGGCTGGTATTTTTTCACCTCTAGCACTATTTGCTTATGATCGGCCATAGCCGAGTCTATGATCACGAAGTGAAATTCATTGTATTTGAGATTTGAACAGACATGGTCTAAAATTGTACTTGATTTTTCCCGAACATTGAAGTAAACCTTTTCTTTTTCCCAACGTTTTCCCGTCTTATGGTACGGCTCAGGGAGCCTGGGGTCCGCTTTGATAACTAATCCCGAGATTTGGCCTAGGCGCCAGTTTTGCGGAAGCGACTGCCAACTGACCTTCTAACCCAGGGGGTAAAATGGGCCCATTAGAATAGTCCGGTTGCGTAAATAATGTAAAAAGCGATTGGTAAACGATATTTTGCACATAAGTTCCGTAAAACTCATTGGTACGAGCCGGGGTTTGAACCCACGGCCTTCGGATTGAAAGTCGCACGCTCTTGCCGCTGGCCCACCGACGCTCCAACGAAAACTTTCTTATGCTTCACTAAGGAAGCATCAGAACGTTTATCGTCATTAAATTTTAAGAACTTGTAAGTATGTTCCATATTTCACGGATACACTTTTAATGGTTTGGATTGTACGATATCTGACAACATCTACATTACACGACTGTTCTATATACTTCGTAGATTGACATGCGAACGATGCTTCCACTTAAGGACCTTATACTATTCAACTGGATGGCCCATCTCTTGTGAATTCGTGATGAAGAGCTAATTCACCCGTGGTCAGTGCCTTGTCGCTTTTTGCAGGGTGATTCTGTTGAAAGTAACTGTAACGTCGTATTCGCTTGAACAATCGACCTACTTTGAAGAGTATCACTTTGCAGATAGAGCCCAAGATTAGTGATTGCGTTGGCATTTATCAATTTTAAATTGTTGTTTATTTTTTGCGATGTGGGGGACATTTGTACATAGGCTTCAACAGTTTTTAATTAAGATAGGATTAGATAGGTACTGTTAATTTTGTAGTTTATTATGTTATTTAAATGTTGACATCGTCTTGTTGTAGGTATTTAATAAAATGTATTTAATAAAATAACGTACGGTATTGTCAACAAATTAATAACGATTTCTGATCATGTATTAGTTTTCTTACGTAGGTTTATTAATGTCTTTTAATAGAAAAAATATGTTCCAAATTGACGCCATTAAATATAGCACCTCAAATAGATAACTTAGTGTAACATATAATCTATACCACTTTGTGTTATGTATGTTGTTTTGAGGTGCAATAAAGAGTTATTGTATTGTATTGTGTTAAGTTTTACTTCTAACTTGAGGCGGAAAATCGCTTTATCCAGTTGAGACTACCAGCTCCTTGTTCCAATGTTCAATGTTGTCATCAAAACAACGCTCTGGCAGCGAAGTTATTAATGAGCTAAAGTTACCTATTACTATTAAAACAGGGAGAGGTATATCAATGGGTACTGTGACCTTCTTACGCCTCGCGACAATTTATTACGTACCTATCTACATAATTACAAGCTTTTAGCACATTTGTTATATCTGCTTACCGATCAGTACCCAATTGCGAATGTTTCCAACCTAATCTTAGGACCGCTTTCAAACTCTTAAGTGTGTTTATTTAATTGCCTGACTTAGAAGTTAAGGCTTAGTAGTTAAGGCATTTATTATACCTATGTTTATTTTTGTGCTAGCACACACCATTTACCCCAATAATGCAATCGAAGAAATTTTTGATTTGGTTAAAGAATATCTAAAATGAGTCGAGGTAGTATTTTTTTTCTTAACTATGCACCGATTATTAAGAACAATGTGACAACGCATGTCATCCCCAATTCAGTCGAAAGCTCAATTCATTATACATGGTACAAATGTTATCGATGGATATAGGTTAATATTTTTTAAGTTCCTTTTTGGTTCGTTTTTAGCCTCACCAGAATTCAAAACCTTATCACTCGAGACCACTATATTCTAAACAGGAATTGTGTAAAAGTAAAAAAAATGCTTAATGTTTCACGTTTCGATCGTGGCTGAGAGTTATGTGGTGTATTTATTTTCAGCCAGCCGGTCTTCATTACAGACAAATTGCATGAGCAACTTTAAGGGGGGATGCTCGAGGCACTTTTGCTAGAACATTCGCTGATGCGGGGCTGTTGCAGCCCGAGAATTGATTTTGTTATTTAAAGTTATAGTCTATTTAGTTGTAAAAACAGGTATGCTGTGTGTAGCGAGAATGAGGAAATATCTCGGTCTCTGTTTCCTTGATAAAGACATAATTTTCGTGGTCCGACTGCAGAAGAAAACATGCGATGGTATCAATCACCTGTCGATTTCAGAAATTAAGGGATGGTGCCGACGGCTAGGTCATGTAGATTTCCACTTTCATAACTCAATCTACCAAAATAACTAAGAAATTTAAATTATTGAATTTAAACCATGGTGAGACACATTAATATTATAATAAATTACGGGTAACACTTACGTATTTTTAGTCACTTCGCGCGATATGTTTGACATATCTTAGAATTCCACTATCAAGCGTTGAGTTCGGTGTGTTTGCCGCCGTTTACATTGGATAAATCAAATCTGCAGTCGTACGATCCCGGGATTCCGAGACAGGATCATCCTTAACCAGTTTTACCATCGCGGGCGCTGCGCGCGGTGATACGCGCCTCAGTACGCTCGCCTGCGTCGTCTCACATGGGGCTCCACGTTTGATAATGGAATCCTAAGATCTCCGAAACATATGTCGCGCGTAAATAGCATGTTTCTCGCTGCAATCGCATAGTCGCAACAGGAACGGTCGGAGGTATATTACCATTACTTTAACTGAATAAACGGCGTTGTTTTATTGCTTTCACGATCGAAATATTTAAATTTGGCACTTAATTTATCAAAGAGGTTGACAACAATTGAGATGTAGTGTAAAGACAATTCGATAACAATATGAGGCGCCAGAACCCAATTCTAATTTTTTTTGGGGCCACAATAGCCAAGTTAAATTTGTCCGATTCAGCTCAACTTTTTGCCATGAGTTTTCATATTTAGTTACAAAAACATTTTTATGGAATGGAATAAAAGAAAAAGCTTTTCAAAATTGTTGTCAGTTTTGGTAAAATCGACCATTTTCTAACAGCTAATTTACCATTTTTTGATGAGCGAACTCCAAACATCTAGGTATCTAGTTTTCGACCTTATTGCTATTCATTCAATCATAATAAAACATTTTTTTTCTTGTTCAATATATAGTCTTCTACAGAATAAATGTAACACATTAAAAAAAAATACAAAAAAAAATTGTGTATTTTTTTTATTTTTTGTAGAAATACATGAACATTAGCCAAGTTTTCTGGCGAAACAGTAACTTTATTACATAAATAAATATGCATTTATAAAGTTTAGGTCATACTCTGTCCAAAATCTGTAAATAGTGTAAACCCATCTCTAGTGGTTTTTTTCTTAAACAGCACTTAAAATTTCTCTGAATATCGCTATAAAATATACGACGTAATAAATGTAGCGGCAGTCCAGCTCGAGAACTCGTAGAGAGAGGTCATGTCGCTCCGCGCTTTGACAATATTTACAAAGATGAGAGACTGAGAGTACAAATGAACGTGTAAGTAGTGGATATCGAGATATTGGGTGGCTGAGTAGCCGCTTGTATTAGTTGGGATACTTTGGTATGCCTATTTATTAGGATAAAGTGTAAATGTTGTATTTTTGCGCGTTATTGTGCAAAAGTCGTATCTCGCGCGTATTTGAACATATGTACCGGACTCTTAAGCGTTTTTGAGTGAAAATTCGGGACATGTAAAAAAGTATGCACTGTCCCCAATTGAATTTCCCAGCACACGGGAGATGCCCGAATTCCACGGTAAAAAATCGGAGCATCCCGGAAAATTCGGGACATCTTTTCACTTCAACAACAATATTGCCGATAGGATGTTCCCACAAGGATTAACCAAATACTGTGAGGTGCTGACAAATATCTGAAAATGCACTGTGACGCTTTGACAATAGAATCGTGTTCAGATATTTGTGAGCACCTCCGATGTATTCGACGACAACTGTATACATTCCAAGCCGTGAACTATTTCGCAGTAAGTATAAACTACCGTTTTGTACGTATAGTCTGAGAAGCCAAGGTTGCAGTTCCTTTTTTTTTAATTTACACTCCTCCCAATTTTTTTCATACCAAAAAAAAAGGGACGCACATAATAAAAAAAAATCTACTGCAGCCTTGGCTTGTCAGATTATACATCCTACGTGGGTCACTAGGAAAGGAATGAGATACTCCAAATTTAAATAAAGGACACAACTAGTATAAACTTTTTTTTTAAATCAGTTCAGTTCAGTTTTTTACAATAAATGGCTTCTTCCAGTGGAACAATTTCGGCAGTGTCAAGGTTTGGTTTAGCAAGTGTGTGGTCTAATAAATAAATTTGCTCCTTGAGCGTGACTTTGTACGGTGAGAAGCCTTGCTATTTAAAATGGTAGCTGATTTCAAATAGCACGTGGCCCGGACAACCAGGTTTCAGGATTAATTCTTCGTTAGCTGCATGCTTGTTTGTTAGTTCACTGTATAATAAACCACCAATATTACCCACTAAACAACTTTTAACGAACAAAAAACAAAAACCTATTTATTAGTTTTATTACTCGTTCAAGCAAACACAACAATTTGACAAAACATTTTAAAATAAAAAATAACGGTAATTTTTTAATTAAATTCCGCGCGCATTTTTTGTCAGCCATGGATTTTAAACGTGACCATTTTCATGCGATGATTTTGTACGATTATAAGTTTGAATTGATTGAAAGTGAGTACAGAGGGCGATTTGTTTCAGCATCTGCGGAGTTTGCACCTTCGCGTGTCATAGTTTCTAGACGGTTTGCATAAAATGATGTAAAACGAGGTGATTTCTCCTTGAATGATGATAATAAAACTGGCCGCCCTGCAATTTCATTTATAGAAAAAAGGTCTAAGTTTAAAAAATATTATAAAAGAAGATCCAAACGAATAAGATTTAATAGTAAAAAAAAAAGATCCAAAAGTGACATAAAGAAATTCATAGCAATGCATTAATGATATCTTCCACAACCGACATGGAGTCAGGAAACTATGTTCGCGGTTGGTGTCCCCTGACCTGCTACTAACTGACTGCAGAACAAAAACAAGCTCGAGTGAAATGGTGCAAAGTCATAATTAAATTTTTTACCGTGGAGACGGGACGGACTATTTATAACATAACCACTGGAGACGAAAGTTCAATTTACCAGAAAGATCCACCAATTAAGCGCCAGTCGACAGATTGGGTGTTTAAAAAAACTGTAAATACTAGTAAGTAAGTGTGTTTGCCAATTGTATTTTATAATTTGGAACAGGAACGACCTAATTCTGAGTTATGGGGTCTATTTCAGCAATATGACAATTTGTCGCCGCACAAGGACATCTTTACTAAAGATTTTTTGAAGCGTTCAGAGATCGAAGAGTTATGCTGTCCTCTATATAATCCCGATTTAGCTCCTTGTGATTTAATTCTCTTCCCAAAAATCTAACTTGGACTTCATGATACGTGATTTAACAGTTCCTGTCCCTGTAACAGCTCTGTCCAGTGGAGGACCTCCCTAAAAAAAGTGAAGGGAATTTAAAATAACGGTTTAGGCTGATGACCCGGTGTAAAGCTAAAGGGAGAGTATTTTTAGAAAATGTAATAAAAATTATTCGTATATCTTTTCTTTTTTTGTATCTCAAAACTTTCCTAGTGACCTAAGGCATACTTATTTCGTAGAACACTTTTGAGATGATTATGAGCATTACGAGTATAGTTACTATGTAAAACGAGGTATTAAGCTTTTTACCAGCTCCTGATATTTTGGAACTGTTACAGGCACCATTCACTGTGTTCAAATCCTATATTATTTTAGAGATATAGCTCTAAAATAATATAGGATGCGCGTTTTGCACGTTGCATCATTATTTGTTCCATGTTTAATTATTTGTTTGTTCCAGTGTCTTCATTGGAAGGGCCAGTGTTGAACATCAGCCGTGTGAGCCGCCAACACGCCGGGGCCTACCTGTGCATAGCGTCGAACGGCGTACCACCGACGCTCAGCAAGCGAATCATGCTCACCGTAGAGTGTAAGTATCAAAAACACTATTAGTTTTCATCTGTGCAAAGCATGAAACAGTGTGCAGCGGATATTTTGTTAGTCCCTGCGTATAATATCGAATGCGTATGTGTCGAATGATGTACCGTAGCAAGCGAATCAAGCTTACCGTAGTGTGTGTATTATCGTTGTGTTTGTTTATCAACAATATTAGTTTTCAACGGCTCACAGCGTCAACGGTGTTGTAAAGAGCGTTGTCGGCTCACCGGTATGAGTGTGCGACTTTCAATCGATGAAACGTCGGTTCATACTAATGAGTTTTTCGGAACTCATGCCCGTACGAAATATCATTTGATATTTACCCCTTGCCGGCCATATACGTACGGGCAAACCGTAGAATATCCATAGTGGGTATATCCGCCGGGCATCTGCCAGACAAATTCCCCATATATTGTTTGGCAGATCCGGCGGATATACCCGAACGTATATGGCCTGCAATTCGCTTTTCGGTGAACAAAAATATCGTGAGGAAACCAGACTAATTCCAATAAGGCGTAGTTTACCTCTGGGTTGCCAAATCTTGGGATTAGTTACTAAAGCGGACCGGAAACGCTAGGAAGAAGAAGAACAGCGTCAACGGTGTGCTGCACTTACCGTGGGAATAAATTTTATCAATACTGTATTAGATGTCACCATAGCATCAATCAGTACGCCGCCTACATGTAGCTACCGGATCGTGCTCACCGTAGACGATCAATATTTATTTATTAGTTTCATTGGCTCCCATAGGTATTGATTATAAATCACCCACGCTTAGAAAACTTCAAAGTAGAATATAAATAATAACAATATTTTATTATTTTTTACTTGTGCGTCAAATGGTTTTATGGCTCCATCAGTCTCACCGTAGAGTATAAATAAAAATACAGGTAGGTACTCGCTTAGTTTTCTCTGGTGTTGAAGATAAGTTGCATACCGGAGCCAATTTGTCAGCGTGATACAAAGCGCAAACGCGCAGCAAGAGGATTACGCTCACTGTAGTGTAAATAACAACCACACTTAGTGAAGTGTAAGACTAGCTAAATCTTCACTGGAATACTATCAACAGGGACCATCAGTATTTAGATCTTATGCCGTTGCAAAACTCAGCATGTGACGTCATTTAACATGCAAAGTAGGTAAATTATTATACCTATGTTGTGAATTACTTACTTTGCGCAAATTGCACAAATGATTGAAATAATTTACATAGTTACATAACTGCAGCATCCTGTATCGGTCGAGCGCGGACCGGTTCCTTGCTAGTTAAGGAAAACAACAATTATTGTACCATAGCAATATAGTTCGCTTATCTGTTTAAGTGGGTAACTACCTATCATCAGTGTGTGTGTAAGAGAAAAGATTTTTATTGTTACCAAATATTTAAGTGGAATTCGAGTATCGAGACAAACCACATTGGTTTAACGATACTGATGTATGTTATGTTTATATTGTTTTTGTTATTTTTTTTATAAATAAATAAAATAATAAATTTATTATTATTTATTTATTTAGGATCACCAACAGATAATACATCATTATTACAATTGAAACTTACATATAATAAGAGGTAGATGCTTATCTAATTAAAGGTAACCACAGCTAATATTAGTGTCTTTGGACATGCAGTATGGATTAAGTTTAAATTAATTAACATAAATGGCACACAATATAATAATAAAATGAAATAAGGAAATTAAGAAAAATTTACGCTTATAGACTTTTTGACACAAAAAGTGGTAAATTTACTTAACGTATTTCTAATATTTGAAAACACCTACTAAATGAAAAACATGCAATCCTACAAAATAAGAGAAAAAAATTAATATTGAAGTAGTAGTGGGTATTACCGACCCACACGCCGTCCCGGGAGCTGAAATGCCTCAACACATAAAAGGGGTAACAGATGATCATCGATGGTACTATACACCTTGTATGGGTAGTAACTGTACCTAGCTTCGAACCGTATGCAACCAACCAGTAGTCAACAACTCGACACACAGATATCAATTTAATTGTACAGTACATATACGAATCCTATCAATTTTTTTGCTGCTCGATGGTTTTTATTCAATACGCGATATACAAAATTTAACATGCGTGTTTTCTTGCGTTCATAGATAACTATGCTTGCGTTAGTTGTAAAAACGTAAATAATTAACATTAACAGTCAAAATATTGATTTAAGGATGACTCACACTAGGACGGGAAGCCCCGGGACGAGACGGGTAGGGAAGGGACGATCTGTCAATTTCTATACAAAGAAACACCTGATAGCTCGGAGCTCTGGGTGCGTAGCCAAGATGCCAATCGCTCACGCTCAGTCGCTAACGAAACGCAACTGTCATTGTCACACTAATAAGGAAGAGTGATAGAGAGAGGTAGCTACGATACGTTATCAAGCGTGAGCGATTGGCATCTTGGCTACGCACGCGGATGTCACGTGACGTTTTCTATAGAAACTGACAGATCGTCCGTCCCGTCCTGTTATAGTCTGAGTCATCCCTTAGTATTTAATTGCTTCAGCTGCCTTCCATATGACGCCGTATTAAAAATAATAAATAGCTGCATAGGTAGAGGTACTCGTAGTTAAGCTGTCAGGGGAGCAAGTTTAATCTGCGACATAGATAACACTGTCATAATACGGACGTCGCAATCCTTAATCCTTAACACCCGGCCTTTGTAATCAACTATTCTTTAGCACGATTGGGGATTAAAAGATTAAGAGATTAATGCCAGTGTTTATTCTGCGATCAATTGGTTCAGAAGCACCGAAAATCTTTGGTTCTATACATTCTTTAAAGTTGTATTTATTTTCCCAGGTTTTTGATAAAAATAACTAGTTTTCTTCCAGGTTTCAGCGATGAGTATGTCAGTACTAAGTAACAAAACTCTAAGTAAAAATCTTACAATGCTTGTCGGCAAAACAAAACTTTTTTACAAGATATCACTGCTGAAACACAGTCCACCAGTCTCCGTAAATGCATATACAATACAATCTCCTTTCCGTTAGGCGAAAAAAGTATCGGTTCGATACCGATAGACCTTATATACTTAATGCTAGCCAGACAGACTGGGACTTTGTAAAATACCTGTGGTAATATGTGGCGTAGATTGGATTATTCTGTAAATATGGAAGAGATGGTACGCAACTTTTGGTGTGTTCACCCTTCCTTCTTCCTAGCGTTTTCCCGGCTTCTGCCACAGCTCATGCCCCTGCATGAGCCTGGGGTCCGCTTTGGCAACTAATCCCAAGACATGGCGTAGGCGCTAGTTTTACGAAAGCGACTGCCATCTGATCTTCCAACCCAGAGGGTAAACTATGCCTTATTGGGATTAGTCCGGTTTCCTCACGATGTTTTCCTTCACCGAAAGCTATTGGAAAATATTAATGATTGTTCGTATGTAAGTTCCAAAAAATCCATTGGCACGAGCCGCCAGGATTTGAATCCGCGTCTTTCGGATTGAAAATCGCACGCTCTTACCGCAGGGCAACGGTATTGTGTCAGTGTGTTCACCTTTTCGAGTTACTTATTATTAACTCGCTGTTGTCCGTGACCCAGTAATGTAGTTTTTGTGAATACTAGTTACTTAAGACACTCGATATTTGCCATTGACATAAGGATTAGACAGAGGAAGAGACAGATTAGTAAAATAAGTCAAAAATATCCGGTTATTTATAACTAGCTGTGCTCCAAAGAGTTAGTCAGGATCACCGTCTCCAGTTTGCTTTAATTGGCCACCCAGAAAGAATTCTTCAGAGTTATATGCTTAAGACCACCATGAGTAACGTCAGAGAAAGCGCAGCATACCTCTCGACACCAGCGGCTCAGGGCGACGGAGGAGTAAACACTTCTGTGTTGCGCCTGGCCGTCTTTAGGATGCCACAACAAGTGCTCATCAAGCGCGCTCACTTGATGCATGCTTGGCGGCAAGTCAGCCAGTCTAGATAACACTGTTGATCTCAATAGTATAGCAGGTGTCCAGACCTTAGTAATAGCCTGGTCCCAGAAGTTTGGGTGGACTAACCCAAACTTCGACCATAGACCTGAGGCCTTACCATAACGTCTTAACGCTATTCAGTTTAGGTTAAGGATAAGAAATTTGTTGTAACAAAAAAGTTTATTATTATAGGAATCTTGATATGCGGTTTTTAAACGCATTATAATCGTAGAGGGCTAATGATATGTGGGCATATAAACATAATATTTGTTTTTACACAGTCCCGCCGGTGATTACGATAAGGAACCAGCTGGTTGGTGCGGCTCTGGGGTCAGATCTGGTGCTGGAGTGCGACACAGAGGCTTACCCAAAGCCGGTCAGCTACTGGAGTCGCGAGAACGGGGAGATTGTTCCTGTTGGTAAGTTTAGTGGAAAATTTGTTACAACCAGACTTTTACCTAGCAAATCATAATCATCAACCTAGCCAGCCAGCCAATATGCGCTGTATGCAGTTTCGACCCTGAAAAGATCGTCACTCTACGCAGGGCGCCCTACACTGCGTTTGCCGCGCCACTCCATACTTAGTCATATTGACATTCCATTGCAACGGTTAACACTCACGTATTTTCATCACAATAGGCGTGACATGTTTCGACTGTATCAGGCATACTGTCTGAGTTTAAAAAAAAACCATTTTGAGTATCGTTTTTGCTAAAATCTGACCGAGCTCTATCGATATCCACACCCATAGTATTTTCTTATATCTATCGACCAATCCGCCATTTACTTTTCCAGCAAACTCTGCACTGTTATGTCATACTTAATATAAAGTACTCATATAAAAAAGGAAAATAACTGTGACATTACTTAATGATTTTCCTCTTCCACAGGCATTTCGTTTCGTCCATCGGCATTAATTTGTTTGATTATCAAAATGTTTTGTTTTATTTACGAGCGAAGCATTTCAGACTTTACTTCAACAACTTTTAATCAACATTATTGGAATTTATACAATGTAAAAATCCAAGCGAATGTTAAATTCCTATTAAATATAATTAACATCAAAGAAACATAATTATAAACTTTTTCTGTTCACCTTTATTATGAATGGAAAGTTTAGTGAAATACATAGACTTTCTTTACAAAAGTTCACGTGACTAAAATGTTCTTATATTTCTCAAAAGTCTATTCTGCTAATAATTGTTATGTTATATATTTATGTACAATAATATCAAAATTGTGTACTTACTATCAAAGACGCAAGCACTTTTTAATTGAACTGAAAAATATGCTACATATATGAAACTACCAAACTATCCTTTATGCTTTTTCCTCAATCCCTAACATGAACTATAACCCCGAGCACTATAACACGTACAGCATTATATTATATCAATTATAATAGTTAAGTGTTTAATTAATGCGTACCTAGGTGGGAGTTTGGAACCCCAGAAGTTCGATGGAGCGTTCCGGTCAGTAATCCGTCTGCCGATCAAACGCGTGACAAGCGCCGACTATGGCGCCTACAAGTGTGTCTCGAAGAACGCCCTGGGAGACACCGAAGGCACTATCAAACTATATCGTAAGTATAATACAATAACTTGATTATCTACAACAGAACAGTATACAGGCATAATATATTGCAAGTGATTAGAGATAAAAATAAGTGTGCACTAAGTAACTCTAGCTCTACTGTAACACAACAAAATATAGACATAATATATTACAATAGGGATGACGACTAGGTTGAAAAACTATCATTCTAATTAGTCCGTCAGTTAGATTATCTAAAATGATTAGACACGTATATTGTCCATTTTCAAATAAAATAAAATTGACGAAGTTAAAGAGCATCAAAGTTCCGGGGTGGGGGCTGGTGGTGACGTCACTACTAGGTAAGAATTGTACCTATTAGTGACATTAGGCGAAACTTGAACACACTGTATTTTCGTCATATTTGATTTGACGAACAAAAGAAAAAATATGTGTACAATATTTTTTAATAATCGAAAAGATCAACAATTATCACCGACAATGGCGCCTACAAGTGTGTCTCGGAGAATTCCTTGGGGGACACCGAGGGCACTATTAAACTATAAGTACCGCAAGTTATAATATAATAATACAGTTACTTTATTCTATACAACATAACAAAATACAGACAGAATATATTCCAAGCGCTTAGATTACAGATAAATAAAACCGGCCAAGAGGATGTCGGGCTATGCTCAGTGTAAGGTTCCGTAGATTCCCGTTTGTCACATTAGGCGAACTTTAAAAGGGTTCTAATAGATACCATGCTTATAACAAATAAAAATTCCAAAAAGGAGTAGACGCCCTTTTAACAGAGAAGATAAGTTTTTTGCAAATAATCGAAAATGGCTTAACTGTCCAACTTTTAAATAATTTTCCTTGAAAGTCTTAAAAAAGGTCTACTTTCATGATTTTTATTTTATTTTTTGGACTTGCGGTTCAAAAGTTAGAGAGCAGGGAACACATTTTTTTAACTTCCGGAGCGCTTATTTCCGAAAACATTTACTTTATCAAAAATGTTTGTAGCAAACCCCTATTCTTTTCAAATTCCTATCCAACACACTTTAGGGTTGAAACGAAAAAAAAACGTACCGTACCTTAAAATAAAAGTTTTTTGAGTTTTTATTTTACCACTTTGTCATCAATATTGATATTTATTTATATAGGTATATATATATAGGTATACCCAAAATTCAACCAAATTACAACTTTCTAGTACTAACGGTCACTTAGCTAACCCGCAGGCGGATGGACGGACGGATAGACATGGCGAAACTATAAGGGTTCCTAGTTGGCAACGGAATCCTAAAATTAAGCGTGAACTTAGTAGGTAACTCTCTACTGAAACACAACAGAATAATAAAGATAAACAATAAGCGCCGAATGTAGCGCCTATAAGTCTGTCTCGAATAATGCCTTAGGGGATTCCGAGAGGGCACTATTAAATATTAGTAAAATTTGTCAAATAATGAATCTGCGTGACTAGCGCGAACCATGGCGCCTATAAGTGTACATCGATCGCCAAGAATGCCTCGGGGGACACTGAGGGCAATCAAATATGTCAAATAATAACCTCTAAAAGCGAAACCCCAAGAGTTGTATGGATACTTTGAAATCATGAGCCCCGATTAAGGGGGCTACAAATTAAACTGATATCACGCCTTAATCATCACGTGAAGCGTATCTTTCTTAGTTTATACAAAATTACCTTAGCGGAATCAGCCGTGGTAGACATACCCCCTTTTTTATTAAAATGAAACGAAAACGCTTTGCTCGCACTTGACATTGCCTGCCTTGGTCAAGAAAACACTTGACCAACATGGTTCTAAACCAGTTCGCTATGTTCTATGGATCCTGCCTTAAATAAATGATTATTTAATTTAATTTAATATTTTTTACCAATGGAAACATCCCTCTGATCGCCAATTAAATGGCTAGAAACTACCTACCTTTTCCTTGTAAGAAAATTTTCGTAGTTTACTAAATAGTTTCTGAGAATTCACCAGCCTTTGACGAAATAGACTTATATAGTAATTTACGTCCGCAACGATATTAAAGAGATCTGATGGTTTGCTTTATGAATGCAAACCCATTAGAAAACATGATTCTTTTTTTATTGATTTTTAGGACAACAACAGCCGTAAATACCTACACAGTTTACATTAACTTTGTCTTGACGATATTCTAATTGCTTGACACTAGGTTGATAGTAGGTATGACATAAATACTTATTTATTGTTATTTAATAATAATTTACTGTTAGTACCTATTCATCTTATACGTATACATCTCTTAAAATAATATCTTTACTATTAAAATAAATTCTTGTCTTAAAATTCAAGACGAGAGTTCAAACACCAAAGTGAATTGAAATTAAATTTCGATAATGGAAGTTAAATTCAAATCGGGTCATCTCTTTGGGACGTACGTTATTCACAATAACAATTTGTATAAACGTATAAATAGGAACAAAATATGTATCGGAACATTATTTGTATAAGGAATAAGAACTCGTTTTTATTGTAAATGTACTACAACTTAATCGCGTAAAACATTGAAATTTAACCTCCGACGTTTCAAGGGTCCCGTGCGTGGTCTCGTAGAAAGACTGGCTGGGGATGAAGTTATTAGCGCTCGTGAATCGACCTATACCAAGAAGACGCAGTTAAGACAAACTTATAATGTTATAACGCCCCTTGTTTTTATAAGTCCTTGAAGTTATTTGATTCATACGTACGGTTCTCTTAATTATCGCCCAAAATCATTCTGACGAGTATCACGTCCCAACCAACTTATCGCAGAATTTAACTAACCTAACCTAACCTAACCTAACCTAACTAAATAATAATTTGGTAAATGTTGGTATGCCAAGTTAATCATCGGCGAATAGTTGGTTGGTTGGCAAAATGATATTCGGAGAAAAGGCAGGACACCCTTTCATGCATATCCAGAAAACATTTTGTTTTGTGGCTAGCCATAAACTGTGAAATAAATAGATCTACCGTTTTCTACACGATTTGCGTTTTCTCTATAGAAAACGCCGGTAGAGACCGGCAGATTTTTTCGTTGCGGGTATTCTGCCTTTTCGCCGATGTTTACTTTACATAACAAAAATACTATCGATCTTTGTTTATTTTATATACTTAGTTATACTCACGTTCAAATTTCTTTTATAGCTATGCCACAACCTGCAATGGACAACAAAAATGGTAAGTTTTATAAAATTGTACATATTAGAAAATTTATCACGATGGAGTTCGATAAACGTAACGTATGCGAAATAAATAAGTTGAAAACTTCCGAATCACATACACTACTTATTCACAAATATATTGTAAAGTCATATTATTCGTTTCCACGGAATTCGACCTAGCAGTTGCTTCACGACTCAATATACTCCGAAGAGCTTAACTTCGATCATAAATCTCATACTCACCTATTGTTTATTTTACACAGTGGTCCAAAGGCTAAACATTGTTGCTGACAAGTCATCAGAAATAACACCTTTCGGTACTCAAGGTAAGATATTGTTAAGAAAACTTTTCAAGAATCATTCTGTTTAATGGTGTCCCAAACATCACGTGAGATCCTGTTAAAATCACGCAAAATATTTTGGAAAGCGCTCATGAAAAAAATATTGTTTTGTTTTATTTACTGTAATAATACTGTAATGGATGGTGGCTATAAAAAAGTGATAATAAATAACTATAAAATGCGTAGGTATGTGTCAAAAACGCCGTTTACCCATTGTCCGGACGTGCAGCTTTTGCATACATGATTTTTAACTGTAGGAAACTCAATAACCACACAATAGTTAAAAGTTTATCAAAACAGCAGGAACTTGTTATTGCAGGAATGCAAAAACGGGTTCAAATCCTGTTTATAGAGTTTACACTAGAGAGTGTCTAGAGTGTATCGTGTGTAGAGTGTCTTTGGCGGCTAATGTATATCGTCACTTGAATATAAAATAAAAACCTTATATTCAAGTGACGATATACATTAGCATTTATTTGTAGAAAAACAAGGAGAACTTAATTAGATTATTTAGTCAAAATAAACTACAAAGTAACTAGCGTCTGTACCGAGAACCCTCCCTCTAGTTCCCGTTATCCAACGAGACAATAGCGCTAATAGCTATCAGCATCATTAATTAGCGAACTTTCTCATGTACCCTATTTTGTTTTAGATTTCAGACTACAAGACTACAACAGAGCATCGGTGGAGTGCTGTTCTAGTTTTTTGATCTCATTAGTAATATTATTGAAGATATTAACGGCTGGGTGATGTAAAAGTATGTAAATAACTGGAAATGCCGGACAATCTGATGCGTCGCCGCTTTTCATGAGCTTCGTTCATCAATTTTCGTTTTTATCACTCGAATATGCAGGAGCGATAAAGGCAGATAATGAAGTTTCGATTTTTGATGTCCGTGGTAGTTCCACTGGAGCACAGCTTGCCGTTCGTGGTTTCCACCTACTACTAATCCATGCATGTTCAAGTTAAAGGTAGCATTCGGATCGGGCCCCTATTTCACCAGGGTGTCAACATCACTGTTACTGGTGTTGCAGGCATCCATAGGCTACGGGCGCCGATTAATATTAGGCGGATTGTATGCTTGTTTGCCACTAACATATCATTTATAAATATATTCATCATTGTGATCACAAAACCTTTTGTGAAGAACTCTTGACAATGGTCTCAAGAACGACAAATGTCGCAAAATTCCGACACAGTAAGAAACACCATGTCAAAAACTGCCGAAAATTCTTCAAAATAATATTATTTCCTGCCGCCGTCCGGTAGCCACCGCGTTGCTTTGTATGCAACCTTTCCGTTACAAGTGACGGTGCAGCACGGCCTGGCAGCTGACCTTGGAAAGCGTCTCCTACTGAGCGGTGCGAGGCTGCCCAGATTCGAATGCTACCTTAAGAGTGTTAAGACCGACCGCGAAATTGACTTTTTGCTCCAGTTCTGAACAAACGCTGGATTGTTAATGGGTATCCAGTTATTTAATTATTAATAAATATTGCTTTGTTGTCTTTGAGACTGATTGGCGGCTATCCATGTATGGCTGCCGCTTAAGGGTTATTAGCAGTATTTTGAATTATGCAATTAAGTAACTACTTAAGCTCCTTTACGAATTGAATGTAAATTGTATAGAAATACGTTTTACCTAATGCTGTCTGACTATACTGGAACTTATCCTTAATATGGAGTTAAATTACCTACTTGTCTGTGAATACACTTGGTATGAAGTATCTACTCGTACAACAGATTAAGCCAGAATGACGAAAAAAAGGCACAATAGATGTCGAGTTGCAGAAAAAAACAAACCTAACTAATAAAATATTGAAAATATAATCACAATAGGCGTGATATGTTTGGACTGCATCAGGCGGTTATCGTCGGACAGACAGTGATGTTGTCAACTTCGCGACGATCGGGCATCACTGCCCGAGACCGGCGCAGGTAACGGGTCGCGCGCGCCGAAGCAGGCGGATTCGGGCAATCCGGCGTCGTCGTTGCGGGAGTCTGAATTGTCGGATCGTCTCGACGATGACTGCCCGACGCAGTCGAAACATGTCACGCCTATTGTGATAAAAATACGTGAGTTTGAACCGTTGCAATTTAATGTCAGTATGACTCACGATAGTTTATATTATATAACTACAGAATAGATCATACATAGATGATAGTAATTAAAAGTTTGACGCTATTTGCTTGATGGCATATTTAGAAGTTTACTAATCGAATATATTTTTTTAAACAGCTAATGTTTGGTAACTGCTTAGGTGAATATGAAATTAAGTATTCCTAATTGTATACAGTGGAATTAAAACAATTATTTTTGATGACATCTTTTCCTTTGTGTAATTAGCGTTTAATTTCACCCACGTAGTAAGTCTACGGGTATCACTTTTAATTAATTTATTAAAGTGTAAAGTAGTTTTAGAGTAACTTATTCATATTAGATAAGTAATTATTTAATTTTGTAGCTCAGTTTAGGAGGTTAATGTTTCGTAGGTTAATTTTATTATTCATATCCAACATTATCTTCTTAAATTTATTATAAGTTATGTAAAAATGTAAAGGTTAACTATATACATATCTGTATTAAAGTTAGCATATTAGAATCACAGGTTATTTTAAAGAAAATTAGCATATTATTTCATAAAGCTAATACACAGTGTACTAAAATGCTTTTAATACATTACCATATCGCAATTAGAATTATGTTATAGTAATTACGATCTTGATCAATTATTTGTAAATATAATGTAAGGAAATAAGTCAATTTACAAGTTATTAATTGCATATTCAGCCGCGTCTAAATGAGTTTAATTAGTGTTTAAAAAAAAGCAAACCAAGAAATAGTTATTTATTACACAAGAGGGCAAGGTTGTTGTTTAACTCTCGTGCTCAATATTAAGACCTGAGCAAGCGGAAGATCCCAAAATTTAGCCACGAGCGTAGCGAGAAGTTCATAAACTGGAATCTTGAGCTTAACGAGGGTCTTACTTAAGGCACCGAGGGTTGAAGAAACTGTTCCGCCGAGTGTAATACAACATTTTCACCTCACTAGCTCGGAATGCGCTCTTTTACCGTTAGAAACTAGCGGGGATAAACGCATTTTAACTATTAGTGGGGATAAAAATCTGACCTAGAGTTTTAAATGTTTTTTTCAACTTAACTGGTAGCACTAAGTTACAAACGATAGTTCTGAGTAATAAGTATCGGATAGCAGCTACATTTGGATGAGATCTGTAATCGTATATAATTTTTATTTTCCTCGCGATAGTGAGGCGAAAAATGTTGTATTACACTGGGCAGCAAAGTTTGTTCAACTCTCGTGCCTTGACACCCTCTCGTGAAGCTCAAGATCACAGTTTTTGAATCACTCGCTATGCTCGTGTCTCAATTTTGGAATCTTTCGCTTACTCAGGTCTCAATATAAGCACGAGAGTTAAACAACAACTTTGCTCCCTTGTATAAGAAATAACTATTCCTCAGCTTCTAGTCAATTAAAACGATAACAAAAACAAGTATTTTTACTTGAGACAAACCACCCACTGTTTCCAGCCAGTGAGTTTTTGTTACAGAACATTGAAGGACTAATTTACATTGAGGGCGTAGTTAAGTGGGTAAATAACTTTGAACGCGCCAGTAACTGTAAAACGCAGAATCGGGATGAAACTTTTACGCCCAAATAAAGTCATAACTACTTCTAAAATAAAATATCGTCTACAACTCCGCAAAATATTTAATTTAAGTAGTAGTCAAATATACACAATGGTTTTTTTCACACCACGAAAAAGCGTGTTGCCTGCGCGATGGCAATTGACTAAGGTAGACACATAACATATGGAGGGCACCACTCCACACAGAACTTAAGTAGCAACATTGTATATTTGTGCATCTCATTCTGTCGTATAAGTTCCAACTGTAAGTTTACTGTTTGACATTATGTTTGTTTATGAAAACAATGTCATATTTGACTTGAGAACTGGTGTTGCCAACTATGATTTGCGTTCAGTTCCACTTAATTTAATTTCAACCTTTTTCTGCGCTGTAGTTATACCATAATTGGCTTGGTATGTTAGAATGTGATACGATCGTATCGTAACGACAACAGACGCAATTTGAGACAGTGAAGGTACTTCCACAGATATAGTAAGTTCCTAGCAGGAAACAATTGAAAGTGTACATACCTACCTTAGTTTCGGATTTGTTATAAGACACATTTTTGTTTTTTTAATTAATTCTTTCGTATTTAGGATGGCTTTACTCGTTTGACCTCGTTGTCAGTTATTATTATAACTGTTAGGTACCTAGAACAATGGATTTACTTTGGGAAAAAACAAATAACTCTGACAGATTCTGCTAAATTGAAATTTCGCTAATTAGGCGAAATAAAATGTTGTCAAGACAATATCAGTAAATACACGCGGGCCTGCGGCGTCATGTCTTGTTTTTCATTTAAAATTCCTTTGAACCCTTGTTTTTTCTTAATCTCAAATTTCAAGGTTTATTTATCATTTCTTAGTGGGTGTTTGTTTACTCAATAAGTTTTTGCGTTGCGTTGTGTACAGGGTGGAATAATTTATGGGGCTCTCTAGGTGACTTAAATTACTTATTTAAATGATCTTGATCTTGAAAGAAAAGATCTTGTAGAGATAGTTTATTTTATGATTCTAGCTGAAAAATATTTTGATGATTATATTTACATAAAGGATCATAAAGGAAGGACACATCTTAGAGATCATAAAAATGTCAGAAGGTTTCCCGAAAAGCTCGAAAATGTATCCATTCTGTATAAGTACAAGTGTCTAAAACAGTACCCAACTTTTTGATTAATTTTGTTAAAAGGTGTAACTTTCTTCAAGACCCTTGACTTTATAACTAAATTTAGGTGTCTCAAAAGTAAAACAATGGGATTTTATAAAACCATTAGATAAAAACCAGCTTACTGGCATGATTTAAGAAATATTAGCTCGTAAAAACGGACGCAAATCAATATAACTAATTTAAATACACTGATAAATACACATTATCAACTAAATTTAACAACGAAGTGAGTTTCACTTGTTAGACACCAGTGCGACAACATCTCCTGCATCACCTGAGGCTGCCTCGTAGAGAGGCGAAACAATTGTCGAGTTTTGTATTATTGGCGGTGGTTTGTTATGTTTATTTGCGAATTTATTTTTTGGGGCGGGCGGGTGGTAACAATAATTGCATGCAAAAAATACGCAAGAGGTATAACGAATTGGCACTAATTGACTAGCACGTTTGGCGAAATAGCAAAGTAACATTATTTTGTTGTTAATATGGAATTTCGCAAAGTAAAGCCTGATTCAATAAATTAAATAAAATTAAGTTGATTTTAATGTATGCTATGAGTATGACTTATTTGTGTTTATGAAATGATTTATGTATGTGATTCTGTTTTTGTAACTATTAACATTTATGCTAAAACGCTTCCAAAAAACTAGATTCATGGTTGCATAAAAAATGTTTGTAAAAAATGTAGATTAAATTATTGTAAAATATAAATTCATATGACGAATATCAAAGAAACTAATATCGTATATTATTTATCATATCAATAGTTATCCATAGTGTCAAAATTCAGGTGTACATAGGTACATGCGGACCACTGTTGCTTTTCCCTGAGTAAAATATAAAATACTAATATAATGTGTTTTTTTTTACACTCGCTCTGATATAATATATACTTATTTTGCACACGAATAATTTAAGGAGTTGGTAAGTCGTCACATACAAGCTAATAAAACGTTCTTATTTATACATAGGTTGTGTAAATATTTAGGTACGGCTAAAAATAGGTCCCGTCACCTCAAGTCCTCTAGTGTCCTCAATAAAATGCATGCACACACACTGACATTTATAAGGTGTCACTCATAAACTAACGATATTGCCCAATCGTTTACAGTCTGCGACGTTATCACGCGACACGTCACTTTCTTTGACAAATTATGCGACTATGCAGACCTCTACGCCGTAGCGATTTGTAAACCCGATGTTAATGCAGTCTCGTCACTCATTTATCAAGAAAATTTACAAGCCATTCCTAACACCCAAACTTTGTTTATCCTGCGTCGATTAATTTCATTTACAGAAATGCAGATTAGCATAATTCCTGCCCTGGGTACTGGAGGTCTTGGTAATTTTTTTTATTACATATAAAAGAGTCATCAAGTGCCACCATCGTCTAATCGTCTGCCAAAACGAATCTAAAAGTCACGATTTCAATCTCAAAATTCTACTCAAAATAATAAATATTTCCCAAACATGATCGTAAATGTATGCATTTATGTCACGAAATGAAGACATGAAGTTTCTTGTTTATGGCTCCTCCCCCCATTTACTTCTTGGCTGGAGGCCGTGAAGTGATGTATGGCGTAAGTATGAACGAAACATTATTGTCCGCTGCTCTAACTTTTTTAATTTGCGTACTAACACTAAACTGTCAAAGGAAATATTACATACAGCCAACGACCACTAGATACTTGCGACATTAAAAAAAATAATCTACGGTTCTATGAATATTTATGTGCGGTTAAACATGGTGCTCGAATAGCTCATTCAAATGGCATCTTTAAAAAATAAAAAGGAGGCAAATTAAAAAAAAAAACCCTTATTTACTTTTTACCTAGTGTTTATTTTAATTTTAATATTTCCTCACAATGTTTGAGAAAAGCACTATGCAAAATCTACCACAAACTCGTCCTGCAATCCCTTACTTCACGGCCTCTGCAGTAATGTACTATTTGTGATATGATGTGCAGTTGATGGCCAATGATTTGCAAGTTTCATCAGTGGACAACGATTTTCGTTAGAGTACGGGCCTTCATACATGAAAAGGGAATATCCTTCATTTAATTAATATTAAATTTCATAAACTGTAATAGTTAAGATACTAGTTTTTTAGAGAAATAAACTCGAGTTAACCTGAAGAATCGCCCCTAATATTTAACGATAAACCAAAACAGTGTATTATGTAACATATCGTTCAAAATCGCATGGATAGTTTATGAATGAATGAATTCATAAATTGTACAACAAAAAACATGTACACGCACATGCTACTGAAAGTGTGAAAGCGCATTATAACGTATTTGTAATGATAAACTGCAAGTAAGTAGTTCTGCGTCGATTACTTGTACTTATAGTTTGTTAACCAGGCTAGTTAGCTTCGTTCGTGTGGCACTCTGCCCAACATTATACCAGTCTCGGCTGTGTTGTAGCTAACACCATACTTATACAATTTCCTAAAGTTTTATACACTAAGGACACTGCCGTTAGCTTGGGTATTCACGACGATAACATGTTAAGTTTTTTTTTGATTCAGTTAGTTAAATACTTTCAAATAACACAGGGATGGGAGTCCGCATACAGTGCGATAGAAAAAGGAAGAAATTAAAAAGTAGCAACATCGTAGTGTCGTCCCGTTTTCTTTCATTATATTGATTTGAAAGGGACGAGACTACAATGTTGCCACTTTTTAATTTATTTTCTGTCGCACTGTACTGTACGTACCGTTTCTCCTCTGCCGAAGTACAAGTCCAAATGGACATACGCGGAGTTTGCACGATTTTTTATTGTAAGTAGTTCTTTTCTCTGTGTTAGTGTCGTTACTCGTAATACAGATTGGTTTTTGTATGTAATGTGCGAGATGCGTCTGTGTGTACGTTTCCCCCAGCAAAAAGCAACAGAAGTAATTGTACGGTTAGTTGTTGCTTTGACGTCTCCATTCCAACGTATTGGAAGCCCGTGTTATGATATATGATGACGTGTATGATGATGGAATTGAATTGAAGAAAAATTTCCTCCCGGTTGTGGAATGAGCACCCTGCAAGCCAAGGTTTTCCCGAAAGATTACAGTACGGGGTTCTTCAAAAAAGAGTGTACTAGGTTTTAATGGGTTGGCAACGCGCATGGGAAACCCCTGGAATTACAAGCGTCCATAGGCTACAGTGGTCGCTTTCAATAAGACAGGCCGTATGCTAGTTTGCCACTGACGTGGTATAAAAAAAATACTGCGTGTTTAAGAAGATGGTTATATACGTCAACAAAAGGCCCATTAGGGCAGTAACTTCTACATTCATATATCGAATTGAAACCATCGTGAGACATAGGTTGATATACGTATGGATATAAAAAGACGTGAGTGTTATCTGTAATCGAACAAGCGGACGAAGCGAGTGAGTTTTCCTTATCCACTTTGACAAACCGTCGTTTGTATGTATGTATGTTTGTATGTTAATCGGATCGCCGTGAAATTTGACACGTTGTTAGATGAGATAAATATAATTTAGGTTTTAATACGAGCCAGATCGGTAAAGGGAATGCTGAGATAGAGGGATCGTGAGTTCTCGTTCGAGCGTACCACTAGTTTATTACCTACATGCATAGCCAACTATTAAAATGCTTGCCCCATAATAAGCAGTCACTGTCGAAGTTGGTCAGAAACGTCATCATAATTGGTATTCCATTAAACCGCCTGGTTTATACAGCATGTAGTCTTATCAAATTAATTATTCGTTGTCTTGTAAGTAGGTCCTACTCAGGCAAGAACGACTAAGTGCATCTTACACTCCTTACAGTAACCACTGCAAAGGGACTTCCAGAGAAATTAGAGCTTTAATATCTCTGAAGTGTGCTGTTGAATATTTGAAACCACTGCATTCAGTTGACCGGCTGAGGAGACTTGGAGTGTATCTTAGGTACAATGTAGGATATTAAGGTAGGTATGTACCTGGGGGAGCATACACCTGCCGTGTGTGTGGACGAGGGATCCTCTCCCGTATAGGGCTTTACAGCCACGAACGCAAGTGTCGTTCTCGAGATGCTGCTTTAAACATCTGATAAGATGAAAAGGCCTTCTACTACTACTACTACTAAGACATACACTACAATGGTCAATCTTAATTTAGGTCTAGAATTCTCTCCGTGGGCTTTTCCACTTTTCTACCAATGTTGAAGTCTCTGAGGTATTAACAATATTTTAAACTTTAGTTAATAAAAATATGAGCACATAAAGGATGACTCACACCAATCGGATTCCATCCGATCTGCTCAGGGACGATCTGTCAGTTTCTATAGAAAACGTCACGTGACCTCCAAGGGCTCCGAGCTATCACGTGATTCTTTCCATAGAAACTGACAGATCGTCCAGGATCGGATCGGATTGGTGTGATTTGTCTTTAAAGCTTAGACGACTGGCGAGATTGAAATGGTTAATGGAAAGTAGTTTGAGTTGTCGTCAGTGTAGTGGTAGGCATCCGCGTCACCATGCCCTCAATAACATTATCGGTCAGCAGGGGTTCAGTCTGTTCTTGAGCTACCAAGACTCAGCCGCACTGATGGCAAGCGACCAGGTCCAGGACCTGCCGTGGGAGAGGCATGCTACATGTGTTAGCACATGTGCCACCACCCATATCGGATGCGACACAGTTTATGCAGGACATTGGCCGGCGACTTAGACAGAAGGGAGAGGATCCCCTTTCTGAGTGGTTTCTAGTGCACAGGTTGACTATAGCTATTCATCGTGGGAATGCTGTCAGTATTTTGGGTACTTTTGCACCAGGAATGGCGAGGGAATTAATTGTGTAGGTACTTTAGGTGTGATGTTATTAGAATGAAAGTCCATAGTGTTTGTTATCGATACGAGGCTACTGCCTTAAAAAAATAAATGAACTTTGTCAGCAACGACAACAACCGACAATGTGGTACCGTTAGTCTGACCCATCACATTCTATAGGTATGTACTCATTATAATGTCCGTTAATTTATAGGTACACATTATATAAGGTAGGGAAGAACTTCTTTCTTAAATTTAAGTAATTCTTTTACCACTATTAGCTTAGAATTTTAAGGTAGAAGGAGTTAATGGGTGTAATACGGCCATTAACGGCCTCCTAGCCTAGTCGGTAGTGACCCTGCCTACGAAGCAGGAGGTCCCGGGTTCGAATCCTGGTCGAGGCATTTATTTGTGTGTTTATCACGAATATTTGTTCCTGAGTTATGGATGTTTTCTATGTATTTAAGTATTTATATGTATCTATCTATTATATATATCGTCGTCTAGTACACACATCACAAGCCTTATTGAGCTTACCGTGGGACTACGTCGATTTGTGTAAAATTGTCCCACATATTTATTCATTTATTTATTTTATTAAAAAAAATATTTTAGGAAAAGAAGTTACTCGCCTTTGCACAAAAACAACGTAACTAACATAAATTTCACAATAACCGCAAAGTGACAAGGTTTATTATATCTTTTCCGCAAAATAGAAAGTCTCATAACAAATAAAGAGATATTTCTAACTTTGTGACCATATATCTATAACCTCTCTGATTTCAATCATTATTAGTCAAAGAGAAAATTCGTTGTATCGTCCTCTTGTAAAATTATGCTCAGTGTAGTTATGTTCTTTTTGTAAGCACCCCTTCAATTGGTTCCATGGATATGAATAAATCTAACCTTATATATTACATACTAAAATTGTTCAATCTTGTAACGCGATTTCATTAATACCAGATCCAAATCACGAGTCTGTATTATATATCTGGCTTTCTAAGCAAATCATACAAACAATAATTGATTCAATCGAAGTTGGTAACTAGCGAAACAACGCCAGGGTATCAAGCTCAGTCACCAGGTTAATCTGTATTATACGACTATTATATAAGAATATCCACCTAAATATTACTTGTAATTAATAGTATTGATAAATCATGACTTTTGAAATCAAATTGTTTTAATAACATGTATATTTCTGGACGAAGTCAAGATAATCTTAACATTTGTGTTCAATCTTTTATCTTGTAAATCAAGTGAAAACAGTGACTACAGGGTGTTATCGGGGTCATGATTCAAACCTATCGGTCCGAACTCGAAGAATTAATGCGATTTCAAGTATAGGGCAATTTTTTAAAAATTACAGCCTTTTTTAAACTAATCAACAATTTATTTATCCCAGTTAATAACTCAGATTATGGTTACCCTATTAATTCATGATAAAACCTTTTTAATAAACAAATGATTAGATGAGTAAGTAGTAGGCAATTGTCAACCGTCACGTCATAAGAAAGTCAAATATCAAAATAAAGAAAACTTTTAAGGATTGGTTTAGCTAATTAACTGGTTTTTCTGTTGAACAAACAATGCCTGCGGCATATCCGTTTTCAAATGTGGAGCGGTCTGACATGGTGATGTTTTATTACCAAGTACGTCGTGCGACCACCGCTCAAGATTTGTTCCACCAACGTTATCCTGATTTGCCTATCCCAAGCCGAAGATTAATCAACACGATGGTTAAAAATCTGCGAGATTACGGACAGTTCTCTGTGCCGAATCACGCCCAAGCACGAGGCGGTGACAGGCCACGACGACGTCGATACGCGGACAATCTCGACCAACAAATGTTAAGGTTCTTTTATCAGGATCCTCGAAGAAGCACCCGGCAAGCCGCAAGACGTTTTAATGTAAGCCATGTTTTTGTGTGGAAACTTCTCAACGCAACCGGGTTGCACCCGTTTCATTTTACACCTGTACAGGATCTTTCACCGTTAGATTGTCCTTCAAGAATGATCATGTGTGATTGGATATTAGAAATCCAAGAAACCAACATCCTCTGGACAGATGAAAGCACTTTTACACGAATTGGCCTATTCAACATGCATAACGAACATTACTGGAGTGCTGAAAACCCTCATTTAACTAGAAGGAATGCATATGGGTGGATTTTCAAAGAGCGATTTTTAGGTGTCACACGCCTATTACCGCTAAATGTATTACAAAATTACTTCAAATTTATTTTCTATGTGTTTAACACAAGAAAACATAACGAGGCACAATATAATCTTTATTGTTATTATAAACAGAACCTTAATAAAAAATATCAAAAATTGTCATTACTAAGGCGCACTAAGTCTGTGAGGTGTGTCACACTTGCGGATTTCTTCGAACAATGTAGCTTTGCCTCACATCTGTACACCCTACATTTAAACTTTTGACATCATTAGAAAGCTAGATTAATTGCGCATTATATTATATACAATATGCTGCCAAAAACATATTATTTGAAAGCCAGGCGGCCATGATATATGTGTCACACGTTTAGCCAGAAAACGACTTCGCGCAAACACCTGCTAATAAGTGATTAATCGAAGGTACTGAGGCCATGTTTGCGAATGCTAGGATAAAGTAAGATAGTTGCTCGTAGGTATCATAGCGATTGAACGTGTAATTGGCGAATGTTAAGCGACTTGCGAGGTAAGTCTTTTACACGATCCGTTTTCGTCCTCCCATAACGTCATATGTTTGGATAGTTATTTAAGCATTTTAAATTAATTAAAATCTTATTATTTCTTAATGTCGAATAGCTTGTTTGTTTGTATTTATATATGTTTAGATCACGTATTCATTTTGTTTACAATTTTGCAGTTATCGTAAAATATAATAATTGTACGTCATTTCCTGGCGTCATTTCCTGGTATCTGACCCAGGAAAATGACGAATCTACCAGGAAATGACGTCTTTCGTCTGATGATATCAAAATCTTCTATACATATAAACGGAAAAGTCCTGATTGACTGATTAACTACTAAACGTAAGACCCTGAATTTTTCACAGTACGTTAAGTGTTTAGCGAAGATAAGGAATAAGAAGGGATTTTGAACATTTCATCTCCTAAGGGGGTAAAAATAGGGTTGAAAGTTAGTATGGGAGAATTTTTTTTTTTTAGATAAAAACTTTTTTTTAAACTTAGTACAAAGGTTTGTTACTAATATACAAAAAAAGTAATTTTTGCGTTTTGGAAAAATCAACCCCAAAAGGGGTGAAATATGTCTTAAAAGTTTGTAATACAGAATGCTTTCCGTTTTAGTTATGGACTTCAAACTTTATGAAAAAAATCTTTACACTAATAAATCCGAATTTAATTAAATTGATTTCAACGATTTAGAAAATTCCACCCCTAAAGCGGTGAAAAGGATGTTGATTTTTTGTTTTTTTTTGTTTAAGTAAGGTTTTCTGTTTCTGCTAGAGACTTTAATTTTGGTTGAAAGGTTTCTTTTCAAAAGACAATAATAAGTGTTGTAAGTGTTTTGGAAAGTTTCACCCCTAAAAAGTGAAGGGTGTTGAAAGTTTGTATGGCGGAAGAATGTTATTTTTTTTAGCTTGAGACATTAATTTATGTTTAAATGTTTTTGGTCACAATCCAAAAATAAGTGTTTTTATTATTTTGGAACAAGGTGTGAAAAGGGGATGAAAAGAGTGTTAAACATTCGTTCAATATCGTACTTCATAAATGAGAGTTAAACCATGGCTAGGGAGATTTGGGAAGAGATCGTGGACTATGTCGTATCAAATTGAAATAAGTTTCATTGGGTGACTCGTACCCTGAATGGTGATACTTATATGACCGCTGAATCAAATTTATGTTCAATAGTAACTACCTAACCCAAACTAACAGTTGTCATATATCGTAAAAATATTCCGGTTAAAAATGTCATAATTTTTTTTTTTTATATTTTAACAAAATTGCTGTATAAAGCATAATTATTTAGACAGCGGCTACGACTATAAGCAACGTAACATATTCTCAAGCTCTCTTCTTCTTCCCAGCGTTTTTCCGGCTTATGCTATGGCCATGGCTCAGGGAGCCTGGGGTCCGCTTTGAAAAGCCAAGTCAATACCAGTTTTAAAACATATTTTAGTAATGAAACATATGAGATTTTTTTTACAAAAAATTTATCAGTTATTTTCCAAAAGTAGGGATTTTTCAGATCCAGCCATCGTTTTCTCAGTTATCGCTTTTTCGCTTTTGTAAATTTGAAGTTTAAAAAAAACTATAGCACCTAGAGACATCACACCTCACTACTCATAACTCCACATCGATAAAGTAGATATTTTTTTTTAAAAACAGTCACAAATATGATATCGACGATTTTTTTAGGTATTCGACAAAGTGAGACGCTAGGCATTAAACTTGGGGGCTTAAAAAGGTTAATTACGGTATTTTTCGTCAGTTTTTATTAAAGGCCGATTTCCGGTAGGTTTTGCGATATTTCACTAAACTGCCAGTAACTCCGTAAATATGTAGAACCGACAAAGTGGGACGTTTTACTAAACTCAGTCACATATTTGTGAAGCAACCAGAATTTTATTTCATCAGAATGCCACTGTTTCTTATACAGTATACGTCATTTCCTGGCATGGGCGTCATTTCCTGGATCAAGTTATTTCAATCGCTCATTGCTTCAAAACTATTAAGATCAAAGAGGTGCCTAATGTACCATTTTACTTCATTTTTAATAGAGTTTCATAATCCAATGTCATTTTGCTCAAAATCTAAAAAAAAAAATTGCCCAGGAAAATGATGCAAAAATCACATTTTAAAAATCCACCCATATCAAGTGAGATTCAGTCTAAATGTGTGGGCAGAAATAGTGAACGACATTGTTATCGGCCCCTACTTCATCGAAGGCAGATTAAATGGTGCTAAGTACCTTGATATGTTGAGACAAGTGGTGCCTGAATTACTGCGAGAAGTACCGGAAAATTACTTGCACAACTTACACTATCAACACGATGGTGCTCCCGCTCACTTTCAACACCAAGTACGCGATTACCTCGATGAACAGTTCCCGAGACATTGGATCGGCCGCGGCGGACCTGTGGCATGGCCTGCTCGCAGTCCCGACTTGACGCCTTTAGATTTTTTTCTCTGGGGTGAAATGAAAAGATTGGTCTATGAGCATGAGTCCAACACTGTCGATGAACTCCGTGAGCGAGTAATTGCAGCGTTTGAAACTGTAAAGCAAAATCGCTTTGCTCTTGGCAGGTTGAAAGACAACCTCAGACGACGAGCAGAATTATGTCGACAGCAAGAAGGCTCACACTTTGAACAACTCCTGAAGTATGTTTAGGTGTGATCCTAATTGTTTTAAAACTTGTGTAGTGTCTTAGGGATTTTATTACTTCAATAAATTCGTTTAATTTTCGTCAATTATTTTAATTTCTTTTACACTAAACATTGAATTAAAAGATTATCATTTATCAAGTAGGTGTAATAATAACCGTAAGTACAGTCGCCATCAGATACATCTGTACATTACAGGGTGCTCAATGAACATGTACTCTAACGCCTTGACAATAAGGTCGTGTTCAGATATTTTTGAGCAGCTTGTCCGTTGCGATGTATGTGATGGCGACTGTACCTAATGCGTTCTTCACTAGATACGGTTTTTAGTCTTGTCAAGTGCGTAGGGTGACCATAATAATTAATAAATAGGGAATCATTTTTAGTTTTTTTTTTACCTGCGAAAAAAGTGCTAATTTATGCACTCCAATCTACAGCGTTGTATTCTTAATTAAGTGCCAAGTCTATTTTTTCTTTCTTGCTACACGACCCCGCTAACACCCTGTATAAATTTCTGGTCGAAAAGACTGGCCATATGGTTGCGACATTTTCGTGGTGGACCAGCGTGAGTTGTGAAGTTATCGTCGTTATCTCTCTATCACTCTACCTTATTAGTGTGGCAATGACAATTCCGTTTCGTTCGCGATTGAGCGTTAGCGATTAGGATCTTGGCTACGCATACAGGCTCAAGTACAAGTTTAGTAAATTATAGACAAAAATTAGTTTAACACATTCATTGTCAGCCAGCAAAGCAAGACATCAGCAGCTGGCTTCATTTATTTAGTCAAATCAACTTACTAACTACTTACTACGCTGCTGGCTCAGCGACCCAAAGTGGATCTTGGCCTTCGACACTAAGCTGCGCCAGTCTTCCCTCCTTTGAGCAGCTTGACGCCAATCAAAATCGGCTCCTCGAAACTGGCATAGGTCATTCCGGACTTCGTCGATCCAGCGGTACCTAGGGCGCCCCACCGGATGCCGTCTACTAGGACGTCCGAGATAAACTTTTTTGGCGGCTCGATCCTCCCCCATTCTCTCCACATGGCCGTGCTAATGAAGCCGTGCAGATTTGCTCTCATCGATTACTTTACAATTCCTGCGTTACTTCGGACTCTACAGCTCCATCCTCCCTCTGTGCGGGTCCCAGAATCTTCCTGAAGATACTTCCCTCCACCACCAAGAGCCTGCTTTTCTCCTTCAGGGTCAGCGTTCAAGCTTCGCATCTATACATCATCCTTACGACGGTTTGGTAAATTCTGATCTTGGTTCTTCTGCTGATAAACTTGGACGCTAATATTTTTTGAAGAGCTGCTGAGCATCTTAGGGCACTCTGGATTCTGACGTCTATTTCCTTTTGGCTTTGGATCGTATCGGTCACCGTACATCCCAGGTATTTGAACTTGGGCACACCTCTGTAGATGTATCCATCGACATCAAGGTTCTTCCTACTGGACCTGAAATCTTTGTACTTCCGCATATGGAAATACTCCGTCTTGTCAAGGCTGATTCTAAGACCCACCTTCCTGCCCTCTTCGTCCAAAATCTGTGCCTTCTGCCTCACCTCACCTTCGCACTGCCCTGATATAGCCAGATCGTCGGCATATACCACAATCCTGTGTCGGCCGTTTAACTTCACTCCACTGTCAATCACTAAAACTATCCGAATGACGTACTCGAGTATTAAGTTAAATAGCTTAGGGACAAAACCTTGCTTTAGGCCAAAGGCCACCACGAATTCTTTGGTGAGTGCTCCACCTACGTTGACTCTTAACCTGCTAGTATGTGTGGCGTCCCTAATCATCCTAGTTAACAAGTAGTTTGCTGGGTATCCCAAACGACTGCAGTATTAGAAAGAGTTTTTCCTTGTCCACACTATCGTAAGCCTCAATCAGTTGCTGTAGCACGAACATCTGGTCAATCGTGCTACGGCCCCGACAAAATACGCACTAATGGAATCCCAAAATGGTTTCCGCATATGGTTCCAAACGGCCGAGGAGAATATAGGCGAGTAATTTGTACGCTGTCGAGAGCAAAGCAATCCCTCTGTAATTGGAGCACCTCTTCTTGGATCCCTTTTTTATGTATAGGCCATATTACGCCCACATTCCATTCTGTTCGTTGTTTCTCCCCTTCCTAGATATTTCAAATTAGCTCATACAGACGTGATGGCACAGCCCTGCCGCCATATATTCACACTGAAAGAAATAGTGCAAACATTCGCCGGGGTGGATCGGGCGTCGATAGCTCAATTGGCCATCTGACCGGTGTTCAGAGAGGTCGTGGGTTCAAATCCCGTTCGACGCGGAGAATTTTTCCATTTTTCTTTGAATTATACAATTATAAATTTCGTTCGCAGACGTCTCGGCTTATTACAAAATTAATTTTAAGATCTTATATTTTAGCCTTTCGTTCATAGCCACCTGGCAGTCCTGGTTCCACTACTTACATTTTTAAATGATGCTTTCTTCTGGCAAGAGTCTTTAAACCCACTTCCTTGATTGCTTTAGTTTCCTTCCACACCCCATTAAAGCTGTTCTGCACCTTTAAACCACTAAATCTGTTACTCACTTCCAGCACAATCACTTCCCTGGTTACTTTATCCATTAGGTTCTCCGTGTTAAAATCTTGATCTGCCGGTTTGTCTAATTTTGCAAGTTGCCTTAAGTTTTGCTTTCACTTTTCAGGAGAGTCCTGACCTCCTCTATTGTGCTCTTATCTCTATCATCTATCAAGACATGGTCTATTTGGTTGACTGTAACTCCATCAGCAGACTTCAACGTCCCCTTGTGAATATTCTCTTGGGGGAACATAGTGATTCTTACCGCCATCGACTTTGACGCAGCAAAACTTACCAGTCTTGAGTCAACTATATTACAAAAATCTCGACTCCGGGCGGCCTGGGAACGAAATCTTTAAATTTTCTATAATCGGGTTTTGCAACACTGAATATGATGGTGGTGTTCAAAAAAACCTTCAATCAAATTTAAGATTTATTTTTTCTATTGTTGTAAATGTTCTATTTAAAATAAATGTCTTCTATTTTAATCATTCTCTGTTTTAGTGATATCTGGAAATCTAAGCTTTTGTATGTAAATAAATACAATACAATACAATACAATATAATCATTATTCACAATGGCAGTTCACGTTTGATAATTTCCGCCGCTAAACTTATTTTAATTGTACTTCTTCTTTAATTTTTGTTCTAATTGTTCATTAAATATGCTGTTTGTTGACTAAACATACCACATTACCGGTTACTGATAAGGTTCAATTGAATCTTTATGGCAGTAACTTAACGACAACCAAGAAAATGGTACCATTTGCCGGAAAACATCACGTATATTTTTATATTAAGCAGTGCCTAAATATGTAGTTATATTGTTGCATAATACTTTGAAATGTGATTTTGATGTTATCAGGGCCCCGGGGTGCCATCATTCACTTAGTTGCGTTAAGTTGGCTAAGTCGAAGAACTTCGTCCCCTTGGGCCAGTACGCTTGCAAATAAATCTCACTTGTTGATGAATAAGACATGCTATTTCATAATAATAATAATTATTTTTTTGGCAAAGAACATTCAGGGGTAAAAGATCAGAAAGAATCAGTAGTTTACAACTGATTTGATTTTGGTCACTTTTACGGAAGTTAAGTACGGAAGGTATATCACCAACCGTTTTAATTGGTCTTGGTATGTTTTAAGTCTTATGTTGTAAGCACAGAACTATATCGAGATATTACAAAAAAAAGTACATGCGTCGACAGGTCACGTGACAAAAATGCACTGCTATTGCTGCAGCTGCGCTATGCTTTGTTTGGCAAGTTACCGCCCATTATAGTGACCGCTGCGCTTAACGACACTTGTCGTATCACCACGAGCTGTCTGAATCTGAATTCATCCACTTGTATTCAACCACTCAGCGTATTCATCCACTCGCGAGACCCAAAGAACCGTGAAATCCTTGAACAGGACCCAAGTTGGAAGCAGCACGCAGAATACGGCCCGCTGGAGACTGTTTCATGGGTCTTCGACCCAATGTCCCTGCGACTCGGTGCCGCACACCATGAAGGACTGATAACACCGCCACCTATTGGGCATCTCAAATATAAGGTGGGAACCTCGACACGAAGAAGAAGCATTCTGTAGACAAATGCTACTGGGTCAATCTACGTACAGGTCCAAAGATATAGGGTATGTGTAACAAACGTTCCGAACGATTCTTCAACAGCTGATAACGTCAATAATCCTGAGTGATGCAAGTGGTTTTTTTTTTCACTTTGTATGGAACATCTCCATATAAAGTGATTTTTTCTTTTTCAATCTCGAAAACTTTCCACTTGACCTTATCAGCTGTTGAAGTAGGTATCGTTCGGGACTTTTGTTACAGCCTGTTTATTTAGGGAAAGTAACACTTATTAAGAAATAAATTATCACTTGAACTTGCATCATGAATAAAGGGAACATGCAATAAAATGGTGACTCACGTTACTCCTGCCGCGAATTGATCCTAATACGTACAGAGAACACACATGACACGGCTTATTCATTTCTATGCTACTATATAGGCTAATATAATGGGTATAAATATTTAGATCACTAATTAGGTACTAGTGATATCTCTGCAACCAAACGACGCTCGGAAACCACATTAAAACTCAAAAACCCGCTTCTTCTTCTGCCCCTTGAACCCTTTAATAATTACCAACTTTCATATAAATCGTTAGAGCCGTAAAAGATACAAGATATACAAGAATTATATACAAGGATTGAATACTTAAAGGTATGAGATCATTGTTACTTTTTCGCAGAAAACAAGACTAGAAAAAGAGGTCTAAATATATTTAATAATTCTGAATCAACTACAAAGGCATATTTCACGTAAACGAAATTCTAAAATAAGATTTTAGAATTTCGATACTAGGGTTTGAACAACGAAACAAAGTTTTTATAACACAAACCCAAGGTCAAAGTAACTTCATTCTACATGTCGATATAGTATGTAATGAAATAGTGATGGAGCAAAATAACACGTTGAGGGACTAAAATAATGTTAAGTTAAAATTCCACTAGCGTTCGCAATTGCTGAGTGTGGCCCCGTAATAACACACGTTCGGGACAAATTCAAACAATTAAGTTGATGGAGTTTAAAAATAATTACTATATATAAAAGCTTGCCTATGTCCGGAACGGCTTAATATTCAACGCAGAAACAAAACTACTGAATGTAGAGACTTTTCCAGATTGCTACTGTAGTTTCCGTACGGTTGACTGTACGAAAAAGTGACGAAATGACAAGCAGTAAGAGATTTTTTACAATTTAACTGGTTAACTGGTGGGGCTTGGTTCCAATTGGTTGACTGTATCTTTATGATTTATACGCAGAGTGTCCAAATTTAATTGAATCTAAAAAAACCGAATATAAGTTAAAATATAAGATCTTAAAAACCGGCCAAGTGCGAGTTGGACTCGCCCACCTAGGGTTCCACACAAAGAATGCTCCCGCTGCCCTATTAGGTACTTAAAAATACTGGTGGCACGGAACTCTCAGTGTGCGGCAATTTTGCGGTTTTCGCTACATACTTGTGCTACAAGGTCTTGCTTTTCGCCAAATTCTGTGATTCTAGGTCAACGGGAAGTACCCTATACATTTTGATTCCCTTTGCAAATGTATGAAAAATGCGACATAAACGGCCGTATCTTTTACACAGCTTCAGGAGACTGCAGACATATATATGTGGTATTAATTTCAATTTGCTACCTCTACGCGTTCCCGAGATAAAGGGTCTTGACAGACGGACGGACGGACGGATGGACGGACGGACAGCATTCCGTTTCTTCCTTTTGAGGTACGGAACCTTGAAAACATGAAAATTGATCGTTCCATTCATCTGGAACCAAAAACATGGAACTCTCTTGAAGTCGCAAGTTATAAATCATTAAAAATTTTAAATACTTATATCACATTTATGAAATTTGCTATGGCTTTATAATTACTTGTCAAAGTGACAATACTTGAAGTGCATAGACGTTACATAGTTATTTGCAACATTCACACGTTACATATTTAGTAGGTAGGTATTTAAAATAGAATATTTTTTGCATCAAAAAGGGTGGTCGTGTGTCAAGTAACAGACGGAGAGCTAGCCACGGAAATAGGTGTACAATTTATAGGGCCACAAAACCCCTGTAGTTCGTGTCCCATACTATCATTATTAATTTAGCTGGGCGCCTTGCAGCTGTTCAGTAGTAATAGTTGCTCTTTGTCGTCGCCTGGCGCGGTGATTGACTGAATATTTGGGCCTGTATTTCACACACGATTTTATAGGTATTTTAGAATGAAAAAAATTAGGCACAGACGACTTTGGCACTTCTTACTGCACCTTGGACCTGGCACTACTTTTCCTCCCAATTAAAACGCTTGGTAATGTAATATTCAAATTATATGGGTACACAATTAGCTAATATATCACACAAAACTCAGAGCTCTTTTTGCACACCAATTTGATTATACTTTGTTGCCTAACCACTGCCACTCCCACCGCTGAACAATGCCCAGATTAACAATGATAGTATGGCGCGTGAACTAGAGGGGTTTCGTGGCTCTATAAATTGTAAACCTATTTCAGTGACTAGCTCTTACAACATTAGTGAAAAAGTCAGAGCGGTTTAACAAGTGAGTGCGGTGAAATCCAGGGCTAAACATTGCCTCGTTACATCCACCCCGGATTATCAACTTGGAATTGCTCGACTGAGCAATATGAATATTATGAGGTTAAAAGCAATGAAAACTCCATTTTAACCCTCCTGTATTTCACTTCCCATAAAAACTTGGGATTTCGTGAAATTTATTGGGGGAAAAAAGGTCTACACGGTCCATCATTAAAGGTAAATTGCTCTGCTTTATATCCGTTGAAATGTAAAGCGCCGAGAACGTTTGAATGCCAAGCTCGTGTCGGCGCCGGCCCTCGCGGCGTCGCCGCCGGTTTTTTCCTTACTGACATTTCATTTGTTTCGGTACCTACGTTTTACTAGCTCAACTATGATATATGTATACTTTATCAGCCGTATTTTCAACCCCAAGTGCTTAATCGGTCGTTGCCCCGTTCACCCTCGGAGGGCGCTTTATCATTATGTTTATTTTATAACAGATCTGATACAGGTACCTATGCACGCATTCCACATAATACTATCACTTTGAATGACTTAATGAATACGTCAGGTTACTGAGTAACGCAAAGGAAAAAATAAAATTTGCTTTTATGGCCTAAACCACTTTTTTATGAATGGAATATTTATTTAAATAAGATCTTTACAAATCGCAATACCTTCTATACTAATTTATTTTGTAACTTTTTTAATTGCCTTGTATATTTAACTACAGTATATATTTCCCTTAAGGCTATTGGCATTTTCAAATTTACTTGTTCTAATGTATTTGAACTTGAAGAGGCGTATTGTATCGCTTCGCCTATCATGTCGCCTACAACCCGCCCACTGCCAATAGGGAAATCAACGAGCTTCTATCACAATATTGGAATATTGATAGGTAAATTAATTCAATTTATTGTACAACGTCGTTGAAAGTTAAGAAGTCTTCATTCTGTATTTCTTATTTCTTTGAACTGTAAACGAGTGTTTTCATTTGCTTTTATTGGTTAAGTAATGAGATGTAAATATGAACTGACTATTAACCTTTTATAATAGTTAGTTCATCATACAATTTAAACTTTCGTGAGTGTTAACCGTTGCAATTTAATAGTTCATCATACGCAAGATATTTTCTGAAAATTCACAACCACAAGAATCACAACTTTTTGAGCCGACTAGCATTTTCAGGGATGATGGCAAGAGACCCGATGGGATGTCCTTGGTTCCTTGCAGTTTGGGTCAGATGCTAGTGTGGGATGCCTTTGCCTGCCTGCGTAGACACACTGGCACCGTCTTACCTCCAACGAACTATTGTAAAAGCGGGCGGAGCAGTTAAAAGCGTCGAAATTTTAAAACGTATAGTAAATTTAAGAGCCTGGGCACAGAGTACCATTTTATACCCTTTGGGGTCAAAACTCTAGGTCAATGGGGTCCCACCGCACGCAAGTTTTTTGAAGAAATCGCGAAACGCCTGGTTGATGTAACTGGTGACCGCAGAGTTGGTGGCTTCCTCGCACAACGTATTAGAATTGCGATACAACGAGGATATTCCGCCTGCATCCTAGGTACTAGGCCCTCAAGGGCCTATTTAGATTTGAGATAGCTTGTAACTTACTGTATATATATTATATTTTGACTAAATATGATAGTTTTAAATTGCAGAATTGTACTTTTATTTATTTTATTTTTGCATTTAATTGTATTTTATATTCAGTTATTCTATAAAAGTACTCCCCTAAGAGCTAAAACTAGGTGTTGCACAGTATTGAAAAAAGAAGGTATCAACAATAATACTTACATTTATTACTTCAGGAAATCAAATATCATGATCTAAATACTCCCACGAAATGCTAAAAATAATGGAAATTTAATCAGAATAATCCCATTGAGTACCTACTTATCTTTTGCCTGCCTGCCAGTTCATTAACTCTGATCAAATGTTGAATTTACTAAACTTTTCGACATGTTTAACATTAAACTAAACTTGCGGCTGCGTTGCACTGCAAATGTGTTGTATTAACGTGAGTTTGTAACAGAAATATCCATGTTCTTCATAAGTAAATGTTTGTAGTAATCATCAAATAAAATAACTTTCTTCTGTTCTGAGCTATTCACGAAAAAGTACCAACAATTTGTATATAAGTTGAGGAATGAGGATATCATTTACAATTTTAGTGTATTAACAAAAAAGGCCGCATATTAATATGACATTTTCACAATACTTTTTTTTTCAATTTTCTCCATCTATTCTCCACCCTGGTCAACTTGGACATCTTATAACATAAAAAGGTTTTTATGAGATGCTTAAAATGATTATAGCTACGTATTTTGCGAATATACATTAAATGGGATAATACCTCTAATATAGTGCACTATGCGCTGTCATCAACGCAACTATATAACTATATATGACAATACTATCGTTACTAGAATTTAACCGTGAAATAACAGCACGTGCAGTTATTTTTTAGACGTTAATTTAAAGAAATAATGTGATAAAACAAATAGGTAGTCAGGAAAGAGGAAGAGGGCGCGTATCGTCACTGGGTTTGCTGATACAGCTGTAAAGGTGCAACATCAAAATTATAATCATCAGCATCATAATCATTTATTATGTAAAAGATAAGCACAGTCAAGCACAGGTCACAGGTTTACAGCAAAGCATAGTGTAGCACCAAATTTACCTTTTTTGGCATTTACAAACAAGTTGGAGAACGCAAATACTAAATATAAAATGGCAGGACAAAAGAAATAAGAATAGCAGAGAGATTCGTATAACTAGGTAATTACATTCGGCCGAGAGCCCGAGCATGTAGAGGCACGGTTAAAGTCTAAATAAGTTCACCTTGCTGCCGTCGGCGCTAGTGTTTCCGCATTCATAATGCCCGGCCAAGGTGTGCTGTGTCTGATGAGAGTGATGAGACGATAATAAAAATTGCCTTAATGCTTGTTGTATAATCTAATGTTATTATTTTTATTAACTGTATTATTTTTATTGTTTATTAACTATTTTAACTGTGTATTAACTGTATAAAATTAGATTTCTGAATGTATCATTTTTGTTCGTCTCTTCCTTTCTGTTTGTTTTTCTTTTGATTTGTTTTTATTTCAGTGTTTGTGTTACCTTTCGTGTTTTTTTTCACCGGATGGGCTCATCGGAAGATCAGCGCTGGAAGTCGCCAGCATTATGCTGAGATGAGTCCATTTCGTGGCACTTCTTTAATCTTGGCAATTTTTCTGTTAATTGTAATTGTACTGTATATTTTGTGTGTCCACGAATAAATTATTTCTATTCTATTCTATTCTAAATTTACCGGCACATTTACGACACAGCCCACATTCGGGGAATTTTTTTTCAGGTCATAATGCTAAAATACACTACTGCAATGATGGCCATGTCTTGTCTCATGTCTGGTAACCTTGGTAACCTTTCATCAAAGACACTGTCGAAGTAAAATAAAAATTAAAAGTTCCCAGCAACTGAATTAGCATTAGCCGTATCATTAACAAAATTGAAACTCCAATAGCTTTAAGAAAATCATAATCTAATCCATCACTTGTCGTGTTTACCACGGTTTTGTTTACCGCCTGTTGAATGATAGGAGATTACCACCCGCATCGTGGACTGAGTGATTACTCGTATTCATCTGCTATCGATCTGCGGTAATAGTGAACACACTGTATGACCGCGTTTATACTTTTTCATCACACTAGCTAGTAAATGGTGTTGTTAGTAGGCAATAATTAATCGTTAATTTCGTCCTAGGGCAGTAGTATGTAGTCGATGCGGGCCGTAAATCCTAAAAATCGACCTAGACCATTACCTAATGCATTATTTTATTTGAATCCGTCTTTAAATCTCACGCTACTTTTTAGGTGTGTTGAAAATATAGCTCCGGCTTCAATTTACATTCGTTCATACATTTTTGGTTACTGCCCTTAATACCTATACAATGTACTATAGCGTGGACGTCGACAAAAATGTCGTGTTTTACCGTCACGTTAAATCAGGGGACCTAAATGTTGGCCGTCGACGCTAACGGATTATTGAGGACATTAATGTCCACGGTAATTTAGAAGCGACTGCATACAATCTCATACATTGGGTCCCCTGTTTTATTGTCACGGTAAACTTTGGCGATTAATTGCAGGGCACATTAACTTCATCTAAAATAGCGCGGATAAGAGGGCCAGGCTTATCGACGTGATAGCTTGATACTCGTAATGACAGTATCTGTCTCTTTCGGCCGCGCGGTTTTAAAAAGTCATCGTGTTCTATAAACCGACATAGATGTCATATACTAAAGAAAAAGTGACCAAAGCCTCCACCAGTGCCTAGGGCAGGGATCAAATCTGCGTCCTTATGCATTCGCAATAGACGCCCTAACAACTAGGCTACCAGATCATGGCATCTTAGGTCCGAAGGTTGATCTTGTTCTGTCAATTAAGTCCGTCTATTATACGTATACGTCTACTTTCGGCTATTCGAATTGCCAGAATAACAGAGTGTGATGTCGTTAATTAATGATACGATACAATAAAGACTTGGATCACGGTTGTTTTTAATCCCACGGATTACATGACGATGTTATGAATCTATAAAAAATACACAGCTTCACTGGCTATTTTATACCATTGCTTTACAACAACAAGGAGAAGATAGGTATTATTAACATTTTACCACCAAGGGATATCTGAGTGCACTCCTTTTTGCTCTGATTCTACCCTTATGAAGAATGAAAGTGAAGGGTGGTGAGAATGGAGTTGGATACTTTAATTGGAATCATTTTTTACCCGCATTCAAATAGAAATTAGAGTTTAAAAACTGGCCAAGTGCGTGTCAGACCATGCATAATTGAGGGTTTCGTACGGTTATATGATGTAAAAATTGTGTAAGGAAAAAGTCGTAACTGCCTCCATAATATCAAGGCATTTACGTCCTTTTGTAATAAATAGATTTTGGCAAGCACTCAAATTGATTATATCTATCTACGTACACTAAAACCGTAAGGATAAAAAGAGTAAATTATTTTCATCAAGTTGGTAACTAAAGCGTGAATTTCACATAGCTGTCGCGTTACTCAAGTTTCAAGGCTGCAGAAGCCATTCAAAAATCGACACAGCGAAATAGCTAAACTTATAAGTGTATACAATCTGCCACGTTCGTGGGTCATATTTCATGATACCAAGCCAAAATCATTTTTGTATGCATCATCGTTTGGAAGTGCATCGACTTCAAAAGGATCAATCAATTGGTAGCGCATATAAAAAGTTAAATTTTTTATATTTTTGAAGTCGGTTTTATTTTATGTTAAAAAGTTTTTATTTTAGGATTCGGATATTTTTTACCTAAAGGCTTGTTTAATTTAATTAAATTTAATTTAAATTTATTTAAATTAAATTTAGTTAAAGATTCCAAGATTCAAAGTATTTATTTGCAAGTAATTTATTGTATTAAATTAGGAGTTCCCTTGATTTCTCATGGATTCTATTATCAGTGCCCTATGGAAAGTAACTCTTTTCGAACAAAATATGAATAACGTATATCGAATGACGGAGCTCGAAGTAATAGGTGGACATAAGTACATAAAAAAACAACATAATATTTTATTTATCCACTACATTTTTTATGCCTGACTTCTTGTCAAGAGATTTATCGTTTTGACGTATTCAAAGCTTCAACATCAATTTTATTTCCATAGAAAGCTTCTATTCGGTACATGGTTCTATCACCACTGCAATTCATCAGGTAGTAGTAGTATCCTACACGCATTCACATAATCGACAACGCTGTTAAGCTGTGTAATTAATCGAAGTAGAGATATAATTTGTCTTCGTCATGGAGCAAATAGCTAATTCCCCATTAGAGACACAATAGCCCGGCGAAGGCTCTTATTGATTACCACCCATTGTTCGCTTTCGACCGCCTTAAATGATACACTTGGCGCGATTAACGGGACAAGTATCGGCCGCGTTTACAGGATAATGTGATAATGATTGTCATTTATCGATAGCGTGATATATATCGGTGATTTTTCAGAGTTCGGTGTTATGCCTCAGTAAATGTTTATGTGATGGGCCCGGATGTCTGTAATAAATGATTTCCTATTTGATATAGGCACATTTAAGTGATTTTTGTGTGTATAGTTATTAAATTGTTTTGTTCTAGTTTATATATAGATAGATCTAGCCTGGATTGTGTAAATGACAAACTTGATAGCACTAGATTTGTTTTTTTTTTCATATGTATGAGATTCTGTGTATTTTTAAGTAAGCTTGTAATAATTTAAACTATATTTTCATGACACTCGCCAAAAATTATTCAGTAGTTTTCACACTGAAGTGGAATACACGAAAGAAACTCACACACATAGGCTTCAAATATACGCTTTTAATTCGTTTTAAAATGCTATTAATGCGTGTTATTTCAATGCTGCACTCACAATTATTTATAACGGCTATAGAAAACAATATCAACAAAATGAACTATTGTCTACAATTTTTGGGTTAGCACAAAAAAGTTATATAAAATAAGCGCTTTTTAAATGCTTCCGTTTCCGCTCTTTGCCTTTTATAAAATGAGCATCTGTTTTCATAATTCATTTCTCTTTTAAGTTTTCTTCTTTGTTACTATTCAAGACTATTCAGCTTTTGCACCTGCAATCTGCATTCAGCGACTAAAATTTAATTCAGATTTATTTTTATAATCTTGATTGTTATTGCCAAGTTAGAGGATACAACTCATACAATCTTGAATAAAAACGTATCAGTATAAGTATTTTGCTATTCTACTCAAGTACGCAGCAATGCACATGGTAATTAAATAAAAGGCAAACGAGCAGACTTATCGCCTGATTGATAGTAAGCGACTATCGCTGCTCATGGAAACTTGCAACACCTAGGAGGTCACAATGTGGCTTTTGAGATGGGTTTAAGTTCGCCTTTGTACTTTTCTAGAAAATTCCTTTTTGTAAACGCCATTCTGTTGTGCAATATACTGTTTATGACTTACTTACTCTCTGGAAGGTTTCAAGGTCATATTGGGTCGGTATTCCGGACTGCTTCAAGTAGTGCCTCATATTTTACTGAGAAATTGTCTTAACCGAATTTGTTTTACACATACCTACCACCGATCGGGTTCACAGAATTTCATAAATTGTTACCTATTATAGAATAAAATAAAATAACTCAAACAAAAACCAGCTGCTTATTTAGTTCGCCAGAGTTATTTGTGGTGACATGGTTTGTTTATCTAAAAAAGTCTCTTTCTACAATAAACATCTTCAAAGTTTATGAATTTGTTAAAAACACTCTGTTCTTTTAATGAAGTTAATTGACCCACCGCAATGTTTCCAAACAAGATTTGAGAATAATTTGACGGCGCCGACAAATTTACAATAAAATTGAAATTACACAAAAAATGCCCAAACGTGAAATAATCAGTAAAATGATCAGTAAGTATATTCCTAAAATCACTTTAAACTATTATGAATCTGCTAACCAGTTTAAGTTTGTACTTACTTTTTAATTATAAAACAAGAACTACGTGAAATGTAGTAGTACATTAATGTGTACAATATTTGTTATAGTTCATACTTATATGGATCATCATCGGCTTGCCCTTGTCCCGTTTTTACTTGGAGTTGGCGCAGCATGTCTTCTCTTCCATACACGCGCTCTGTCAAGCGTCGTCTCATTATGCACTCCCTTTCTTTCCATGTCATCACTCACACAGTCCATCCACCTTTTCTTTGGTTTGCCTCTCCTCTTATAGCCCTCCAAATTCATACTTAATACCCTTTTAGTGCCTTTAGTCACGTGAAATTCATCCCTCCGCATCACAGTTCAATTATATGGATATAAAGCAATCAAAATGAAAAATATTGGATGGGAAAGATCCGAAAGAATCGTCAACGCATTTTTGGCGTTATCTCAATTAAAATAACAACAAGACATGAAATTACTCGACATGCCTAATCCTAAGTTGGTAAGGTGTTCGATACGTTGATACTCAATGAGGGGAAGTGTATAGTAAAAGTAAAAAGCTGAATTGTAGCCAGTCACCGTCCCGGGACTCGTAAAAAGAAATTGCTTCCAGTCCGACGACGTTTTATTGACTTATTAACATCGATATCAGATCGTAACACTTGAATCTTCGATCGTCGGCAAACATTGAGTCAATCTGTTGAACAAGCGCGGTATTTTGTCGATTTTATGTTATCGATAAAAAATTATGACTTATTTAATGAGTATATAGATGTAGTTTAGTTTAGAAAATGAATATATTCTACTAAATAGTGGTATATATTGAGATAAATGTGCTAGGTACCACAATTGGACGATGGCGACTGCGGCGCTCGGAAGTATGTCCGTCTCGCTCCTACCATTACTCTGGCAGGAGCGAGACGGACATATCCCCCGACGCCGCAGTCGCTAATGAATACGGCCACGAACAACTCGTGGTAAACACAAAGACGTTTCAATAAAGAAGACGCGAGGCGTCTCAAACGCAGCAGGCCTTTGTTTCACCTTTTTTCTCAAGATGTTTCAACTATAATAGGTACCTACAGATGTAGTGCATAATGTTTTGCCCTCGTGTTTTCACGGAAACGCCCGAATGTGTCATGCTATTTCATCATCATCATCATCATTTCAGCCGAAAGACGTCCACTGCTGGACATAGGCCTCCCCCAAAGATTTCCACAATGACCGGTCCTGCGCCACCCGCATCCAGCGGACTCCTGCGACCTTCACCAGGTCATCAGTCCACCTTGCGGGGGGCCTACCCACGCTGCGCCTTCCGGTACGCGGTCGCCACTCGAGAACCTTTCCGCCCCAACGGCCATCGGTTCTACGTGCAATGTGCCCCGCCCACTGCCACTTAAGTTTAGCGATTCGGAGAGCTATATCGGTTACTTTGGTCCTGCTGCGGATGCTTTTATGCTATTTCAGTCAGTGTCAATACTAAATTCGATGTGGATTGAAGTAGCATGACAAATACGAGCGTTTCAGAGAAAATGCGACGGAAAAACATTATGCTTACTAGTTCATTTAGATAATCATGTTTAAAATCTAACTCTATTTTAGACTATAGGTACCTCTGTTTTTTAGGATCTGGATATTGCACGTTCAAATGATTTTATAGATGGCAAGGCACAATATTTTCGCAAAAATGCGGTAGTGAAAAAGTAAACTAATTGGGCAAGATTCGTGCAAGTATGTTTGTGTTTTATGCCAGCAATTTACCGTCGGAATATGCTTTACGAACCCCGAATATTCATGCAAATAAGAGGCAATCACCTGCTTAATTTTTTATGTGTAATAAAAACATTAGGTACTGTACAGCGCTTATTTGAAAGCCCTTAAATGTTGCGATAACGATCTTTACTGATAGTTTACTAGAGGAAATATGTGGTTGCGATAATAACTGGTTTTAGTGCCACCAATAGAAACACGCATCGGTATTTGATCGTAACGACGAACGTTTTTATTTGCTAGGTCTGGTGTCAATTACTTGTTTAACACTTATTTAAACTTTCACGATTTTCACACATAAATTTACTAAAACGGGGTTTTATCGTGTAGATACCTTGAAAACTAGTTTAACATTTATTTTCAAAATATATACAATAAGTGTAACTTACCTAACTACCTACCTCTACCTACCTTAAATCTAAAATAGGTCCTTGAGGCATTGTACCTAGGATGCTGGCGGCATTTCCTCGTTGTTTCGCAATGCTGACACGTTGTGCGAGGAAGCCACCAGCTCTTCGGTCACCAGTAACATCAAGCAGACGTTTCGCGATTTCGCGACCAAGAGTTTCGACCCCGAATGGTACAAAACAAACCTCCGACGTTTAAAGGGCGACATTGCTCCCGTAGTCCCGGAGTAAGACGTCGGAGGTTTGTTTTCAAAGTATCTACACGCTTAAGCCTGTTTTAGTAAATTTACAATTGCTTGTTTGTTTTACAAATTAAGATTTATTGGATAAATGAGATGAAGTTACAGCTGTCATTCCTTGGTGTTAAATAGACACTGTCATATGTTACATTGCATTGCCATAAAAATACCTACTTATATAATATTATTTCAAATGTTGTAAAGCTACATTAAGAATGTATTTATGTTATTAAAGGTGATATTGAGGTTGCAAGTTTTAACAAATAAATATATTAGTTAAATTATATCTAAGCGTTGGAAGTCACGGATTGAGACTAGGTAACAATTTCGTAGAATTGAGAAGTTTGCGATAAAAGGAATTGGTTATTTTATTTATTTGGTTAGGAGCAGCTGCGGTTAGGTAAGGACAAGCGACTTTTAATCCGGAGGCCGACGTTCAAACTCCCGGTTGGCAGGTCAGATGGCGGTCGTGTAACGATGCACTTTAGTGCACGCGTTAACTTTACTACGGAACCATAGTAATATAATATAATTATTCTAAGCGATAATGGTTTTACTCGCCGCGCGCCACTATGGGGGGTCCAACTAAAGCTAAATACCTACTCCGTGCTACTCCGAAGATGCGTGAGCGCCGCCGAGACAAGCATTCGGTTTTCTTTGGCTTCATACAACTCTCAGCAGCAAATAGCAGAAATGTACCGTTATTTGACACGTAGGATCGCTTTTAAGCTTAATTATTTAAGTGTTGTTTCCCGCTGGAGTGTGTTCACAATTATGTGCTTATTTGTAAATTAGAGCTGTGCTAAATATTTCATAATGCTAAAAGTGATTTAATCACCAACTGAGGTAGTTATAATGCGCTTCACTGAAAATTCGAACACTGGACCTCGACTGGTTCCTACAGGCGAGCTTTGCACGCTAACACTTACCTCTGGGCCTTTCTGGGCACCGGCATGTGCCGGTGCTTAGACGTCTGCTAATATAATTGTTAATTTTAAGTTGGTGATGGCAGCAACCACGTTCCTTGTCGCGGATCTTGCTGGAGCCGAATCCTCGATACAATGAAGAGGGTCTTCGCTGCTGAACCCTCGTCAGGCCAGCTGATCGTGGCCCTAGTTCTTCGATGCTGAACCCTCGTCAGGCCAGTGCTTAAAATTCAGTGCGCTCACCTACCCAGTATTTTTAGGAACGGAAAATGTAGTTTATTGCATGAACTTGTGGTTTCATTGACCCGCGACTACCTATAGTAGATAGGTACTTATTTTGTAGCACAAAGCCTAACATTACAGTCGTTTTCGTAAAACTAGTGCCTAGGCCAAGGCATTAATTTCCAAAGCTGATCCCAGGCTCCCTGAGTCATGGCATAAGCCGGGATAAAGCTAGGAATAAGAGAGGTTTAAAAAGGAGGTAATGCCCGCGGTTTATAATACTTCATAGGTATTATTAAAAAAAAAACAAAAAAAAACTGTGTATTGCATAAAAAAATAAGCCTTTATATATTATACTTTATATATTATAGACTATTATTATTTATTATTATTTATTCAATAAAACAATTGACAAAAACTTAAAAATAAATACAACGTCCCACAAAACTGTTTACACAGTTTGACTGTGGGATCCATGAGTTTCTTATAACTAGTGGTTAATACATAGCTTAATGGTAATATATGGATTTAAAATACTGTTGCAAAATGTGGATAAGTATAACTTAATGAAGAAAATAATAATACAGTTTTAAATATTGTTACAAGGTGTGGATAGGTATCTAGATACTGTTGAGGTAATATTGGAACAAGGTTCTTTTGAATTTATTTTTGTTTTTCTCTGTTCTAATAGCCATAGGTAAGGCGTTAAGTACATACGGTAAGCGCTTTTCGATGAGCCTATCCCCATAGTAATTGCTTACTCTGGGGACAGCATACTTACCTGTAGCTACAGATCTAGTGTCATGTTTATGGCACATTTGTGATAAGTTACTCTCTTGATTGCTGTGTTGATTGACTAATAATAAATATTTGTGTTTTAGGGTTGCCGGAAGAATTTTACATACTTTAAATAGCTTATAATAATCATTCCTGTATTTATTTTTAGTTTTACTGTTTACTAATAGTTTAAGAAATCTAATTTGTAATTTTTCTATTTTTTCCAAATTCGTTTTAAATGTGAGGCCATAGCAATCCAGAGAGTAACCTATAATCGATTCCACTAGGGATACATAAATACATTTTAGTGTGCTTGTTGGGACTCTATAGCTTAAGTGATAAAATCTCCCAAGTAGGACTCTTAACTTACTACATAAATTATCTATATGAGATGACCATGAAAAGTTTTCATCTATTTTCATGCCAAGGTAAGTTATGCATTTAACACGCTCAATTGGCTTACATTGACATGCAGCTAAATTATTATGGAAACAGGAGAAATCATGCGTAACTATATTAGGCTCTGGCGAATAGGAAGGGGTTAAATAAGGTGAGTGTAAAATGAGTAATTTGGTTTTATCTGCGTTTAACACTATGCCATTGTCGTGTGACCACTTGACGACGGCGTCGACGTCCTGCTGCACCGAGCGGCAAGTGGCGGCGAGGTCGGCGGCGGCGCCGGCGCGCAGCACGCACAGGTCGTCGGCGAACATGTGCGGGGAGCAGTGCCGCAGCACGCCGCACAGGCTGTTCACGTGCAGCAAGTAGCACACCGGGCCGCATCCCGAGCCTTGCGGCACCCCGCACTGCACTCGCCGCTCGTCGCCCAGAGTCGACCCCACCTTCACGCGGTAGGAGCGTGCGGTGAGATAGTCACTGAACCACTGGCTCAGGGGCTCGCCCACCCCGCACTCCCTCATGGCATCGATAAGCGTATTAGTTTCCAGGGTGTCAAATGCTTTCCGAAAATCGAAGAATACGGCCATTATTACTTTTTTATCTGCTAAATAACCATTTATTTCATTTGTAAAATTTGATAGTAATGTGCCCGTACTCTTGCCTCTCTGGAAACCATGTTGACATTTGTTTAAGATGTTATTCTTTTGTAGGTATGATCCTAATTGGTTAACAATACACTTCTCGATTACTTTGTCTACGCTAGAAAGTATCGCAATGGGTCTATAGTTGGAATAAGATTTACAGTCACCTTTTTTATGAATTGGACGGATTATTGCTTGTTTGAGACCTTCTGGGAAACAAGACTTTCTTACTGACATATTAACTAACTTAGCTAAAATAGGACTTACTCTATCCGATACTGTTTTCAAGTCGCGCATGCGTATGTGGTCGCAGCCGGGAGACTTGTTAGAGTTCATTCGGTTTATTACTCGCGACATGTCTTTACTACTCACCGGTTGCCATCGCATACACACGTTAGACTCTTTTGCATATTCTTTCCTATCCAGCCACTTGTCATTACACCTATGTTTAATGAGATCTATTTCACTAGAAAAAGTTTCTGCAAATCCATTACATATATCCTGAGTACTACCTTGTGTTTTCATATTATTAAGTATCACAGAATCTAAAGACTTTTTGTCATTTCCTAACATACTATTCACTCTGTCCCATATTTTCTTAATATTTCTATTACAATCTAATATACTCTTCTTGTCATAATCACTTTTCGCCTTAGATATTATTTTAAAACATTTATTTCTATATTTTGTGTATGTAATACGTTTTAACATATTATTTGGTTCATAGCTCCATATTTCAAATAATCTATCTCTCTCTTTAATCATAAATTTTAACTTAGAATTAATCCAACCTTTATCATCTCGTTTTTTACTTACATTAACAATCTTATAACAGTCATTATATATATTGATAAATAGGTTACAGAACGCTTTATACATTTCGTTGGGGCATTCAATGGTTAATACGTCCTCAAAGTTAGTAGAGAGTAATTTTTCTCTTCCTAATCTACTACTAAGTACTATCAAAATATTACGATAGCGATATCTAATATAACAATAAGTAAAACTTAAAAACTAGTGTTTAACTACTTGATGCCATTTAACAAATAAGATACTTACTTTTTACTTAAATAAAGTGTTCTTACCAGGCACTCCCATTCTACCGTTTGAAAAAACGAGTGACACAATCACAAACAACTGACCAAGTCATTCAACTGAAGTATTACAATACGAAGAGAGTTCACACTACGCTAGGACTGAGTGCTCCCAAGGGCATAGCCCGTGATTTTCTACTTTCCTCCCCGTATGAACACCAACATCCTTAACTTAACCAACTGTATACCTTATGCTTTTACAATAGGGGTTATAAATGGTCGGTTAGCGGTGGTACGTTATGAAACATAAATACAATTGTTTCGCCAAGGAAAAATAAATAAGGGACGAGACAATTTGTTGCGTATAGTGCGGTTATAGCGAATCTACTAATATCATTTCAGCGCATTATTTATCTGTCTACGCTAAACGTACACCATATTTTTCTTTTGTACATAATGACATTATTGAGGTATTTATTGCTTAGGTTATTTACGCATTTTCTGTTGTGACTTCTGTGTGTATAGTGTGTGATAATGAGATATTGGATGTGATATCCTAGGTAACTAATTATCAAATGTGGGTACCGTATCGTTAGTACCAAAATGGTATATCTTGTGGACCTATGGTGTATTAGTGAGCATGTAAAAAAACTTTACAAAATGACTTCCCGTACCATCCAATCGACAGGCGTATTTATTCTCGGAGCCTCCATTTTGTTTTTTTTTACGGCGGTTTCTACACTTTAAGGGCAGCCCGTTAGTTGTGAGGGTAACATCGTAAAATTATTTATTTATACGCCCCAATTTCACAGGTATGCTGGTCGACAAAGTATTTTCGATTCTTATCGATGCCGAATCAAGGGTCAATGCTTCAGCGCACACGTTGGATGGGGTTATGCATTGCATATTAAATTTTTTAAAGCGAAAACTAAAATCCACGTTAAATTTTGTTATTCCTATTTTGTTGCCTTTGTTTAGATATAGGCTAGATGGATTAAAAATACTGAGTGACATAGGGAGAGTAGTAGACTGAATGTAAGTATGATTGACGTACGATACGATGTCTGTGATTTTAATTGCTATCGCTATGATTTATAACTGCCTTTTGAATATGTGGAACGAAGTAATTTTATTTCACGCCATTATTCCAAAGTTCATGTTGTTCATGCAATACAAAGTTTTCGCTACTGATTTTCGAGTATTTAATGTTAAATTATCAAATAGGCCACTAAAATTATGCGAGGACTTTGCTATTAATAAACAAAATATTATAAATTTAAAAAATGTCTTATACCTACTGCAGAAAAACTGACCAAAGCCCCCAGTGCCCAGGGTTGGGACGTCGTTATGTCTAATGAACAATTTCGTGTTTACAGAAAAATACAGTATTAAAAATATTTACAGCAAGTATTTCTGCACTTAATAAATATAAGTACTTTAAACATTATCCTACTAATATTAAAAACGCGAAAGTTTGTAAGTATGGATGTTTGTTACTCTTTCACGTAAAAACTACAAAATGTATTTTAATGAAACTTTACAATAATTAGCGCTTACTTTCGGAGAAGCATTATGCTGAGGCGAGACCATTTCGTGGTAAACTGTTTTGAATATTTTATTTTAAAATTTGTTTGTTTTTTATTCATACCACGAATAAATGATTTTTGTATTGTATTTGCATTAATAAATATAGCTAATACATGAGAATAACACATAGGCTACAATTTATAAAGATATTGTGTGAAGCAGACGAAGTCGCGGGCACCAGTTAGTTAAAAATAAAGAAGCTTTTGCATAAAGCTTGCCACCTTAACAAGCTGTATAATGAGCCGTAACGTTCGATGGCTAACTTGAAAATGGCAGGTAAGCTTTCGTGTTCCAACGTTAACCTATATATGTGTCTAGATAGATTTTATCTGACGTCTTACTAGTTACTTATACCTATGTCCTTTAAGCGGTTAAATTCATTTATGACAAGAACGCAAAATTACAAGCTTCATAATAGGACCACGTCACTTAGTCTACATCGCGAACGGTGTCAAACGCAAAGTGATCGCTTTTTGACCAAGCGAGCAAAGCGAGCGAAACGTCTCCATTTCATCTTGAGCAGAAATGCTTTCGTGTCTCTGTCCATTTTTTCTCCTCTACAGGTCGCATTTATCAACCAATTCTAGTTTTAATGTTTATAGACAAGTTTGTTGATTACTTTTTTTTGTCTATTCAGTTTTAGAAAATTTTCAAAATGGGGGGAGTTGGTACAAAGGTCCTAAGCGTCATAGACTCCCCAAAGGCGCTTTCGACCATTGTGCCCATACCAGTACCGTCTCGCAAGGTCTACAGCTCACAGAGCCACTAGTTTAATTCACTAGGTAGGTTAGGTTTGTTAGTTATCTTCATAATTATGACCGATAGCTAAACCGCAAAGTATCGATAGACTTCGTCGACATCAGTAACGTAAAAATAAAACGACAAAAATGATCTAGGCATTTCGCGATATAGGCTAAAATCCTTGTCATTGCGTTCTAGCCACTGTGAGACTAACCTCCTTTTAGTAGGTCCTATAAGCACTAAGTACGGCACGCGACAAACATCTCAGTTAAGTAGTCTAGACTTAGTTCTAACATTAAACGTTTACTAAGGTAGTTTCGACTGTTTAACGGCTGATTGTATGAAGCAGGGAGTGATGGCTACATGTAGAATAAGCGAATATACAGATTTAAATGAATCGCGTTAGATGAAATTTGTAAACAGCTGAATAGTAATCTAATAATTATTAATTTTGATAATTAATTAATCTAAACATGTCACGCCAATGGTGATGAAAATTCGTGAGTTTTAACAGGGATTGGATACCGGTATTTTCTTCCTACAAAAAGAACAGTATTTTATTAATATTTGGTTATTAATTCATTGTTAATGGGGCATTCTAATAATATGACGTTTTTAACTAAAAAAAATATTAAATCCTACAAAGCATAAAATATTTTAAAATATTGTGCTTTTTCGAGGTTTAAAATATAACCGGTTCCGATCCCTGGGTTTTAATATTAACGACAGCATGATTTACAAGAGTATAAATGGTAGGGATACCTGAATATACCTTTATTTTGTTTCAATTTATTAAATTGCAAGAAAAGTACTGTATGTGATTTTACTACTACGACAGTGAAAAACAAGCGTACGGCCCGCCTGATGGTAAGCGGTCACTGTAGGCTATGGACGCAACACCAAGGGTGTTACATGCGCGTTGCCGACCCTTTAAAAAAAAGGAGGAGTTATGATGTTTGATGGCAAGTTACGCTTTTTTTATGCTAATAACTTAAACTTTTCCTATTCGTAGGTATTATGTACACATACACTTTAAGCTCATTTATCATTAACAACGCCACGCCATCATCTTTATTACGAACGTTAGGTTAATTTATGTATTATATAAAGGTACTTCTAATGCTTCAACATATAACACTTACTTTAAATATAGATTTTTATAAAACATTAATGGACAAATATTCCAACGAGATATTACAATATGAGAAAACGTATAAATAAACATGAGATAAAAATCTGAAATAAAAACAGCGAAACCTTATCAAATACAGGCACCCAATCATCGCATCCTGTATGGCACACCGCAACATGAATAAAATTACACCGCATATTAATTTCTCTTTAAGGTACTGAACTTCCTCGGAGTCCGCATATTTCCACGCAAAGCATTCGTTTTCATGATGTATGGTGCTTCTTTAAGCAAATTAAGTAATGAATATTCATAAAATAAAAGCCTGTGAAATTGAGTGTTCTGCTACGCTTTCATTCATGTAAGCATCTTAACAAATAGCTACATGGCGTCACATTAGCGCCGTGGGGATATATGTTAATGAATTGATTGTGTTATGGAAGGCGGAAGTTTGTTAGGATCTGTATCAGCGTTGATGGAAAAAAAATCTATTTATCTAAATATTTATATAAAAATATTTGTTGAGACTGACAGATAGGAGTTTGATTTCTGGAACTCTTCTGTTCAAGTGTCCAATAAGAAAGTATTATGTGGAGTTCGCCCCCAAAGAAAGTGAAAGTGGCGTTAAATTATTTTTAAACTTTTCTGCAAAGCTGCTTTTTATAGGCTAGGGTAGCTTAACGAACATAACAATTTCCAACTAATGCAACAGCAACTTTTTATTTACATAGAACAACTTAGGTACAAGTATAACATATGTTGTACTTGTACCTAAGTCAATTTTCGTAATATAACTGTCCTCATAACATTGTCTACTCACGTAATATAATGACGCAACTAAGTATAATTTATCTCCACAAATCAGATAATCAGGAACCCATTACTGTAGCAAATTATTATCATTTCTCTCTGGATGATAGGTAAAAAGCGGTTTCCCGGTAAATGTGATGATTCCTGTTCCATTAGGCATCAGCCCGCGATTCGTTCTCGGACACGCGATGTCAGCATTATCTTAGAACACGTTTTTGTTTAGATTTTTCCTGACCGAATTTTTGCTGAGTGTTTGTTATGTGAACCGTCATTATATTAACACTTCACGTAAGTGCAATTTATATTTTACAATGTCAGAGAACATTGCCTTCTTGAGATATTGTAATTATTAAATATCATATATTAATAAAATTTACGCTTGACGGTATTTATTAAACTGTAATTGACAGAGAGTTTTGATATTAAATTTTGCGGCTTTCAAGGGTTTTAGAATAATAGGTACTCCTGCTGTTTTGTAGTCTAAAATTGCGTGTTATTGGCAAACATATTATTTTATTTCCCACGAGTTTTGGCTTTACTTCACATGGAGTGTGGGTTGAAACAAATTGGAAGTTCAGATCTCGATAAAATATTTATTTGAAGTACGTTGATTTATATTTTTTAAAGATAATCCGTCATTTAATTTAATAGATATTACGATATATACAATATAAGAAAAAACATAGCTCACTTCCTAGTTGGGGTAAGGAGACGATTGCTAGAATTAACAGAATATTACAATAGCTTGACTTGCCAACATAATTAAGTATTTTCGTAATAATAAAACTGGTCTAAAATACAAACTTCCTCTCTACCATCCCTCTTCCCATTCATGACCCAGCTATCCTCGTGATCCCTACTCACCCCAGTTTACGGTAAGTCATTAAGAATATAAGCTATTTCTCTACACTTTTAGCTATGAAGTCAATGCATGTACAAGTGAATGCATGCACGTTAATATTCTCAACTCAAGTTCTATCCCGTTATGGAACACTGTCACATATTATTCAAGGAGTTTATCAACTGAGTACTAGCTTTGGCTGCAAAGCTTTTCGTTGAGTCTTATAAGTTTAGTCTGCAGCTCCATAATTAGTGTTGAATCAAGTTTGTTTTAAAAGGTTAATAAATAAAGCCGACAAAAGAATACTATAGCACTGTATTCAGCAGACGTAGGTATCCATGGACGCGATTTTTGTACGACTTGGCATATTATAGGTATGCGTACCAACTAGTGATGTGCCGCAGTAATATTACCGTTACCAGTAAGATTCTGTTTGGTAATATTACCGGTATCTTTCCAATCTTACCAGTAAGATTCCCAAATGGCGGTAAGATACGAGACTGTAGTACGAGTTTGATTAGGAGAGAATTACGCTTAAGTTACTGGTTATGGGCGTAGTTAAATGAGCAGTATGCACCAATGTTTTACATCTTGTGTCTCTTTCACTCAAATTTCTTATCTTACATAGAACAATGGACGTGAATCGGACTAGTAGGTACCTGAAGTACCTCAGTTCAGACCTTTGCATGACTCAGAGTGCACGTATTTGTGTTGTGTAGTGAGTGAAGAATAAATAATGAAACCAAGAAGTAACGTGTATTGCCATTTTACAGAAAAAAAATCAAATAATTAAAAAAGTTACACGTGTAACTTTTGCAGTGTGGTGTCAACTTTGTAAATGCTACCAAGTTTGCATTTCATATCATAAAATGTAAAAAATGTCCTGAAGATGTTAAGGCAACATTTAATTGTTATGTAAAAAAACACATCACACACGCACGTCAAATACGCCTGTATTGAGTGACAGTAACAGTACTGGTACTGACAGTGCATCTTCGTCGCAAGACTTGCTAGCCATACATTAAAAGTTGCAGTCAAAGTTGTAGCTAAAAGCTGCAACATTGCCCAGTGGATTATCTGTGGTAATATATGGAGTATTTAAAAACGGAAAGCCTTTTTTAAGTGATAGCAGTAATATCAAAGCCCAAGTGTCAGTAGAAAATACTAAATAACTACTTAAGTCTTTTTTTACCACATAGGCAAAGTTGTGACATGTTCTGCAGCATTTCCATACATCGCTTTAAGCGTAGCTAGGGTTGTGCCAAACAAAATAGACAAAATAATTTTGACGACTTTACAGAAAATTGCATACTTTTAAATCTTGTGTATTGAAACAACTGCAAATAGCAGGTAGGTATAGAAGTGGATATTAATAAAACCTTTTTCTTTTTTATACAAGGGTATTTTTAATATTATAAATTTAATCAACATATTAACGATAAATTGGAATAACAAAACATATATACCTAATATGTGTTTAGCTAATTCTTACGTTGAAAAAATCCAAAATTTTCTAAACAGATCTGCTTATGAGAGCACCTGCTTTATGTTGACAACAAAAAACTACTAAATAGTGACAACCCTAGACCAGGCAATTTTGGGGCATCTACATTCTAAGAAACCTTACCCAACATTGCCCCTCGTCATTCTGGCCTTAAATATATACATGAAAGTATATTACAGTATATTTACATGAAAAACTATGTTTTTTTTTTAAATACTACGACGGTGACAAACAAGCATACGGCCCGCCTGATGGTAAGCGGTCACCGTAGCCCATGGACGCCTGCAACACCAGGGGTGTTACATACGCGTTGCCGACCCTTTAAAAAAAAAGGAGGATTCGCTGTGTTGACAGCTAAACGGGCCAAGGGCTTTGCTCCGTGGGTCCTCAGCTGTCAACGCCATGAAAAATATGTTGAAATGGGTTGCCAGATAAATCCTACCACTTTTACCATTTTTATAAGTAAAAAATAGATAACGGTTTGGTAGAAAAGTAAGTTTTTTCAAAACAGGCAAAGTTGTAGCCGGTTGGCAAAGTTGCAGCAGTTGACGGTACCTGATTGAAATGTGATTTTATTCGATTTATTAGTTTTAGAACCAAATGTATATCTATCTCATTTAAATGGGATTTTAGCAAAGACTGATTGACTGAGATGGCATACCTACTTGAATTGAATTATATTTTTGTAGTTAAATATTATTTTGTTATGTGCAAGCCGTAAAAAAACACACGAAGATTTGACTGTGATATGTTGTAACTTACCTGAATCTTTACAAATATTATTGTAATTGGTCTGTGGTCTTTGTTTTTTGTTATTTTTTTTATTGTTGTAATGAAACTGATTTTAATGCCAATATTTTATTTTATTTTTGTTTTCACAAGACAAGAAGGAACACAACACTCATAATTAACAAACTGCAATATATATATATATAAATAAAACATTTAGTAACTTATTCTGGAACAAGTAAAAAGGTTTGTGCTGAATATACAAGGCGGTAATATTTCTAGTAGTATTGGTAAGATACCTAGAAACATTGGGTAAGTTACCGGTAAGATTGGTAATTTACTATTTGAAAACAACCCTGCACTTCTTTTCATTACGAAGGATGTTAATACTATCTATGTTTAGTATTAACTACGAAAAAACCTCGACTTTTCATTAAAATCTTGAATCTTACCGCATGTTTCCATTTTTTGGTAATATTACCAGTAGCATTACTGGGAAAATACTCGCTTTGGTAATATTACCGGTAGTTACCCATCACTAGTACCAACCATTTCTTAGTTACTGGAGGTATCCAATGTACAAAATATCTACCTCAACATAAATTACCGCATGTATACGCAGTTGGTACATTCACGGTATATTATTGGTGAGGTATGGAATGACCCTCTTTGCAGGCGCGAGTTTAAATTGACGACCTGGATGCCCGCTTATTTAATACGTAGGTATAAGCCTGTAAACGCCATTTCAGCTATGTCAAATGCTTGAAACTCTCAAAAAGTGCAATAATTTTGTCTAGCAGTAGACGTATTTTTGCTGAAGTCATGATAATGACAATGGTCTTTAAAATAAATAAGTGTTATAATCCAAATATGAGGATCAAAAACAAACTTGTTGCGCTGTAACTACCATTAAATAATAATTTTTATTGTTGGCAAGAATTTGACTTTACGATTACCAGGTTGACTCGTTGAGCACCCGTTATATACTTACAATGAATTCATAACGCATAAATCAGCCGCTAACTAAATTTGACAGTTTACTTTATTTGACTCTGAGTTTGACATTGTCTAATTGTATTTTTTTATATAATACTATTAATAGTCCAAATCTTTGCTTAATATTGTAATTTGCTTTTAAATGTAAATTGGTTTTATAAATAAAGCAGTATGAGTTCATACTCATACTGCTTTATGAGTAAAACAACGAAAATACGCTATATTTTTAGATTTCAATGAAAAATATTTTTACAAAGCAACTCCATAGAACCGCAATATGCTACGAAAAATCTAAAGTCTATCCATTAAGATATAACTTAAAGCGCTTAACACACTGAGCGGCGCGCGTGAACCCGCTAAGGGGAGTTCTCTGTGGGTGGTCGCTTTCCGCTACAAAGCGGGAAAACCACGGGATCGGCTACGAGCGTAGCGCGTAGCACTCACTGGCACTCAATGTATTAAGTATATTGTTTGAGTTATTTCGACTGTATACTGAAAAATAAAGTCAGCAAAGGCTGGAAATGCAAAGTGCTTAAATTACTGATTAATTTTATGTCGGCAGCAACCGCACTGATTCACAGCGAGCGGGAAAAATCCCAGAAATTAACGCGTTTTCTGAATATACCCATCAGTTTCATCATTTTTATCTTCATTTTTAATTAATGCTGCACGCAGTACTGTGCCTCTATTGAAGTGTCCTTCATTTTCATTTCATCCCGCATTTCAGTTTTTTAGTGTTTTTAATGCGATTAAGTAACTTTGAATTTGTTCTTGCATGCTCCTTTAGCTCGTTGATTTCAATTTTCAGAAACAATAAACCTACTAACTTTATGATTTATCGCATAATATACATAATATTATTTATGTTTATAATTGCAATTTGAGTCCTGATTCGAATAAGTTACTGTGAATTTGGCATAAATGACAATGACAAAATTATAACCAAATGTGTGCGTTCAGTACGAAAATGAAAGGACTCATTTTACAAGCTCAATGGCTTATATATGACTGTACATATAGCTGGTGGCCTAGCGGTAAGATCCAGAGGTTGCGAGTAGAAACCGGGTTTGCACAATTCCATGAGTTGAGCTTGAGTAGAGCCAAATTTTCAATTTTTTTTTTGGTTTAGCTCGAAAACGGTACGTTGGACGGAATATTCATTCAGGTAGGTGTGAAAGAGGGTTAAATTCTACACCGAATGAGTATATTAAACTTCAAATTTGGTTGAGTGGTATAGCCAAAATAAAACAAAATTGCGTCATAGTTGTTTAGTCTTTCAGGGCGATTATTTTTGAAAATATTCGACTAATATTGTCTTCTGTTACCGCGATTGTTATTCATTTAGAACGGATAAATCGCATAATCATCTTAAACATGTGAAAACGAGTGCTGTAAAGGGCTCGAAACGTAGGGTCATGGTGTTAATAAACGCGATTAATCCGTTCTAAAGTGTTTAATTTCAATGAATATTCGACTAATCAAATTCTTGTTCATTAAACGTCAAATATCAAACTTAACTCCTGGAATCGTCCAAACCCGGTTGACATCTCTAAAGGACCTAATAAGGGGATTAAAACGATATCCAGCTTGCTGGGAATTAATTCCTGGAAATGCTTTTTATTGATCTAATTTTCTTGGCCTTTTATGAAATATCATCAGATTTGCGTGAATAGCAATCGTAAGAAAACGTGGGTATATATTTTCACCAAGAATTCTAAAGGTACGTGAAGTTTTCAACATATCTTAAGACAAAAGAATAAGGGATGACTCACACTAGAACGAGACTGTAAGGGACGGGACGGGACAATCTGCCAATTTCTACAGTAATAGTCGCGTGACATCCGAGGGCTCCAAGCTATCACGTGATTCTTTCTATAGAAATTGAGAGATCGTGCCGTCCCGTCCTGCCCCTTCCGAGTGTGAGCCATCCTTAAACCTCATACATTGCATATTGCATGTGAAAGTAGTTATTGCAAAAATAGGAATTTCTTAGAATATCAGAAGTGAACACGCAATGACGCAATGTCATGTGCGGCAGACGGGGTTTCCTTCGTAGAGGTCAAATTTAGGCTACCTCTGTCGAGACGGGTTAATAGCTTTATCTATGTTTATGTTTGAGCGTATTCAAAAATATAGTACTTATAGTTATATTGAAAGATATTTTATAAATATTCATGAAATAAATGCGACTTGTTCAATTTCGTGGAAACGAAAAGTTGAACGCTAAGTAATTCTCGATCGCTACACCGATAGATGTTTCTACAAACATCTATCGGTGTAGCGATCGAGATACGCCGTACCTACTTACAATTTGACTAAGCTTCTAGTGACGCTTAAGTATAAGTTTATACTCTTATGTGCTTACCATAAGTTTGAAATCTACTTTAGATATCGTTACCTGCTTGTGTCTACGTCAACGCACTGTCAGTGCATCTTGCATACATTTGTAGGTGGAAGCGGAATGCAACTGTAGATAATATATCGTGTCAAAATCTATCCTTCGAAATCTACAGCAACTCATGGTAGAGACACTTATAGTATCTCATATTAATTCGTGCCTAATTTCTATCATGAAGTAAACATGTTCTACAATCTAGAACGTTACACCTAACTTAGTTCTGTTAAAGTCCAAAGACAAAGCAATGGGGAGTCCAACAGCGTTTGAATTCACCAAAACTCCAAATTGAAACAAATGAGATCTACTCCAATTAACATTCACCTACGTTTTTGTTTAGTTCGCAAGTTGATTCCCTCGGCACCACAATTGTTTTCACTGCTATCTCGATGGGCCCAAACTTGCACCGACATAGCCCGTCGTAATATGCTTAAGTGAACGATGTTTCCCTCGTGAATTTAGAGAGTTTCACCGGTTTGATGTTCTATGAGTACTTTATTTGCTTTTTTGTGGGAATTAAGGTCGATAGGCGGCATCTGTTCAGACTGTTGAGAGTGGAACGGTACAGACTTTTGCTTTTAAATCAAATTGAGCTGGACAGCTAGCTACTCGTTCTGCCGCGGTGCGGTTTACAGACTCAGATTTAGAGGCAGGTGTTTATTTAAATCACTCATGTTATGTTCAGTTATACTTCGTTTGCTAAGTTTCAGTAATAGTACATTTTAATTATAAAAAACAGAAATAATGTTAGTTATTTTTCGACACGATTTCTCGTCCACTTGTCTGGTTATAGTGATCAGATATTGATATTATTTTGCGACTAATATTTACGAGATAAATAAAAGAGCGTTTTATTTTGTGTTGTTGGTTCCCAAACAAACACTCAAACCTATTTCTTATAAACAGCCTGTTTTTATTGATTTCCGTTGACTTTAAGGCGAGATTTTTCAGGTTAATTTTAATTAATTGCTTTAAAAACCTAGTGTCTTAACTATTACAGTTTTTGAGATATTCAAGAAATATTTTTTTTAGCTGAACCAGTGTAAAAGGTCCACTACTAAGCTGTGTTTTGGCATGTGCTGTCATATCTAACGTTTCAGCTTTGTCATACTTGACACTTGCTTTCGTGTAACTCTATAGGACCTTTTACAATGTAGTATTCATTTATTTTGTATGAAAGACGAAAAAACTTTTTTTTTGAATTCGCCAAAAAGCGATATGCTTATCAGGCAGCTCTTATTAACGTACAAAGCAACGTGTTGAATTTAACGGAATAAAATAAAACACGTATACCTTATCGGGGATTCATAAACTCGCCGGCAAGAAGTACATGAGCAAATTCACTATCAAATGAAATCACACAAAAAATTCCAATAAAAAAAAGTTGGGCGACAGCAAAAAAACTACGCCCAAAAGCTCCAAAAGTAACTCCATAATGCGCTTAACCCATTAAATACTCCCCGTAAACATCAGATTACTCCATTTTTCTGAATATCAGTGTAATTACATAGTTTGAATCCCCTCAGGCAATGTACGTAAATATTGATCGTTGCCATCGTTGGAATAACAACGTTCAACCAATTAGTTAAGATTCAATTTTAGACACTTAATTATTTTACATTAAAACTATACAAAAGTGTATTACAGCTGAGATTATACTTTTATTACAGTAACATTTTGATAACATGCATCTCATGGGAAAATTGTCGTAGATTTTTTTCGTCTGTAAAAGGTTTAGATTTAGTATTCAAAGGGTAAGTAGTTTATGCGAGTTCCCATTTATAAAGCAACTTTCTGTGGGTTTCCCTGCAATATTATCCTTGTTTTGTTTCGTGCCTTCGAGGATTTCGTATAGTCTAGATTCTAACCATCGATGTTCTACTATATTATGTCGGTGAGTTTATTCTACTAATAATTATTAACACTTGAAATAAATGAAAGCGGTCAAAAAACTTAATTCATTTTAACAGAAAAGCTCAAATTTAATAATGTTCATATAGTGCAAATTGCGTTTAATAATTCACTTTATTTTTAATTTAGCTGGCTTGCCGAGCAAATTAATTGACATGTCCGGCTTTCAGCCGCGTGGCCATTCCATTAGCCACGGGCATGGCAACCACGTGGCTGACACTATCAAAATAGGTCCAGGCTCTTTATAACTGAACTGACGCTGAAACGTAGAGGGTTTATTATTTTTGTGGCCTCCTTTCACCGAAACTTTGTTGGGTTAGGTACATGTTTTTGTAAGTTAACGAATTTTTATTTTCAGATATGTCTAGAACAGCAGAAGATTGTCTTTGTAGAAAATCTCAACTTAACATTTTTTTAAATTAAACTTTTAATTTTAAATACGGTGTCGAATTATATTTTAGTGTTCGTTTTTGTGCCAGTTATGTAATGTCTTTTAATATATTATTATATTCTCCTGTAGGTAATACAAACATGTGAGGCAAAAGTCGACATCCAAGCAATGAATGAAAAAAGTACCTCCCGATAATAACCAGGATTGCCAGCAAACTATTAGTCCGGGGATTGCGTGTGTAGTTGGAAAAAGTTTACAAACCAAACACAGAACGAACATAAAACATTGTTTCAATCACGTAACATACTCACCAGCAGAAATAGAAAAAAAACTTTATGCTGTATGAAATAAGATTCAAACTTACAACTTAGGGTTACAGATATACGATATCGTGAGCTTAATATTTTGTGCGCGGTATAGACCGGCTCGCACTCGATTGCTTTCCTTTACGGAATTTCAATTTTTTTTCAGAAAAACAGTGAAACATTTCGTCAGTGGAATGACTGACTAAGTTCACAAAAGATTTTTCACTGTGACGTGGTTCAAATGGATTTTCATGTGGAGGCTTTTGGGGAGGTTGTTGGAATACACTAATTTAACAAATACCACCTTTAAGGATCACCTTTAAGGATGACTCACACTAGGACGGGACGGGATGGGAATGAACGGGGCGGGACGGGACGATCTGTCAATTACTATAGAAAGAATCACGTTATAGCCCGTTCTAGTGTAAGTCATCCCTTACTAATTAAACTTAGACCACGTCTGTTAAATTGTGTATGGTTCTTTTAAATTCCTTGTTGTTTATACCTCACGCAAGAACAGCAAAAATAATTAGGCTGAAATCTAGCACATACTTCGTGTAAAGGAACAAAGGATAATTTTTAATCCGCAATTCACTCTAAGGAGGTGAAATAAGGGTTCAAAGAAGGTACGGGATAATAAAGCGAGGGGGCGGGACAAGAGTTTTGCAACTTCACGATCCCAACGCGGACTAAGTAGCGGGAGCTAAAAAATAATGCAAGTGTAAAAAAACCGGCCAAGTGCGAGTCGGACTCGCCCACCGAGGGTTTCGCATAAATGATGATCCCCCCACACCCATACAGGCGTGGAATTATCAGTGCGCGGAAATCATACGGTTTTTGGTTTTACTCCTGTACTTGTGCAACAAGCTGTAGCTTTTTGCCAATTTTCGTGATTTTAGGTCAACGGGAAGTGCCCTATTCCTACATTTTGATTCTCATTGCAAATTTATGGGAAATGCGCCAAAAACGGCCGTATCTTTTGATTGCGTTGACGTAGAGGTTCGGTTTTGTCACAGCTTCAAGGGACCGCAGAATTGTGTATGTGGTATTAATTTCACTCGTAACTTGCTACCTTTGTAACTTGCTGTAGATATAGAATAGCTCTACGCGTTCCCAAGATAAAGGGTCTTGACAGACAGACGGACGGACGGACGGACGGACAACAAAGTGATCCTATAAGGGTTCCGTTTTTTCCTTTCGAGGTACAGAACTCTCAAGAACCCTAAAAACAACAAAATATATTGAAAAAAATTGGTTCTGTAATCAAAAATGAGAGCTTCGATATTGGCTGATACTCTGTGAAAAGCTCTAATATGAGCTGAATATCCTGGAGGCATTTGATTTTACGTCCACCAAATGTAGCTAAAAATCATCGAGTCTCTAGAATCGATACGTTACTGCGTCCAAGATATTTTTTAGCTTTTTCTTTACACAGACATTAAAAATATGTCATAATAATTGGATAGGGTTCACGCTGCGCATCTTTGCCAGAGATCTCCGCGATCAATCAAGCTGGCACTTGACGGAACACTTACATTTATCTTTACTTAAGGACGCCCGTGGACAATGTCACACTTAACTTTGATAGATTTTGACAGAGTTGATGATGACTTAAACTTGAATGAAGTTAATGGTTACCTGCTCAATGGATAGCCGGAAATGCTGCTATTATGTGGAATTAAAATTTAGTTGCATGTCTTCTTCTTCTTGGCATTTTCTTGGCTTATGCTATGGCTCAGAGAGCCTTGGGTCCTTTTTAGCAATTAATCTCAAGATTTGGCGTAAGCGCTAATTTTGCAAAAGCGACTGGCATCTGACTTTTCAATCCACAGGGGAAACTAGGCCTTATTAAGATTAGATCGGTTTCCTCACGACGTTTTCCTTCACCGAAAAGCGATTGATAAAAACCAAATTATATTTCATACTTAAGTTCCAAAAAACTCATTGGATCAGGGATGTGAATTGGCGATTAAAAGTTGCAGCTGTTACCGCTAGGTTACCAACGCTCTCAAACCTCTTTCTTTAGTCGTTACCTATGTATTATACGGCAAATGCAATGTAGGATGTTTTTAATAAAAGTGAATAGGTTATTATTTAAACAAAGCTTATTTTACGCTGTGTTGTATATCTCTATGGATGTGCAAATTTATACTGATACAAAATAATTCACACATTAATTTAGCAAACAGCGCTAATAAAACAAATACGTAATTGCGCTAAATTTTAATTAACCAGTACTTGTAATAATCCTATTTCCGTATGATAATTAATGCATAGCGCTCTCATTTATTAGACTAATAAAAATCCAAGAAAAATACGCTACACTATTAGATCCAAAGCCCGCCGCATGCCGCACACCCGGACCGCGCCGGGATGGACGGCCGGACGCATGACTCATGACTAAGGAACACGGATTGTTCTGAAACATGTCGAGCTGTTTTCGATTTTATTGACTTACGTATAAGTATCCGTTGGTTTTCTATGACTCATTATTTTATTATTGGATAGGTAATACATAGTTGAGCAGCGTGCGTAGCCAAGATGCCAATTGCTCACCCTCGGAAGCGTATCGGAGTTATTTCCCTCTATAACTCTTCCTTATGAGTACGACAATGACAGTTGCGGTTTGTTCGCGATTAAGCGTTACCGATTGGTATCTTGGCTACGCACGTTGTTTTCCTGTTTTTCGACCGTGAAACGCGATTTTATCGGTATTTCGGATTTTTCAGAGCGGAGACAGATCATTGGCGCTAAAAATAAGAACGGCCCAGCTACAAACAGGTACCCAAATTGGAACTGCATTAGCTTTTATGTTGATAGGTTGCTGCAACGTTACAAGAGTCGGAATTAGGCGATGCTACTGCTAACTTATTGAATAAATTAAGTTAATGTCATTGACGCATTACTACTCAGACCATTCAGCCAACCGGAGTGGCATTGTCTGTTATTTTCTGTCTAAAAAAAGTCAGCCAACGTTTGCAAGGGAGGAGCACCTCAAATGTATAGCTATTTCTACGTAACGTGCAAATAGCTATGTCAGATAAACGTCATTCCATACAATGAACATGATCATTGGTCATATGCTTTTGGCAGAGACATTTGTTATTAATAATTAAGGCGTACCTTTTCAAAATAATCTCAGCTTGTAGCTCTTTTGTTACTAATGAAAATAAATATATGATAAAAACACCAGGTAATATGGACAACGATCATGTATGTTGATTCTACTGGAACATGCCTCCAACATCCATTTTACACTAGCAGAGTGAGAACGATCGTCCATGTTGTATTATAATTTAAATTCCAGTTTCAGCTGTAGTTATGCAAATGAACAATGTCCTTTGACACGTTTCCATTGAAATTGAAACGCTTGGCCGAACGGTTCACGTTCAAAAATACAGGGATATTGTTTCAAACGCTTAACGATAACATTTTAGTCGATGGTTATATGAGCATCCAGGCAAACTGAATGTTTGGCATGCAAGTCATTGACTTACTCGACAAGTTATCTCAAAGAACATCAGTCTGTCGCCAGTGAGTTGAAGCGCGATCTACATGTTACTTATTAACGCAACTTCTACATAAGCCTCTTCTTCTTCTTCTTCTCAGCATATTTTGCTCCACTGCAGGATGTATGCCTCTTGCAATTTTTTTCATTTTTTGGGATTTGCGGTGTCTCTCAACCAGGTCGGCCCTGCCGTCTTCTTTATATCGTCCGAACATCTGGCAGCTGATCTGCCTACGCTTCGGCTTCCCATTCTAGGTCTGCACATGAGAGTTCTAGTTGACCATCGCCTATCATTGCTCCGGCACACATGCCCAGCCCAACTCCATTTCAGGCTGGTTACCCGTTCGATGATGTCGGTAACTTTCGTGCGTCGCCTGATCTCCGCGTTTCGCACTCTATCCCTCAGTGAGATCCCGAGCATTGAGCGTACATAAGACTACGTAAAGATATTTTTTATATTAAATTCGAATTTGTTGTTCGTGTGTGCGATAGGGACATCGCTAGATTCGTGTACTTCTTTCTGTGTGTGAATTTTTGAAAGTTATCTTGGTTAGAAATTGCTACATATAACTCTTGTTCTATTATGGTTTTATAGTTATAGGTAAAAGCATAATGTAAGCACATAAAAAAATGTTCCAAACAAATTTAAAGACAGCGTGAAAATCCTAAAGGAATACGAGAAGTCAATAAGGTATACCCATATATACATATATTTGTTGTTATTTTATGGTATGTATCAAAATAGCGAGTCAATTACTAAGTAATTATTTCTAGAAAATTATGTCAACAATAAAATAACTTTCATAAATTGAATTGAAGTTTTACAGTCACAAGTGTCGTAGTTAATTCAATTCTGTAGACAAAGCTTAAAGTTTTGTTCTGTTGAAAACAGTTTAATACGTTTAAGATGATAGCTTAAATTCTAAAGCAAACAACTGCTAATGTAAGTACTAAATACGAAAACTATTACAATAGAAAATAATTATATATCTGCAGTAGGTATTGCAAGTTTACATATAAATCGCTAAACCATTTGGATTTTGTGTTGAGCACACACACACATCGACATCTTGATGTTGGGCATAAAACTTACAAAATTGGCCACGAATATTTTCCTGTTTTATACTTTCCCGTTTTCGGCGTTAAAAGGAATCGATTATTTTGGTGCAACAATACTAGTACCACAGATTCAACTTTCGCTAAGAAGGTTACATTCTGCACTTCAACCACGATATTGGTTGCTTTCGAATGACACTTTAATTCTGTGCCTCCAATCATTCATGTAAATTACTGAATAAAAAACCGGCCAAGTGCGAGTCGGACTCGCGCACCGAGGGTTCTGTACAAACTTTATGGTGCAACTTCACCTAGAAGTAGTTCCTTTGGGATTTTAATTGCCCTGAGATGCGGAGGATAAAAGTCTACGAATTTCATTTGGCCACTTTTATAATGTCGAAATATGCCTAACCACACCTAAAGCATTTTTTGCCTTGGAATATTATTATGTTCTGCTCAAAGTTTAGCTATGAATATCGTCGAAACCATCTGATGATAAGCCTGGGAATTTCATGATTCGGCAAATTAAACGAAAGGGCGACGACATATACACACAAAGGTTTTCAGATTCATTCCACAATGCAATTACAATCTTACAGAGGCATTAAGAGTTGAATTTTCGCTTTGAATATAGGGCAGTAAGATCGCCATCAATGGAACTTCCTAACAATGTAAACAAAACGCGTCACATATTTTGTCACTGTTTCTCCTTTTATTTTCAAACTACCACATCAAACACCACTGACACCGTTTTATCGTAACATACAAAACATAGGATAAATAAGTTAATCTTGGACGTTTCATTAAAAACTTAAAAGTTAGGTTATTACGATCAATATTATTTACATTGTTTGGAAGTTCCATTATCAGCGATATAACCTTTGTTTAAATGAGTTACAATCACGTTTCGTAAAATAAAATGCACCAGAAATATTCCGAAAATGTAAATATTCAAGGCAGATACTAATTTTTCACCGCAGCTTGACTGGAAAACTTTCCATTCATCCTTTTTGTCTTAAATCTCGAAAACATGCGCTGTCCGAATAAAATTTGAAATGAGGTTTTAATAAGATTAATTAATAATATAAAGAGGCAGAACGTACAGTGCGACTGAAAAAGATAGAAATTATAAAATGGCAACATCGTAGTGCCATCCCTTTTAAATCAATATAATTATGTAAGAAAAAGAAACGATATTATTTTCTTTAATGATCTGGTACAATTGCTACCATAGATAGAACACATATCTAGACGCATAGCAATGTTATAAGAATTTCATAGGTATTTTAACCAAGATCAATTTTAGGCACATACGTAAAGGCGTAGCCTAGGGACGGTCAGAGCAGTCCTAAATTTGAGACGCATACAACGCAAGGTACATAGGTACATGCACAAATTAAAGGCACTTAAATAGCTCTAGTTTATTAACATGTATCAACGTAAAAGTGTAACCACTGTTAGATTATAATCTAACTAAATTGTTTTGGTGAAATTTTTAACTAACGGAGGATTGTGAACTTCTTAAACCTTTTGTTAACTGATAGTAGCAATAGGTGGGTTAGGTTCGTTTGGTAACTTCAGATGCGCGAGGCTCCTTCGAATTATTAGAATCTTGAATTATTATATAACCAAACAAGTTAACTTTATGTGGCGTTTTCAGGCTAAATGTACCTACCACATTGCCGGTTATCGATAAGGCTCTACTGTCATAAATAATCACTTTGAAATCCGCCTTACCAACAACTGACAATGTGGTACCTTTAGCCTAAAAACGCCACGTATGAACAATCTAGCAAATGATTCGAGATAGTTCACACAATTTTTCGTAAGATTACAATCGGTAGTTAGATTATAAACTAACGGTTTTCGCATTCTTACAGTGACATATAATATATAAATTAATAAAAGAAAACTGGTTTCCTGCTCCAAAACATTTCATTGCCGTTATAATTTACTGCTCATATTACTTTTTATTGTGTTTAACGTTGTTGGTAAAAAGATACACATCATTATAAAAGTTGAGCGTTTAAGCGAAATTTCAGCTCTCTTGTAAATTACTTAAAGCACGAAGAAGCAAGAACAGCTCGTTGGGATTTCGTTGTGTACTTTAAGACGGACTATGTCTGTCGTGAGCAGAGGTATGCCTTAATTTACCAGTATAATATGACCCCGCATGGACACAACTTTTCATAGACATTTAAGCTACTATTTTTACTGAAGTTTCTGCAATGATTACTTGGGAAGCGAAGGGAGTAATCAAAGTATCTTACGTGGCGGCAACGAGCTCAACGTTGCTGTGAAAACTGCATAGTTAATGGATGATATTTTTTTGAAACACGGTTGGGATAACTAGGTAAGCGATTAAGATTAAGCTGCTTTGTTCCCTGTGATTATTTAAAGTGTAAAAAGATGGTGAAAATTAATCTATATTATTGAAACTGTTATTGAAGCATTTTTTATTTAGCTTATATTCGTTAAACATTTCAATTTAGAGCACATTTTCAAGACATTTTTTACTAAGGTGGACGCAGACTGGTAAGACGTTTTGGCTTGAAGTAATCACAGATAAAACTATTTATATGCAATGTTAAATTAAATAGTACAAAATATAAAACAAATATTCTTAATTTCAATATTATTCACATTTAATAAACCATAAAATATCCACATTATAGATGACAAAATGACTATAAATATATTGGGTCGACAATATTGAGTAAATAGCTACGAAGAGTAGGCAGACACTAACAGAAACAGATGACCCGTGATTATAACGATAATGATGAAAACAGGAAAAACTTTCATTAATAAATAAAGGAAAAGTGATTTATAATAATTACTCTTTGAACAACAGCTTTGTAAGCACATGTTTACAGTTATTATCATCATTTGATGTTCACCAATCACTTTTTGGAGAAGGAAAACGCCGTCAGGAAACCGGACTAATCTGAATAAGGCCTAGTTTATCCCCCGGGTTGGAAGTTCACATGTATCGTAAAACTAGCGCCTACGCCAGATCTTAGGATTTGTTGCCAAAGCCGACCGTGGGCCGTGGCATAAGCCGGGGAAACCCAAAAAGAAGAAAAATAAGTTTTCCTTTATTAATAATTATCGAGTCAGCAATGCAGAAACGTCAACTCTAAGATTTTTTTTATTTGCCATCAAAAAACAAATACACTAGACAAAAAACAAAATAAAAGTAAAACTAAGATAAAGTAAAACAAAAGAAAAAACAATCAGAAGCATTAACTTATCTCTTAGGCTAAATATTTTAAACATTAAAGTAAAACTGTTGATTTATATAAAGGCAAATGGGTCCCAATTTCAGCATGTGCCAAGCTAAGCTATCTACTTGTCAGGTTCCATCGCACTTTATCGCATCGGACTTTTGCTATTGCAAAAATGTAAAATAGATTATGAGTTGTATTGAAATAACCAGTTATTTGGTTAATAACCAGTTACACTAGGCCGAGACGTGACCGGGCCGGGCCGATCAGAAGGCCTAGTATAAAAATTGTACGACATTAACTCCTCGACCGCGTTAGCGTATCGGGAGTTCAAATTATGTTTGCCGTTTATTTAAATCATCCGGCAACTTTCATGTTTTGACCCCTCGATACGCTAACGCGGTCGAGGAGTTAATGTCGTACAACTTTTATACTAGGCCTTCTGTCAGTTTCTCTAGAAAACATCACGAGACCTCAGAGGGCTTCGAGCTGTCACGTGACTGTTTCTATAGAAATCGACAGATCGTCCCATCCCGCCCCGTCCTGCCACGTTCTAGTTTGAGTCATCCTTTAATCACCGGATATTTATATTATACAGACAATCCGATATGCATTTGCTAGCTGGAGCCTTAGCAAAATGTTTTTCAAACTATTCAGAACCTTTTCAACCCACAAATAGGTTGTGTTCAAGACGGTAACATTGTAATATAATTCAAAGTTCTCAACAAAGCAAGACTCCAAGTGTGGCTCGTGCCAATAATTATAAGTTGGCGGTAATAGCTGCGACGTTGTTCATAAGTACCTCGCCGAGTGGGGAATCGTTGTTACTCTGAGATATGCCAGTTGGTCACGTAAGAGTATGTGTTTCCATTTTGGAGCTGTTGAACGGAGAAGTTCTCGCATTTTGGTACTGTATGTAGTAACATAGTTAAGCACTCGGTTATTTCGTGAGGCAAACGCAGCGTTAGACGCATGCGATCAACGAATGTATGTATGAAGTGGCAACTACGTTATAAAGTGTGGTAATTCGATTACTCGATGTAAAATAAATAAATCAGGATCGAATCAGCTCGTGACTTTGATTGGAATGAGCCCAAGCAAGTTCAGGTCTGAAAGAATCAGGTTTCCGGGATTTATTTTGGAAAACGCCATATATTTTAAGAGAGCTCTCCTTGAACCTCAATTACTTAGGATACATTTCACGCAAAAAAGGCACAATGGATGTCGATTTGCGGAAAACCCCAGGAAAACTAACTAACACTAACTATATTTAAAGGTTTGAACGCATTAATGATAAATAGGAGTGACAGAGTCTGTAATATCTATAAATTTAAAAGAAAAAATATTAATTTTAATTTACCCTGTGGGTTGGAAGGTCAGATGGCAGACGCTTAATAAAACTAGCGCCTACGCCAAATCTTGGGATTAGTTGCCAAAGCGGACTCCCAGGCTCCCTAAGCCGTGGCATAAGCCGGGATAACGCTAAAAAGAGTTAAAAAAAAAAGTGTAAAAGTGTAGAAATTTTACATATTTACAATAAATAAATAGGTGTATATCTCTACTCCGGTACGGTCGACGAATTAAGAATGACAAGCACTAGGACGGGACGGGACGGGACGGGACGGGACGGGACTGGACGGGACGATCTGTCAATTTCTATAGAAATAATCATGTGATAGCTCGAAGCCCTCGGATGTCACGTGACGTTTTCTATAGAAACTGACAGATCGATCCCTCTCGCCCCGTCCCGTCCCGTTCTAGTGTGAACCATCCCTTACAGTCGATAGTTTGAAACCATTTTAATTTTATAAGAAAGTCATTAACCGCACGTTGCAGGCATTTTTGTTGATTTCGTGTACACAGGAAGATTTTACATTGCAGGAACACCAAGATAGAAGTAGATAGAGACGCCTTCAAAGGAAAAATAATAGAAAAACTTTGAAATGTTTATAAATTGAAAGAGATGTCATACGGAAAAAGTGACCAAGGCCCCCAGTGAGCAGGGTTGAAATTAAACCAGCGAGCTCCTGCTTTCGCGGCAGACGCCCTAAGTACTGGGCTACCCGATGGTCCACACGAATCAAATCATTTATTATTACAAAAACATAAATTGTCTGATTCGTGCTTTACATATGTATAAATTTTAAATATTTTGATATAGGTTTTATAATATGATGAAGTTATAATTCCAATAGTATGAATACTGTAAATCACGTTATAGTAGTTTATGCAACAGTGGTATAATTAGGGTGTATAAAACCTGGGGGTCGCCGTTACAAAACGAGACGAAGTCGAGTTTTGTAATATTAGACCCGAGAGTTTTATGTTATTATTTTCCTCGCGATATTGAGGGAAAAAATGTTGTATTACACTCGGTGGCAAACTTGTTCAACTCTCGTGCCTTGAGACCCTCGTAAAGCTCAAGATTCCAGTTTTTGGAATTTTTCGCTTGCTCGGGTCTCAATATAAGCCCGAAGGGAAATAAATAACTATTATTTTATTTATAGTGAGTGAAAGAGTGTATTATGTGTAAGTGTGTATTTTACTGGTTATCTAGAAGAAATTATGATTTTAAGGATAAAAAAAGTGGAAAACGTTTTAAACGGCTTTTGTTCGGCGTTATAAATCTGCTTATTTCTACCACATACAATTTCTATAATAACATAAAAATACACACATTAATTTACAAAATTGGTATTTCAATTGAGAACGTCACAGGTGTATCAAAATAATTATTGTACATGAATACACGGCTATTTTGATACTATCCGGGAATGCCGAGATTGCTGAGTAGATGGACAATCACGCAGACAGGTGATCACCATTAAAGCGCTATTTGTGACCGCGATAGTACTTCGGGTTATACACTGAAACTGGTAACTATTTGCATATTAGGTACGTGAATGGGCATATTGGGTATGAAAGGATTATTGTTTTCCTTTTTTTTAGTTATTTAAAATATAATAGGTAGGTATACATTTAAAAGTAAAATATAAAACAATGCCTCAAAATCCTAATCTAAAGTGCAGTCGGCATCGGGGCAGGGCCCAAGTTGCCGGTGGTTGGGGCCGCTATGACGCCGTGTCCAGGATTACCGCCCTCTGCATCTGACTAAAAGTATTATAAAATGATAAAAATATTGTTTACACACAATATAAAATAATTTTGACTTGTATGGTCATTAAGGCTGATAGCAAACGGTGCTGGAATTGCTAGAAGTAAAATGAAGTCTAAAAAAACAAAAATAAGATTATAAATAATTTCACATAAATACTCAGCTACCATAGATGCAATTTGTTTACTGAACGGCAACTTTTAAGAAAGATATAGTCTATTCATCGGTTATTTCCGCTTGGCAGGTTTACCTCACTCAGCCTTATTAAATAAAAGTGAACCTTAGTAGCTACTTAATAGTGAGTATTTCAGTTATTAACGTTTTTGACAGTAACTATTTTACGCGCGCAATTGGTTGTGCCGCGACAGACCACGACATGTTACATGTAACAGGTCTTACCTTATAAAGGTCGTACCAATCGCATTGCAGTCACAATTTCCAAACGTGGTGGTGCTGATGAAATCTATAGTTGAGTTTCTATTACTTTACCTTGAGAATGTACATTTTCGGTATTAATCATTTTGCAATATTTCCGCCTAAAGGATGACTCACAGTCGTCCGTTCCGTTCCGATCCGATACGGGACGATCTATCAGTTTCTATAGAAAGTATCACGTGATAGCTCGGAACCCGCGGACGCTACGTGGCTTTTTGTATACAAACTGACAGATCGTCCCGTATCGGATCGGAACGGAACGGACTAATGTGAGTCATCCTTTATCCTGTATTTTCATCTGTACAGACATAATTATTCAGTATGTTAAATTCCATCAAAAACATTATTTTATTTTATTTTTATTTTATTTGAAATCATGTTTACATGACCTTACAGACAATTCCAATCCGCCATGAAACTTAACATTAACATATACCAAGCAGGTACATATAACTATTACAATTAACAATCAGGTACAAACAAAAAATTACAAATAATACAATTACAAATCACTATAATCCCTTATCACATCACAATTACACCTTAACGGATGTAGGCCTCGCATCCATCACCTCACAGAATCTCAGGCATTCATTTCTCACAGACACCCAACGCCACGCAAACAGGTCGCACTCGGGTGCTGATGCCAAGAGTGCATTCAACTGTGTGAGGGCACGGAGTAGCGGAGAGTTCAGTCGTGACACGGTGCGTCCCGCTGGCAAAGCCAACAGATCGCGTCGCCGCGGTCTGAGGGCTATCCTGGGGATGTCTGGCACATGTAGTCGCACAAGTCGACTCACCAATTCTGGACAGTCCGAATCACCGCGCAGGGTCCGACAGGCCAACGTCAACAAGCTAAGGTTACGTCTCACCTCCAAAGAGTTGTAACCTAAGGTCCCAAGGAGATACTTTGTCGGATAAAGAAACGGGTAATATCCAAACATTTTCTTGTATAAAAATCGTAAAAAGGCTTTTTGTACCTTTTCAAGAAGCAAACTGTAGGTAGCTTCGTATGCCGCAAAAGTTTTGAGATGTAATGTTAAAACAAGTCGGTTATTTTAGTCGGTACTGCGGGTGTCCATAGTACGCGACTTCCACTGTCTTGGCTATTTTTATTTAAAATATGATTATTCGGTACATATATTAAAAAGTTACCCATTCAAAATTAAAATTTTAAAATTTATTTTGTAAGAAGACCTCAAGGGCACTTTTACAAGTCAATAAGCATTAAGTACATTAAAGCATTTGAAACATGAAGAAAAGTGAGATCGTTAAATAGTTGTCGTTAGATCCGGAATGCTACCTTAGTCTCTCTTCTGTATTAATTAGTAAAACATGATCAATTATATTTACGTGACACTGGCTGTCCTATACCGGGTATGGCCTACAATAGGAGCAATAAATTTAATCGTAGGTTCCACTCCTCAATCTTAACGACTTTTATTCAACAACTTTTTAAAATTGTGTAATTTGTAGGTACTTACTTTTTCATACAAATTAAATCGTATTTTCAATGTACGTTAACATCAGTCTAATTGACGTCTCTTGTCATAGTACAAATTGGTCAAACTTTGCAGTACATTGCGTAAATCCACGTAATTTTTCAAAGTCGCTGAACAAATGTTGTTCAGTATGAGGAGTACAACCTACGATTAAAATTGCTCCTATTGTAGGCCACACCGGGTATTTTATTTTCGCACTACCATAATGCTCCAAAATACCATTATTTCGTATTAAAATCTAATCATCAACGCAGGTAATTACCAAATAAAAAACAAAATTTCAATTTACTTTTGAATTAGCCCGAACTAAGATAACTTTAGCACTTTTTCTCGAGCTTTCTATTTAATCGAATACAAAAGTTAACATCCCGAGTCACTTTATCCTCCAACGAATATTTGCAAAGTCCATTTGCCCTGAGAGGAGCGTTTTGCAGCCAGCCTTTTCCTTTCTTAATTAGTTTTAAATTAGGGTGCGATAGCTTTGTTAATTCGCTAATTTTGTATCAGACTATGCCGTTTGCATTAAATAATCTGGTTGGAGTTGAGCTGGATGGGCTTTGGAAGTTCCGTGCATGTTAAAAAATATCTATTCGAGCCTAAAATTTACCTCCTGGTTGCTGCGCCGGGTAGTTCACTATCGGCTGCGACAGCATGTGCGCCGAGCAGCTAAAATTGGTACGCCTTGTTTATGCATTCCTGGTACTTCGCAAACTTCGTCTTGCTTTTTGTGGCATGTAAAGTAACTGCAGATATGTAAGTGAGCGGATGGGATGTACAGAGTTTCAAGAGCAATATTACCCCCTTGGTCCCTGAGAAGGACTGACTTTATATTCCAGCTGCAACTACCCGTTTTTGGTTTTGTTTGACGTTTATGTTGATCCATTTTCGAATGTATATGCTCGGTGAAGTCCCTTTTTAGTTAATCTATATAAAAAATATTGCGTTGTCTTGCTACACAATATGAGGCTCTCGGTCGGATTTTAGTTCCGTTCAAGCGGGCGTATGATTAGCCGGCCATATACCTCCGGGAAATCCGTCGGATTAGCATGGCTGGTGTCTCGCCGGGCATCCACCGGGAAAATTTGCCGGCCTTATACGGTCGGGCAATCCATCGGATCTCCATAGTGGGTATGTGCCCCGAGTATCCGCCAGGCAAATTTCTCATATATTGATAAGCAGATCCGGCGGATATGTTCGAACGTATATGGCCGGCTATTGGCACGCAATACGCATCGCTAAAGACAGAATGCCTAATAATCAATTTGATGCTAAGATCCTATAGAATTACACCTCCTCATTAGGTAGTCTGGAAGCGGATTGTGTTCGTGGTTCGCTTGCTCGATGCTAGGCAAATGCACGCTGTTTGTATACGGTAAGTGAATAACTAGCAGAGATAGCTTGTATCTTTGTTTGATTAGAAACGTTGAGCCTGGAATACCCGACAGGTATGAGGATATACCTTTTTACCGAAAACCATTAAAATCATTGCTAACCTAGCGGTACTAATGTGTTCAGTGCAATGCAATGGCGTGCCTTTTATATTTCTGTTTTTCAAACTGAACAACAACGTGAAAAGCTTGGGTGTCAGTTACAGGAATTATCATAAATTTAATTTCAGAGTGTTTCCAAGTGAACAAGAACTTAATACTGAGTTATCGTGTGCTCATGAAGAAGTCGCCAGGTTAAACACAGAAAATTGTGAACAGAAGCAACAGATAGAGAAGTTAAATAAAAAAATTGGTGTTTTGTTGCTACTACACAAAGATCCTTCGAGGAATACCACACCTACAAAAAATACAGGACAGAGCCCAATAATTCATAATATGTACACGGAAGAAAATATCCAATTTTATGAAAATAAAATCAAAAGCTTAGAACATGAAGTTATGACATTAAATACCAAAATAAAAAACCTCCAAATTAAGCTAAGCAGGACTCTCATTTCAAATACTAAGTGCAAACAAAAATCTGATTCACTGGCAAACAAGGAAGTAACCCTCTCTCGGATTCAACACTCTACTAAGGCATTGCAAAAAACTGTTAAGCAACTAGAGCAGCATATAAATACTACAATGCTAGATAAAACAAGTTTAGACATATCGGGGAAGCCCGCCTTAATGAAAGATACTCATTCAGGACAAATGACGCCAGTGAAGAAAATAGCATTCAGAGCACAGAAAAAATGTATCAAATCATTATGTGGAATTCAGACACCTGATTCATATAAGCCATATTTTATAGAGTTACGCATATTAACCCTACCATGTCTGTATATATTCGAAATTGTAATTTTTGTTAAAGCCAATCAGCAACTGTTCCTAAGTTTCAAAAGTGTACGCCTCAGAAATAAAATAAACTCAAGACCTTCCAAAACAGCTTTATTTAGTAAAAGTGTTCTTGGAATGGCTCCAAAAATTTATAATGAAGTTCCGATCAACATTAGATGTATAGATAATATGAATGTTTTCAAAAGTAAGTTATTTAATTTTTTAGTAAACAAAGCATATTACACCATAAATGAGTTTTTAACTGACTGTAATTAATGGTAACTGTGCGTTGCATGTAGCTACAGTCCATTAAATGCAAAAACAAATAATTTGTACGCTTTACGGCACAACACAGTGACACAACGCTAACATTTTTAAGACCTGTACTTATGTATATACCTGTGTTGAACAAATAAATTATTTTGAATTTGAATTTTGAATTTTGAACAAAGAAAGATGGAATAATCACGTAAAAGTAACGTGAGTCACGACTTCATTGCATGTTTATATCGATTACAGATGCAAATAGATGATTCAATTCAATATACAAACATTACATCTAGGGAGAGTAACACTAATTTAGATACAATTATATTTAGTATTTGAAAAATATTTAAACAAAAACTCATCTTACCATTTTAGTCAGACATATACATACACTATCGAGAACAAACTCAGTTTCGTGTCTCTTTACTATTTCTCTTGCCCATACTAATTTTATATTAAAGTTTAACATTTTATATTCTTACTTGTGATACGAAACGTTTGAATTTTGTTTATTTACGTAGTAGCTTTGGTTGTGGCATAAGATTACTGAGCAATGGGGCATTCTTGAGGTATTGTTATTTATTTTTAACTCCATGACGTTTCAAGAGATACTGACTGACATGTGACAGTCGGTTCTGCGCTTTACGCATACGTGCAGTGCAACACGAGTTTTGTCTGCCATGCCGTCTCTCTATAGGTGCGTCGCCCTACGATTTTAAATCTCTTTGCAAATGACAGTGACAATGTTAGAGCGCCTACAGAATGTCTGCATTAGGTTTGCTTTCGGTCTTCGTAAGTATGATCATGTGTCTCACTTCCGCAACCAACTAAAATGGCTTCCCATCCGTCGTCGCAGAGATTTACATGTCCTCTCTCTTTTATTTAATGTTCTTTTTATCCCGTCTTCTCCCCGGTATCTTTTTGAGAACTTCAAATATATGGCTGAGGGAAGTGGCCATAGGTTAAGATCCAGTGCTAATCTGACCCTCTCTATCCCACCCCATAAATCGCATGCGTACGATAAATCGTTTGCGGTGCGCTCTGTGAAGTTGTGGAACCAGCTACCCCCCGGTTTTAGACGTTTGGCATCGGCTGCATCGTTCAAGAGGATGTTAAAGAGTATTTGGCTATGTGACTCCTGATCTGCATCTCATTTTCTCCTTTTTATCATTGTTATTTTTATCTTATTTATTTATTTATTTTCCCTCTCTTTATACCTATCTGTTTACCTCTGTCTTTGCTATCCATTCTTTCGTCTTGTCTCTTCGCTCCTCTTCAGTGTAATATATTTGTATTTATATTTATTTATGTTCTTCTTATTATATGTATTAGTATTATGTATATATGTTTATATATTGATATTGTTTGTATTGTACCTTGTTGTACATGTTGCTTTATTTGACCGCTTCTCTCAAATATTCAAAGGTTAACTGGAAGAAATCCCTTAAAGGGATAAGTTCGCCTTTGTACATAACATCTCTATTTGTTAACTGTTTTTATTTTTCTCAACTGTGTTTGTGTACAATAAAGTGTTACTTACTTACTTACAATGACAAGTTATCATGCAAAAATATGGTGCCATTAGATCTTCCGTTTGATATTCAAGATGGCGGTTGCGTTTCTTGAATAGATCTTTGTTTTTGTGTGCTAAATGTTGTTTAATGTGTAATATTTATAGCTTATTGTGCAGTAAACTAACGAAGAAGTGTGCAGCTAATGAAGAATTAACCCTGAAACGCGTGTTTTCGCGTTTTTGAATCATTACTCGGTTGTCCCGGGATCTCGGCCTCCTGAGATATTTATTACGTATAGCTGTAAACGGAATAAATAGCAAAGCCAATTACCGAACAACGTCGCCCAAGAGGCAATATACTATTTATATAAGATACACTGATATATTAATACGGGACACCGGCAAAATTGTCCAATTCTCGGACAGAGGCCATATTATAAAAGAAGAAGAAGGTGCCATCAAATTTGTAAAAAGGCTGTAACTCATAGATACCGATTAGTAGAGTGATGGTAAAGTGACAACCATTTTTGAATAAAATTTATTTAAAATGTAAAGAAAAACCAAGTTTGTTTCCGTGTTATTACAACTTCGACGTGATCCTCATCAATTACTGAGTTAGAAAAATTGGTAACTGATCACCGATTAAAAGTTATCGTGTATACCACAGCACAGTAGTATCTTTTACACATAGTTTATTTCGTTTTTTGATTGGGACTTTTCAAACACCGTGTCTCGTTCAGTTTTTATTTCAACCGAAAATGGTACCGAAATTCAGACAATGCTCACTTAGATTTCATGTGACTAGTGTTTCGCGTGAAATAAATCATTTCCATAGAGTTGCCAGCAACGCGTCACGGTCGATTGAAAAGCGGAAATTAAAATGTTTACGTATAGAACATTAAGCTTTATTTATGATTACGCTGTGTAAAACAAACTTCCTCGTTATAATGCAATGTACTGTTATGTTGCCTATTATTCTGATTTCAGAGTCAGACTAACTTCAATCGATTCGATTTGTTCGTTGTATTGTTTTGTGTGAAGCAGTCGTATTTTATTGTTTTTTTAAATTTATTATTGCCTTTTGTGTAAGATAGCTTTTGATTTCAGTTTGGTATGGTGTTTCTTATAACTGCACTATCGATTATGTATCCAATAAACGCTAGTAGTTTTGACATCAATAATAACTGGAAAGTTCATACATTGTAGATTTAATATTTTTATCTTTTTGTGTGAACCGAAATTCAAAGGAATGTGTAGTGCCCTATACGAAGCACATAGGGATGACGACTAGGTTGAACAACTATCATTCTAATAATTCCGTCAGTTAGACTATCGAAAATGATTAGAACCGTATTTTTTTTTTAATTAAACTAAAATAGATGAAGATGAAGAGCATCAAAGTTCCGCGGTGAGGGCTGGCGATGTCACTACTAACCAGGTAAGAATTGAACGTAATAGTAAAAAAATGTAATAGTTTTTTTAGTCGTCCAGCCTATGGAGTAACCCCAATATATAAGTTATGTTACTTATGTTAGTATTTTATTATATTTTCAATACTCACGGGAGTTTTTTTATTTAATTTAAAAGTACACTGATTCTTAATATTGGTCTGTTGAGTATCACATGATTTCAATTTTGTAACTTCAACCAATGTACTTAAAAATTATAAGTACATTTATAAATTTGCTTATTAAGTACCGTGCCTTTTCAAATTCAACCTCTTACTACCAACTTAAAAAAACTACGCAAACAAAGACTTAAGCAACCTCTAGCTAGGTATAATCAAGTAAGTAACTAGGTATATTATAATTCGCATTGTTATTAAGTGAAACACGTAAACATGTAGCAACACGCACAATTAAACTTGACGACCTAGTTAAAACCAGAAGTTGCAGTGTTATTTATTTTGCATACCCAACTGTAGTTCTTGACAAAGAGAAAAATATTATATTTGGGCGCAGTTCTATTGCAATTAGCAATAATTTTTTCTTGTTTGCTTTCGAATTAAATACCTTCAGTACAACGTGTTATTTGAGTCACTAAAAAACTCAGACACCACAACAATAAACATTTATTTTCGAAATATATACAATAGTAAGTGTAACTTACCTAACTACCTACCTCTACCTTAAATCTAAAGTAGGTCCTTGAGGCATTGTATCTAGGATGCTGGCGGCATTTCCTCTTTCTTTCGCAATGCTGATATGTTGTGCGAGGAAGTCATAACTGTTTTTTAATATTTTTGATTGATCTAGACTATTTATTATTAAATCAGGTAACTATTGCAACACATTCGTAGGTTTAGTTGGCAACTAATCGAAGGGAAAGCTACTGCCATCTGATCTTTCAAGCTAGAGGGGGTAAACTAGGCCTTACTGGGATAAGTCCGGTTTTCTCACGATGTTTTCCTTCATCAAAAAGCGATTGGTAATTATCATAATATGGTATTTCGCACATAAATTTCATAAAACTCATTGGTACGAGCCGGCAGGAATTGAACCCAAAACCTTCGAATTGAGTCTCACGTCACACCGCTGGGCCAACAACTCTCTCTAAACTTCCGATCCCTTCTAATAATATAAACTACTCACTATGTTGATGGGATAAGCACATAACTCTTGTTGTTCCTACGTGAACGCATAACTAACACGCTAAGTTGGATACCTGGTATGCATACCCATGCATATGTGTATGTCTATTGTTTATCTAAGATTATAAATGCATTTAATTAAAAATATAAGTATCAAGAAAATGAGTACAAAAATAACTAAAACATACCATTTCGTCCTGTTATCAATGTTACTTACCTACCTACGATAAGTGTTTTAAAACATAACACAATAAAATTAATCTAATACAATAAAAGGGAAAGTAGAAGGTACGAGACCACGTCGCAGATCACCGATGCGATGGACTGACCCGAAAAAATCTGCGTTGAAGCGCTGCGAACCAGACGAGATGGCAAGACATCGTCAGGCGGGCATCAACAGCCCCCGACTCTCCCTCATGATGACCATGATCTTTCTGACAAGAGCGAAACGAACAAAAAAAGACAAGAAAACAATAATGCAACCGCTGCGTTTTATAAAGGCACAAAGACAACGCACAGCATATACTATTAAAGGAAGAGCCATGAAATTCGGCGCATACAACGCAAATGATGGCGAGTTCTGTAAAGAAAGGATGTTTTTCTATTTTCAACCTTTAAGGGGATAAAAATAGGGTTACAGTTTTAATAAGTTCTATGCAAACAAAGTCGTAGGAAGACCTTAGTGATTACTAGTGATCGTAAATTTTGTAGTAATTTCGGTGCAGCATTGTTGCGATATAAGCATCTGTATGCCCTATTCTAGCTGGGATTAGAGTTAATAATAGTAATATGTACCTCACATCAGATTTTTTTGTAGAAATTCCTTTATTTCAACTATGCTGCACCGAAATCGCTACAAAATTTACGATCACTGGTGATTTCATAAATGCCAAAATAATCTCTTACTTATACAATAAGACGAAAATTAATTTCACCAACAGCCTTTAAAATGTAAATTGCATTCAAACCGTAGTTCATTCCGTAAACGTTTTGAAATCAAAACTTTACCAGCGTACCTGTAACACCTAGCCTCCCAAATTATTCCGGCCTTAGTGCCAAAATGCTAATTAACATAGCGAGAACGGCGGGCAGGGAAATGAGCAGCCTTCGCCAAGAATCATGGAGAGGGCGGTTCCATTAACTTTTATTACACGCTATTTTAAACCGTGTCGTCCAAATTAGTTGGATCTATTCGCAGAACATCTCCAAGCGCTTACAGCTGTCTTCATTACACAAATTACTTTCCAAATTAATTTCGTTTATAAGTGGACTGTGTTTTCAACGTGGATTGTTCGTTTGCCGCTGATATGGGCTTTGTCCTGATAAGTTTGGCTAATTTTAACGAGCGTTTTCAGGATGTTTTGTGGACTAATTGCTTGTTCCCTGATTTGTTATCGTGATTGCTTTTAAACGAGGCTTTCCATTACATATAAATGGGCATTGTGTAATCACATTCTGTCACAAAATTAAAAGTTATACCTACTTGTTATTTGTTTCAACCATTTTTATAAATGGTTGAATTGAAATATATACCGCGGCAGATGCGTTCTTGTGGATGTATGTGACAAGAAAGTGTAAATATTAAAAACAACAAATTTGCAACTTCGTTACCAATATATCGCGGCGTTATTACAATAGCGTTGAGCACGATCATGCAGTTATCTTTGAAAATTTTGTGATAGAATCGAACGGTATAAATTGACAGGTGCTTTCGCATGTTTCTAGAGGTTGCAGTTGGTAGAGGACTGAAGATGAAAATTTTGTCCAGACGAAAATGTCCACTGGTAATCAAATTTCAAACTGTCGGTCTCCTTAACAAATTGAGTGACGATGTTAACTACAATGTCGTGACACTCGTGACGATTGTTCAACCCGCCGATAATGCAGTTTCGTCTTCCAATTTATTCATGGAATCGACAGGGCGCCTTTATTGCTGTAAAAATCTGTTTCAGATAAAATCTAAGTGTCGCAACGACGGTACAAGCTGACGCGTTACAACTTGCAATTAGACAATAAATTGCCAAGTTAAGATTGTAGAGACTCCTGTTACTAACTATTAATAAAGTAAGAAATAGGTTTCGCAAAAAAACTAGCTAAATTGAATTGACCCAGTCTTCGATCTAAAACTAAAAGTTTAGCTTCAACACAACGTTCATGAAACTAAAGCATAACTGTTTCGAATTGCTAAATTCTCCGTAAATTCGAACCCGTTGTTGCTTCTCAAAGTCAAGTGGACCTTTGCTGCATTGAACCTTCACAAAAAGGGTCTCAGGAAAGCATTAGCATTTAGTCAATAACGGCACGCTCCACGTTTTTCCGATAATAGTAGGCTATTAGGTTAAATATATTCTTATTTGAGAGGACAATTGTAGTGTTTTTATTTTGGTGTCAATAATATGACTCTTCGTTTCGAGATAACAGATAACAAAATGGCAATGTAATTATCTGCTTGTATTTATAAATTAATGTTCGCCGTAAAACATTAATATGAATATTAAAATTAATTCGGTTGGCACACATTTAATGGCTGTGATTGGGAACGAATTTTCATTGTAAGCGTTTTCAGTGTCCTGTTGTTATACTGTTGTAGCTGTACACTAAAGAAATAGGCCTATTTTATTTGATTGCAAGAGTTTAGATTAGAATAGAAGATATTGGTGATATTTACTTTGTAGGTATGTATCTATCCAAATTACGCGTAACGTGAAAAATATTGCAGTAACAACGTGACACCTGCCAAATAACTTAAAACTTAGAGCGTCAAGTTTTATGTATTTTTTGGATATTTTTATGTTCACGGGGTAGCAGAGTCACCAGCTCATTAGTAAGCATATTGCTGCTAGAATACTAACCACTGGTCGTCATCAGATATATCGGAGCGATCGAGATGCTCGGAAATATCTGAGCACGCCTCTATTTGTCAAGGCGTTAGAGTTTTGTTCAGATATTTTTGAACACTTTGGCCGTTCTCATATATCTGATCGCGGCTGTATGATTCGTGCTACTATTGCTACCAGCTGTTACCCTTATTTTAGTTGACAATAGAGGACAATTAAACATAACAATCGTGTGAGTGGCTAGGAAGATAATAGTTGTAGGTACCTTTAATTACTTATTGTATTATTTTATAAAGCCGAGAATTTTCTTGTATATTTTTTTATTGTCACAAAAATCTACGGGCTTTAACAGACCTAGCGGTAAGTAGCGTAATTTCAAGAAACACGTTTTGCTTTGTAGCAAAACACATTCAACAGAAAATATACCAGCTAAATGTGAATGCTTAGTTCAACAATAAAATCATTCCAGTAAAACTAGAATACTTAGAGTATAAACAACTGGAGACGCCTTTTAATAATATGGAGTCATTAAAATGTATGTATGTCGTCTTTTACCTGAAGAACGTTATTTTAATCTTCCCCTGTCACATTTTGATCACCGGTGACAAAAATGTCACACGTGACTTTGATAATACCGTTAACCAAATGCCATATTTGTCATTTCTTGTTGGGTACGAGTGGGAGGGGTCACTCGTAAATCGAAATAACAGATAATACAAAGTTTCGGAAATCACTTAATTTGGGCGAGAATTGGTCATTCACTGAGACTCAAAAATACACCCTGCTAAAATAGGCAGAATATTTTGTACATAAAATTACAGACAAGGTGACGCTAGTTGTCTATGCTCTAAGGTAGAACAACAGAGAATGTAGGGTAAAACTTAACTGTCGTTTAAAACTAATTGCATCTACTTATGTGCTTTTTAATTCTCTTAGCACAACGGATCGGTTGGACTAATTACACGGTCCAACCGGCTCGTCTGTCCATCTGTAACCAACAATGACCTGTAAACTGTATGTATACGCAATCGGATGTGGCTGTAACCGCAGGTAATATGTACCTATTCATCATGTTGTAACATTGAAGCTGTAACGTGTCGGCGCTTTTCTTGAATTGATTGCTGGATTCTGACGCTGAACGCGAGAATTGTAAATTGTCATTCAATATCTCAAAACAGTAATAGGTGTCTTTATCACTTTCTTCTGCAGTCACAACTCGCAAAATGTCACGCTTATTCGCAGCGTGTAGATATGGTGTGTTGGAATACTTCGCTGCGACTCGTTATCTACCTCGTCTCAACATGTCGTCACGTCATGCACACTCGCATCGTGAGCTTATATAATAAACACAGATAGTACTGTGAGTGACAGCTGTCTTATAGCCGTTTCCTTTAATATTTTATTTATTTTAATATAGAGTCAGGAACATACTTTATATGTTTATTCAATTGGAATGATTCTTTTGATAAAACAATTTTCCGATCTGTGACGCTAGCACAAAGCTTTTATATCTGCCGTAAAGCTTTTGACGTTACGTTACGTTACGTTTAGACGTTATTCATTGGTCAGAGCGATTAAGCAGTTATATAAATAGCACGAACTGTGCGATTTATGATTAAGCAATAGTAAACACTTCGAATAAAAACATATTTCGGCACAGCCTTTGTTGATTTATATAATAATATATTGGAATTAACATGGGATCGTCCTGATAAGTTTAATATAATATTAGTAAGGTACCTAAGCGCGTTACAAGACGTTCAAAGTATGAAGTTTTTATAAATATTCAACGTATGAAATCCTGCCGAAAAAATAAGTAAAACTTATTTTGTTTCAGTCTGTTTATTTTAGTCGTTTATTTTAGTAGTGGCAGTCGGGGCGGCTTATTTGACTAATATCTGTGGTATATGTTTAAATGTTTAAATTTAATATCGTATATGTGTGTGAATTGTAATTTGTTTGTTTGTACTAACAATAATTGGATGTCCTTGCCGATAAATAAAATATTTTAGTGTTTGTAAATAATGTTGATAATTGTATTAGTTATTAGTCCGATCTTCCATTAAATTGAATTCAGCGGTCCATATATTTAAAGTCTCTGACCCGCGTAGTATCCTATCCATCTGTAACCGTGGTACCGTGGGACGCGCCAGTTAATTATCGTACTAACCGACACCGATGTGATTTATTTAAATACAAACGCTTTTTAACGTTTCGGGTTTCTAGTTTTTTTACTCATTACCCGTACATTATGAGCAGGGTGGCTTTATAATATATAATTTTGATTCAAATAAGAAGGTAGGTACAATTTTAGTAGGTACGCATTATTTTCTATTTACACGGGCAAAATCGAAGTCTGACTCAACATAGCGTTAAGTTAACAGTTAACACTAAACTGTAAAATAGATTCGTTATTAAATTTGTAATGAGGTAAAGTAATCAGTAATCACGTTGAGTGAGAGTTTATATATTTGCGTTATGTAGGTACTTAACAAAAAATATATAGTGATATTCATAACCTCACATCAAGCACAGTTTAGCTAAGTAATTGTTTGTCCTTATCTGTCAGTTTGAAATTTGCCTTTGCTAAAGCGTCTGTTAACTTTTTAATAAATCCTTGTTCACTAGGTATAGTTGGGTTGGACTTTACGTGTGGTTTATGTGATAACTACACTTTCTGTTTAATTCTTTGAAATTGCTGCTGTTTAGTCCGAATTATATGTGATATATGTCGTCGTGCGGCGTCATAAGCGCTACTAGTGGCCGTTTGGCGAACTAATTTGACAGCGATTATACATTTTAACGGAAACGTCAAGTGCTTAACTTGGGTGTAGTCGGTACGAGGTTGGTATCTCTGTTGTTAAGTTGGTAGACCTGTCAGTCGAGTAAGTTAACTGACTTGGGGCTTTTAATTCTGGTGACGGGAGGTCACTCCTGCGCATGATCATTCTGAATTTGAACGCCTTGGTGAACGGACCTTAACATTCCAATTTTGATTATCATTAATATTGAGATAGTCTTAGAGAACGGACGTTAACAACACACTAGCCTCCAACTGAAAACACCACGTTTCCTGATGGCTTATCCTGACGGTTTATTTTTGGTTATAAAATCAATCCATTTGCATCATTGCAATCTTTAGTGAATTTTGATTAATTGTAGTTGTGATTAACTTAATAGAAACCGATTTGTTGTAATCTACAGTAATATGTGTGCTATGTCGTAATTTAACCTGCCTAAGTTATTCTAATGATTTTTTAGTTAAACAATATCAGCCCTGCTGAGTTTGTTGCTGGTTCTTCTCAGTAAGAGATCTTTTCCGAACCAGTGGTAGCTTTTTGCCTATTAAGCTTACAAATCTAGTTCTATTTAAAATCATGCTCCCCTTGTTGTTGTTTCATTTGATTGTGGTGTATCCGTGCGATACGTAGTGTGTATTTCTGAGGTAAAGTATTTGCTATCCTGAGGTATAAGTATTGTGGAGTATGTATCACGGCACGAGTATTGACATCCTGGTCCTGGTATGGTGTGAGTAAGTATCTTAGCACCATCCTGAGTATCCTGACCCTGCTGATGCCGTTACCGCTCTGCCCCTGCCATTCAATTCCGTGTCAGTTTATATGTTGATACGACATCAGCAAGTGGGATGGGGTTTGTTAACATTAAAAGGGGCGCAGCCCTGCCCTCCATTGTGATCAGAAGATAAGATGATGCACAACACTACCCACAAGCAGTGTGGCGTGACGAACGCCCCCATGCTTTCCATCATCTTCTCTCTCTCTCTCTCATCTCTCTCACCGCCTTCTCCCTTTTCTCCATCCTATATTATAATTGATTTTGCAGGTAAAAAGCGTTGATGCAGGTAATATTTCATATTTTTACCTTCCACAGTTTCTTACGGACACGTGGACGAAGCGCTGTGGTGCGGTGCGGTTCGGTGACATTTCAAAATGACGCGCGGTATGCCGCTTCACCTTCAAATTTCATTAATGACATAAAACAAACCCATAACAAACCAATGATACATATCGGAGTGTCCTAGTTGAGCGGCGCACCGCGCCTCACCTATTCGCGTTCGCGTTATGATCGCCCATTTAGGAAATTGCTATAGAAATCAACGATTTAATTTTTAATCTTAGTAGGTAACTTTATTTTATTTTATTAGCCTTTCTGTGTGTCCTACAGCTGGGCAAAGGCCTCCCCTATCCTTATCCAACCCTCCATGTGCTGGGCTAGATCCCACCAATCCCGAAATGCATCCAAGTCGTCCCGCCATCTCTTTCTCAGTCTGCCTCTGCCAAGACTATACCGGGGATGCTAGCTAGTGGCTACTTTAGCCCATCCTGTCCTTATTTATCCGGCAGACGTGTCCAGCCCAGTCCCGCTTCCCAGTCCCAGTAACTTTTTACTATCTATAAATTTGGATCACATTATCTGTAACAATAAGCGTCATATTTCGACAGGATATAAAATTGTCCGTCAATATTGAGTACTTGACGCCTATTGCTTCTTCAAGAAAACACTTAAGTTAACCTTAAGTAGAAATAAATACGCCACATTTATAACACTTAATACCTAAACTAAACAAAATATTGTATTTCAAACGTGTTATTTACGAGACAGTGTGTTATTTACGAGTCGCAGTTATAAGCGTTGGAGAAAAACTATTTTGTCAACAAAGTTTGCTATTCGTTTACTTTGTGCTTCGCCAGTCGGCTGAGTCGTGGGGCAAGGTCCGTAAGTGAGAAGTCGGTTACCCCGCCTTATTGCCCCAGGGTTGTCATACACAGGTATTTCAAATATTTTTCATAAGCTCGCTGTTCTTGTTTGGGAGGTAATATTTTATAAAATTCAGCATTTCCTTTGGTACACGCGACGCTTTTGGTATTTGTTATATTTTTGAAGGAGACGGGTTTCTTGATGCTCGTTATGGTGGAAGCTAACTATGTCTATGTATACGTGACATATTTTTAGATTTTATAGTTTTTTACCCTCTTACGGGATAACACGCTAGTATAATAAACTGCACTATTTCACTGTAAACTTAGTGGAAATAGCCTATGGTATTATATTTTACTTATTTTGTTATTATTTAAATACTTAACTTATATCGATAAAAAATAATTTCGGTTGGTGAACAATAACAAGGTGGAGTGACGATCTTTCTAGGGTTGCAGGTCGCGCCTGGATGCGAGAGGCCCAAAATCGAGCTCAGTGGCGTGTTAGAGGAGATACCTACGTCCAGCAGTGGACTAACTTAGGTTGATGATGATGATGATGAACAATAACGTAAAGGTATTGTACGTGTAGGCGTGTAGGTACTGTCGAGTTCATAAATAATATAATTATGACCATTTCCAAGACTTCAAATATCTGTACACCCTTAGAATATTGGCAATAAGGTGTAAGTGTTTACATAATTATTACAGCTGCACAGATATTTATGAATTCGACTGTTACTCGATGGTCTTTAAATAATTGTAAAACACCTGGTCTAATTATAATTATTTAGTATTTAAAAGGCTACCCTGTACAATGCTTATTACATTAAAATATTTGATTGATTATTGATGATTTTGAATTTGCAGCTAATTGTGAAAAAAAAAATATATAAAATATATATATTATATTTTATATTTATATATATTTGTAATTGTGAAAAAAAATAACAACAGCAGAGCCTCCGGATAAAAGCTTAAAAATGCAAAGCATTGATTTCAATGTAAGAACCTGATTGATAATTTCTTCTTTTAAAATAATAGTATAATTTAACATTTCCATACTCTTTAATAACCAATTGGAAAACAACACGTTTTATTTATATATTACTGAACCAAATAAAAGCAACAAATATTCAATAGAAAATTCGTAGGCAACCCTAATGTTTGTGTTGGATTTATTTACTCACGTCTGTTGCGCACACCTGGTCCGTTCACAACATTTTTGCACCCTCGTTATGGAACGTTACTGAAATCATTTCTTTGTCTCCTTGTCTACAAATGAACATTCGAGGTGATGTATTCGTAATGAACAGTCTGGGCAGAGAGTACCTTTTTGTACCATTCGGGGTCGAAACTCTTGATTCAATGGGGTCCCAGCGCACGCAAGTTTTTCGTAGAAATCGCAAAACGTCTGTTTCATGTTACTGGTGACCGAAGAGCTGGTGGCTTCCTCGCACAACGTATCAGCATTGCGATACAACGAGGAAATACCGCCAGCATACTATGTACAATGCCTCAAGGACCTATTTTAGATTTAAGGTAGGTAGAGGTAGGTAGCAAGGTAAATTACACTTATTGTATACATATATTTTGAAAATAAGTGTTATTTATTTTGAGCTATAATTTAAGAAAATCAAATGTCATATTAATACATTATAATTTGCTCTATTCCTATGCTCAGAAGCTGGTTATGAGTAAGAGTCCTCAGCATGAACCTTGGCACCATTTGGCACCTCAAAAAAATTAGAACAGTTTTAAACTTGTTTTTGCGATTGCCCCGAAAACAAACAAAACACAGCCCGGTTTTTTCAATCGATGTTAAATCAAACCGTTCGTGTTTTAAGAGTATATTCGCTATTAGCTCAAACAATAGAGTTCAATTGATGCATTTCCAGCTTTATGACATAACCATATAGAACTCAGTTGTCACAAACAAAATTTGTAGAAACTGCACAAAAACCATTGTACCTAAGTATAAAAACGTATGGTACGAGTAACTCATTTACAAAGTAAATAAAATAACACACGCGAAAAAAGTATTGGTGCTATAGAATGCAAGTATTTCTTGATTCTGCTAGTAAATGCATTAAAAATTATATTTCATAAAACTTTACTTATCCTTTTGTAAGTTTTAATAAATCCCATTGATGCAGTTCACGTACACAGGCACGTGACAAACGAAAAAACTTTTTTCACAAATATTGTCGGGTAACTTGTAAAAATGTAATCTGCCGGTTTAGAAGATACGGTAATTTAAACGAAAAATTTATTTGTGATTGTTTTTAGTAAATTATACCATTTTGTCCCTGGCCGAAAAGATGCTAATGCCTCAAAGATTAATTTATTTTAGGTATAGTGAAAGTTAGTTTTATTTATTTTAGTTTTAGGATTATTTTCTTAATTTTTAAGACCCAATGTACTTACACATTTAGTAAATGTAATATTTTATGTGATTTAAAGTAAAATAAAAGCTTCTATCATTTTATTTAGAAATTAACTTTATCAACAAGCGACAAAGTGGTATATTTTACTAAAAGAACACATTTTCTCTAGAAAACGTCACGTGATCCCTAATTATTTTTCAAATACCTATCCAATGATATGTCACACACTACAGTTGAAATGAAAAAAAAAAACATGGGAGGTACCCTTAAAATTTTTTTTACCACTTTTTATTTTACCACTTTGTTGGCTTGACCGATATACATATTTGTACAAAATTACAGCTTTCTGGTACTTACAGTCACTGAGATTATCCGCGGATGGACGGACAGACAGACAGACAAAGCGAAACTATAAGGGTTCAGTTGACTACGGAACCCTAAAAAAGCAATTGTACTGTTTTACTAAAATAAGGAGTACTTGCACCAATCGTATAATCTTACCCGGAGTTAAGCGTTTCCACATATGGCGCTAAAGTCTAATAAGATTAAATAAAGTGAATATTAGTTTATTATAAACCACATTGCAGCAGAGCATCTCGCGCTACGAGTTGCCTGCACACAAGTTCCATTTACCCGATGCTTGGTACACCACCGCCACGCTACATCGTCACGCGAAGCTCGCATTACATCACTGAAAGATTTCATTTCCACTCACGAAATCACTTTGTATTTGATGCTCTTTGGCTTTCTTTTGATGGGCAGATATCCGGGTATCTGTAGGTCTAACAATAATGTCTTTAATCCTGAAGTTTGACCAATCCGTTGAATAAGATCGGATTTTAATCGAGGGAGACGTTCTATTTTCGGCTTTATAAAGGACTGGTAATACGAGTATGTACTTGACGTTGATTGCTTACTAAAGATAAATAGTTAGTAGGTAATGAATTTATTCGTCAAAACAAGTAAAATTACCATCCCCGATTGGATAAACAATCTTGCTTGTTTATAACATTAAGAATTTAAAAGTGAATACATATTTGAAGCATAAATCGATACAATTCTGATTGGATTTGCGATGCATGCCGTGTGCCGTGCAGACATATGTAGCAATCATAGCTTTGCTGTTAATAATTGTTGGTAATAAAGAATATAATCGTGATAAGAAAAGTGTATGTCGACATTACAGCTAAAATAATTGTATATGTATCTAATAAATAAATAAAATAGTTTTTTACTAAATCATTTTTTTATTATTTACGCCATCATCATTAGCGGAGAGTCGGCTATATCGTACCACCTCTAGATTTCCTACTTAACAACCTATATTACTTGTTATAGGGCACCCAACAGAGATCCTATGTTATAATCATTAGTTATTGAAATAAAAAATGACAAAGTCAAGAGAGAAAAAAAAAATGATTTTCGTTGGACTCGATGTATTTTTTGATGTGATTTCGTAATTGTATAACGTGTGATCTATATAAACCAAAAATACAGAATAACCAGTATTACACTACAATATTTATCAGCTTTACTGAGTGGTATTTACAAATTGTCTAAGTTTTGTGGTTCTAACCTAACCAACCAAATATTTGTGAATTGAATAAGTGCGATTTCAGTGTATTGCTAAAAATAATGGGTATTTGAATCTAAAATAAGCAATTATCATTCCTAATGCTCTTAACTAATACAGTTTGAGTGGTGGCCGACTGGTCGGCTAAATCGTACCGATGGCAGTCCTTTCAGATTTCTTTTTTTTTCAGATCTTTAATTTAATCCCAGAATACTCAATTTAATATATAACCTAGCCAAGAACCTGAACTTTTATTGGAATAAACAGTCACATTTAAGTTATGATCGATCACCATTCATGTCTTTTCTTATCTTATTTATAGAAAAGAATAACGTGGTATTAGTCTGTTAGTCAAGTTAAGTGTGTTACGGTCCAGCAGATTTTATTGCCTCTGATTCTGATTTTGGTTACTCTGGTTATCAAGCAACCACATAAAAAAAATATCTTTAAGAATTTACTGCAAAAAGGTATCAGACGGTAGCACGCAGATTTGAAACAAATGATCTTCTAAGGTTGACTGGTAGATAATGCCTTATGACATTAAGTTCGCCTTTTGTACGATAAGTTTTTCTTTTGTGCAATAAAAATTAAATAAATAAATAAATCTTCGAAACCCGACTCATATCAATAACTTTTTGACTTGTACAGAAACCTATACGCATAAATCCAGAAGAGTATGATGTGCCAAGACCGCATTCAGCTACCGTGAGGTTTAGAGTTAAGTCTTTCTGTTCTTTGTGAGACGATTTAAGAGGTAATGGGAGCATGGGATTTATTGCGCTCGCTCCATACAAAAACTTTGCATGTTTGGGGCGCCGTACTCTGTTATTTCCTAGGCAAAACATAAGGGCACAGGTTCGATATTGGAGGAGGACACAGAGGAATGGCACCTCTAACATGCAACAGTTTGTATGGAGTGAGAGCCCATGCTCTCATTTCCCCTTAATTTGCTATGCAGTCGGTCCATTATATTTATCATATTAAGCTGGTTTAACTTATTAAACGTTTATGTTTTTTTCCAAATAAAGGTAATAAAAGACGCTAAACATGTTTTGCACAGCTATTTGGAAATATTCAACACGAACTTATGACGTCTACGAAGTATTTAAGCGTCAGCTTGACGGCTGCTGCAAGTCAGACACAATTTCACGCTGTGCCAACTTGCAAAATTCATCGCAATTTCATACAGAATTCGGGCGTAGCTGAGATCTAACTGCTGGTGTGACACGCCTAGATAGAATATGAAGTAGCTATCGTGTGTAAAATAAGTGCAATGTGGCCCATCTTTTGCACCATATTTTTTATTTGAACATTTTTATGTGATTTCTACGCAGAACCGGCAGTTTATGAATGTATGGATATTTTTAAAAAAGTGGAGGGGGGGGGGGGGCAATTTTAAATAAAATGGCCCATGTAGCAGTTGGTTAAGATTGCCGCCGTAGTACTAAAAATATTACTAGCCAAATGTTTGTCACTGAGCTGGGATAACTGAAGAATTACAATCATACTGTTTTTAGCAACCCAAAAAATAGTTGCGAAATATGTCTTCTCTATCGTTCGATTCTATTAAACTGTACCTGAGAATTATCAGGTGTGTTAAATTCCAAGTGCGACTGAAACCAAAACTTCGTTAAAGAAAACGAGCAAGATGCAAACATTATCAAATCGTGCAGTCGTTATCAACTACAGTTACGTAGAACTCATGGTAGGTAAGCACACTGATCTTACAAATGTGCCGCCGTGGCCAGAGTCCGAAATTTCGTGAGTATACGCAATCCTTTCTTATTAGGAAATTTCGGACTCTGGCCGCCGTGATCGGGTAGCCCAGGGGTTAGGGCGTCTGCCGCGAAAGCAGGAGGTCGCTGGTTCGATCCCAGCCCTGCTCACCGGGGACCTTGGTCACTTAATAAAATAAAATAAAAGTAAAAAAAAATGGTTTATGTAATAAAAAAAATATCAAAACATTAGTGCTTTACAATCGTACATATAAATATTTAAATAGATAGAAAACATCCATAACACTGGAACAAATATTCGTGATAAACACACAAATAAATACCCTGACCAGGATTCGAACCCGGGACCTCCTGCTTTCATACATAATCTTACATGTTCACATATTCTTACAGTTGCCGAAGATATGAAAATCAATGCTTACTGATTAAACTAAGCTCGGTAGTGGATTATGTATATTTATGTAAAGCCTTAATTTATTAAGCCATCACGCTCTAACACATTGTTAACTCAGTCATTATCCTGATACAGTTTATGATTTTTAAATCAAATTAACCACGTCATTTGGATAGACTAGATAAGATTCCCTTTGTCCGAAACCTCAGTGTTGACGTCTACAGAGATTGGATTTAGATAGTGTTCTGATGATGTAATTGCCGTGATTTAGCAAATCTCTTTGCAAGATGGCGGTTACAGTAAACCAGTTGAGCCTCTCCACAAACAAATTCATACAATAATAATTATGTAGGAAATCAGCTGGTTAAATATTTAATTTTTAATTTCAAACTTAAGAACAAAAGTAGTAAACTGAGTAGGATTTGCTGAAGAAGCTTGGTTTCTTAGTAAAGAGGCTTTGTTTGATAATTAATAAAATTAGGTCCGCATTTTAAAAGCTAACAGAGTAAGTGATAAAACATGCATATCACTGGCTTTTTCTATTCATTCTGCTGAGAGCCATCACATAATAATATGTTGAAAAAATCAACATTGATTCTTAAAGTCCTCTACTTCGATTCTCATTCAATGTTCATGCATATTAACTATATTTTAATGAGATCAGAGTAACAAAACTAACAAACAATTGGTATGGCCTCTATATTTGCCTACCATACTTACATTTAAATTCTTAAAACTTTTATTTGATAGCATTTTAATTAGCAATACCAGACTTTGTATTAAATGTTTAATATTTATTTACATACTGTCGCGTGAGTAGCATGTAAAATATGTTAAAATTACAGTTTAATAGTCTATAATCGCAATAAAAAGTTCATCAAACCAGGATTATGGAACACATCGATGGAATCGATCGTGTTTTGTCTTGTGTCGGTGCCGACACACAGGCTGCCCACTCATCCCGCGCCCGCCGGTGCACACCGCCGCCAGTATTATAATCGTAGCTCGTAGGCAACCCTAGCGTTGTACTGGGATGAGGGGGGCCGAGCGTCATTTGTTTTTTGCGTAGTGTTCAAAACGGTTTGTATTCGATTTTTCTATGAGAGATTTATAATTATCTGTTTTTGTTTCTTTTATCTGTTATTATTAATATTATATGTTAATATTAGTCCGAAACATGTCGAGCTATTTTCGACTGAGTAATCCGATATAAGTATATCAATAAGAACAATTGGGTATAAAATCTGTGATCAAGGACTAAGATGCCAAGCGGATAGCGTGATACTTGCTAGACAAGACAATAGTCTTTCAGCATTAAATGACCAAATCTAATAACTTTCAACAGTCATCCACATTTGGCAGCAATCACCGTCGCGCTATCTGTGCAACTTGTCTGTTTATCAACCAATAGCATTATCAGATGACATTCGTGGATTACCATCTTAGGCCTGCGGTTGCGTCAAATATCATCAAAGACATTTGGCAATACGTGCAATTCGTGCAACTTGTCTGTTTATCAACCTATAGCATTATCAGATGACATTCGTGGATTACCATCTTAGGCCTGCGGTTGCGTTAAATATCATCAAAGATATTTGGCAATACGTGCAATCCGTACAACTTGTCTGTTTATCAACTTATAGCATTATCAGATGACATTCGTGGATTATCATCTTAGGCCTGCGGTCGCGTCAAATATCATCAAAGATATTTGGCAATCCGTGCAATCCGTACAACTTGTCTGTTTATCAACTTAAAGCATTATCACATGACATTTGTGGATAACTTCCTAAGGGCCTGCGGTTGCTTCCAATATCATCAAAGATATTTGGCAATACGTGCAATCCGTGCAACCTGTCTGTTTATCAACTTATATCATTATCAGACGACATTCGTGGATAACCATCTTAGGCCTGCGGTCGCGTTAAATATCATCAAAGATATTTAGCAAACTGATGGTTTAAATTATTTTAAATAGTTTCCAAATATAAATAGGTACTGAGGACTAACTTTAGATACCTACCTACATTTACCAGTTTCTAAAAGCTCAAAGCATGGAAGGCTGTTCTACTCAACCAGCCACAAAGTGGTTGGGAGCTCCGAGGGACGTGCATATTACTTATTACGACTACTAGTACGGCTACAAAGCCTTTACAAAGTTCGGACTTGTGAATCTTATTATATTTAGGAAAATCAACCCGAAGTTTGTCATCTTATTCAACTGGGTAAATCGCAACAAGTACGTTTAACGTTACATCGCATTTTATTAAGCAGAATGTTAATATTAATGTACGTTGCGAAAATTACCTATTATTCTAATAAAATTTTATCCGAATGATCATTCGAATAAACATCGGTTCGCAATGTGTTTATTCGCGGACGATTTATTCACGACTAATTTATTCATCGAATGAATTTCCAAAAATGATTTTTTTCATGTTCGCAAATTTTGGTACAGTCAAGTGTAAAAATATGGTGGTACACATCTTACTCAAAAATATGTCCCACAGCACCTTATGCCGTGTAATAAGAGCGTAGTACCATATTTATGAGTCGATTATGTCGAACCATATTTTTGCACTTAACTGTACTTACTTTACGAAAATTATTAAATTTATAAGTAAATATAGATAATGATGATAAACGAATAAATTATTCGTCGAATAAGAATTCAAATGAATAAGAATGATCATCCAATAGTTTTAAATATTTTTAAATATTTGGCTTATATTTTTACATGAAAATGATATTCGTGTCATCTAGCCACCGGCCAAATTTCACAACGTTCCGATTAACGATACTCAAGTTATCGTCGAACAAACATTAAAATATACATACAAACTTAGAAACTGTTCCAGAAGACTCAGAGAACTTCACGTCGGTCGCGAATAATTTTGTTATTCCTTTTCGTCATTCGGAAAATTTTTACCTATCTCTGCTTTCCGTACCGAAACGTTCTAACATAAGTAGCAAAGTTTCATGTTAGTGAGCATAAGGCTAACATAACCTATTTCTAATAGATCTATGAGAAATAAGTTAAAAGAAAGGTTTTATAACATCTCTTATGATCATCATTACTCGTACTTATTTATTTACTTAGGTGTAAAGTATTAACTTCATATAAGAATAATATTGTCTTCTGTCTTTTGTTATTCATTAAAATTAAACACTTTAGAGTCATCATCTTAACCCTGTGAAAACAAGTGCTATAAAGGGCTCGGTACATGGTGTTAATAAACGAGATTCATATAAGAATGTTACATTTTTTTTTCTATTGTTACCTCTCGCAAACTTTACCTTCCTTTTAGTAAGTTTATCTAAAATATTTCTTTAGGTATGCCTTGAAACCAAATAGCTGTCTTAAATGAGACATCTTTTACACTATTGATTGGATTTTCCAACCCAATATTTTGCTATATCTTTTTGATCGTCTTTAAGATAGGTGCCCCTTTTACAGATCCAAGAATTCCTTCTCAAAGGATCCGTATTAGATTTATCTGCATACATAGCTGCAGCAGTTTATATCCGATACTCTCGTTCAGTGGCCTGGATTCTACGGATAAGGCCATTATTTAGGGCATCGCATTACAAACTTCAAAATGCACTTTGTGTTGCACACGCAAATTCAAGTCACGGCAATTAAAACGATGCAGATTGCACTAATATGTTAATTTCCTGAAGCAGAGCGTTTTTGCGTCCGCTCCTGCCCGTTGGTTTTTCTGGATTAAGGTTAGCTCCTACATTATAACACTTTAAACTTTCGCGTTTTATACACATACCGCGATAGTTCAAACCGGTAGATCTATCTTCGGATCGATGCACCGATGTTGTGAGTGTTGTTTATCGTGCCGATAACATGTAGTAAAAGGGTAGACCTAACTTTTTCTACCTACCAACGCGTTTAATGTGACTTTCCGCTCAGTGAATTGTAGTTAATAGCTATCTACTTAATAACATTTACAAAACATTAGCCACCTACATCTTGGAGTTTTAACCATAATTTCTTCTTCAGTGTATGCGCCAACTGTACCCTACCCTGTACCCCTGTACCCTTGTTACATATCTGTGTCGTACATATATTGCCTTCTGCAAGTATGAGAATAGGCGAAGCTGATGATTTGTGTCACGTCGAAAGGGATGTCATCTTAACGGCTTAACAAGCACGTCAGAGTCTTAAAAACCCGTGTGCTTACCAATGACGCATACATATTGAGGTGGTTGCTTAAAATTTCGATTCACCTGCTTCTTTACAAGCATAATCATTGGAAAGATATGGTTAGGTTCACTTTGATACCGGCGTTTCCGATAAACGCCGATCGCCCAACAAATCAAGCGTCGCAAGTGGAACTGGATTGGCTACACGCTCCGAAGGGGTCCCGATCATATACACAAACAGACATTTGACTGGAATCCTCAAGGAAAGCGGAAGCAAGGCCGTCCCGAACAATCCTGGCGCCGCACGGTGATAAGCGAAGCAAAGAGAATCGGAAAGACTTGAGTGAAGTCAAGAGGGAAGCTCAAGATCGACCGGCGTGGACAATAACTGTGGACGCCCTCTGCCCCATCTAGGGGACATAGGATCAAAAGTCAAGTCACTTTGATACCACATACTACAACCTACGAGCTTGCATGACGTCCCTCTGCCGCGCTGCACCTAACAGCTCGATCGATTCTGTCGATGCCGTACAACGCGAGGCAAAACCAAGTGCACAAGTATGCGATAACCGTTGCACTAAGCTTGAATTCCAATGTAGGTAAATAACTACATGTTCAATGGAAGTATATTAACTGTGTAACTCTTTTGTTATCTACTTCAAAAAGGTTTTGTGTTTGTTTTGGCGTAAATCCCGTTTTTCACGTGTTGATTAAATAGTTCACGTGCTTATTACGGCGTTTAGTACCTTATATTACAATTGCTATAAATGTTTTATATTCTTAGCTACATAGAATTGGTAGTTTCAATTTCCTATGTTAAGTTTATTGACGTAAGTTCAGAAGTCCTTTCTAGGGAATATATATTATTTCATTTTCTGGTAAAAGGGATGAATCACACTAAAACGTGTTACATCCTAAGGTATCCTAAAACATTAGCAAGTGTTTAACCTTACTTTATTATAATACTTTGTTTTAGTTTACTTAACTTCGCAACATGTCATTTTGATTATCCAAACGAATTAACTTATACATTTCTATTTCAAACTTTTTAATTCAAACTTTTCATCTTACAGGTTGAATTTGTTTCGGGCGAACATTGTGGGCTTAGAATTAGAACCTGTGGTAGTTTTCGACATTCAAAACGTCATTGTAATGTAATTGCAAAACTGTAATCGTAATTAAAAACAAAATGACATCTGAATGTACACAGTTTAAACAATAAATGACATCTTATCTTATCTTATCTTTATCTTAATGATAAATATAGATATTCTATACCTATTTATTATAAAACTTCTATACACACCGATTTTCTAAAGCAAACACACAAAAGAAACTATTTCCAACCTAAACATCTTTTTTCGCGTACACCCTTCCAAAGTAGTCGTTTCGTGCAATGAACTCGAGGAAACTATTACCAAGTTCCAGGAACGACGCCGCGGTGCCGGGCCGGCGCGGGGGCGTGGCGCTGCACCGCCACAAAAATTCTGCCTTCACTACGGTAACCATGCGTCACAGAATTTCCTGAAATATTGGTAGGTAATTTAGTTTTTAGGCTTGGTAGTAGAGTGTAAACTAGGCTTTATCGGGATAAAGTGATAACTTCATCGAAAAAAGCCTAGTTTACACTCTGGGTTCGAAGGTCAGATGGTTATCGCTTACAGCTATTGGAATTAGTTACCAAAGCGGACCCCAGGCTCCCTGAGCCGTATGCTACCATAAGCTGGAAAACGCTAGGAAGAAACAGAAGAGTGTTATGCACACAACAATTCTGTTTTCCTTATTTTGTTCTTTTATTATGTGTTGTGTGTGATCGTCACGAATAAATGATTCTTTTCTTTTTCTTTTTTTTTTCTTTTTTTTTATTGAATTTAAACTATAGTAAGACATATTAATATTATAATAAAATTACGGATAACACTTACGTATTTGTGCTCACTATGCGCGACATGTTAATATAACGACTCAGAAAACTCTGCTCGCTGAGTCCTGAGATTGTGTATTTGTTACCTTACTAAACATCTACATACACCGAACGTGTAAAGGTAATACACAAAACATACCACATGATGATGTTAGTTCCTGTTGTCTGCTAATAAAATCATTACATATACACTTAATATCATTTCATTATTTTTATCTTTTACTTCTGTACCATTTCTATCATTGGCATTACCTAATCATAATTATATATATATTTTTAATGTTTAATCTTACGGCGGTTTATAATAATAGGTTTTTTTTTCTATGAATTGAAAGTGACGTGTTGTAATTTTTGCAAGCACCAAGATTAGTCTATTTGATGTAGATTTTATTGAAGGATTTCGTACGGACTTCTTTAATATTTGGTAACCCTACCAGAACCCTCCACTTAGCTCACGGTTACATTTATTCTTAATGAGAAACAAATGCATGAAATTCAGCCATGTTTCATGGGAAATTCCTTATCGATGCTAGTTCAGAACTAAAATGAAACCAATTTTGAAATAACTTATAAATAAGAGGATTATGTTATGGGAAATAATTTATCCACCAATGTAATTTGGACTAAGGAGGAATTTCATAAACAAAACACAAGCATATTTGAAATCATTCTTCTCATAATATTAGGTAACACGGTAATTCGATCAAGATTGCATGGTTTTGTATTTTATAGATGACTCATATTACCTGTCAGTACAAATCCTAGAGATTTTCGGAAGTCATCAACCAGATTAATCAAGTTTGGTCTAAAACGTTTAAATACCAATTTTATCGGTTAAGTATCAATAAAATACTGCAATATGGTGAAATATTGCAAGACTTAATGGTGGTTTCATAGCAATTGTTATTTATTATACAAGGGGCAAAGTTGTTGTTTAACTCTCGGGCTTATATTAAGACCTGAGCAAGCGAAATACTCCAGAATTGAGCTATGAGCTAAGCGAGTGTTTCAAAAACTGCAGTCTCGAGCTTTACGAGGGTCTCGAGGCACGAGAGTTGAACAAACTTTGCTGCCGAGTGTAATACAACATTTTTCACCTAAATTACATACGATTACAAATCTTATCCAAATTTAAGTTGACTTGAAGAAACCATTCAAGACTCAAGTTCAAATAGTATCATGGAGTTACTCCTAGTACTCAAATATTGCCAAAAAATAGCTTACCAAGAGATAAGACTTGACCAATTTAAAGATGTGACCTCCGATTGCGCATATTTACTACGGTCATCTCACTTATACTGGACCGGTGGAGAATCATAGGAATTAGCGCAAGATCAAATTACTTTCCCAACTAGTGGATAAAATGCATATTTTCCCCGCTAGTTTTAAAGGATAAAAGAGCTTTTTCCGAGCTAGTGAGGTAAACATTTAGGTATTTTGCAATATAGCCAAATGCTTATTAAATGTTTTTGTATATAAGATATATTTTTTTTTAGGGAGGCCTCAATTTATTAATACATTACATTTAATTAATATTATGTACCTATAAAAAAAAAACTAAAACTAACTATAAATAAAACTAACTACAAAATAAAATAAAACTACACATAGTACCTAAAAATAAATCCCAATCTATAAAAAGAACATATAAGATAATTAAGTAACATTTTCAATTGATGAGTAACATTTATTTTCAAAATACATATATGCAGTAAGTGTAACTTATTGTTTAAAAAATAAATAAATAATTGAGGAGATATAATGCGTTTCATGTCAATTGCACTTAATTGATTGCTTTATTATTATTAACGAAATAACTGATTAAATGACTAGATGATTAGTCTCAGCGATAAAAATTTAATAATGCATTTTATTTGATCAAAAACGGTTTGACTCGAATCAATTTGATATTACTTATAGTGTTAAAATATTATACATAATATACAAATACTCTTTATTGCATATCTCAATTAGAAATCAGAACACAAAATTCAGTAAACAAAAAAGACAGCCAGATCATAAATTATAATGAATACAATTAATCCGTTGATGATAATAATCTACGAGTAATAGTCCCTTTATGTAAAAATACTCACTGTTATAAATAAAATAAAATAATGTATGTTATCTTTTTTAGTAAAAGATCACTTACCCAAAGTCCTAATGCTATAAAGATTCATTAAGAAACTAACCTTATCAACAATCGACTAAGTGGACTCTTTTCCTAAAAACGAGCAAAAATGAGATAAATTCACGCTATCGAGAGTCAACCACCGCACTAATACAAAATACAAAGGTAAAGGGATGGCTCACACTAGAACGGGACTGGACGGCGTGGGACGAAACGGGACGACCTGTCAGTTTCTGTAGAAAACGTCACGTGATATCCGAGGGCTTCGAGCTGTCACGTGATTATTTCAATAGAAATTGACAGATCGCTCCGTCCCGCCCCGTCCGGCCCCGTCCCGTACCATCCCGCCACGTCCTGCCCGGTACCATCCCGCCCCGACCCGTTCTGTCCCGTCCCGTCCCGTCCTGCCCCGTCCCGCCCCGTCCCGCCCCGTCCCGTCTCGTCCCGTCCCATCCCTTCTCGGCCTATCCCGTCCTAGTGTGTGTCATCCTTAAATTGGTCGGAATGATTGGTGGCTTGGAATTAAGAGCCTTTGACTCGTAGCCGAAGCGTACAGCAAATCATGAAAAGCATACAGCAAGCTGCCCAGTAAATCAATTATAACAAATGCAAGTAGTGGAGCGTGTCCGCCAGTTTACTCTGCGGGCTAATAAAAGAGCTTGCGCGGCGGATGTTGCATATATATCATCGAATAAAAGATTTATACCTACACGCTTAGCCAAAGAACCGTATCTGTTGTTTCCATCGCTTGAAGAGTGAAGGTAATGTTTTGACACCAGATAACCTCTTCTGCAGTTAGAGCTTTAGCGTAGTATCAATTATCAGTTAGTCTCAGAAAGAAAGGAAAAGTGGAAAAAAATCATGACTACGAGCGGGACTCTAACCCGCGACTCTGAGATACTAGCTTGCAGTTGGAAGAGCGATGAGCTGGTAACTTTTCCTTTTGTTTAATCGGTAATTCGGTATCGTTTGCAGACGTTTCAGCTTAAAAATTGTAGTTACTTAATATGAATTGTCCGGCTTAAGTTATTTCCTCCTTTGAGTAAATTTCATCAATCTTATACATTTTCCAAAATAGGCACAAAAACAAAACACCAAGAAACTTGCAAACCTGTAGGAAAGGCTCACAAAATTTCATGTAAATCAAACCTTTCCTTCCCTTTCCTCACACTACTGAAACGAACATAAAATTAACCCCCACTTTACGGGTATAGAAGATACATATATACCCTAAAAATAAAAGTTTTTGGACTCTTTATTTTACCACTCTGTCGGCATGATTGATATTCATACCAAATTACGTATAGGTACAGCTTTCTACTACTGACAGTCACTGAGCTAAACCGCAGACGGACGGACGGACAGACATGGTAAAACTATAAGGGTTCCTAGCTGACTACGGAACCCTAAAAACCTACATGTGATACAAACACATGGATTACACTAGAGTTATATTACTCTTTCACTGGTTCGCTAGAGCCAAGCGTTTGCCTGCGTTAATAAAACCCAGATGTATGGCCCCTCGTCGGTGCATTTTAACATAATGTACATGAACAGACATGAAAATAAATTATTCATAGTATCGGTTGCGGATTGATCTTAACTCACTGAGAAGGAAATTTGTAGTGGCCGTCTTGAGATAAATGGAAGATGAGATTTTTATTGGCTTCAGCGAGCGCCTTTTAAAAGTTTAATGTGCAGTTTAAGGAATTTAGTCTCTGGAGGGACTCGGAGACAACGGGGGCAATGTACCTATAATCTTCATGCGTATACTGAAAATATAACACTTAACGATTGCTTAATAGATAATATAATACATTACCTACCTACTTGGCTTCTGAGCTTTGATAAATGAGCTTTGCTGTGCCATTTGCCAATAAATGTGGGTCACATTACCTACTGATTTAGCTTTGCTGAATGAGCTTTGATGTGTTTTGCCATTGAAACATGTGTTATAATAAGGTATTTATCATTCAAACACATGTGTGTGGGCGAAATACATATTGATTTTAATCTTGGTATGATAATTTAGTAATTGCTAGGCTACATTCAGTTACTCTTTTGGCAATTTTTTTTAATAAGGTGATCAGAACTAAAAGTAATTATTGCTTGAGTTGAGGCTGATCATCTCTTATTTATCGACCCGAAACCGTGTTAACTTGTGCTGTTGGAGTTGCTGGTAACTATGAACTTTTTATGATAGATGCATCCATAAAGGTACCTTCATTTTATAAGACTGAACTCAAGACTCCATTATTACTAAAATAATTTTTCCACCAATCTTAATAGCTGTTGTGATAAATTGGCTCGTTTTTAATCCACTTCAGATGAATCCATGGCTTCAAGCAACATAGGGAGCGGAATCGGCATACGTAACATTTTCCCTCTGTCGAAGTACAAGCCCTAATGGGCATACGCGGGTCTGTGTTGTATATAACTAGTCCGTAGACAAAATAGATCGATGCGTGCTAGATTTGTTACTGTAGTTGTATAATTTTCTATGTGTTCGTGTCGTCATCACAGATTGTTTTATGTATGTAATGTGTGGGAAGTGCTTTTGTGTGCACCCCCTGCAAAAAGTGACTGAATAAAATGTACGGTAACATATTGCTTTGCCATCTCCCTTACAACGTGTTGGAACATTATAGTAACACAAGCGTGGTGCTCGAAGATGTATGGCGATGTTTTTATTTTACTTACAGTAGCATTTAATGATATGCAATTGCTACCGAATACTGATCGGAACTGCTCTGCTGCTAAATAATAAGCTAGGGTGGGCAAACCGGTTTTTATGTGTATAAAATTTCTTTTAATAACCGATTATTAACCGGGTTTTCTATACAATTAAAAACATGTATGCACGCCCTATTAACAGCACATCATCCAGCTTAAAGGATGACTCACACTAGAACGGGACGGGGCGGGACGGGACGGGAAAATCTGTCAATTTCTATAGAAACGTCACGTGACATCCGAGGGCTCCGAGTGATCACGAGATTCTTTCTATAGAAATTGACAGATTTTCCCGTCCCGCCCCGTCCCGTCCCGTGCTAGTGTGAGTCATCCTTAATGACTTGTTTATACGCCGCAAAACTCCGACGCCTTCAATTCGAATTGTTGTTGGTATGCCAGTTATTTTAGGTAAAAAATATTATTGTCGCATAGCAACAACTAAGAGCTCAGATAAAAACATAATATGAATGCTCGAAAAATGCAACCCAACGTGGTTGTAGGCAGAAAATTAGTTATAATTTGACCACGCTAAGTCTTCCTGTCAAGTTTAACGTGAAGTAGAGTGCGCCACGCTTTAACTTTGCACTGATTTAGCAGTTACATCGTATAAAAATGGCATACTTCAAGAAAGTTTGGCAGGAAGATATGTTGATACAATGTCACTGCCAAGTGTGAGAAATCTGTGCAAAGTTAGCGTGGTCGCACTTTATTGCCTTTCGGCAAATATTTATTCACTGTATATGAATGTAATTTTTCCATCCAAGAATACACACTTTTTTCAAAGCCTGATTATCAATAAATCTGTAAGCTATCAGTTTAATTTACAGATGTGGGGAGTACCTCTATAGCGCCGAAACACCTTCATTACTTGTTTAACCACGCTGCGCTAACCTCGATTTCAGCCAGTGCTTTAACTATTATCTTGCGTTTGAATCAAAGCTTCGCCTGGATTAAGGACTCACATTAGGACGGGACGGGACGGGAGGATCTGTCAATTTCTATAGAAATAATCAGGTATTTCTATAGATAGCTCGGAGCCCTCGGATGTAATGTCCCTTGATAGTGAAGTGAAGATTTTACATTGATAGTGTATTATGCTCTTAGACTTGTTCAACTTGGAACTATTTAAATTTCGAAGTAGTTTAAGTACACAAGAACTTTAAATCAATGATATAAAAACGTACGTACTTACTAATCGTACAAAAAAACATGCTACTGTTATACACATCAAATCAACTTCTAGTGTATGTGTAACAAATATAATAAATATAACTTCAACTTTTGTCTACGGCGTGTGTAGCCAAGCTGACAATTGCTAACGCTTAGTCGCGAACGAAACGCAACTGTCATTGTCGCACTAATAAGAAAGAGTAATAGAGAGAGATATAGTCTGACAACCCAACGAGCGCAGTAACAGTAGGATCGAGAGCATCATACTGTCTTTTTCTTACGCTACTATTACCACCCTGAAAAAAGGGATGGATATAGTAATTTTGTCCTACTGTTACTGCGCTCGCTCTCTTGTCAGACTATAGCTAGGATACGTTATACACCTAGCGTGAGCGATTGGCATCTTGGCTTTGCGCCTCCGTATTTAAAAATGACTTTTATCGTTGAATGAAAATGGCAGAAACGAATGCTAATTTTTTTTTAAATACGAACTCTTCAATGCACAAATTATTGGTATAAGGGTAAACATATGATAAACATTACAGTATTAAAGTGTTTTCTTTCTAGTTCATTGTCGTAACCAAAATAAATAAATCGTAAATTGTCGTATAATATGTCGTAAATTGTGTTACCTATCTGGATATTCTGGATACTACCTATAGTAAAAAGACGTGTGAACTAAATCCAAGTCACCGCCTAAACATTACCGCTATTAGGATCCTTTGTCTGAGGTACAATACCTCTTGACATAGATTTGTCATTTCAATGAGGTAGACAACATTTTGAATTTGAAATAGTTTTATTGAGTTACTAATGTCAGTTATTTTCCCACTTTTTGTTTTGTAACAGAGAGACGACTGTGGGATTTGGGATTTGTCAATTTTGTTATTTTTTAAACCTCTTTGCACCACCCAGTGTTAGTCAAATTCCATACAAAAAGAACGCGGGTTATCCGCTAATCCTGGGTGGTGCAATTTTACCTTAAATGCTAAGAGTAGCAATGAAACATGAGAAGTTTCATATGCTCTGCTTACCCGTTTTGGGAATACTGGCATGAGGTTATTTTATGAGAATAATTAATAATTAACCTTATTACCTAAGACACAAACCACTTGACTAAACCAACTAATAGATTAAATTTTGACTATTTTTAAAATACTACTTATCTTGTACAATTTATTGTTATATAAAATTCTAATCCATTTTCTGAAAAATGTCGCCAACGCCTGACTTGTTTTGTAAACAATTCAAGGGTTCCATTCACGACCCCGGGCCGTTCCCTCGTGATAGTTTCTTTGTGAACTTCTAACTCTTCTAACAACAAATTATTTTTCCTTTTTATTTCATTTATACCAGAAATCTTTGTCGTAATTTTTACAAACGGGTGAAGAATGGTTTGTAGTGAAAAAGCTTGATGTTCCAATTTTGCTTGAGTGTTTGTGAGGTATTCGCAGTAGTTAGGTTAACAAAATGAGAATGGTTCTTTAGAATAGGTACAATTAGGAGTATTTTTAGGTATTTTATGCACTTTACTAAACTCATTATTATCTTTTAGGGTATTGTTTTTTTGGTAAGGTAAGTGTACCTTATCAAGATATTTTGTGTAATCTCCCCTTTTCTGTGCTTACTCGAGATATATTATGCTGAATGTGACCACTATAATAATATGGTTTATGATTAAACTGAAATTAGGCACATTTGAAAGGTACGAGTAATTTTATTAACTTTTACACAAAAACAAACATAACATAAAAACAGGAAAAAAGAACAATTAATACTAAAATTAAAACTAAACCTATAAATATAAAAAAATGTTCCAGCTCTGTGCCTTCTGGCATGGCACCAAGAAGGCCGGCGTGGCGGCATTGCCACGCTGGACGGCAAGTTCAATGTATTACGCAAGGTACGAGTATGAGCCACCCGTAGCTTCTATGAGAGGCTTTGCCAAGTCCTTATTAATAATGTGGGCGCTAGGGCCCCACGGTTCAAGAGTTTCCACCTCAAACAGCTCAAAGATGTATCCGGAATCAAGCATTGCGTATTTGCGCCGCTTGAGGTGTTCACCTGTATTCAATTATATTTTATATGTAATATACAGCTGAACACCTTTATAATTTTATGTTATTACAATATATTTTAATAATTAGTACACGATGCTAGCACGAGACTCACGAATTTTATCGTAGACATCTAAGTCATAAAATTAAAAACATAGAACCATCTAATGAAGAATTTAAGACCAATCATTGTTATTATTTTATATCGGACGATTTAGTTTTGTTAAAAGTTTGCTAATATTAGTATATTTTTGAAGTATTAAACAATATATATTATAAAAAATAAACATAAATATAAACTGCTTAAAAACCATGAATTTGTTGTTAGCCCCTTAAAATATACAAAAAATACAGTTTGTTAGTGATATCGTAAAAGTAGTGAATGATAGATGTACGATGGGAAAGCCATATAACGAAGTAACGCTTCGATTGTTGCATAGCAACGAATGATTGAATAGAGCCCATTTAGGCCAATCCCTTGATAACGTCACGTGACAGTCTAATGTCACTGGCAGCGGCAAGTTAAGCGTTACGCCGCCATCGGCGAATTTAGCGGGAAAAATCAGGCTAATTACCGAGAATTCATCGCTATGCGACAATAATATGCTTTTCATCACAGTTGCTCGTAAATGGTGATATTTTATGCAAGCAAACTAAGACTTACTGAGCTTTAAGCCCATGGCCGTAATGGCTTCTCATAATACTTGGCCACCTGCCCGGGTTTCCCGGAGGACCAGCGCCCCACGCAAACACCGCACGTAGCCGCTGCTCACTCGGGAGTACTGTGGACTGTGCTACTACACTACAGCTTATCATGAGTACCTACTAGGTCTAAATGTGCAAGTTCAGTCAGCAGCAGAAGCAGCTAAGCAGGCGAGGTGTTCAAAATGATTGAGGCACCTCCTTATTGTTTTGACTATTATTCTCCGATTTCAGAATATTTTTCTCCGACTCAAAACTCTTTGCTTAAAGTCCACAGAAAAAATAAATTATATATTCTATTATTAAAACCTTTACTTAAGTAGTTTTCCCGGTTTCGCCCGGAGTCCGCTGAATTGTTAATTACACAGCGCAAGTTTTCTACTTAGCACCTCCGTCTGCGCTTATCCGATCCGCAGAGATTTATATCTTTTAATTTTTGACTCGGCGAGGCCGGTAACGTCACGGTTATCCGTATCACGATCGTTCTCGTGGCTAAATGTCAGTTAGGAACTGTCGTGCTATTCGTATTCGACGTCGTAGAGCGCAATCATCTCCTTTTCTTCGTTGGTTTTTCAAATGATAAATTAAACTGGATGCCACAGGATTTTTGAATATCAACAATTTTTTAAATTTGACTTACTTAGCGAGGCCGATGTCGTTACGGGGTCTCCCTCGACATCCCTAATATCGTTTGTCCTAAAGTCACGTAATGCCTAACGATCACTTGTTCTAACGATTATTTGCCATAATTGGCTTATTGCCCTAAAACGACTTTACACAGAACCGAATCGCTGCTAGAAAGGTTAGGTTAGAACTGTGACCTATAAACAGAATCGGATCTCTTGGTGGTGGATCACATCTGTTAAGGCAATGTTAGGTTAAAAAACATTAGGACATAATAATATGAGTTTACGACAAAATGATCATTATTTCAAGCATTATTAGGGAATGCAAAAATAGGATAAACTTTAGGGATTCTCAAAAACCAACGAAGAAGATTAGATTGTCCCATAATATTTATATTTATAATAACATGACAGTTCTTCTTAACTGACATTTAGCGACGAGAACGATCGTTATACGGATAACCGTGACAACGGATCTATATCGGAATCCCCTTTTATCCAATTTTTGTATTCCCTAATAATGTTTGACATAATGATCATTTGTCATAAACTCAAATGTCCTAATGTTGTTTAACCTAACAACAACAGACGATAGATTATACAAGATAAGCAAGATTTTTCACGGTAACAACTTTTAATTTTTGTCGCGGTTATCCGTATCACGATCGTGCCTGTCGCTAATGTCAGTTACTGTCTGACTGGACTGTCGTGTTATTCGAAATTGTAGATCATACTCGTCTCTTTGTTGGTTTATGGACCACAGGTAAAGATAGACGCCGCAAGAAAAGAGTAAAAACCAAGCGGGTCAATTTTTTCGTAGTATGATGTTGTTGATATGACTATTAAATGATGATGGTTGACGAACTATAATAATGTTATGGCTCTGTAAGCTGTACACCTTGTGAGCATAAGCTCAAGACCTTCTTGAGTCTTAAGCGCTATGACGCCACCTTTAGGTTTTTAAGCTCCCTTGTGCCTATTTCCACAATTTAAAACGTATTACACAAACCGAAACGACTTAAACCGGACATACGAACGCATTTTTGCCCAAGCTGAAACACTCTCGTATGCTCGGACCGTCCGGATTTATTTTATGTTCTAATTTAATAAAATATATTCAATATTGTAATTGCACTACCGAAAATTTAAAAAAGGAATATTGATATTGAATAAATAAATGTTTTAGAGATCTGTATGTACCTTATTATGTGATTGACCGTTGCGATCACATGAGAGCCGTCTCCTTTCCTACGTATAGGAAGCCGGTGTTGATCGAAGGTTTCCACGTTCATTCATTTTTTGTATAAAATACATGTTTATATAAAAGCGCTGTGATGGAGAGCAAGCGAGTTATTAGTTCTAAATATAAAGTCTATCTACCTACACATTAGGTACTTACTTTGTAGTTGTACTATTCACTAAAAATAAATGTGAAGTAGGTACCTAAAGTGTCTAGTTCAATATGTCGTCTCTGATTTTACTCTTTTCAACAAAATTATATGTAATATGCGAATAGTTATAAAGTGAGTCAGAGATTGAGATTTATTAGGTAGATATTTATACTAAACTTTCGATTTTTTCACGAAAGCAGTGTTTCGACGTTAAGGTGTAATAAAAATACTTCTACATAATAATTAACTTTCTTGAATTGAGCAAAGGCTTGGTAAGCGATGAAAATAACTCCTTTGAAAGTTGTTGGAGCGAAGTGCGACAGATTGTTAGTTAGGGCGAAATCTTAACACGTCACTTTACTGTTTGTTCTATTATCTTTTAAGTTAGACTAGTCACTGCTAATTATAGTTTAAAAAACTATGAATTATACACATAAATCATGAAATAATAAAAAAACCTTAACGTTTGACTGCCTGAAAGACCTTATTTTAAAAAATCATAAATTTTAGGGAATAAAATGGGCTTTAACTCCAGCTACTCACATGAGTAGCGATTGTATAGTAAATGTGATCAAAATAATATTACAGTCAGCGTCAAAAATATCTATATCATTTTGACCTTATTTAGGTACTTAATGTAATTATCATATCATTTATTTTCAAAATATATACAGTAAGAGTAACTTACCTAGCTACCTCTACGAGTACCTACCTTAAATTAGAAGAACATAATAAAAGATGCCGACGAATTGAAAACATCCTCCATTTTTGGAAGTCAGTTAAAAAAGTCATATCAAATACGCCGCTATTGGCTTTATCACCTAAACGGAAAAAAAGTGTCAACTTTACACCGTTTTGGTGATAAAGCAAAAAATAAGCAAATCGAAATTATGGCTCATAGATCAAAGGGTGGGGAATCGGTATGACTACAACCATGATACCATTGATTATAGAGTAATTAAAAGGTTTATTAGAAAACACAATCCTCCCAATGAGGCGACCACAGGACGCTCCGCGCCCTGTTAATAAATGCTTACTTCTTCAAGTTGATTCATAATGACACTAACATAATTCCATGGCTCAGTTTAATTTAATCCAGTTTTGACTGATCGAACCTGCAAAGCATAAACTGCAATATATGATTGCACAAATGTATCTCCATTCAATATGATTTATCATTCAGCTGCGTTCGTAGTGCTGCAATATTGAACTGACGACTCAAGTTCAAATTTCAATAAAATGTGTAACTATATGCAGAGGCGTGCTCTGCGAAACGTAGTTCTGCAGCTATAAGGATGCAAACATTATACTTTAAGAGGTCTTAGAACCACCTTTTAACACATTTCAACGCCTATAAAACCTTAACACGCATGACCAATCGAAATTATAAATTAAATCCTCATGTAACTTTAGTAGACTTTACAAACTTCAGTAGACAAAAATATCAAAAGATGGCTCTTAGAGCTCACAAAGTGTGAGTTCAATAATCCGTATATGCTGTTTCCCAGGTTTTGATAGCATAGACTGTGAAAGTTTTGTAAACGTCATAATTTCATTAAAGATTAACGTTTAAAATAAATTTTTTAATACTCCAGCACTTCTATCTGTCAATTAGATGACTGACAGCGATATTAAAAAAGCATACATTATAACGTTGTCTATGGTGTTCCATAAGAACACTGCTCATATGGATACTCATACAATATATTAGCACTGTTGTTTTTTTTAAATTTCTATTATGGAACAAAGGACGTGTTCCATACATTCTGCCACTTTTCGAGATTTGGCTTTTTTCGCTATTTTAGCTGTCGTAGAAAACTAGCATATGCAACAGCTCATAATTGGTTCTTAAAATTCTCGGGTCTATTATTACAAAACGAGTCGAAGTCGAGTATCATATCATTCAATCAATCAATCAATCAATCTTTATTTGCCATAGAACATATTGAAATGCATGCAAATATAGTTATAAAATCGCATAAAATGTACATAACAAAAGTCAAAAGTAATAATAAGACAGACAGTAATAAAAATACAATACAGATATAAGATGTCAAACTCAGAAAACAATTACAACAATAATAATAAGTACCTTAAATTTTAAATATAAAACTCCCGTGAGAACTAGACATATTAATATACATATATTATAGGGTTAATTGGAGACAGATTGCATTGCAAAGTATGGAGTCAGAGTTACATGTCAGGTAGAGCAAATATTATTACAAATTATATATTTTAATTTAAAGCATAATACATAATTTTAATTTAAAGCATAATTTAAAGCATTAGCAAAATATTATTTAATAGAGTAGTAAGGTTTATTAATAAAATATTATTTCAGTTCATTTTCAAATGTCCTTTAATCCGTGCAGGCGTGCATGTTTTTATATTTATGTCTAATTTATTAAATGCCATAATTGCGGTGCTGTGCAAGCTTTTATCAAAATGCTGGAAATTACTTCTGGTAGTCATAAGTTCATTCTTAGCTCTCAAGTTTATAGACTGACAAGTCTATTACTTAGTAACGGTACATTCGCGACAGGACGATCTGTCAATTTCTATAGAAAGAATCGCGTGATAGCTCGGAGCCCTCGGATGTCACGTGACGTTTTGTATACAAACTGACAGATCCTCCCGCCCTCGATGCTAGGAAAAACGTTGTTAGGGATTGCAATGCATATGCTAAAAGACATTAGGGATATTAATATTACGTTAATTACTTTGGGAAAATGAGTTTTAGGGCAAGCATTATGAAAAATAATTGGTATGGCAACAGATCGTTAGAGCGAATGCCCATCAGGGCAAAACGGTTAGGGTAAGTGATTTTAGAACCATTGTTGTTGGGGATGTCGAGGGAGACCCCTTTTTCTATGAGAGATAAATATCTATTTGTTACTATTATAAATATAAATAAATATAAATATTATGAGACAATCTTACACAAATCGACCTAGTCCCACGGTAAGCTCAATAAGGCTTGTGTTGTGGGTACTAGGCGACGATATATATAATAGATAGATACATATAAATACTTAAATACATAGAAAACATCCATAACTCAGGAACAAATATTCGTGATAAACACACAAATAAATGCCCTGACCAGGATTCGAACCCAGGACCTCCTGCTTCGTAGGCAGGGTCACTACCGACTAGGCTAGGAGGCCGTTAATTATATAACCTGTGACTTGACGATAAAAATATATACGACGGTAATATATTTTGTTTAGTGGCTGCAGCAGTGCTAGCTCGTGGCTCAACGGTCCGGATAGTTTCGAAGTAATATGCTCAGCGCAACTTCTCAGAACCAATATTTATCCGTTTGTCTATCCGTTAGTAAATAATAGCCAATTATACATATACGTGTTATAATAGAGATGTAACTTCTTCATCTATCTTGCATCTTATTTGCACTTATTTAATGCGATTGAATTTTTCTTTCAAATTTTCAAAAACTATGTAATAGTTTTTTTTTACAAGCTAATAATAGGAGTATTCAAATAAATGAAAATGTACGTAAACAGGATGTAGAAATCAAATCTAAATACGAACGCTCATCGGCTGAGCTTAAAAAATGTTGCCTAAAATGGTGTACTTAATATCCTGATCTTAAATTTAATAAAAAAATCAGGTTAATCGCTAAGTAGTTATAAAGAAATTTCCACCACGAGAGAAAATTAAGTTAGGTTTTCATTATTGAAGATATTTTTAACAAATTAGGCATCGTAATAATATTTTCATATTCTGTCTCCTTCAAATTACGTGCTTGTATTAATTTTGTTTTTACCTAAATATCGGTTTCGGTTTAAAGATATTTATTTATTTTATTTATTAAATATGCTTAAATGTTTATTAATATTACTTGAGCTGCCCAAGCTTTTGAAAGATTATGAAATATAAATCATTCCAATAGACACTTAAACCGTCGTTACGTCTTCAAATTCAACAGTAGGTACATAATTGGATTATAAGAAAATGAACTTGATAAAATCCTATTACTCATTTGTAACAGATTTCTTGGCGCCAAGGGAAAAGAAAAAAACGAGTCGATCGCCGTGGAAGGTTCATTTTCAATTCGCCAGCCGCATTCGATTTCAATTTCAGGATAATCGAGATCTTGCTCAATTGAGCACTCGTTTATCGGCACATCCTCTTTGAGTTTGCTAAGTTTGATTAGGTTTGCACTGAAGGCAGACATTATCGATGGTTTCATTCAGTCTTAGAGGGATTGAGATGCAGTCAACCAATTGGAGCCCTAGGCTAGAACCATGTCAAAATGACAAGCAGTAAAAGGTTCCTTCTGATTCGTTCCTTCTGAATCTGATTTAAAGTGTCACTGTGACATAGTTCTACAGTGGCCTTTGGGTTCCAAATGGTTGACTAGATACCTATTCACAAATATACGGCGATAGAAATGACGCGGATTCATTATGTGTTGCACCTAAGTCGCCGTAAGATGTTTAGACAAATACATCATTTGATTAGACTAACTGCTTGAGAATTGCAGTGGCCTTAAGATTGGGTAGCAAGGTGTGTAACGCGCATCGGTGTATTTGTGGGGTGATGGTAGAGGAGAACGGCCACCATGGGCTTAATTGCCAAAGGAGCGCTTCGTTTCCCTAGGCACCATTCTGTAAATGAGGTTGTATAAAAAACCTATTTGCTTCTATGTTAGGTAGGTATATTGGATTGTATGTTATTTTTGTTGCGAATATGAGCTCAAAAGGATTCTCAAGGATATCAGTTTCTATTATTGTTTATTATATTGAACTTTGTTTATCTCACACTGAGAAACTGGCATTGATGTAATTTATTATATTCTGAGTGACAGTGACATAGTGGACAGTTGTATAATACAGAGTGTTTCACTATGGGGTTAACCACGAAATCGCAAAAAAAAAAACCTCCTAGTTATAAGTTAATTGATACGTCATGTACGTGTGTACGCCATGTCAGAGAGTATTGGGATCCTGGGTGTTGACATTTCCAGTGACGTCCAATTCCGTAGCTACCTGGAAGGGAAGGCCAAGCTGGCATCCAAAAAGCTCGGTGTGCTCAATAGAGCTAAGCAGTACTTCTCTCCGGGGCAAAGACTGTTATTATACAAGTCTTAAGTCAGGCCCCATATGGAGTATTGCTGCCATCTTTGGGCGGGAGCACCTGGATACCAGCTGGGCCCCTTTGACTCGATCCAAAGACGTGCTGTCCGAATTGTCAACGATCCCAAACTCACGAGCGATATCGAACCCTTAAGTCTAAGGAGAGACTTCGCCTCCTTATGTGTATTCTATCGCTTGTACAATGGATTGTGCTCTGAGGAATTGTTTGATATGATGCCAACGGCTGCATTCTACCACCGCACCGCTCGCCGTCGGCAGGGTGTTCACCCGCATACCCTGGAGCCTAAATGGTCTCGTACCGTGCGGTTTATGAGGAACTTCCTCCCGCGGACGCTCCGGCTGTGGAATGAGCTCCCTGCCACTGTTTTCCCAAAGGACTACAATATGGGGTTCTTCAAAAAAGGAGTGTTAAAGTTTTTAAAGGGTCGGCAACGCGCATGTAACACCCCTGGAGTTGCAGGCGTCCATAGGCTACGGTGACCGCTTACCATCATTTTATACTTATGTAGTTTTCAAAAGTATTTAATACATACATGAATAAAATAAAACATAGTTTTTAACCTACGTAATTTAAAAACAAAAATATTAGAAAACAACTGCGGATAGGTAGCCACATTTGGTCATATCCATTTGTTGTATAATGTCGATGAATTTGACGAACTGACATAAATTGAATCACTCCGTATCTTACTAATTCTGGTTAACTCTCAAAATCTGGAATTCTCTATTACAAAAGTTATCGAGTGTTTGTCTAGGACTTGGAAGTTTGTGACCCACTGGTTGACATAGTTTTGTTTACTGGAATGAGAAATTGCTTGCTATCATTAATATTTAATCTAACTTCAAAAATTCACAGAGATTGGACTTGAATATACCTATAAATTGAAATAGATGTCATATACTAAAGAAAAAGATCAATCCTCAGATTGGCCTCCGATGCTGTTGGTATTTGTCTTTAGTATATGATATTTATTTCAATTAACAATTAATTTAACTTCAAGGACGCATCCTTGAGCCTAAATTAAGTTTAAATTAAACTAAATTAATTAATTAATATCCTTAATTTCTCTAAGACACTGGTATTCTCTTTAGCTCCATTTAGAAGATAATAACTAATTGAATTGTATCTCATATGGTATTTGCAATTGTGTAAAACGGAGTATAAGTATTTCGTCTTGACATGGATATGTCATAGTTGTTACTTACTTAGGCTGCGTTTTACTAATTTTTTATTCCGAGATTAACGCTTACTCTTAGATAGTAACGCCAAATTACTATGGGATTTTGACATTAGAATCCAAGAGTAAGCGTTACTCTTGGTTAAAAAGTTTGGTCAAATCCAGCCTTAGTAAAGTTAATTCTAATGCTTGTTTAACATTAGCGGTTGATGCAACATCATGTAATTATTTTGTATGAAAAATTAAAAAAAAGTACGAATTTAATAAAACTACGAGTAACTATGATATTTTGTTTCCTTAATTATATTAATATATATAAATTATACTATTTCAAAGTATAATTTATAGGTATACAGTGTGTAAATCAAATACGGGCGAACCTCTTAACGGTGGTTAGTATAGGACATAATAAATGTAATTAGGTAACTTTTAAATGGAATTGCAATTAAAATTTTATCCATAGAAAATAATTCGGCCCGCAATGTAATGCAAACACACTCGCGTCAAACATCCGTTGACAACTGTCAGCGTCAAATATTTTATAGTACATTGCTGCTGAAAATTTTATTAAAAAATTAGGACTTCCGGTTGATGTCCAAGATGGCGAGGACGCGTCGGGAGTAGTTCTTTGTTTTTGTTTGTTAAAAGTTGTTTAGTGCGTAATATTGGTGGCTTATTATACAGTGAACTTACAAACAAGCATGCAGATAATGAAGAAATAGTCCTGACACCTGTCTTACCACTCTTGGGACCATCACCCGGTTGTCCGCGCCACGTGCTATTTGAAATCAGCTACCATTTTAAATAGCAAGGCTTCTTACCGTACAAAGTCTCGCCCAAAGAGCGTATTTATTTATTATAAACCCTACAATTGTTAACCAAACTTTGACACTGGCGAAATTGTCCTGCATTGGACAGAAGCCATTTATTTTAAAGAACTGAACTATTAAAAAATTTATTATGGGGTCATAATTAAGTGTAACTTAAAAATATGGTTTAATTATTGATAACACTAATGAATTCTATGTTTGGTTAAATTTATCGCCCGTATTAGACTTACACACTGTATAGTAGCGTTACTACTTCAATAACAAATCCAACTAGGTAGCAATTGCTTAAAAACACGGTATTAGTATAATGTATTTGTACAATATACTTGCTACCTATGAACAAAAAATGTTACCTATGAAACTTATAAAGGCGTTGTATAAAGGCCATAAGGGCCATAAATAGCGTGTAAAACAGTTTAAAACTAAGAAAACGTAGCTAAGACCAATAGAATGTAATTGCAAATATCGGTCACGCTAGACCGTACCGCGCTAACATAGCCGTTGATAATAAAATAAAAGGGGAGAACAAACAGCCATTGTTATTCCATTTGCTTATCGATTATAGGCGAGTTGGAGGTTCAGCACCTTTAGCACAATATGGCGCGCGGGATATTTCGCTGTCGAGAATTTGTATAATCCGGACAGTTAGAAAGTGACAGGTGTTTTCCTCGACCGCGAGATATCCCGCGCGCATATTTGTACTAACCGTGCAAATGGGCTACATTCACAAGCAGTATATTACACAACGAAACGCATAAATAACTGAAACACTCGTTGTCTTATTTTTATAGCCACGAGAGCGAAGATAAAACGATTGTAAATTGAAACAGATGTCATATATTACAGAAAAAGTGACCAAGGGCCCCAGTGCTCAGGATTGGAAATAAACCAGTGTGTCGCGGGAGGTCGCTGTTTCGGGATCAGCCCATAGCACTGTGGGCCTTGGTTACTTTTTCTGTATATCTCTTTTGCAATTATTTATTTTATGTATGGATAATACCTAACATAATTTATTTTATTAAATGATTTGATTCGTGCTTTAAAATTGTACATAAAACGATGATTGATCAAATACGTTCAATTTCGCGAAAAGAGGAAAAATCAAGCACTTAAAAATTATAATCCATCGATATTTTTGGCAAAAAATGTAATTATTTCAGTTTAAAAATGATTGCGTTGACGTAGAGGTTCACTTTTTTACAGCTTCAGGGGACTGCAGATCTGTATACCTATGTGTTATTAATTTCAATTAGCTACCTAAGAAATGTACGCGTATGTATGTATGTGATCCCTAACAAGATACTTTATTAGAATAATCGTTTAATTATGTCTCTCTCTCTCTCTCTCTTTGTAGCGTTGGTTATCCAGATAAGTCGACTCACTTTCGCTCTTTAACCAATGGAACATAGCGAGCACTTCGGTTTGCACCAAGAAATGTTATTTCCGCACTTCGCGGCAAATAAACTGTCTTCAACACAACAGGTTTACTTTACACTCTCCTTGCGGCTATGCTGGTTTATTGTGTTAAGGTTGTAAGTGTAAAATTTCTCATTGTACATTCGACATCAGACATATCGGAGCGGATAAGCTGCTTGTAGTGTTATAAGTAATATACCTATTTGCATGTTTGCAAATATAATCTTTGTGTACTCTCTATGTGTCACTACTCTACGATGCTAGTATATAAGACATGTATTAGCCCATATACATATAGGGCTGTATTAAACGTCTTAAAGGTAATATGTCGTTTCAATTACTTCCCACATCGGCTCATAAATAATTGAGCAGATTTGTTAGATGAGTTTTCCAAAGTCTTGTTTTCCGTGCAGCTAATTTTCCAGACACACTGAAAGAGAAATTATTATATATTTTAATTAACTTTCAATGAAAAATGCCAGATAAAAGAAGGGGCAAAAATTAAAAGTTTAGTTACTGGGTTATGTGGGGTATCATTTGAAAGGGCTTGATTTGCACATTCTAAAATATATTTTTTCTAGATTTTTTTTTATAATGAAAAATGTTTGATTTATAAACGAAAATGTAAAAAAAAAATACCATTCTCCAAATTCTATGAAGGTATTTTTTTTACACAACAATAATATATTATCTTAAATATTACAGGAAAATATAAAATTCCGTCTACTCCGTGAAGTTCTCCGGTGAAGTTGCAACATAAAGTTTGTACGGAACCTTTGGTGCGCGAGTCCGACTCGCACTTGGCCGGTTTTTTAGCTTGTATTGCTACTTCGAAAAAAGTAAGTTAGTAAAGTGGATGTAAACTCATAGATACCGACGAGTAGAATGGCAAGGATGTTAGGATAAAATTTAACCAAAATTTTTATTTATGACTAAATTTTTTTGACCTGTTCACCGATTAAAACTCATCGTGTATATAACGAAACCAACTAATTATTGAGCATGTTCTGTGTTTATGTCGGCCAAATTACGGTAGATAAGTTTATAAGTTGACACATGAAATGTCATTCGCTTCAAATTCTAAACAAAAAAACATTGTCTGTATTACAAAAAACTTTGTTCCTAAAAAGGTATTTTTAACAACAGTCAGGTAGTTTGTTGTTCAGATTGAATAGGTTGTTAATTAGACAACTTTCAGGCCGCGAGGGGCCCTCGAGTGTAGTGTTCTCCAGCTACAGGCCTACGTAGCCTCGTTGGTGGACGGCCATTATCGCGGTTCTATTGTAGAAAGGTATAAGAGGCTAATGAGTGATGATTCGACAAAAACCGTTGTCTAAAATTACAATATATTTATCTGATAGCTGTGCAGAGATAACTGCAAAAAAACTTAAGAAGTTTGCCTTGGGTAAATGGATATACCTATGGATAACGACAATGTGTCAATTCTCCAAGAAGTGGGGGCACCGTTAAACTTTTGACAATCTGTCTCCGTAGGGTATTTGAATTCTTCGGTCACATAGCCAGGAATAGGACTGGCACCTTGGAAACGCTCATGGTGACAGGGAAAGTACAGGGAAAGAGATCAAGAGGACGAAGCCCTATGCGCTGGACAGACCAAATCCGTAACATTACCAACACAAAAGTCCATGATGCGTTACACATTGCCGAAGACCGAAACAAGTGGAAAGCGATCGTCCATAGATTGATTCGTGGAGGTCACAACCCTCAGCAGTGAGGAACACGACAAAAGAAGGAAGGAACGACAATATAGTTATATAATTCATGACTAAACAACCATTCTGGACTGTTTGATCTTTAACACTTAATCACTGACGTGTTTTTGCAATAGCCGAATTTGAACTTTAACGGAACCTCATAGCGACTTTGATGACGTACCACATTCGTACGTCAGTGGTTAAGGGTTAAAATTGAACATTATGGCCGTGGTCGGGTGGCGTAGTGGTTAGGGCATCTGCCGCGAAAGCAGGAGGGGTCGCTGGTTCGATCCCAGCCCTGGGCACTGGGGGCCTTGGTCACTTTTTCTGTAGTATATGACATATCTTTCAATTTATAATTTGTACATACTAGTGTGACTACTTAAAAACATGAATCAAAAACTTTATTATATTTAATAAATGATTTAATTCATGCTTTACAATTGTACATTATGAGTAGTTGGCATTTGATTGACCAAATGTGTAAAAGGCGTGTCCAAAATAAGCGTAGTAAGGTAAATGTACGAGTGCTTGACACCGCCCTTATAGTCGAGCACTACATTTACTTTATTAGTGCTCATAGCTCTAATGCCCATAGTTGATACTCTGCTGTCACCTCTATTGCTATCGACTTAACATTCAAGATGGCAACTATAAGGGTACGTACATTTACATTACTAATACGCTTATTTTGACAAACATTTCATAATATAGAAACCAGACGTCCTTCAGGAGTTTGAAACTAAGTTTAAGCAATATATTTGTAATTTTTCTTTGTATTTGCTTAATTAAAAAGTTTTGTCTATTTTGTAGCTCTTTTACATTTTTAGTCTTGTTTTGAGGCTCCTTAATTGAGAAGAAACAGGAGTTTAAGAATATGCAAATGAAAATAAAAATTCAAGTACTTTAAATTTAACATTTCACCGAAACATTGCTTTAGGCTTCGAGTTTTAAACCAGACGGAGTAGCAATTGACCGGCCTACCCCTCTGCCGAATGGGTACGATATAGTTTCATACTCATTCTATGGACTGACGTTTAACTGGCATAGCTATTTGTACGTTACGTACGAATAGCTGTACATTTAACGTGCTTCTCCCTCGCAAGGTTTTTGTACAGGAAATGACAGACGTTGGCAGTCCGGTTGATTAAAAAGTCACAGGCTTTAGTAGTCAATTGTGTCTCACTGCTGAACAAATGGCCTATCTCCTTGATTGTCGAGAGTGTCGTGTTTTGGCGGTTTCGGAGCAACCTGCCGAGTCCTAGTACCTGATCAGGCGATACAACGGACGCACTCAGTAACGTCGTCAAAATTAAATTAAATTATAGATAGTGTTAAAGTTTTACCAGTATTTCTTTTTTGTGCTTAATGGTTCGCAGTGCTTTGGTTTTACTGTTATGCTGTTAACTGTTTTCTAATCAATAAATAAATTGTGCTTATTTCGGCCAGTTGTCAAGATTTTTGTCTTCACTGCTTTGTGCACTGCGTCTCTGCAGCTATCCACTTGGTCGCTATACTAACCGATCCATCCATCATCCATCCCATACGTATCTTTCTCAGATAATTATGCATACGACAGATGTTACCAGCCCAATTAGAGAACCAAATTTACATTCAATAATAGGGATACTAATGTATCGCCGAATATTTTTTGCCAGATTTTCATTTCGCAAGAAATTTATCCCGAAACACATGTTTGCCAATTATTCATTTAACAACCAATCATATCGCATTAAAATCTTGAACGTTAAGCAAATAAATGTTTAGGCATTTCCATACTTCGTCAATGTTTATTTTACCGATTCTTGATGACTCGAATTTGTGTACATTACTTGTCAAAGTATAAACGACCCAAAACAAAAGATGACAAATCATACATATTAAATAATATTTAAAACGGGTCACTCACGTAATTTAGTCGATTTTCGCTCGACATGTTTCGTTCTTTACGAAGAACGTCATCAGGAGCGCCCACTCGCGACAGACGCAAGTCGTACACTGCGGGCTAATGCCCTATAATAATATGTTCGAGTCTCACGAGAGTTTTATAGTTACAAATCATACATTTCGCAAACATTTTTTTAAACAGTAAATTATTTGGTTATTTTTGATTTCACTAAATATTATTTTAATAAAATTTTACTTCTCGAATTGTAGTATCGCAAAACAAATCCCACTTTTCTGGCAGCCGGTTGTTTTTGTGTAGTTCACAGTTCTAACCCAACCTAAACCAATTTTTTGGCAACCGGTCGTTTTTGTATGGGTGCGACCCATACAAAAACGACCGGTCTAACGGATCTATATCGGGATCCCTAAAGTTTTTTTTCCTATTTTTGCGTTCCCTGAATACTGTTCGTCATAATAATCATTTGTTCTTATAATATTATTGTATTACCTAACATTATGTGTCTTAACGATTCTTAGCCCAAATTAATGAATTAATAGAAAGTTGTAGTTTGTAAAGTGTGTTAGGTAACAAAGTTGGTTCTGGCGCTGTTAGGTCGCAGTTCTACCTAACACTCCTCTTCGCTTCGCTCGTCGTCGCAAATTAATTTGAGCAAACATTTTTTGACGTTACATTTTTTTGGTTAGAATCATTTATCAACAAATTTATTTTACACAAATTAATTTGAGTAAACATTTTTTGTCTAAATAAAACGTTTGGGAAAATCTTTCGGCCTCATAAATGTTGCTTTAATGATAATTTGGCAATGTTAAAGTGATGCTTTGCCTAAATTCAAACTTGAGAAATAAATATATGGGGATTATTTGGATTGGCAAATGTACAGTTGGAAAAAACATTTTGGGAAGTGAAATTCGGTTAAAAAAGTTTTGGCGAAATAGCAGGATCCCTCAATGATAATATACTTACTTCATAGTATATTATGAGTTGTCGTCGGTGCGCAGGCAGATTCCCGCGGCACCATACTTTGAATGACATTTGAATGGCATTGGTTTCCGCCAATGTTCCTTGTGTCTTAGAGCCGCCCGGTTTTAATCGGTCGGACGGCAAACGGCCGGACGGTTTGACGCTGGTGCCGTGGGAAAAAGGTAAATGCCTGCTTTGGGATGCCACCTGTGTGAGCACTTTTGCTGTGCGTTCGGCGGGTGCTGCGGCTGAACAGGCGGCGATGCTCAAGAGGGAGAAGTATTTTTGTCTGTCCAGCTATTTGTTTGTCCCTCTCGCGGTTGAAACGTCGGGCTGTTGGTGCGCGGCCTCACCTTTTTCGGTGAGCTGGGTCGTCGACTGGCAAGAGCGTGGCCTTGGTCCCCGCTCCGGGTCGTTCCTGGTGCAGAGGCTTGCTATCGCCGTGCAACGCGGGAATGCCGGGGTTTGCTAGGCACCTTTGCACCGGGAATGATGCGGGGGGGTTTATTTGATTGACATGTAAATAGGTAGTTTTAGTTTTAAGTTTAATTAGTTAAGTTTTGTTTAGTTTTTCTGATTTTGTATTTAGTGTGTTATTTTTTATTAAGGATTATTTTTGTATTTTGACTTGATTGTATTATTTTTGACATGTTTTTATGAATAATAATGAATTATTTAATTTAAATAATAATTCTTTGTTTTCTAGGTAATCCTAGTTAGCTGATTTGATTGTAATGTTGCTGATAGCGCTCGCTCAATCGCATTACTAACAAAATGCCAAGTTTAGCAACTTTAAAGCTCACTTATTTTCACGTCAAAGTCAATCACTTGTGCGTGTAAGATTAAACTTAGTATTAAATATGGTAATTAACATGACATTTAACTATTAACCCTTAATTTAGCAAAAAAAAGGGATGGTCGTGAGTTCAAGCCTCATCGGCGCTCAATAGTCCTAACGATTCTAGCTGGTAAAAACAAAACAAAAAGAGGGTCGAAGAGTTTGTCTGACCTGTCATACATAACCAAATTAAGGGTTAAAAGCCAACAAATTACATCATACTCGCTGCAGATTACTTATAGCTACAGTTGACAAAGGAGCATGCAACATCAGCTTATGCAGAGTATGAAAACAAATACATGGTGAATACCTCTTCTTAGGGTTTTCTCCTCAAAAGGAAAAAACAGAACCCTTATAGGATCACTTTGTTGTTCGTCCGTCCGTCCGTCCGTCCGTCCGTCCGTTTGTCTGTCAAGGCCCTTTATCTCGGGACTGCCTAAAGGTGGCAAGTTGTCATCATCTTAACCCTGTAAAAACGAGAATAGAATAGAATAGAATATAATAGAATAGAATAGAATAGAATAGAATAGAATAGAATAGAATAGAATAGAATAGAATAGAATAGAATAGAATAGAATAGAATAGAATAGAATAGAATAGAATAGAATAGAATAGAATAGAATATAATAAAATAGAATAGAATAGAATAGAATAGAATAGAATAGAATAGAAATATTTAAAACCCTTATTATTTTGTTTATTTTTTTTTAATATTTTTTTTTTATTCGAGTGCTGTAAAGGGCTCGAAACGTAGAGTCATGGTGTTAATAAACGTGATTCATCCGTTCTAAAGTGTTTAATTTCAATGGCAAGTTGAAATAAATACCACATACACAAGTCTACGGTCCCTTGAATGCGTGAAAAAAACAAACCTCTGGGTCAACGCAATCAAAAGATACGGCCGTTTAAGTCCCATTTCCCATACATTTGCATTGGGAATCAAAATGTAAAGGGTACTTGCTGTTAACTTAGAATCACGAAGTTTGGCAGAAAGCAAGGACTTGTAACACAAATACAGGAAAAAATCAGAAAACCGTATAAGTGCGGCACACTGAGAGTTCCGTGCCACCAGTATTTTTCAGTACCTAAGGTCATAAATGGCCCAGCATCCTTTGTGCGGAACCCTCGGTGGGCGAGTCCGACTCGCACTTAGCCGGTTTTTTTCATTATTATAAATTTATCACACTTCGTTCTTACCTGATTTGTATTATAACTCTAAACTCCTCAGACATGGCTAGGTACAGTTTTGTTTTCTTAGCGAACCCTACAGCTGACTGTAATGTTGTTGATAGCGCTAGCTCACTCGCCGGTATTACTAACAATATGCCATGTCTAACAACTTTGGCGCTGACTAACGAGTATTTGCATGTGAAAGTGAATTACTAGTCTGCGTAAGATTAAACGGAATAGGATAACTAGGGCACAAATTTACCGAATAGCATAGACTCGGATCGATTTATTAGAAAGTTATATTTCGATTTAGGAAACATTTTTAGTATATTATCGAGTAAGGGGTTGATTCCCTTTTAATAGTTGATTAGGTTAATGGATTTTCTGAATTCAAAAAAGGATCTAAATTTTGATAAATCGGAATGTTGATTATTAAGGTAATGATGTTCAGTCGAAATATTAAAATAAATACGTGGTTACTTACTTAATAAGGCAACTTTCACCACCCGGGGTTAGCCACATAACCCGGAGTTAAGCGTTATTTTTTTGCATGTGATTTCACAGCTTAACTCTGGGTCAGTGGTTAACCCTGGGTGGTGCAAGTGGGCCTAAGTTGAACAGATATTTTCATATAATTAAGCAGTCAAAAATATTTCTGCGTTTTTGGTTAAGATGATGACTGAGAGAATCTTAACCCTTCCCATATTAACCCTGTGAAAACGAGTGCTGTAAAGGGCTCGAGACGTAGGGTCGTGGTGCTAATAACCGCGATTAATCCATTCTAAAGTGACGGAAGACAATATTAAGTTGTACGTTGGTATGTATGCGAAATTTGTCAGTAATTTTAATTAAATTAATTGGAAAGTATACCATTTCAAGCGTTGTGTATTTATTATTAACTGCTGTAAATAGCTCATGACTTGTAAGAGTTATGCTGTTTTACATTGCAGCCCGAATTTGTATACCTAGTTAATATTTTCATTATATTTTTAAAATAAAATTTAACTTCTTTTTAGCTTAAAGACCTGTATTGAATTTACTCACTGTAAAATGTTAAAAAAATGAAAAATGATCTTCAGGTTATTCAGTCTTTATAATTGTAATTTTTCGCTGTAGCAAAGAAAAAGAAAACAGAGGTAACCCTTTATATATTTATTTTTCTATGAAACATAATATTATTTACGTAAAGTTTTAAGATTGAATGATTAGGTATTTTAAAAAAGTTTTTACTTTCTTGAAGCTCTGTATAATATTAATTTTCTCAGGAGCAACAGACTGAGCCTTTACCATGACGCCATAACGCGATTCAGTTTAGGTTCTTAACCTTAACTGTGCTTAGTTGTAAGGCAGCGACTCAGTTTAGGCCTTAAATTTAATCGCGTAAGTCAGGGTAAGGGCTCCGATGTCATGAAAATGGTCTCACAGGGTGTTGTTCGCGATATCCAGCGCTGATCTTCCGATGATCTTGCGATGATTTTCCGATGATCTTCCGATGATCTTCCGATGATCTTCCGATGATCTTCCGATGATCTATCGATGATCTTCCGATGATCTTCTGATGATCTATCGATGATCTTCCGATGATCTTCTTTGTAATACTAACAATGTATTTTTGCAACAGTTTAGTTTTGTAGTGGTCGCTAGCGTACACTAACGTCTAAGTGCCAAGAATATTTCGAAACTTTCACACTTTTTACACATTATTCTAAATTTACTTGTCTTACTACTGATCCACGGCGAATGTATTTTTTAGTTAATTTACCCTAATATAACGAAGTTTCGACACAGACTCATGTGTCGTGGTCGCGGCTTAAATTAACTGATGAATCAGTGAAGTGTCAACAGTGATATTGGTACAAATGTTTTCCTACCCGGTGAAAAGGACGAAATAGGTACAATTAGTAAAAGTAGATTGTTAAGCAAGGGCTAAAAGGCATGCATTTCCGACGGGTTTGTTCAAGCGCCAATAGTGCGAGTAGGAAATGGTTTTCTTAAGACTCCATTCAGTACCCTTTTTCAATTTAATAGACTGAAATAAAATAAAAACACTTGATATTGATAATAATATATCAATGTATGCAATAGAGAACTTTGAAAACCTAAAACGTAACCTCCAAATAACCCAAATCAAACATCACATATCCCCAAATAATGTCACACCAGCTATTCTATTGTATCTTAGCTCTTATTTTCCTTGAATTAAGTACATTATTGAATGTTGAGATATTACTTTAGACATCGTAACCTAGAATATGGAAACGAACACAAGATAACTTTTTGTCAAAGTTACATGCCACAGATAAAACATGTATTACCTATACAAGATTTTCAAATTATTCAAATGCAGTGTTGCTAGCCCACGATATTCTAAATTCGCCGCGCTTTTCTACAGACCACAGACAGGGTTGTTTTTATAGAATGACTAATATTTGGTATTTTGCATAGATAAGTGAGTATGAATTAATGTGCGGCTGTATAACTTTTTGTCATTGCTTACCGGCACATATTAAATTTAAAAAAAACTTTGTAGGTTTATTCCTTCTTGTTACCGCTTTATAAACCAATGAGTCACTTACATTTGATCCGAAAAATCAAAATAATTAAACGAATTCACATTTTTAACTTAATATATTTGCTAAAAAAATCCAATAACTTGAGAGAAAAAACTGTACCCGTGGATTCGTTTCTGCAGTGAGTTAATAAGAATATTGTTGACGCTTTGTTCTGCTTGATACATAAACAACAACCCACTGTCAGAGCACGAGAAACGATAAAGGGTAACCTTAATTTTTCTTCCACCAACATCGCTGTTGACACTTTGTTGATTCATCAGTCAAGCCGCGACCGCGATTTACAAACAGGTAGACCAACGGATCTATCGTAAATTATATGTAGTACACAAATATGAAACAAAATTGACAGATTTACCTGTACGTATTTTCGTATCATTCATTCAACCTTGAATAAGTCAAACAGTTCAACTTGTTAAAAATAATCTGCTTGGAAATCCATAGTCATTAAAACAACATTAATCATTTTTATAACTACGGGGCAGCGAAGTTTAACATACACAAATCATAGTACAGGAATATTTAAACTTATTGATTCAACTGAGGTTCGCTTTAACTTATATCTTCTTTCTGTTTCAAAGTTTTCTACAGTTGACTCGCTCTCTTGAGACTGACCTATGGATAAATAGAGGTTGGGCCAAAGTAAGCACATTTAAAACTTGAACAAATAATACAATGGTTTTATAACATAATGGTTTATTTCTTAACTAGCTTTAACCCGCGGCTTCGCCCGCGTACTAAACGTAATTTTCAATCGGCATACAAAAAAGGAGGCTTATTTATTTATTTCTCGTGCGCTAAGTTGGATTTGAAAATCGTTGTTGGATTTGAAAATCGTTATTGTTTTCGAAATCAGTGACCCGATACCCATATCAAATAAAATAGTTGTAACTATTCTTGTTTCCCCTTTACAAACTTTGGACCATCATTTTACCCCAACTTTGAAAAATCCTATCTTTGTGCACCCCTTCACCTTATAAGAAACCTACGTACCAAATTTAGAATCTCTAGAACCAGATATAAACCTAAAAACGACACCAATATTGATATTTTGAGATATCAACCCCATCGCACCCCATCAGGGAAGATAGTATCTCACGTCCGCCTCGTTGGATGTTGAAATTGTTATTTTTTTCGAAATCAGCGACCCAATAAACCAGAAAAACGATGCCCATGTTGTTTTTTACTATATTATCCCTTTTCCTCCTTTTGGGGGGGTTAATTTCTCAAAAAGTCTGAAACACGTCTTTACTCATTTATCTTTAGGAAAATTCCTGAACTTTCGAATATAATAATCGAACTAATCTTGTTTCCCCATATTTGTATGCCCCCCCATGCCCATCCCCATGCTTTATAACCCCCATTTGACCCCCTTTGGAGATGAATTTTGAAATCTCCTTTCTTTGGCACCCCTACGCTTTATAAGAAACCTAAGTGCTAAATTTGGAATCTTTAGAAACAGAAATAGACATATAACGACACCCGTAGTGATATTTTTAGATTTCGGCCCATCGCGCCTTAACAGGGGAGATGATATTTCACAATCGCCACGTTGGATTTTAAAATCTACGTTGTTTGCGTAATCAGCGACCCGATAAACCATAAAAACGATACCCATGTTGTTTTTTTACTATTTACCCCTTTTTCCCCTTTTGGGGATTAATTTCTCAAAAAGCCTGAAACACTAATCTTGTTTCCCCATACAAACTTTGGACCCCCAAACCACCCCCTTAGGGAGTAAATTTAGAAAAATACTTTCTTAGTGCACCTCTATAGTTAATAAGGAACCTACGTGCCAAATTTGGAATCTCTAGGACCAGCGGTTTGGGCTGTGCGTTGATATGTCAGTCAGTCAGTCAGTTAGTCATTCAGTCAGTTTCTTCTTTTATATATGTAAGTAGATGTAAAAAGAAAGTTTTTCATATTTTAATTCTTAAATTTTTTTTTAATTTTTTAGTCTAGCTAAGCCCTAAATTTTAAGTTGTTTTACTAATATAAATGTGTCAATCGTTACATGAAATAAAAAAAATATTCATTCATTCATTCATATTTAATTAAAATACATGAAAATATGTTCGCTAGAGTTTATATTAATAACCCTTGAATTATTTCGTAATATCAAATATACACCCTTTATAATAGCCGTGTTAGCCGAATGTTAGTCGTAATTGAACATTAAAAATTATTGAAAAGAAAATTTAAGATGAGAAAATATTAATGCGCATTAATTTTAATGTTTATTGATTCTAATCGGCATTAATATTAATGTCATTCGAGGGACAAAAAATTAAGTAATGTTTAGTGTTTCCCTGGACATTAAAAATGAAGTTTATTTTAAGTGTGTATTATAAAAGTTATTAAAATTAATAATGCACATGTATCTAAAAGCATAAAAAGCAAAAAAGTATTTCATTTCATTTCATTTCATTTCATTTCATTTCATTTCATTTCATTTCATTTCATTTCATTTCATTTCATTTCATTTCATTTCATTTCATTTCATTTCATTTCATTTCATTTCATTTCATTTCATTTCATTTCATTTCATTTCACTTCACTTCACTTCACTTCACTTCACTTCACTTCACTTCACTTCACTTCACTTCACTTCACTTCACTTCACTTCACTTCACTTCACTTCACTTCACTTCACTTCACTTCACTTCACTTCACTTCACTTCACTTTATTTTACTTTACTTTACTTTAATAAAAAACGACACTCAAACTTATATGTTGACATTTCAAACCCATCGCATACCAACAGGGGAGATGGTATTCCACATTCGCCACATTGGATCTTCAAATCGTTGTTTTTTTCGTGATCAGGGACCCGAAAAACCATATAAACGATACCCATGTTGATTTTTTCACTTTTGCACCCCTTTTACCCCTTTCCGGGGTTAAATTCTCAACAAACCTGAAACACGTGTTTACTCATTTACCTTAAAGAATACTCCGGTGAAGTTTCGGATAATTCTTTAGAACCAGAAATGTACGTAAAAATTACACTCATATTGATATTTTGGCATTTCAACCCCATCGTATACCAACAGGGGAGATGGTATTCTACATTCGTCACATTGGATCTTCAAATCGTTGCTTTTTTCGTGATCAGCGACCCGAAAAACCATATAAACCATATATACCCATGTTGATTTTTTCACTTTTGCACCCCTTTTACCCCTTTCAGGGGTTAAATTCTCAAAAATCCTGAAACACATGTTTACTCATTTACCTTAAAGAATACTCCTGTGAAGTTTCAGATAAAATAGTCTAACTAATCTTGTTTCCCCATACAAACTTTGGACCCCCGTTTCAACCCCTTAAGAGGTGAATTTTGAAAAATCCTTCCTTAGTGCTCGCCTACACCATAAAAGGAACTTACGTACCAAATTTGAAGTTTATAGGACCAGCCGTTTGGGCTGTGCGTTGATATGTCAGTCAGTCAGTCAGCTTCTTCTTTTATATATATAGAAAAATATTATTTAGAACCGAGATTTAATAAATTATGTATAACAATATCGGGGAGATGACCATTTCGTCACTGGCACCTCCGCTATCGATTCTGAAAATTCAGCGAAATTTGTTAAAGTTTTGTGAATAGGACACGACTGCCACATCGCGGCTGTTTTACTAAAATTGTTCTGGGTTTTAAGAATTACACTTGACGTTTAAGATGTGCCGAGTATGCTAAATAAGGATCGAGCTTTTCAGAGGCTACGGAATGACACTTTAATAGGCGCTGTTCCATGTTTCATACATGATCGTTGTTTTTATAAAACTGTTTTCCACAAAAGCTGACTCATGGTGAGCTTAAAACTTAGCGTTCCTAAAAATGCATAAAACAATGGTTACTTTTCTAGAAGTACTTATTTTATTAATTCTTTTATTAGAAAAATATCGAGTGTTACTATTTGTAACAAATTTTGTCGCAACCTGTATAATGTACATTGAAAGATTTGTATAAGTATATATTAAAAGCTTCCCAGTGGAATCCACTTGCAAATGGAAAAGAATATAAATTCAATTTAAGAAAAATTACAAATTGAATCACTTTGATTGCAACCACGATAAAGATTTAATGCAATCAATTTTCACCTTTTCCGTTAAAAACACCGCACAATTAATATTAATGTACAAAACCGAAAAAATACGCTTCGTTACGTTTAATTAAGAGTTTGCAAGGAATCATTGGGTATTTCGGCGGACTTTTTTGTCTATCAATTAAATGAAAATTAATTTGGTGAAACTCTTTATATAACAAAAGGTTTGTCGGATACTCGTACATTGATTTAAAACAATGCATCAGCATCATAAATATTATATTTATAACGTTTAAAAATATTATAAGGTTGAAGTAAGTTGTTGTGAATTATTAAAGTTGTTATTAAAGTACCTCAAGCGCAGTTTTTTTAAGCACTTAAACTTAAAAAAAACTGCGCTTGAGGTATTTTTAAATATTTTTCGTCGCTTTGTATTCTTCTTCTTCTTCTGTTCCCTTTACTTGGGGTCGGGGCTCCTCACTCTTCTGCGCCAAACTACTCTGTTGTTGGTTGTCTCTTTCTATGTTTGAACACCAGGTCGACGCGGCCTGAGCCACTCCTGATTTCTGGGGTTTTCATGCAACCATGACGATATGATCAGTTTATTCGCTTCATAACATATAAAAATAACTACTATTTATTTATATATGTAGTATTGAGGACTAGTTTCAAAAACAACCACACAAAATTTGTAAAATTCTCAAAAACTGTTGTGTATCTAAATAATAATAATAGCCTAGTCGTAAGTGACCCTGTTCCCGGGTTCGAATCCTGGTCAAGGCATTATTTATCTTTTTATCACGAGTTTGTTCCCGGGTTATGGATGTTTTTTTTTATGTATTTAAGTATTTATCTATTATATATTACATCTTCTAGTACCCATAACACAAGCCTTATTGAGCTTACTGTGGTACTTGGTAGATTTGTATAAGATTTTCCTATAATATTTATTATTTATTTAATACTTACACTTATCCAACTGGATAAGTGTAAGTATTAAATAAATAATAAATATTATAGGAAAATTCATAAGAGTAACTGTAACTCATAACTATGAGTTACAGTTACTCTTATGAATTTTGCAATTGCTAATCCATGATATACATTACGGTCGTGCGGGGAATTCTACAATGTCCAACCTTTTCCATTATTCAATCAAATAAAGCACTTAAGTGCTTATTGATGTGCCCCCTAGGCCCGGATCGATGCGCTTTTGGGAAAAACCATGAGTCGGCAAGCAGACTATGTAAGGAGTACCACTATTTTCTGCTTACTTATTTATATTCCAATAGACATGACATTCTGAAAGGGATTTTCCTATACCTACCTGTAGGTAGAAAAGTACTTCAGATAGATCGGGTCAGATATAATTATGCTTATCTAGGTACTTATTTATGAATTTTGATCATACTCTAAAATACGTAGACACATAGTTACCTAAAACTTTGTCAAATATAAACATTTTGCTCAATGAAATAACAATCTTATTACTTTTAGGAATTTGAATTGGCTTTGAATTTGAATGAGTTAATCGTGTTCAATGTTAAAATTATAATATGTCGTGGGTACCTTTGAAACTAAGGTATTAAATTAATTCATATTTTCATCGTTTTTGGCTGGCAAAATAGGTACTATATTCATCGTTAGCTACATGATTTAAAACAGCACTCAATTTGAAATCCAGATTAATTTTTAATACCAAAGAAACTAACTTCAAAGCTAGTCTCAACTCATTAGGTGGCATAGTTAGGACGTGACGCAATTTCTATCCCATTTCACAATTTTCCCAGCTCTCAACGAAAACGCTAGAAATTGGAATCACGATGTGATGCCAAGGCCCGCAGTTTGCAGAGCCATCGAACGACGTCCGCTGGCGTTACTATCGTCATGACAACTGAATGCCGCGCCGTGTTTGCTTCTTGAACGGCTATTGTGATATTGGTCTGGCGTAGGTCCTCTTAAATGGACCGTAGACAGTATATCCTGCGCGCAAAACCTTTTAGACAAAGCTTTTGAAACGAAATCGTCTTGAATTTTACGAAAAGATACTTTGTGGACAGAAAATTCAATAACGTTGATATATGCAAATGGACGTACATATCAAAATGTGAGTTTATATTTTAAATCAAACCTTTTTAACTTGGCCTTTTCAGATTAACATAATAGTACATAAAGAGAACCCACTACTTTTTGATTTCATATCAAAACCCTCGTTGCTATTCTTGATCCTTCTTACTACCTACTCCTTTCTCAATTTAGACAGCGAAATGTTTTATGTTGCACCGAACGATGGTAACTTCTCCTCGGGTCGTTTACCGTGCAATAAGGCGGCTGGGATTCCAAAACTGTTCCTTGAGGGATTCCCTCGATATTCATTCGAGAAATATTGCGGCACTTTCATTCTGAATATAATAAAGTAAGGCGGAACCTAGTCCAGGCCCAACGGCCAATTCAAAGCGATAGCCTACCGTTTCGTATAAAAAGAAAAGAAAATGTGACTTTCTCATAATTTGATTCTGCTACACAGAATACCCTTCCTCGGTGAAAGTTGTGGAATAACGTGATTACAAGAATCTAATTTGGAGCACAGACTGAACTAGAGGAATAGCGTGTAACATGAAGAGTTTAAGTGATTTTCTTTGGCCATTTCTTAATTCAATTATATATTTATAACTTCAAACTACCTATTATTTATGTAGTTAGCTTTAGTATGCTTAATTGAATCGTGACTTATTATCAATTACTTAAATAAATATAATCAGGCATTACTAATCTCTTATTCAAAATCGTAGGTATATAGGGTTTTCTTGATACATATAGTATATACACTCAATGTAAAAGCTTGGGATAAGAGGATTAAGCGACAAATTAAGAATTTACCTGAGCAGATATCGGAAAATAAAGTGAAATTTATTCAGTCATTCAATGTTACATTAAATAAAAGGCACCAATATTAATAAAATTCGAGTTAAAAAATGTTTTCTGACTGAGTAAGAACATTAATATTTTTATTCAACAAAATAAATATAAGATTACTTTGAGCATTATATTGAATTTTAATAGAGACAGGTGCATGACCGAACATTCGTTCAACTTAGAAGATTCAAAAGCCAAATGCGGGATTAGTCCTGAGGGCCTTTTAAGAAATCTACCGAAATAAAGACATTTCCAACAAATGTTACAGAATGGTGAATTTATTTGCATAACTCAGCAAACCTAAATCCTTTGTCCGCGGCCCGCTGCTGAAATAATAAATTTACCCCATGTTCTGCACTCCAAATGTTCTATCTGAACAAAGTTATTTAGCTATTTAAAAGGCCTTTGAAAAGTATTTACACTTGCTTAGAATTTAAGCTGGGAATAATCCATTACTTCTAACATTATTCAGGTGGTCGGTAGTAAAAGGTATAAAAACAAGATAATAATCTTTTATTTATCTGGCATCGTAGCCTGTAATTCTTCGCCCCTATTAGGTATTCTGATCACTCGCGATGCCGTCGATTCCACCGCGAGCACAATATGTGTAAATTTAGAAAACGTTTTCGGCACATTATTACGTTTAGGGATTTTCAAGAAAATTGCCTTATTACATTTTTGAGTTGGAATCCTTTGCCTGGATTTATTTTGAATTATTGTTAGGTTCTGGCTGACTCGTGATTATTGTATGGCGACAATATTTTACAAATGGTATTTTAGCAATTATATTATTTTGTATAGGTTTACGGTTCGAAGGAGTAAGGTTTTTAGGTTTTTTCTCGGTATACTATAATATAAGTAGTTTTTTCTGTAGCCTTGTTTGTTGATACATTGGTTTGAATTAAAAATTAAGTTTCGTTCATACTAAGCTTCTTTTAATTATTAAAGGTACATTTTAAACGGCTGCGGCTGTGAACAAGCCGAACCAAAAACGTATTATTTTGGTATTTTATATATTATACATATGTTTTCGAATCGTATTGTAGCACTGAAACTAATTTTATGAATTTCAAAAAAGTAGTGATCATTACAACAAAAGTATTTTTTATATACACACATTAAATATATAAATATAATATTACCTATAAGCCCTCTATACATTATGAGCGTTCAAAAATCGCATAATTATAACCCCCATAACGATGAACTTTTTCGTTATAAAAAAAATCTTATCTGCGAAAAAGTAACTATGGCTAGAAAATTTCGCCCATCTCAGAAAAACAAGTAAATTTGACTGGATCTCTATTTTAATATGAGTAGAGCGATGGCGTTTTTAGTTCGACCACGCTAAGTTTTCCTGACAAGTTTTATCTGAAGTAAAGCATTTTCATATAATGTCACTGTCACCAAATCACTAAAAATTTAGCGTGGTCACACTGAAAAAAAATGTCGTAATAAACTCGCAAACAATGTCGCATGCAAGTCGCATGTTATGTGATATCGAACGATGTGAAAATTGAGGCCAACTCTAGGTTGTTTATGAATTTAAAAAGAACTATGGGTGCGTGACGGATGTCAGAAAACTTTTCATTCATGGAACTCTTAATGGCGGTCGAAATATTATTATGCGGCTGGAACGCATAAAGGAGAGCTCATGATATATGTGTAGGTATACATAACAGTGTATATAACTATAAATAATGATTTGATGACTTTATGTAGCTATAAACTCACACTCGAGTTTTAATGCCTTAATAAAGTCACATGCTCTACTATTTATTATCAGGTAAGCGTATATGTCTTTATTCTGCTTCTTGAGCGTTTATACGCCTTTTGTTGGGTATACGCCTGTCTAATTTTTTCCCCATCGACCGATTCGTCGTTTCTCTCACCCAGATGTCTCTGGGTATATAATGTAATCAAGCAATATATTCCTCAATTACATTTAGTGATTCAGAAGTTCAAACCACGAGATGTCTGTTCAGATCGATGCGCGAATGTTGTGAGTGTTGTGTGTCATACTGATGATAACATTTAGTAAAAGGGTAGACCTAACTTTTTCTATCTACCCATACGTTCAAAGTGGCTTGCCGCCGGGTGACCGAGTATTCCTATCAAGATCGCCGTTGACACTTCGCTGATGCATCAGTCAAGCCGAGACGATGACACAAGTAACTGTGTGGAAACGTCGGTATATTAAGTTAAATGAACTAAATTCGCGATGGACCCGTTCTGTTTATAATATTATAATAATGTGTACAAAACGCAAAAGTTTGAAGTGTGATTTCTAAATATTGGGTAAAAATAAATACATAGTTAAGTAAACATTCACAGAGTACATTTTCGTTGTTAATAAGCGTTTAAGATAACTAGGTTACAGACGCGAAGTATTTACGCGGTGTTTTGAAATGCTTGCGCTAAACTTATATCTAAAATCAGAAACTTTTGGTGTTAAACGGGTTCACACAAGAACAAAATAGTTTGAACGTTAACTTACAAGTGAACTTGTAGGTATATATAAACACAATTTAAACATTGAACCTTGAAGAAGATTACTTTTGCCGACTTTCGTTCAGCATAAATCTATGTACCATAATAATCCTTAAACATACTCCCATTACGGCATAATTATTTTTCTGGTAGCAGATAAGTGGGTTGGATTAGGTTCGAAATACGACATCCCATAAAAAGTAACGGCTGTTAGAAAAGTCGGTTAGGTTAGGTTAGAGCTGCGACATCCTACAAAAATTAATTGCGGTCAGAAAAATAGGTTAGGTTAAACCTGCAAACTCTTACAAACACAAATGGCTCTCAGAAAAGTAGGATAGGTTAGGTTAGAACTGCAACTTCCTACAAAACAAATGGCTGTCGGAAAAGTAGATTAGGTTGGGTTAGAGCTGTGACCTCCAAAAATAAACGAATGGCTGTCAGAAAAGTAGGCAAGGTTTGGTTAGAACTGGGACCTCCCACTAAAAACTTAACTTTATGTCACCCAAATTTTATACAAAATATTTATCAGCGAAATCAATTTCACCCACCAGACTATTATTATCATCTTTATTATGCTTTAGTATAGTTCTGAATCAAAAAAATCTGCAAAGTGGTGGTTCTACGAAACTTTACTATGTGGATGGTGATTCTGCTAAATTACTTTTGTGCTAAGTAACATTATGCAATATAAAATATGATCATAAAACTTCTACAACACAATAGTGAACCATAAATTAGAATCTTTAACGAAATACAAATAAAAATAAGTTTTTTTTAATTTTTTTATGCGTTACTCGTTCTTCAAAATGCTCTCTCTATTGTGTCTAACTGTGCAACCTTCCTTAACGGTTAAACGCAACCTTAAATAGGAGCGGTGAAACCGAACACAAAGTGCCGCGTAGACAGCTCAACCAGGCTTTATATTATCATCACATACGGAGCAGTTGAGTTAAGGTAACCAGTGAAACTATGATCGCGAGATCTATTATTGGAGATCACATTAGTATAGTTGTTAGACTTGTTGCCTATCTTTTAATGACATTATACTGTACAAGAAACTCGAGAAAATTTTTAAAGTCAACATAAGAGTACTACGGTATTGTTGTTCTTTAAATATATAGGGGTTTTTTTATATTGTCAGGTTTTTTTTTTCTTTTTTAAGATGAAATAATGCAAGGGCTGATTTAGAATCACGAAATTTGGCAAAAACCGAGAGCTTGTAGCAAAAGTACAGGAAAAAATCCGAAAACCGTATAATTGTTGCACAGTGAGAGTACCACTATTTTTAAGACCTTTGTGCGGAACCCTCGGTGGGCGAGTCCGACTCGCACTTGGCCAGTTTTTTTCTAAGTTATACTGGTATTTGGGTCAACTGCAACGAGAACGCTTGATTGCAATGGGAATAAGAGAAACAGCTCGCAAAGGGAAGCAAGTTCGTTATCTCTTGCAAGCGGGCAGGCGTTTAGGCGCCGATCAACACTCATCGCTAGATGAAGTATTCGATGCTTCATACATACGATATACGTGGTTTTTATATTTGAAGCATTATATGGTAGTATCTTATTTTCTGGTTGCATCATAACGAAACCTAGTTTAATTAGAAGACATACCACGAGAACGGTGATTTTAATAATTGGACAGGGGTCTTTTTCGCATTTACTACCGCGTTCAGAATTGCATAGGCAGTTTATGAATGAATTCATTCATAAATCGCCCATATAATTATGAACGCGTGTGTACATAATGATGATACTAGAAGTGGGTGACACTTAAAGTAGCAGTCCAATTTACGCCATAGTAATTTAGGTTCACAGTGCACTTTATTGTTTACTCAAAGCTTCAGAGATTATAAGCGTGATCTTTTGGGTGGTAATCTGTGCGTTTAGGGCAATCTGCCAATTTCGAGTTTGGAGTAGTTTTTTATTCATTTTGTGAAGTGAATGCACATGTGCATACAAATTCAACCATACCTATGAAACTGTTGAAGTTACGTTATTTTTTATTTGTTTATTTAAACTTTATCGCACAGTATACAATACAGATACAAAGGGCGTACTTATTGCCATAAGACATTCTCTACTAGTCAATTAACCTACAGGCGGAACAGAGCACCACTGTGGGTGCGGGATATGAGACGAACACTCTTTAATAAAATAAATGAATAAGTATTACACTAATAATCAAATGCGATTGATTAAGAAATGGTCAGATTGCAATTTGCTGCAAATCAATGTCGTGAAATAAAGACAAACAAGTACAGAGAAGATAAATCTTAGTATTTTATTAATATGAAACTTTGTAAAAGTAGGTCTACCTATAATTAGGCATAGGGTTCGAATCCTGGCCAGGGCATTTATTGGTGTGTTTATCACGAATATTTTGTTCCATAGTTATGATGTATCTATCTTTTATATATATCGCCGTCTAGTACCCACAACACAAGCCTTATTGAGCTTAGCATGAGACTAGGTCGATTTGTGTAAGATTGTCCCATAATATTGAATATTTATTTATTTATTTACAGGAACATAATATAGTTTATAATGGAATGATTATAGGTGGTGGCACAATTTAGTTAATACAATTTAACAAGAAACGTTATACTTGTATTGAAAAATGGAAAAAATACAGACTCAACGAGAATTTACGAATCATAGAATTGCACCAAGTTTGATTTCAAAGCAAAAAGCGTAGTGAAAAACTACCAAACGATTTATTTCGTTGGACATGGAAATAAAATACAGGCAATTTCATTTTCAGATTAATACATTCATCAGCTCATTCATTCATCATACATACAAGAGTAAAAAAACGAAGCAACAGGAAAGCTAGTTACTTTTATACAAAGAGAGATCACAGTGATCCGTTATTTAGGGTTTTCAGAATAAATAAAACTCATTATTATAAAACATAGAACGGGTCTATCAGGAATGCAGTTAATTTACCTTAATATACTGACGTATTGACACAGTTTCTTGTGTCATGATCGCGGCTTGACTGATGAATCAGTGAAGTGTCAAATATTAGAAATGTTCGCCTACCCAACGGAAAGTCACTTTAAACACATGGGTACATAGAAAAAGTTAGGTCTACCCTATTAGTACATTTTCGGATCGATGTGCGGATGTTGTGAGTGTTGTGTGTTGTGCCGATAACATTTAGTAAAAGGGTAGACCTAAGTTTCTCTATCTACCCATGCGTTTTAAGACAGAACCTGATTGACCAATGAGTTACGAGTACATGGCTTTCTTTACTTACAGGGTGAACTGATAACTACATTGATACTTTGTACAATATGTACAATATTTAATTTATTTGTTTGCAGTCCCTATTAATTTAACATAATATTATAAATGCACCAAAGAAAAAAATGTCGAATTAAGTCCATCATTATCTATTATTCAACCATTACTACGTGATCGTTCTAACTGGCCGATATTTCATTTAGATCTGAACCTTAATATCAGCATGCAACCATCATGCAACAAAGTTTTTTACTTTTCCTTTTACTAAAACTAAGCACAAATCATACTTTACCTTCTTCTTGTTTACAACAAAACATCGTTAAATAAAAAATATTGCAAATCTAAATAAAAAACAATCAAACGCGAAAAGCTGTCGAATTATGTAAGTACACTTAACCCCCCACTTGCTGAAGCGACGCACGTATTAGCAAGCTGGTAACATAAATAACGAGCAACAATTTACCTACCTACTAGTCGCTCACAGATTTCTCGACTATTTAATACAGACTGTATAAACAAACATATTATAAAATTATAAATTGAATACTACAGAAAAAGTCACCAAGGCCCCGAGTGCTTAGGGCTGGGCATAGCCTAATGGTTAGGGCGTCTGCCGCGATGCAAGAGGACGCTGGTTCGATCCCAGATTTATTATTATAATAGTTTAACCTGCTTTCATTACAACAATGTTTTTTCGATAAACTATTGCAAATGCACGGGCGTGGCATAAATGGAAATTTGAATGAATGTTACCATTTAATATTTTCTTGATCACACTTGCTCGTAAATGGTGATATGATATGCAAGCATACTTAAACTTAATGAGCTCTAAGCCCATGGTCTTAATTTACTTACATACTACTTTACCGCGCGCCTGGGCCTCCTGAAAAACTAGCGCCCACGCGCACGCCGCACATAGGCGCCGCCTACCGCTGATAATGTACTACGCTTGTTTGTATATAAAAAGTTTATTTATTTCCTCACAAATGTGATGAAAAACATAGTATGTATCACGGGCGGTACAAAAATTACGAACTCATGCTAAAAATTAAAAATTCACACTAGATCGTAATTTCTTGTTGACCGCCCATAATATATGTATTACGAGCGATAAAACGGGAATGATTCGTAATTATGCGAATATTATACGCTAGGAAGAAGAAAATGTAAGCGATCGATCCAATGGTGGTTTTTAGATAGGCGTTATTTGTGTCCGGTAGATATTATATATTAATACTTTTTAAATGTTGATTGAAACATAAGGTATATCTGCCGCTGCTTAGTACTCTTAATACAAACTTTGCTAAACTTGAAACTAGGCAGGAGTAATGATGGTTACAATAAACAAATGTATATTTATTTGATACAAAATTGTCTTTCATGTAGGAGAGGATTTCATGATGAAATATTGTGAGAGCAAAAAATGCGTAAGTGACTTACGTCTTTTTGTTATTAATAGTTTTCTGGCAAAAACTCAAAACCCGTCTTGACCACACATGTTTAATAGTACAGTCGACGTCAAAGATATGTTTACAGTTTTCCACCTTATTACAATGGGTTAAGGTGTCAAAGTGTAAACATATCTTTGACGTCGACTGTACATTACGATACAAGTGCGAAATGGAGGAAATTTGCAATGAGTGGCGATAAAATAAATCACGACCCTTTGGTCTTTGTGGTTTTTTTTGGAAGTGTTTTAAATCAACACGAGTTGTGAATTACCTATTCGGACATGTATCGTACGACGTTTTACAGTAGGGGCCTACTGTCCTACATATATGGCCCTTTGAATTTTTGACGCAGGCACATAAAGTGCTCATTATCACACTAGTGCGGTAAAATAATTTTCGATTTTTTGGAAGATATTTTTAGGTATACAATACTGTAGCACATTATTTAGATCTATCTCGTAGGCTTTAGCCAGCGTTTGCAATGTAAGTAAGCGCAAAAAAATGTGTTTATTTACGACATCACATAGAAACCTCTAAAATTATCAGTGTTTCTTTGCTGTATTATGTATAACGGCATCCTAGCCTAGTTGGTAGTGACGCTGCCTTCGAAGCAGGAGTCCCGGGTTCGAATCCTGGTCAGGGCATTTATTTGTGTGTTTATCAGGAGTTTCCTGAGTTATGGATGTTTTCTATGTATTTAAGTATTTATATGTATCTATATATATCTATTTATATATATCGTCGTCTAGTACCCACAAAACAAGCCCTTCTTGGGCTTACCGTGGGACTAGGTCGATTTGTGTAAGATTTTCCCGCAAATATTTATTTATTATTTATGTATGTATTATACATGTAAAACCCCTTTTTTCTCTTGAATCACTCTATCTATTAAAAAAACCGCATCAAAATCTGTTGCGTAGTTTTAAAGATCTAAGCATACATAGGGACAGACAGCGGGAAGCGAGTTTGTTTATAGAGTGATAGTGAAGTACAATCAACCAATTGGAACCATTCTATACAACTATGTCAAAATGACAAGCAGTTAAAGGTTTCTTACAATCCAATTTATACTCGTAGGGTTCCAACAGTGGCAACAGGGTTGCAACAGTTGCTTTGGCAAGTCTGTTTAAAGCTAAGTATATACTCATATAGGTAGGTACAATTGTGCAAGCAAGTCTAGTCTGTTTCGCTGTTACTCTATGCCGGGGTGAGGTATTCTTACAGCTGTTTAGTTTGTTCAATATACCAGACCGTGTTACGTGCCCCGAATCCGGAGCCGGCGGAACCCGGCGTGCTTTACGACGGTTGACTTCACCGTGTTGCCTGTATCGCTACATGCTATATCAAAATTTTATAAGACTTCATTGTGCCATTTGCGTTTATAAGGTTCTGACAACTGTTTTCTTGTTTTTTGATATTATTTACAAAGATTGTATGTAATTTTACAATTTAAACATTAGAGAGTCATACTGACATTGAACTCCCATTCAGCAATGACGACGCGTTGTCGTCACCCCTCTACGAGCCTTATTCGCTATTTGTAGCGAAATGCATATTATCGACTACGGCGTAGCGCTACGAAAAATCCTTAGCGGTGAATGTGACATCATACAGTGATGTCCTACCTGCGGAGGTGACAACACTCTGTGTGTCTGACGATGACTGCCAGATACTGTTGAATTATGTATATTATGTATGTGTATTATGTATGTGTATGTATTAACACCTATTGTGGTAAAAATACGCGAGATATTAACCGTTTTTTTAAGTTAAATGACATATAGTTTAGTTATACGGTAACGATTGCCAACAAACCCTTTTACATTTAATGCTTACTGATATAAGCCGGCCATATACGTTCGGACATATCCGCCGGCTCTGTCAATAGATGTATGGAAAATTTGTTCAGCGGATGACCGGCGGACATAGGTACTTGTTATGCAGATCTTGACGAACTACCCGAATGCATGTGGCTGGCTATATTGCTAAAGACGATAAGTTTAACGGCCTCCCAGCCCAGTTGGTAGTGACCCTGCCTACGAGCAGGAGGTCTCGCATTCTAATCCTGGTCAGGGCATTGTGTGTTTATAATATAGTACCCACAATACAAGCCTTATCAAGCTTACTGTATTACTAAGTTGATTTGTGTAAGATTGTCCCATAATATTTAGTTATTTATTTATTCTATAAGGGTTTTGAATTTCAAAAATCCCTACGCAGAACAGCTTCACGACATATAAGAAATTTACATTATAATTACAGTTTAAATAAGCATTCTGAAAAAAAAAAACACTGTTTAAAGCGCCATTGTTTAGGAAGTTAATATAAATGTCGTGTTGTGAGTTTTAGTATATTATAAGACTTCACGGCAGGTGTAAGTTACTGTTAGATTGAATAGGGTTTCATTTACTGTTATGTTAAAGTAATATGAGGTGCCATCGCATTTTTAAATTGCGGTAAGTATTTTACAGTCAGCGGATCCCATACAATGCAAGGAGGCCTAATAGCTTGGCAAAAAAGATAGATCTCTTTTACGAAGCCCGAGGCGGCCTGATCCCAAACTACCGACTGATGACCGAAGTGTGATTACACGCACTTCAATAGTAATTTTCTATTTGCTGCACACTTCTTCGTTAGAACACTGTATAATACGCTATCAATATTAAATATTAAACAACTTTAAATGGGCAAAAACAAAAAACTATTCCTCAAGCGTCCTAGCTATCTTGAGTACCAACCGGAAGTCCCCTATACAAGGTAATACATATTACGTATTTTTCACCATTTATGCATATAGATGGCATTGCGGGAGCATACCTACTACCATCTACAGGGATAAAATAAATGTAAAATTATAGGGGTTGCCGAGATAGAGGGGTCGCTAGTTTACGTTGGGTGAACCACTATTATATTTAAGTTTAAATGCCATTCAGTTTAATATAAAGCTGTACTTAGATTGAATACTTACCAACAATTAATATCGGCGATAAAATCACGTTAATGTCACGAAACTAACAAATATTAATTGAGATTTTTTGAGTACTATAGTTTCCACTTTTATGTATTTTTAAAAATGTAAACAAACGAAACCACGTGACATGGTATTTTTTCCAATGAGGTTACAGCATTTCGTATCCGTCATCTCAATGTCATCATGCCTGCTCTTCTTGAGCAGACTGGCCTTTTCAATGATGATGGCAAGAGACCCGATGGGGCGCCCTTGGTTCCTTGGAGTTTGGGTCGGATGCTAGTGTGGGATGCTACCTACGTAGACACGCTGGCACCGTCCCACCTCCAACGAACTAATGTAAAGCGGGCGGAGCGGCTGAAAGCGCCGACATTTTAAAACGTAATAAACATAAGAGCCTAGCCAGAGGGTACCATTTGCGGTCGAAACTCTAGGTCCAAATCGCGAAACGTCTGGTTGATGTTACTGGTGACCAAAGAGCTGGTGGCTTCCTCGTACAACGTATCAGCAATGCGATACAACGAGGAAATGCCGTGCCGTGCCTCCAGTATCCCAGGTACAATGCTTCAAGGACCTATTTTCGATTTAAGGCAGGTAGAGGTAGGTAGTTAGGTAAGTTATACTTACTGTATACATACATTTTCAAAATAAATGTTTTTCACATAATGGAAGTATGTCATTGGCCCAACACCCGAGTCACGTGGTTTTCTTAGTTTACATTTTTTTAAATATTTAAAAGTACAGACGATAATTGATGGCAACTCAATTAAAAATCAATGATTTTCAATATATTTAAAATACATTTAAAGGATTCCTTAGAGGCTTAGGGAGGAGGTTAGAGGCTCTTAAACTTTTGTCTATGAATTAAATGCGTACCATAAAGTCAATTTTTTTTTTATTTGACAGTAGATTTGTCGTAAATATTGTCAATATAATTTAGTTTACCATGATATCATAACTTTTTATTTTTAATATATAAATGGGATAAGGATAGGGTGTAAGATGATTATCTTCAGGTCAGGGATTATCGTCGATTTAGGTGTAGGTAAACAACTGTAATAGAAACCCATAAAAAATGGGTGAAAGTTATTCGTAATACAGACAGTGAGAATTTGTACATTTGCGAGTGCAGTTTGTTTGGAATAAAATTAATAATAGTGTATGATATGGTGATAATAATATCGTGATCTTGTAAATTTCGTAGGCATTCAAAAATGAGGCCACCATTTGCACACTCTAACCACCAAACCACAAAAATAAAAAGGTAAGAGTTACTTTTTTTCTTACTCTCTACTTAAAAAGGTTGTCGACGCAGCTACAAGAATAAAGTAGCAGTTGCTTGTAGAACTGATGGCCGATGGGGCAGAAAGGCCTTTGAGTAGGTACCACTAACCGGAAGGCGCAAAGTAGGAAGGCCCCAGACTACATCAACAGTCAAAACGTTGACTGAGCGTATAAAACCACCATTTTGAGAAAATTATTAAGAGAGGTCTTTTTTTCTAGTAGTGACTGCCTTTCGTATGACGACTCCTTACAAAGAGGGTCTTCCGTACCCACTTAAATACATAAGTTTTTTTTTAATCGGCTACATAAATAAAAACGCATTTAATTTTTCTAAAAAACTATAACGAGTTGAATAAATTTATGGGGATGAAAAGAGAATAGTTAATTATGATTCAAGTGTAGAAAATAGGCTTTTTCCCGACAAGTGTCGGTTCACGGTCGGGACACAAGTTGGAAAAAAGCCTTCATTTCAACACGTCCTATTGGTAGTTATATTATATTAGAATATACCAATTATTTATAGATCAAAAGTGCATTATAACCCTTAATCGGCCAAAAATATATCAAAAGTTATTGTAGCGACCGTTACGCACCCTATTATTTAGTATTTTATTTTAATCACGACGAGATATAAGGTAATTAGATTGAAAGACACAATATGTGTATTTAGGGTGAAATGCTGTTTGTTGCTTTTGCTGATTGCTTGCTCATAAAAATGGATGTTCTTAAATTTTCAACAGTGCAGAGTGTTCAGCAACGGTTATATGACACACCAGCCACGGTTGTAAGATAAGTTTAAATTTTCTTGATTATGTCAGGAATGATTTTAAGGTTGGTCACTCCGAGAACTTTCAGTTTAGCCCACGTACACGTACGCGCAATATCCATAGGGTGTAATCTGATAATTTGTGAGTAAAACTTACAAGCCGAAATTTTCTTGCGCGCACGCGAACTCATATTATTTTGCAGTTAGAATTGTTATTAAATATATATTATACCTAATGAACTAAGGATTAGAGTGGCGACAGGCACGAGAATAATTTGTTCGCATTAACTTGTGAAATTACTGTTACACTACGCATAAATACTTCACCATAACGGTATCGAAAATTAGTTGCTACTAGTGACTTTGTTCAGCCGTAATTCTTGTTAACCCTCTCGGAGTCGAATTTTGAAAAATACAGGTATTACTATAACAAGCCGCTTTATATTGATGTTATCAATATAATAAAATAATAGAGAAATAATTGTTTAAGAGAGGTATGGGCACAGCGGATGCATATCGTTTAGTGTGGTAGGGCACAGCACAACGAATGTCGTCTCGCTCAAATCTGGAGCAGAGCCCATCTGGGGAAGTACCTCCACCTTACAGAAAACCGCAGTTTAATAACACTAGACCATACTCATAGTGTTGTGTTTCTGTTGGTAAGGTCGCCAGAGCTCCAAGAGGATTCACTGTGTTGACAGCTGGGGACCTACGGAGCAAAGCTTGCCCCTTTAGCTGTCAACACAGCGAATCCTCCTTTTTTTTAAGGGTCGGCAACGCGCATGTAACACCCCTGGAGTTGTAAGCGTCCATAAGCTACGGTGACCGCTTACCATCAGGCGGGCCGTATGATTGTTTGGAACCGTCGTAGTTTAAAAAAAAAGATTATATCAGTGAGTTGATGGACCAATAATAAAAAAAAAAATACCTATTCGGAATTTGGAAGTCTACTTGGTTTGTTACTACTCTACTACTATTAATTTGCACCACCGGAATTAGCCAACAAACCCGGAGTTAAACGTCGCTTATTGATTCATTTCGTATGTGTATCTTAGGTTGATGATGATGTGCATCTTGCTTTTGCTTAATGGTGCACGCGAGAAAACTTTCTAGTACAGATGTACACAATAATGTTTTCTCGTCGGATGTTATTGGAACTGTTCGTGTACCTATTTTCTCAAGTTATTTTTTTATACTAGCTCTTTTTTTGGCTCTTATTTGGCTGCCGCTTTTTTTGGCTGCCGATCGCCCGTTGCTGCGGTCGCTCGATTTCGCGGTGAAACTTTACGGTGGGTACTAAAGCAAAGATAATATAAGATATATTAAGACAATATATTTTTGACATATCCGTCAAAATACGAGTGGAATTCATTATGAACTCATCTTGTTATGTTAAATCAAGCCTATTTCATGCAATTCTTGTATTCAATGCAAGCATTCAATATAAACACTTACAAAAAAATATCGGCATTTTAAAACCTTGTGTCACACCGAAAAACAAAGCTGCAAAAATATTACGTGAATGAGTATTTATAACATTTATATGAGTGTATAGTATTTGTAAGCCCCAGCGGTATCGTGCGGCTTTCAATCCGAAAGTCGCAAGTTCAATCCCCGGCTTGTAACAATGAGCTTTTCGGACCTTTTGTACGAAATATCATTTGATATTTACTAATCGCTTAGAATCGCCTTGAATGGAGACCATGTACTAGCAAGCGCAGTGTGGAACGGCCACCTACGAGATGGACCGACGACCTGGTGAGGATCGCTGGGTCTCGTTGGATGCAGGTGGCTGTAGACCGGTCGCGCTGGAGTTCGATTGGAGAGGCCCTATGTTCAGCAGTGGATGCTTACAGGCTGAAATGATGATGACGATCGCGATGAATCGCTTTTCGGTGAAGGAAATCATCGTGAGTAAACCGGACTAATCCTAATAAGGCCTAGTTTACCCTTTGGGTTGAAAGGCCAGATGGCAGTCGCTTTCGTAAAACTAGCGCCTAAACCAAATCCCCTTGAGCCGTGTTGTAAGCTGAGAAAAACGCTAGAAAAAAGAGAGTATTTGTAACATCTACTATAACAATGATTGCAATCATATTTTACGTGGTTTTGGTATGTAATCTGACGTGATTCTCAATTTTTACAAATATTTTACGTCATCAGTTGCCACGTACAAAAACAGCAGATAGCAGAAAAACCCGAACTACGAACGAACGGGCAAAATAAATAAAACAACGTCATCACAAAATCGGATGCCAGTTCAAACTTAGTGTGCAGCGTAGATTACCTCTACGTACCTTACAAGACAGAGCATAAAACGATTTTAGTTCGTATTAATAAATATTCGGTTTTCGTTTTATTTATTTGAAACAAAAACTCTCTTTCTAATCATTCTTGATGTCGCTGGCCACAAACACAAGCCTTGTTGACCTTACTGTGGAATTGGATTAAAATCAAATCAAATCAAATCAAATATTTTAATGTAATAAGCATTGTACAGGGTAGTCTCTTAAATACTAAATAATTATAATTAGACGGTGAAATTGCCTGAACTAGGAATTCCTGTGTTTCAGGCGATGGAGAGGGATATAGTTAAAATTAGCTATAAATTCTTAAAATGGTCAATAGGACAAAGTCAAAGAATAGGATAAACTTATCGTTATACAGCCAGTACAGTCCTTAACAAAAACAAGTTGATCTTAAGATTTAAAAAAAAGTACAATTGTTACTATTTCACTACTATTAATAGGTTATCTGTATCATCGTACGTCATACTATGTTAGAGCACATCTGCTCAAAAATGCGCTCTTTACCATTTTAATGCAGCATGATGCATTTAATGATACCTAATGATGCATTATCAGTGCATGCGATATTTCACATTATTATTATTATTTTAGTTTTTCACATTATATATTGTAACGAAGTATCACATTAATCTATTGTAACGAAGACGTACCAGTGCTCGACGCTGCACTAGTATTTGAAAGGTCATAGTGACAACGTCTACGTTAAAATGTTGAGTTGTTTCTTCACGTTGGTTGGTATCTTAGACATTTAAAATAATATTTTGGAATGTGTAATACATAATACCAAAATTCATATACTTGTTTACAGTTTTTTAGCTTTCCTCACAATGGTGTAGTTAATTACCGACCTCAGTCGCTAGTAGCTTGCAATCAATATGCCTAACCACGAAAGCTAAAAAAACCATTTCCTTTGTATTATAAATTATAAATAACTATTTTAACCCTTTACGAGGCTCTCAGGAACAACAAAGAAACAATAATATGATCATCTCTTGTCTTTTGAATTGAATTCCGGGATAAAAAGTAACACCTTAATTAATTTAGCCTTTCTTGCTTGTTCATACTTAACTTCACTATATAAAGCCCGCATACTAACGCTGTATGATTTATTTTAAAATGGGTTGATATAAAATTCCAATTTAAAACTTAAATTCGAATCACATCTGGGTCCGATGAAGCTGAAATTTGCGAAACTTCCGTGATTTAGATGAATTTATTGTATGCTATGTCTTGTGGGAAGAAGTCTGTGTGTAGAGTTCATAAGCCTGAAAAAGGGAATTTAAGGGAATTTTTTGAATGGTGCAGTGAGAAATTTAAGGGAATTTTTTGAAGGGTGCAGTGAGAATTTATGCACTATAAATAGCACCTAATAACTTCAGATATTCCAGTAATAACCTCATTTTAGTAAACCAGTACTGATACTGGTTCATTTAATCGAACAAAACCATTAGTTTCGGGATTAGCAGTAAATCTAATGGAATCGCGTTGCATTAGAAACGGCAGTCACTACACATATAGGCTGTACTTTATAATAGATTTGTATTATTATAAAGAGAACTAAAATCTATTTTAAACTACAAAAAAACTGTTTTGCGTTTACTTTAAGAGAAAATGGTCTCGATTAAAACGAGAATACCTATTCTAGAAGGAGTAAATGTTGATAAGATGTAGATAATGTACCAATTGCATCATAATTTGTATTAAGTACATAATAAACTAGCTTTAACCCGCGGCTTCGCCCGCGAACTAAACGTAATTTTAAACCGTCATACAAAAAAGGAGGTTTATTTATTTATTTCATGTCCCCTAAGTTGGATTTGAAAATCGTTGTTAAATTTAAAAATCGTTGTTGTTTTCGAAATCAGCGACGCAATAACGACACCCATATCAAATAAAACAGTCATAACTATTATTTTTTCCCATTAACAAACTTTGGACCATCATTTTACCCCTACTTTGAAAAATCCTATCTTTGTGCACCCCTTCACCTTATAAGAAACCTATGTACGTACCAAATTTGGAATTTCTAGAACCAGAAATAAACATAAAAAGGACACCTATATTGATATTTTGAGATTTCAACCCCATCGCACCCCATCAGGAAAGATGGTATCTCACGTCCGCCTCGTTGGATGTTGAAATTGTTATTGTCTTCGAAATCAGCTACCCAAAAAACCAGAAATCAATACCCATGTTGTTTTTTGACTATATTATCCCTTTTCCCGCTTTTGGGGGTTGATTTCTCAAAAGGCCTGAAACACATCTTTACTCATTTATCTTTAGGAAAATTCCTGTGAAGTTTCGAATAAAATAATCGAACTAATCTTGTTTCCGCATACAAATTTTGTACCCCTATTTCAATCCCTTTGGAGATGAATTTTGAAAACTCCTTTCTTTGGCACCTCCCCTCTTTTTATAAGGAACCTAAGTGCTAAATTTGGAATCTCTTTTGGAAAACCAGAACGACACCTGTAGTGATATTTTTAGATTTCGACCCCATCGCGTCCCAACAGGGGAGATGGTATTTCACAATCGCCACGTTGGATTTTAAAATTCACGTTGTTTTCATAATGCGACCCAACAAACCATAAAAATGATACCCATATTGTTGTTTTTTACTTTTACACCCCTTTACCCTCTTTTAGGGGTTGTTTTCTTTAAAAACCTGAAACTGGTGTTAACTCATTTATCTTTGTAAGTACTCCTGTAAAGTTCCAAATAGAATAGTTCAACTAATTTTGTTTCCCCATAAAAACTTTGTACCCCCATTCCACCCTCTTTGGAGAAGAATTTTGAAAACTTCTTTCTTTGTGCATACTTACGCTTTATAAGGAATATCAGTGCTAAACTTGGAATCTCTAGATCCAGAAATAAACAACAAAAGGACACTCATATTGATATTATAAGATTTCGACCCCATCGCGCCCCAACAGGGGAGATGGTATTTCACAATCGCCACTTTGGATTTTAAAATCGTCGTTATTTTCGTAATCAGCGACCCGATAAACCATAAAAACGATATCCATGTTGTTTTTTTACTTTTTCACCCCTTTGCCCTCTTTTAGGGGTTCAATTCTCAGAAAACCTGATACAGGTGTTAACTCATTTATATTTATGAATACTCCTGTAAAGTTTCAAGTAGAATAGTTATTTTATTTTATTTTACCTTACTTTTCTTTACTTTACTTTATTTTAATAAAAAACGACACTCAAATTTATATGTTGACATTTCAAACTCATCGCATACCAACAGGAGAGATGGTATTCCACATTCACCAAATTTGATCTTCAAATCGTTGCCTTTTTCGTGATCAGCGACCCGAAAAACCATATAAACGATACCCATGTTGATTTTTTCACTTTTGCACCCCTTTTTACTCCTTTCAGGGGTTAAATTCTCAAGAAACCTGAAACACGTGTTTACTCCTTTACTTTAAAGAATACTCCGGTGAAGTTTCGGATAATTCTTTAGAACCAGAAATTTACGTAAAAATGACACTTATATTGATATTTTGGCATTTCAACCCCTTCGCATACTAACAGGGGAGATGGTATTCCACATTCGCTACATTGGATCTTCAAATCGTTGCTTTTTTCGTAATCAGCGACCCGAAAAACCATATAAACGATACCCATGTTGATTTTTTCACTTTTGCACCCCTTTTACCCCTTTCAGGGGTTAAATTCTCAAGAAACCTGAAACACGTATTTACTCATTTATCTTAAAGAATATTCCGGTTAAGTTTCGGATAATTCTTTATAACCAGAAATTTACGTAAAAATGACACTCATATTGATATTTTGGCATTTCAACCCCATCGCATACCAACAAGATGGTATTCCACATTCGCCACATTGGATCTTAAAATCGTTCCTTATTTCATGATCAGCGACCCGAAAAACCATATAAACGATACCCATGTTAATTTTTTCAACTTTTCACCCCTTTTTGCCCCTTTCAGGGGTTAAATTCTCAAAAAACCTCAAACACGTGTTTACACATTTACCTTAAAGAATACTCCTGTGAAGTTTCAGATAAAATAGTCTAACTAATCTTGTTTCCCTATACAAACTTTGGCCCCCTGTTTCAACCCCTTAGGAGGTGAATTTTGAAAAATCCTTCTACACCATAAAAGGAACCTACGTGCCAAATTTGAAGTCTATAGGACTAGCAGTTTGGGCTGTGCGTTGATATGTCAGTCAGTCAGCTTCTTCTTTTATATATTTAGATTGAACTTTAATATCATTTATTTATTGTACAATAATTATCTACTTAATGCTTATACAAAACTTGTAGGCATTTATTTGTGTAGAGTCATAAAAGTAAGGTTAGTCTTTACTTTTCATTTCACGCCAATGCTAAACAAGAGCCCCGCTAGCTATTATATAAGCGCTAAGGTTATAAACGCCTACAAATACCTACAGGGGCCTAACCTAACATACTCCTCCCTAATAGCATCTTAATGGAGTCCCGAATCCTGGATACGATTATCAAAAATAAAGCGGCTTGAGAAACTGAAGTACTCACAATTATTGAATTATTAATTATAGTTGAGCTTCTAATACACAGGGAAAATGCTTTCAGCTCAGCTTAATTTTCATAGAATTCTTTCCGTTATCAAAAACACATACCTATACATGTAAACTCACGCCTGTATGCCTACCACGAACATCGAAAATTGGCGTTGACGTAAAAAACTCTTTGTCACTCTAATATGCAAGTGTGGCAGAGATGGAGATACAAATCCGCAATCGTTCGATTTTCGTGGTACTAGCCCTGTAGTCCCGAAAGCGGTAGGCAGCGCACATGAAATAGATCAATGTACTTACCATGAGTTGTATTCGATTGCATACTTTCGAATGCCGCAGTCGCAATCGAATAAAACTCATGGTAAGCATACAAGTTTCAGTGGCATTTTTAGCAATTAAGGGGTTTGATGCGGAATTGTGATATTGCAGTGAAAGGGTGGCTATTCTATCGCTCACAACAAACTTAAATCTATGACCCCACGGCGTTATAAAATGCAGCATTGTTTTTGCCATTATAATGACCCTCAGAATAGACACCGCCGTCCATCGGTTGCGGGTGTAAATAAATTCGGGCGCGTTCCGTTTCACGCGACAATGGGTAACCGGAGTATTCAGTGCATATACAAAGCTCCATGCAGTTTCTGTCTGTCTCTGTGGATATTGAATATATTAACTTGAACGGGAATACCTAACCGGGTTACTACTAGACTTCAGTGCGCTTGTTAACAAAAGTTAAAAACGCGTTTATATGACAATAAAATTACACTCATGTTTTTTAACATTTTAAAACGCGGCTCTTTTTATCGAGCACTATGGCATTTTCGACATTGGAGCGTTAGACTCAAAATTGAATGTCATGTAAGAAACTAGTAACATTTTGGTACCGGCATTACAAAATTTTTTTTTAAGAATAAACTTCACAAAATGCAAGCAGCTTGATAAACTCTTGTGCACATATAATATGGTTACAAATTCATAGCAAAACTAAGTTTTCTACTTCATTAAGCCACTTACCTTGATACGTTTTCTCTCGTTAAAAAGTAGCATATAGGTAATAAGTATCATGCAGAGTTTTTATTTTTGCTTTCTTGGGTAAAATAATCCATCTAAAATAGACCTGTATGTTATAACTTCATATTTTTACCGTTTATTGTGAAAACAACACACTTTTGCATAGATGTTGCTTATAGGTTGTCAAGTTGTCATTGTTTTTTGTTTTCCACCTATGAGTTGTCATTGCTGTCACTGAATAATTATGACGTCACTGAGAAACGATGAGGTTTCCGAAAACACTCCGTTTTAAGTAGGTTAATTCAATATTTTTTATTAAAATAAAACACCGAAAAATATTTTAATGATACAGTAACCTTAATTTAATTATTATTTAGCCTTTTGTATATAAAATGTTTATCAGTATCTGTTTCGCATCTTGCCTATTGTTCCATTATAACGACCGCCAGAATAGACACCGCCGGCGATCGGGTGCGGTTGTTAATAAATTCGGGCGAGTTCCGTTTCACGCGGCAATGGTTAACCGGAATATTCAGTGCATATAATTAATAGAACTCCATGCAGTTTATGCTGTCTCTGCGGATATTAAATACCTATATTAACCCTTATTAGGATACATAATTCTCTATCCTAATAGGTAAATATGTGAATAGTGAAGGGGGTGATTTCTGGTGGTAAATTATGTCCCATTGTTCGTAAATGACTTGTGAAAAAAAGACCTATTCTCAAAGACTTTAGTTTAATTTTCTGTGATTCTCATAATTTATACACGAAATATTTAAAAAATGCAGAAAAATCCTAAGAGTATTCAAAAGTAACACAATTTTTATAGAAAATTTAAATTAATTGATAAACAAAATAATAAACTTCTATTGAATTTTTTGCATCAAAAACTTTCTTGATACAATTAAACTCTTGATAATATGGATGAAGTTCAAACTCAGTTCAAACTTATCACTATTTGCGAAATGTTTCGGATAATAATTGTAGTCCCAAACATGTTGCAAATAGTGACTTTTCGAGTGACTGTTAACCGTTATTTGAATGAATACTAACGATTATTTAATCACGATCAATCATTTAAAAAAAGTAACTAAAATCGCTCTATTCCCATTGAATGTATTAAACTTTAAATATATATACATATATATATTGTAAGCTTTATCATATTAATAATCGCAGTTTGACTTACGTGAAATCACCTAGTGTGGGAACTTAGAACTAAATGTCATTTAAAAGTTATGATTATAATTGAAAGCGTGTATAACGTAAATAACGTTTAATACTTCAATCAAATATAATTGTATTTATTATATAAATTATTGTTTATATAGTTAAGATTGTTAAAAATTGTTTTCATTAAAATAAAGCCGTGTAATTGACTTGGAATCGGGTACCTGTTTCTCCGTTTCGCGCCATTATCAAGTACGAAGTGGTAGGGCGAGAAACGCGGATAACGGATTCCAAGACACAGGCGGCATTCGGTCGTTCGACTTGAAATTGTGAGCAAGTGTGATGAGTAGTAGTGGATTAAAACTATGATAAGTAATTCGGTACAGTGAAGATTGAAGTTAAATATAATATAATTTGAAGTGGCATTGTGGTTTAATTTAAATATCGTCGGTAAACCTGACATTGGGTTAACAAATTCAGAAGTGGTGATATTTTAAAGGTACGTGGTTACTTAACATTTTAGTATTTGTTAAATCAAACTTAGTTACCAATTAAAACGGTGAAGTTATCATTGTTTAGTTAAAGTGTGTGTAACTTTATTTAAATGAACCTAAAAATGTTATTTACGAAGATTTTATCTATATCAACTGTAGTTTCAACATTACTACCGTTGTGAAGTTAGAGGTTAATATGGTTAATCACACTTGTTTATTTCTGGGTAACTCCCCGGATATAGACACGTGTGACGGTATTCGGTTAAGCTAGCTGTTTTTACTACATAAACTATATTTTCCGTAACGGAGTCAGTCCGGAGGTTAATATGGTTAATCGCACGTGTTTATTTCTGGGCAACTCCCCGGATATAGACACGTGTGACGGTATTCGGTTTAGTTAGTTGTTTTTACTACATAAACTATATTTTCCGTAACGGAGTAAGTCCGGAGGTTAATATGGTTAATCACACTTGTTTATTTCGTCCGGGCACCTCCTTGGATATAGACATGTGTGACAGTCGATATGTAGAGTCGATATGTAGAGTCGATATGTAGAGTCGATATGTAGAGTCGATATGTAGAGTCGATATGTAGAGTCGATATGTAGAGTCGATATGTAGAGTCGATATGTAGAGTCGATATGTAGAGTCGATATGTAGAGTCGATATGTAGAGTCGATATGTAGAGTCGATATGTAGAGTCGATATGTAGAGTCGATATGTAGAGTCGATATGTAGAGTCGATATGTAGAGTCGATATGTAGAGTCGATATGTAGAGTCGATATGTAGAGTCGATATGTAGAGTCGATATGTAGAGTCGACTGTAGGTGGATAAGTCTCACTTACTGTATATATTTTGAAAATAAATGATTTATTAAAATACGCAAGTTACAATCAAACTAAAGTGAATAAGATAAGATGCATTCATTTATTGACAGAAATTGTGTACAAATTATTATATCCAGAAATAGTGTACAAGGTCTTATATATTACTAAAGCTCCGACCGTCTGCCTATACCGGGCGTACAATAATAAAAACAAACACACACACATTACATTAGTAACTTAATCAATACGTCCTAACTATTCTTACATCTATAAGTAACATTAATTGAAATTATAGAAACTCTTATCTATTAGCCATCTCTTGAGCATGAAATGAGATTAAATCAAATAAATAAAATAAAACTTAATTAATTAAATTAAAAATAAATCAAAATAAATTAAAATAGTATAAAATAATTTATAATAAATTAAAATAAAATAAAATAAATTAAAATTAAATAAATTAAAATAAATAAATTGAAATAAATAAATTAAAACATAATAAATTAAAACAAAATATACTAATGTAAAATAAAATATAATAAAATAAAGTACATCGAACTGAATTGAGGCAAATGAATTGTGAAAGTTAAATGAGCTGAGATAAAAAAATTGTGTAAGTGTAGAATTTTATGTATAGGAAATTAGTTTTGAGCAATTCATGTCCTTGTGTATTTTGTTTTCAGTTACAATGGGTGACAGAGATAAGACACATATGCCGATTGAAGCGGCCGATGACAATCCAGGGGTAGATGACGGTCGCGAGCGCAGCAGAGGACGGACTCCGCGAAGACGTACTCCGCGAAGACGTACTCTGCGCACTCCGTCACCACGGGGAATACTTCAGCGACGATCGCCATCAGCACGGTCACGCTCTCGTCTGCCTCGAAGCCGTACCAGGGACCGGAGCCGATCCTACGTCAATGAGCGGAGAGGTAGCATCTATAGCGAACAACGGGAATCTCGTCACCGTACGAGGTCCAGGGAACCATCGCGTTACCGCGCCGGAACCAGGGAACCTTCGCATCAACGACAACAGCCGCCAAATACACAAGAAGACACCTCGCGTGAGTTTTTATCTCAATTTACAAAGCTGATTGACAGTCTTGGATCCGCTCGTGAAAATAATAAGCACACCTTTTCAAATGTTAATATAGTGCCAGAATTTGACTCATCATTGAAAAACCAAACCATAACAAACTGGTTGTCAAAAGTCAATGAGTGCGCTGTAATATATTCGTGGTCAGAGCGTCAAATAGTACATTACGCAATGCCAAAGTTGGTAGGTGTTGCGAAAAAAATGGTACGAGGGCCTACCAACTTTGTTATATTCTTGGGCCGAGTGGCAAACCAAACTAAAATCCGCTTTCCCTTCAGAAGAAAACTATGGGCAGATGTTAACAGATATGTTGGCTAGGCGGGCTAAGTTTGGGGAGTCACTCGAAGATTACTATTATGAAAAGGTTGCTTTGTTGAACCGTTGTGACATTGTAGGAAAAAGAGCGGTCGAGTGTATAGTGTATATGTGAGCGGAATAGATGACAGGTCGGTGCGCCTCGGAGCCGAGGCCGCGCAATTCACTGATACTGACAAGCTTTTAGCGTATCTACGTAACACTAAAACCGGATCTACAAGGAACCGTAATTACCAAAATAACAGAACTAGGGATATTAGACCTAATAGTACCGTAGACCCGTCAAATAAACTTAAAGGCAACATTCGCTGTTATAATTGCAGGCAAGACGGTCATCCGTCGACTATGTGTCCAAAACCCATAAAAAAATCAATCAATCAATCAATCATATATTTATTTGTAAACACAGGTTGTACATAATAGGTCTTACAATTGTAATAGTGTATCACCATGTCTTGCCAGTAGGCATACAAATATTTATGTCAGGATGGAGCATGCCATGCATACCTTTTACATATATACAATCTATTATTATCTTTAATTATAAATTAATCACTTACGCTAATATTCCCAAATAATTATAAATCTACGTCAGAAAGGTATTCCCCTAGTGAATAGTAAGCTTTCCCTGCTAAGAGTTTAAATAAACTATTTTTAAAATGTATAATATCTTCCAATGTGGATATATTTTTGGGCAGTTTATTATATACTTCAGATGCAATGCCGAAAAAAACTTTTTGCAAGAAGAGCTGTTTTCCTTGAATTTGTATGAATTTTGTAACATCGTCGAGTACTATTAATGAAAGAAAATTGGTTGATATTGATTTTAACATACACCGCTATTTCATAAATGTAGAGACAAGGTAATGTTAAAATGTTCAGTCTAATGAAATGTGGCTGGCAGTTCTCTAGTCGTGGTAATCTGCATACTGAACGCAAACAGTCTTTTTGTGCCTTGAAGGCCATTTCCCGATCCGTAGAATTGTCCCAAAATATGACGCCGTATCTCAATGTTGAGGTAACATATCCATGGAAAGCGGTTAGTGCTGCCGACTGATTTACCTTTTTACTAAGGCTATATAGTGCATACGAATATTTATTAAGTTTTTTTACATATATTGTCAATCTGATCTTTCCAGGTTAGCTTATTATCTAAAATTAGTCCTAAGAATTTTGTCAATTCAGTCTCGTCTATATTATGTTCTTTATATGTTACAGTGAGGTTTGGTATTCTATCAACTCTTTGTTTGAAACTCATAATTTTTGTTTTCTGTAAGTTAATGCACAAATTGTTCATAATCAGCCAATCAATTACTTTCTCCAATGCTTCGTTTATGTTGATCTCTAAAGTTCGTGGGTCTTCTCCAGTGAATATAATCGTGCTGTCATCAGCAAATAAAATCATAGAATGTTCAATACATTGTGGCAAGTCATTTATATATATGAGAAAGAGTAATGGTCCTAAAACGCTGCCCTGAGGTACTTCGTATTCTATTTCTCTACGTTTAGATGAGACATACACTTCAGCTTTCGATTTCGTACATATTTTATTTATTCTTACTATTTGTTTACGCCCAATTAAATAAGATTTTAGAAGATCGTGAATGTTACCTCGTATGCCATAGTCATATAGTTTTTTTTTAACAAAATAGTATAAGGCACAAGCGGGTCTTTTCTCATCCATTTCTTTCATAATTTTATGCAAAAGATCAAAAATTGCCATATTAATTGACTTGTTTTCCTAAACCCTTTTTGTTCCTCCGCAAATAAATTATGTGTCTCGAAATATTTATATAAGCTATTATATAATGATTAAGCTATTAAAAATTATATTAAGCTATTAAAAATGCACTAACTGTTTATTAATCGGTAATCAGTAGGTGATACAAGATCTGAGCAGTAGCGGATAATGCATAATTTATCACGGTTGTTTTGTGAGTAACTTAATATTAAAAATATAAATAAGTAAACGTAAACATTAGTACGTTAGTATTCTATATTGGAATTCAAACATTATGTTATTGATCTTAATTCAATGATCAATGATTGAAATAGTAAAACCTTTGATGTACAATGGGATGTAAATAATTAAAATAACAAAGGTGTAGGTCGTACACCCGCGGAAGCTCTATTTGGATTTATCATGACAAGCATAGTATGTAAAGGGCAGATTAAGATAGAGGGTAAATTATAACCAAGAACTACTACAACTAGTAGGATAGGAATATTGAGAATTGCTGGGATAGGAATAGGGATCCAAGATAACATAAACAGCTGTAAAGTGAGATAAAAATGAAACTGCATATGCAGATATCAATGATAAGGATAGAAGGATGGTTTAAGCAGATAAAATTGGATGGATGGTTGTTAATCTTTTTTTTCAGAGGGATTATACATGGATGTTAATTTTAATCCCCTGTTGGGACGGATTATGGATGGTTGTTAATCTTTTTTTTTCAGAGGGATTATACATGGATGTTAATTTTAATCCCCTGTTGGGACGGATTATGGATGGTTGTTAATCTTTTTTTTTTCAGAGGGATTATACATGGATGTTAATTTTAATCCCCTGTTGGGACGGATTATGGATGGTTGTTAATCTTTTTTTTCAGAGGGATTATACATGGATGGTAATTTTAATCCCCTGTTGGGACGGATTATGGATGGTTGTTAATCTTTTTTTTCAGAGGGATTATACATGGATGTTAATTTTAATCCCCTGTTGGGACGGATTATGGATGGTTGTTAATCTTTTTTTTCAGAGGGATTATACATGGATGTTAATTTTAATCCCCTGTTGGGACGGATTATGGATGGTTGTTAATCTTTTTTTTTCAGAGGGATTATTTATTCCTCGGTCTCAGACTCAGAGGGTTTATGGATGGACGATGATATTATTATTAATGTATGTAAAATGTAAAATGTATTATTATAAATGTAAAAAGATGAAAATTGATTTAAAAAAAAATGCTAATAATTGTTAAGTTCATAGTTCAAAATGTTTGTGGTTGGGTATCTAGACAAGTAATTGATTCCAGTGCTGGCAATAACATTTTAGGCAGATATAACAACAATTAAATAGCAACTCTTATGAAAAACTATCAAATGGATTAGATAAGAGATCGGTGTGCTTTATTAATGAGTGCAGTGTTTTTCAAAGTTTTTCCAATGAATCATTTTTTTTAAGTGACTAAATTTTGAAAAACGCTGTATTAAAGAATAATGAATAGGTACTTATTATTGAATCATTTATAACTAGCATGATTAAATCACGTGGGTTTTCACGAGGTCGTGATAGGATTTGTCAGGATGGACGAATCTGTAAGCTTTATCATATTAATAATCGCAGTTTGACTTACGTGAAATCACCTAGTGTGGGAACTTGGAACTAAATGTCATTTAAAAGTTATGATTATAATTGAAAGCGTGTATAACGTAAATAACGTTTAATACTTCAATCAAATATAATTGTATTTATTATATAAATTATTGTTTATATAGTTAAGATTGTTAAAAATTGTTTTCATTAAAATAAAGCCGTGTAATTGACTTGGAATCGGGTACCTGTTTCTCCGTTTCGCGCCATTATCAAGTACGAAGTGGTAGGGCGAGAAACGCGGATAACGGATTCCAAGACACAGGCGGCATTCGGTCGTTCGACTTGAAATTGTGAGCAAGTGTGATGAGTAGTAGTGGATTAAAACTATGATAAGTAATTCGGTACAGTGAAGATTGAAGTTAAATATAAAATAATTTGAAGTGGCATTGTGGTTTAATTTAAATATCGTCGGTAAACCTGACATTGGGTTAACAATATATATTTATTTATAATTATTCAAGAGGTGTACATAGTTACATTAATATATATAATAATAATAATATATATAAATGCGTAGGGATGTGACGACCCCATCGCCCACTGGTTTCGACCGGTGCAATCAGTCAACGCAGGGCAGCTTGTGGCGAGCTGTTGGGGAGTAGTGACCCCACGTACCTGAGCGCTCCTGGGGGACTCCGTCGTCCGACCAAGTCCTCCGCCTCTGGCTTGCCTTAACCGGCCGTCCAGAGTGGGGTCGCGAGAGCTGTGTTCTCGAGGGTAGATGTGGAAACCTAAGTGGCGAGTTGGCTATATGTTTAAAGTCCAGTGACACCTCTCTACCCCCAGCCCTCATAACGGTGTTGCCCTCGAGCCATCTTAGATGTCGCTTTTTGTGGGGGCCCATCTTATGTGGGCGAGTCACCGTCTGCCGGAAATAAAATTAAATACCGTTTCGTTAGGCAGACGTTCGATTTTATTCTCCATAACCCAGTATTTAGTCCACCAATTTCACCTAATAGTCCAGTATATTTTAGATTCCATTCAATCTCAATAGTCTATACACCCTGGCGGGTGCTGCCTCTGCGTGCGTCCCATGACTCGGGCAGGTGCAACATCCGCGCGGTGTACCCCTTACGTTTCATTAAATTGTCGAAAGGGCCTCTGCGTGTTGGCTTCGGCTCCGCGTACGCCTCCCAAAGGTCCGGAACACCATTGTTCCGTGATGGGAAAGATATATATATATATAAATCGATGCTGTATCTTATTCAAATTTAATGGGCGTTTAAATGCAAAACTGTGTTCTTTATTTTATTAAGAACCAATACTTCAATTTCAGAACTTGATTTTTTAATGTCATAATTTAACATAGCGAATTATTTTCCCTCTTGGGCCCTTCAACTTCAAAGAACATTTGTCAGATAAAACAATAGTTTTAAGCAGTATTTGGTATGCGAAATAACTAACAATATCGTTAATATTACATAACTGTTAGCTAAATCCTCTTACCAGATTTTTTTTAAACTTCGGAGACATATCGCCGTCAAACCCCGATTTTTTACAATATTTCCACAACTTTTGACTTTGACATACGTTTGACTCGATGAAGATGAAGTTTATGTCGAGAGTGTTGCCAGTAAAATAAATCAAATATTTACCAAGAATGTTAAACTGCGAAGCAATAGGAATACCATGATATCCATTTTATATGGACAGACGAATTGGGAAATAATATCCCCTTGTACTAATAAGGGTTAATGTGAAAGTGAATATTATTATTCTGTTTCTATTAGGCTTCATTGCGCCTTTTCAGCGGATGATAAAAAATGTTGAAATGATACATACTGATACTCAATTTTGTTTAGACGTAAGTGATTTTAAAGTGAGACGCTTTTTATGAAACACTATTGGATTTTTGAAGTTGGACTTAGAATTGAATTTAGAGTAATGAACTTCCAAAGTTTGGGTTTAGACTCTTTTTAAACTTTCATGTTGACTGGGGTTTGAACCTTTACAGCAATTTCTTTAAGAATTTTAATTTAGTGATCATATAAACTTTGATTTAAATGCAAAAAAACTACTCTCTGTAGATGCTTGTTAATTTATTGTAGGTGTAGGATCGTTACTTTTATTAGGATTTCTAATTTATATAATAAAATTGATGACTAATAAATAATATATTTATGTACTACTTACTAGCTAATTTCAAAACTATTAAAATAACTTATTGTGAATATTTTTAATCAAAAATCTACTACTACTACTTTTAACCCTTTACTTGAAAAATGAAAATTAGTCGTGAAATCCAGCCTCGGTTGCGCCAGATAGTTTTTTTTAGAAATAGAAAACTCCCGTGAGTATCAGACATATTATTAAATACTTATATCGGCTAATAATTACTTCAATAAAGTCGAAAATATCTCGACATGTTTCGGAGCAGTCCGTGTCCCTTATTTACGAGTATGCATCATGAATAAAGGACACGAACTGCTCCGCATGCGTCCAGCCGCGGCGGCTGCTCTACGCACCCTGTGAGCACCAGATCTTGACTTTATCTTTGCCAGCAGAGCGCGCTAATAAAATAAGCAAGAAATATATCTACAAAAAAATGCTATAATATAAGATACTTTGTCAAGCAGGGGGTAATATTAAGTATGTAATTTGCTGAATTTCATTTTATTATTCAATTTTAAAGCAAAGGAGGTCACTAGTTCGATTCCAGCCCTGACTGAGCACTGGGAGCCTGGGTCACTATTTTTGTAGTAGGTATATGACATCTCTTTTAATTTATTTTATTATAGATTTTTTACCTAAAAGCTATTTCCTAGCGGCTCTGTGAGTTGTAGACCTCGTGAGATGGTACTGGTATTGGCACAAAGGTTCTAAGCGACTTTTGGGGTATATGGCGCTTAGGGCCTTTGTAACAATTACTGCGATTTTGGAAATTTGAAAAAACAGAATCGACAAAAAATTAAAATAACAAATTTTGCCCAAGCTTAAACATAGTCGCTTCACTCACTCGGTCAATTACAAATTTACCATTAAACGTTCACGTTTTCGCAAATTCACGGCAGACTTAATGAGCCAAATAGCTTTTTATGGCGCAGGTAAACGTGAAAATTTTGTTAAACAACAAACTCTATGGGACGTCGAATAAGCTTTCCTAAGGACGCTATTACCTATTTATTTCAGTTTCTTAAGTAATTGTTATTAACCCTTAACCAGGCCTGACGAGTTTTTCCCTTTTGAATTCTGATTTCGGTTTATAAAAGCGTAAAAAAAAACGAATTTAATGTCTATTGTTTTATTAGCATTATTTCCCAAAAAAACTGTGACCCACTGCCACTGGACATTGGCCACATATAAACCACTTGTACTGAACCGAAACGAGCAGAAGTCATATAAGGAGCACAAACTCTAAGAACAAATATTATACAAAAAAAAACTATAACTGTGATACACTACACATACCTCATCCTATATACTACCAAACTATTGTAACATGTAGCACTTACCGTAATTTTTTTCGGCACAATGCTATGTTTCACTGGGAGCAACACACAAAACCGGTCACTTTTTCCGAATTTGAACTTGACAACTAAAATGTCAAAGAAATTTTTACTCATTAATTTTCTATCAGCTAAAAGACTATATGTAAATGACATTTAGTGGTCTCGTTATGCTGTCTGCTAGTCAAAAAAATTATCATGTGGTCGCGATGAGATCGCTACCTCGTTAAGGGTTAAAATAAAATAAAAGAGTCGCATTGTAAAGACTGTCAGTCACAACTCACATCCCAATGTTCTTGGAAATAGACACTTGAGATTTAAATTTATAATTTTCAACGGTTAAAAAAAATTCAGGCCCAGGGTTAGCTGCTTGCTTGTTCAAAAATCACGTGATACATTATTTGGGGTCGGAAAAATCAGGCCAAAAAAGTACCAAAACAGTTGATCATTTTATGTTAAAACATACCAAGTCCTTACGTGGCTGTCCCCGGGTAATAAGTCGCTAGCAAAGGCTAGTTATTTATAAAAAAGGTATTGAACTGAATATTGAATGGAGAAGTTTGTGGCCGAGTAGTTAGGCGGCGCAACTTTCACACCAAATGCCAATAAGATTTGTGGGAAAAATGAATGATGCAATATTAATATCGTATGGTTTTATATAGGCGTATGTACATACATTTCATGGTATTTTGATCGTCTACCATAACTGAAATATCTGTTAACTAGTTTTTAAATCAAAATCCTTGTAAACCATATCGATTCCAGTAGTAAAAAATAAAACCAACATCAACCTGTACCAAACTAATAGGATGGTTAAGAATGACTCGCACTAGGACGGGACGGGACGGGGCGGGACGAGACGATCTGTCAATTTCTATAGAAAAAAATCACATGATATCCGGAGCCCTCGGATGTCGCGTGACGTTTTCTATGGAAACTGATAGATCGTGCCGTTCCGTCCCGTTCTAGTGTGAGTCATCCCTTAAAAAGGTACTTATTCAATAAATATTTATCCCTTGTTTATGTTGCAAATAAGAAACTTATACTTAAATTAAATTTTTTTAAGCTTTACTTTATGAAATTTCAAAATTAGTAAGTATTTTTATAAAACATCTTGTTGATGGATGGCAATTTTACACGAAACACAAGTTCACATCAAAAATACGGCCAATTTTGGTAAGATTTTCGCGGCTTATAGAAATTTTTGCCTTTAAATTTGGGAAACTAAAAACTGGTCTGAGACAAAGCTAAATACCAAAATGCTTAATGCCAAAATTGTGGGGAAAATGATCATATTTCCCGTTGTGTTGCAAGTAGACACTGGCTGCACATTTAGTAAATTTACTGTTTCATGTGAAACTGCCATCCCTCAATGAAATATTTTTAATTTTAAAATTTCATAATGTAGAGTTTAAAAAATAGATTGCCTACCTCGTATTTGGCCAACCTGTAGCTTCACAAGACACCTTCAAAGCCACAGTCGATAATTGTTTGCATAATAACATTCCAATTTGTCGGCCTCTTGCAAATTAGAAATTCTCGGGACCTTTGATGTTCTCACCTCAGAAAAATTAATCCTCATCGGGAAATTAATACAAAAGGAATAATGGCTAAGACAGGTCGAATGAAAGCTCGTTTAATGCGAAAGGACGTCGAAAAGAGTGTTTAAATAATGAAGTAAAAGGAATTAATTGCGATGTGGTTTAGGAAAAGTGAGAGAAATTTAAGAGTTTTCCTGGATTAGTATAGATAATTAATTCCCCAGCTAGATGAAAGAACTGTGGAAGCCAAAGCCTGCGTAAAGTGACGGCAAACTCACACATTACTAGGTTTAATACAAACCCCGGGTAAATCCTTCAAACGCAGGTTACGAAATATACCTCTCTAATTTAATTCAACATTCATAATCTGTGAAACGGTTATGCATGGGTACGACTACGACTAAGTAAAATTTACTTAAATAGGTATTATATCTATTTAAATAATATAAGAGTACGTCAATCACATGCGATTGTCTGCGACAATAAACTATATTTATGTTTTAAACTTTCGTGAGTCATACTGATATTAAATCGCAAAGGTTAACACTCACGTATTTTTACACGACTCCGTCTGTCCGACAATGTCTGCCCGACGCAGACGAAACATGTCACGCCTATTGTGATAAAAATACGTGAGTGTTACCCGTTGCAATTTAATATATTTATGTTCCAAATATTTCGTGAAATATGATGAATTATGAAAGGCATTACCAAACTATGTGTTATGTGAGCTGTTGACCTCGCGAGATGGTAGTGGTGTTGGTATAAAGGTCCTAAGTGCCTATGGGGCTATGGCGCTTAGAACCTTTGTATCAATTCCCGCCATTTTGCATATTTCCAAAAACTGAATCGACAAAAAAATGTGTTATTAACGAACTTGCTTTTATAATTTCACAAGAGTTGGTTGATAAATGCGACCTGTAGAGGAGAACAAATGGACAGACACACGAAAGCATTTTTGCCCAAGCTGAAACGGAGACGCTTCGCTCGCTTCGCTCACTCGGTCAACGAATATGGGTTTATAAAACGGGCCGAAAGCGAGTTTTGTAATAAACATCACACGGGGTTTTTAATGCCTGGGTGGATTTCAAAAAAAGTGTACATTTCAAAAATAAAAATGTCCTCATCATTAAAAAATAAATATTGCAGTTACACGCATTCCAAGTAATTCATAATATAGCACACCTTATATTCTAATAGGATTTTTATACCGTTAAAGAATATAATCAGTAAAAGTATGTTAGAAAAAATAAAAACTTAAATATTGTTTTTTTCTCCCATACAAATTCTAGGTAGCCCCGACGCCAGCGCATATTTCGGTATCTATATTGGTTTTCACGCACTGGTGAGGTAAAGTGTGTAATTGTATTTTGTCGAAAATTTTACCAAATTTGGATTAAGTTTAAAGCAGGAAGCTTATTGTTTTTTCTCAGTATTTTTACATAATTCGGTAGATAAATTAGTTGACTACATAGGATCCACAAATCCAGAAATGATTTGTCTTCTTTTGTCTACATGAGGTGAAACACTCGGTGACACCCATTTTTGTTTCCATTGTGTGATTTTTGTGTTACGTAACTAAACTTAAGGATCGTTCACATTGCAATTTTCAAACAACTTCCAAAAAGGAGGAGGTTCGCAATTCGTCGCGTTTGAATGTTTCAGTGTTTTTTTTTTTAACTTTTTTTGTACTTGTGAAGTAGTCCTTATAATTTCCATTGTGATATTTTCTGCATTTTGTGTCACATTTTTGTGAATATTCCATTGTGTTATGTACACTTTTTTTGAAATCCACCCGCCTAATTATGTATATACAGTCGCATAAACTACTAAATATTTCATACACGACTTTATCTACACACATAATTATCATAAAAATCATAAGTACTCTCAGATGGGTTCACGAACTATAGGGAAATTACCTGCATTGTTACTAGATAAATATCTGTAGATTATGTAATATATTAAAATAATGCAATGAAACATAAATTTGATCACATATAGAAACAAATGTTGCACAAAATTTCACTCGTAAACAGAAAAAAAGCCAGCTAACAATAAATGAGAGCTGGGAATGGCGGCATTTCGAATCTCGATTAGACACTCACTTGAATTTGACAGCTGTTCCAAATTTAAACTCATAACCAGAGGCCGGAATTTTGGTGGCACTTTTGAGCTGTCAAAGGGAGGTAATGTTAAAATTACAGTTCCGTTAATTCCTGCTGGTTGGTACTGCTGGTTACCTATAGTTTCTGAACGCATTTTAGAGCACAAATGATATTATGTGCGTCGATAAAACAAAGTTTCAGTTTAACGTCGGGCATGGTTATAAAAAGTTGCGTAATAAATGTCTTTTAAGAGTATCAGAAGTTATTTCGGAATCGGAATTTGGATTCTACCTCAAAATTGGTAAATTTCTAAGCATATTTAGGTATTATTACATTTAGGGTTAGACTCTTTTAAAAATTAAAGCTTTGTGTTAGTATATTGATGGTTAAAAAGAATAAAAAACGCAAAAATTAAACGTTCTAACATTTCAGGACACAACTGAAATCCGGAGACAGTAAAACTAACTTAAAAAAGCAATGTCTAAGGTCATGCTTAGCCCAATGGTTGACTGGTAGAGAATGCCTTAAGGCACTAAGTCCGCCATTTGTACTTTTTTTACTCATAGTACAATTAAATAAAGGTTAAATAAATACAATAATTTATTTTTAAAGTAAATATATAATTAGATACTTACATAATGTTGTGAATATATTTCAAGCGTGTACCAGTTGCTGTTATCAATATCGAGCAAAAACGAGCAAAAATAGTCACGTTTGTTGTATAGGAGCCCCCTTAAATATTAATTTTATTCCGTTTTTTTTTGGTTTTTATTGGTATAGCGACAATAGAAATACATCGTCTGTGAAAATTTCTATTGTCTAACTATCACGGTTCATGAGATACGGCCTGGTGACCGACGGACTGACAGACAGACGGATAGAGAGCGGAGTCTTAATAATAGGGTCCCGCTTTACCCTAAAAAGGCGAGTTTTGAGGGTATTAGTTAGGGATTCCACACCGGGTTTCTTTTAATATAGAAAACCCGAGTGATACCCGAAAACCCGTGTTTTGCTCATACTAGAAGCTTTGCTTAGTTTGGAGCTAGATTGATCTGTGTATGATTGTCCCGTAATAGGTACTACTTACTTTATTATGAAACTTTATAACAGCGCCATCTATTGTCAACATCTGTCACTATTAACGCTATGCGTAGGTAATCAAGTTTCTCGCAGTAGTCCACCTTACTACGGCATGTGTGCTCGAATCTTTGTTGATTCAGCGTTCGCAATATAGATGGCAGTTATGGCGATGCTCAGCTATTTTAATGTAAATTGTAATTACATAGGTGTCATAAATAGGTTGGTTCCACCAAGTATAAAGGGGATGCTGATAGTTTTTGCTTTCATTTGATTGATGAAACGGACGTATTGAAAGTAATGCGTAGTATAGTTTCGAATGCTGAGGGTGTAGACGGTATTTCAATATCGATGATTAAACGTATTATGCCTAGGGCGTCTGCAGTTGTACTTCACATTGTTAACAGTTGTCTGATAGAGAGCTACTTTCCCGTTGTTTGGAAAACTGCTATTGTTTCACCGATTCCTAAGAAGGATCCGGTCAGTGACTATAAGGATTTGAGACCCATAAGTATTTTACCGGCTATGTCAAAGGTTTTAGAGAAAGTCATGGATAAACAATTATGTGCATATCTTGAAAAAACTCATGTAATTCCTGAAAACCAGTCAGGTTTTCGGACTGGCCGCAGTACCGTTACGACTTTGACAAAAGTTACTGATGAAGTTCTTAGCTCGCTTGACCTTGGTGATGTCTCAATAGTAGTGATGCTAGATTTCTCCCGAGCTTTTGATTGTATCGATACTGAACTGCTCCTAAGTAAACTAAATTATTACGGTCTTAGTAGCTCCGCGCTTATGCTTATTAAAAACTTTATCCGGCATCGATCACAGATGGTGAAATGCACGGATGTGAACGGCGGCGTTGCGTATTCGACGCGCGCGGCAGTGTCGCGTGGCTGCCCGCAGGGCGCCTGTCTCTCGCCGCTGCTGTACGCGGCGTACACGGCGGACCTGCCGCGTCGCATTGCGCGCGTACGCTGCGAGATGTTCGCCGACGACACGCAGCTTCTATACTCGTTCGCGCCTGCCGACGCTCTCGCGGCCGTTCAGCTCGTCAATGAGGAGCTACAACGAGTGTGGGAGTGGGCGAGGGAGAATGCGTTATGCCTCAACCCGGGCAAAACCTGTGCCGTGTTGTTCGGGACCAGTAAGGCAGTTAAAATGGTTATGTCTCTGCAGCCGGTGCTGACCCTTAATGGAATCCCTATAGAAATCGTTGAATCAGCTCGAAATCTGGGGTTGCATATAGATAGTAATTTAAATTTTAATCGCCATATTAGTAGTAAAGTTAAGACTGCTATGTATAAATTAAAAACACTTTATAAAATAGGAGATTTCCTAAGTAGGGAAGTACGGCATTTGCTAACTGAGTCGCTGATCCTGTCTCAGTTTAATTATTGTGACACGGTGTATGGGCCTTGTATTCGGGAAGATACTAGCAAGCGTATACAACGCGTGCAAAATGCGTGCATACGATTCTGTGAGCGCTTGCGACGGCATGAACGCATCACCCCCGTCCTTAACAAGCTAGGCGTGTTAGACATGGCGTCGCGGCGGAGGCTGCACCTCGCGTGCCTCACGCACTCCCTGCTGCAGAGCGGTGTGCCGGCCGGGCTGGCGGCGCGGCTGCGGCGCCGGGCCGCTCCCGGGGACCGGTCGCGCGCCGCGGCCGCCCACCTACTGCAGGTGCCGCTCTGCCGTACAGCGGCCGCGAGGGGCTCCTTCCGTTACGCGGCAGCCAAGGTGTGGAATACCATCCCTCCCCCCCTTCGACGGCCTATGTCATTGAGTAGTTTTAAGAAAAAAATAAAGAAGTTTTATTTGTCAATTCAGTTACGGTTTGAAAACGTGCGCTTACCCACGAGGGACAGATTTCAACCGCTTTCAGTCTCAAGTAGTTTCAGCCATTGTTTAGTATAATAATTGGTAAGTAGTTGTAGTTTTAGTTTTACTTCTTATAAAAATTATTGTGTACCTACATTCTATTCATTGCCTTATTATACCTAAATTGTAATTTCTCCCTCTTTGATTGACCTTGGATGGGCTTAAAACCAGCTAAGCTGTGCCCATACCTTTTTCCTTTGTCAGTGCCTAATTCTGTATTTTATGTTCATTGTTTTGTTCAAGGAAATAAACGATTTGTATTTGTATTTGTATAATGGAATCCTAATGATCATATCAATCAATAGCAATGTGTGAACTGTATTAGTAATTACTTGTCTTGGGAAATGTGGTAATTTGTATTGAAAACTTTTTTAGCAATGAGATAGGTAAACAAAGCCTGGCGGTGATGATCTGATAGTTAATGCCATAATTATGATAATTTTACTTAGATATCCGCAATGACCGTATACAGGATGCACAAATATAATGAGCCTTTGAGAGAAAGTGTCTTTAAATCTTAAGTTATTAAACTTTTTTTTTATTTTCAAAGGGAAAAAACTACATCTAAGATTTTTTTAATTACTTGTCTCGTCCAGAAATTCAACTACTTACCTAAAAAAAATCTCTACTTGCTACAAGTCGATACAGTTATGCTAATGTTAATCTTACAATTTTCCCTAGAAACATTTAGTCTTACACTGTTCTATCCAAGTAGTTAGCCTGAGTTATGAAAAAATAATAACTTGTTGAAAGTGACCATTTCTAAATAATGTTGATTTAATAAGTTGTATACTAAATATTCGATTTTACGGAACTTTGAATTTATTATTGAATTTTATCCAGCAGATCATGTTAGAAGCAACTATTGGACCCTCTAAAGACAATGAGAGAACTGTTGTTAATCATGGACGTGTGATGCGAAGGGATGAAACTCATATTATGATAAGGAAGGTACTGGGAATAACTGTGGAGAAAAGTAAAAAAGTAAAGGAAAGGTAAGCCAAGGAAAATATGGATGGACTATGTGAGAAATGAAATGAAAAGAAAATATCGAGGGTTGCCTGGTGAAACCCAATAAGTGACAAAAAGTGAGATTTTAAAGTAAAAACAGTTTGAGATGGATTCGGTATCGCTCAATCTAATGGTAATATCGGATAAGCAGATTTGACATGTATTACGGAAATATGTCGAGTTGATACCCGATAAGTACTTGATTTCAAGTTTTAATTTAGAACTAAATACTACAAGTGCATTTAAGGCTTCAGTTTTTATTATTACTTAGTGCAAGAACCACACAATACACATTTATAGGTATTTAGTGCAGAGATGTTTATACTAAATTAAACTAAACACACATCGTAAAAACAGATACTATTACTTATCGGGTATTACCTCAGTACGATTCGAACCTAAAAAGGATTTAAGTAAGAATTAAAATACGTTAAAACCATTTATCGGGTTTTACTTTTACGATATTATTTGTTAAATGTACAAACTACTTCAAGGTAAAACCGATTAAACAAATGTATAGTACTTATCTAAAACATTTTTTTGATGAAATATTATGTTAAGTCTAGTTATCGAATTCTAGCACGGGCCTTTAATAAATTTCTTTAAAAAAAATCCGGGGAAGAACCCAATAAATATGTTTGACGACAAGCACGGCAAGGTCATGCGCTGCCTCGACAAGTAGCGGCAGGATCGCAAGCGCCCCGCCGCTGCGTCGTTGCAAATTTAATTGGAAATAGCTGTTAAAACTTGTGACGTATTGTGTTAATGATGGCTGTGTATGTGTTAAAAGTTTTGTGATGGGTGACCGAGGCAGAAAATTAGTGCAGCAGCTATGCTAGAAACAGGTAAAATCTTATTTTCTAACCTAGAAATACATTTAGAATTGTCGTATAAAATAAGATTGGTACTTAATTATGTTATGACTTAATCGCCTGAACGATAGGTAGGTATACGTCGCGTTTATAGTACCTACTGTCCTTAAATACCTAACAATAAATCTAAGCTATTGTAAGATTGTAACCGTTAATATGTCGATAATTGTTGTTGTTTCGTTTAGAGCGGACTTATCGGGTTTTAGCACTATCTATTAATCAAACTACGCGACTTTGAGTGATGCTTACGGTACAAAATAACAAAACAAACAAATGACATAATCGCCTGAACGATAGGTATACATCGCGTTTATAGTACTGTCCTTAAATACCCAATAATAAATGTAAGCTATTGTAAGATTGTAACCGTTAATATGTAGATAATTGTTGTTGTTTCGTTTAAAAGCGAACTTATCGGGTTTTAGCGCAATCTATTAATCAAACTACGCGACTTTGAGGCTTACGGTACGAAATAACAAAAAGTACTTTAAATTAATACGTTTAGTTAAATTATTAAATAATATTAATTATTTTTTTGCATTCCAACTGGATGAGGCAACTCTAAAGTATTTTTTTGTCTTGTTTGAATGCATCTGTCTTTAATAAGTATTAATGGAATTGAAAAAAATACGTATTTATTTATTTAAGCTTTATTGCCCAATTACAAAAAAAGTACAAATGGTGGACTTAATGCCTTGGGGCATTCTCTACCAGTCAACCATTGGATAAAACAGAAACTTGTATTTGGTGCAGGATCGTAAACATCGAGGAGAGATAGGAAACACATAATAATATCAATAATTTTCCATAACCCAGTATTTAATCCACCACTTTCACCTAATAGTCCAGCATATTTTAGATTCCATTAAATCTCAATAGTCTATACACCCTGGCGGGTGCTGCCTCTGCGTGCGTCCCATGACTCGGGCAGGTGCAACATCCGCTCGGTGTACCCCTTACATTTCATTAAATTGTCGAAAGGGCCTCTGCGTGTTGGCTTCGGCTCCGCGTACGCCTCCTAAAGGTCCGGAACACCATTGTTCCGTGATGGGAAAGACATATCAATAAAAATACATTGCTTTAATAATTGTATAAACATACACATATAAATATAAATATACCTACATATAGGTACATACATAAATAAATAATGTACCCAAGTATAAGTATGCGGAACATCTATCAAATGAGCAATTTAGAGAGGTGTTTACGTACCTTGCACTTGAAGGAGAATTTGCTCTGTATTTGCGTGTATTTCAACCTTGTTTGTAAATACACGCTTCAGGTTCTTATGTAAACAATAGTTTTGGGATTTATTTGACGTATATTTGTTTATTTGAATTTTTTCGCGTTTGAGTCTATTGGGGTGCTTTCGTAAACTCCGATTGTATGTGATTTTTTACTGTACAAATGCACCCCATGGAACTAAAATCAAGAATATAATCAAAATACTCGTACAGTTATTATGGGTAAGATATGCCTAAACATTGATTATAACAGGTAAAATAACTCATAAAATGACGAATCCCAGGTAGAAACGAATGCCTCCTTACGTGTGGGATAAATTCGTACAATTCCCACTTTTTAGGAAAATCGTTATATTGGCCAAATTGTTTTGGATCAAATCAGAAATGCACTGTTATTATAAACAGATAACTGGACCATGCAATGGCATTAATTTAATTTTTAAATAACTGTTAGTTTTTATTTAACAAGGCCCAGAGCAAAAATTGTACGAAGCCTACCCACTTTCCCCTATGGTGTTATAAGATCAATCATTATAATTATGTAGTTACATGTATGCCTTTATGTGTACTTACCCGAGTTTATAATCCCGTGACTGCCCGTACTTATATGATTTTAAGTTATTGCGTTTTTGGTACACATTCTTTAATTTATTCAATTTCAGACAATGACTCGTTCAATCTTGATGAATCGTAAATTAATATTGCCGCCCAAATGCACAATATTGTCATCGATGATAATAGTAAGGCAGACTTTTGTAAGTATTTTGAAGATTACGTACATACTGGGTGATTTTTGGGTCATGGAGCAAGAGTGAACAGGGTGCGTAGCCAAGATGCCAATCGCTCACGCTCAGTCGCTAACGAAACGCAACTGTCACTGTCACACTAATAAGGAAGAGTGGTAGAGACAGGTAGCTACGATACGTTATCAAGCGTGAGCGATTGGCATCTTGGCTAAGCACACAGGGTAGGTATCGGGGAAGAACACACTACCTAACTTTCACTACGACAATCATGAAATCGTGAAAAAGAAATCTTTGATTGTTAAATATCGATCAACTAATACTTAGGAGTAACTAAATATCAATTAGCTCTTCATTAGGAGACCTTTTTTCCCGAATTCGTGGTTGTCCACAGAGAGTTGTGAAAGTTGCTCAGTGTGGCCCTCCCCAGTACTCTGTTAACTGTTGCTCCATGACCCAAAAATCATTCCGTATAAAACACCTATACGGATTACTAGGGTAGATTAACTTTTTTATAAGTTTTTTATAAGTAGGTAATAAAACCTATAAGTAACATTAACAGCTTTTTAATTTTTGCGAAAACCCAATAAGTCGACACCCCTTGGTAAAAAACGTTTTCTTACAGGAAAACTAAATTAGTTATATAGCTAAAACACAAATTAACTTAAAGTAGATAAAATTACTTTACACGGAGAACTTATAAAACTACGAATTTACTTACCAAATTAGTGTTTGATGACCATAAATCTTTAACTTCATTTTTCTCGAAACTAGGTTTCTCATACTTATTGGGTTTCACCAGGCAACCCTCGATATGTGAAGTAAATAAACTGGGGTTATGACGTGGGCTCCAGTTGGTGCATATATTTTCATATGCCATACTAGTGATATCGTATTCCCATACCCTGAGACTGTAACGATGTTGCAGCGTTGATACTACGGTATCAACTAGAATCAAGAACTTTTTAGGGTTCCGTTCCATACCCAAAGGGTAAATACGGGGTTCTATTACTAAGACTCCGCTGTCCTGTCCTGAACCGTTATAATTTGACAGTTGAAAGTTTCAAACGTGACATATTTAATTAATAACATGAACGAATCTTGCTAAGACTTATAAATTATAATTGTTGAGGTAGTAGTTCCTACGGCATTTCTTAACTCATAGACTCTGACTAAGTGAGTTAGTATGTAATTACCTGCTAAGCGGAAAAGGAACAACTGAGCACTTACATACCTATCTAGGTAATCGTATACTTACCCATTCCAGTAACTTTCTTAGTTTCTTAGTCTTTTTTTTATGCTATAGGGGGCAAACGAGCAAACGAATCGCCTGATGGTAAGCGATTAACGTCATCCATGGACACCCGCAACACCAGAGGTGTCGCAAGTGCGTTGCCGGCCTTTAAGGTACGCTCTTTTCTTGAAGGTTTGAAGGTCGTATCGGTCCGGAAACACCGCTGGCGACAGTTCGTTCCACAGTTTAGCTGTGCGAGGCAGGAAGTTTCGGGAAAAGCGCACAGTTGAGGACTGCCAACCATCTAAATGGTGAGAGTGGAAATATTGTCGCGTAGGGCGATGGCGGAAAGAAGCGGCAGGGATTAATCCGAACAATTCCTCGGAACACTCCCCATAATACATGCGATAGAAAATGCAGAGTGAGGCCACATCTCTACGCAGCGCCAAGGGATCAAGCCGATCAGAAATACGTTGGCAGTTGACAATTCGAGCTGCTCTCCGTTGGATGCGGTCTAGAGGAAGAAGCTGGTACTTAGATGCCCCTGCCCAAAGATGAGAGCAGTATTCCATATGCGGGCGAACCTGCGCCTTATAAAGCTGTAGGCGATGGGCCGGCGTGAAATACTGCCTCGATTTATTGAGCACACCGAGCTTCTTCGAGGCCAATTTGGCCTTACCCTCTAGGTGGCCGCGGAACTGGACTTCACTCGAGATGTCAACGCCAAGGGTTCCAATACTGGCTGTGGCAGATAGGGGAGTGCTCTCAAAACGAGGTGACGCGACAAACGGAAGTTTTTTCGCGGTGAACGCGCAAACCTGTGTCTTTGTAGGGTTAAAACGGACCAAATTAAGTCGACCCCAATCTGAGACTTCTTTTAGGGAGGTCTCAATTTCGGACACAAGTTTGTTCCGGCTCTCAATGACGTTTTCCCGGGAAATATTGGCGCGGCCGGTGTAAGAGGCACCACCCGTACTATCATCAGCATAACAATGAATGCTGCTATTTTGCAACATGTCATTGATATGCAGGAGGAATAGCGTGGGTAGCGTGGGCACACAGCCTTGAGGGACACCAGCATTCACAGACATTGAGTCTGAGCATTCACCGTCAACTACGACCTTAATGCTTCTGTCTGCTAGAAAACTGCTGACCCATTCGCATAATTTCCCGGGAGCCCATAGGATGGAAGTTTCGAAAGAAGTGCTTTGTGCCAAACGCGATCGAAGGCCTTCGCTACATCCAAACTAACTGCCAGTGCCTCACCTTTAGTCTCTATCGCCTGTGCCCAGCAATATGTCAGGTAAACTAAAAGATCACCAGCCGAACGACCCCTACGGAAACCGTATTGTTGGTCACTCAGCAGCTGGTGATCCTCTAGGTACCAGAGGAGCTGACGGTTGATGATGGACTCCATAATCTTAGAGAAAAGGGAGGTTATAGCTATCGGCCTGTAGTCGGATGGATTTGAGCGGTCGCCTTTTTTAGGGATCGGGTGCACCAAAGCTGACTTTCACGAAGTCGGGACTACGCCAGAAGAGTAGGAGAGCCGAAAAAGACGCGTTAAGACCGGCGCCAACTCAGGAGCACACATCTTGAGAACAATCGCAGGGATTCCATCAGGCCCACTTATGGGTGTCGAGGGAGTGAAGAGCCTTACGCACAAAGCTTTGGCGGAACTGTACATCTGGCATACAGCTCTCGCACCGCGGTATAGTCGGCGGCGCTTGTCCCCCGTCATCCAAAGTCGAGTTGGACGCAAAAAGCTTACCCAGTAGATCGGCTTTGTCTTTTGCGTCGTGGGCCAACGAATCATTTCCCGTGTGCAGAGGTGGAAAAGACGGCGTGCAGAAATTCCCCTGGATAGCTTTAGCAAGAGACCAGAACGCACGAGTTCCCGAGGGGAGACGCTCTAGTTTCTCGCCAATCCTACCAATGTGCAACGACTTTGCTCTGGCAATGGCTCTTTTGAAGGACCTGGAGGCAAAGTTAAACTCCTTTTTTAAAGCGCTGGTCTTTACATCCTGTACCGCCGCTGCATTTACCCAGGCTTGGTAGCACTCCAGCTTTCGGCGAGACGCCTTTTTGCAGGAGCGATCAAACCAAGGCTGGGTTTTGCCACCAACAGGTACCGCAGAGGATGGAACGAAAAGTTCCATTCCCTGAAGCACCACGTCAGCAACAGAGTCAGCAGCGATATCAGGATCATCCGGCGTGAAGCAAACCTGCCCCCACGGGTAAGACGCAAAGATCACCCGCATCCCGTCCCAGTCTGCTGACTTATAGTGCCACACACGGCGGCTACAAGCAACTCGCCGACGCGGCGGGCACGTGAGAGGCACTGTACTCCGGATGAGGCAATGATCCGAGGAACCGAGAGGGGCTGCAACGGATACATCATAGCCAACCGGGTGAGAAGTCAGTCGTTAGTCTTGTTACGTGTTGTGTTGTACTGCTGAAGTAATGTGCTTAAGCATTTGTTGTTGTCTAAACATCGATTTTAAATGCATTGTATTGATATTCAAATGTGTGTCTAATATGAGTATTTTGGACTTTTGGGCTTTATACTTGGCTTCCATTTTTATAAATGACCAGTTAGAAAAATGTACGTTTTAAACTACCATACCTTAATTACAATGAAACAGACATATATTATTGTTTATTCTAATTGTAGGCACAGTCGCCTTCAGTTATAGGTACTTATAGGAGCGGACACGACCCGTTTATTCTGATGGTGACTGTACGACTTTTCAATAACTTTATATTTTTGAGGTGGTTATCATTCTTTATATAATTAATCCATAAAGCCCAGTTGCACCACCCGGGTTAATAGAAATAGGTACCGACAATTCTACGCAGTCTTCAGCAGCAGGGTCAGCAGCGTAAAGAAGAGCTATTTGATGTGAAATAAGTGAGTAGTATATAAAATAATAATATCGTAGATATAGGGGCACAAAAGACATCTAAAATAAAACGAATACTAAATACAATTGAACTATCCTAAAACTTAAAATAAACCTACAACTTTAAAATAGAATAACCCCTCGATCAATTGTATATTGACTTTATACACGGCTTCAACTAGCTACTAAGTAGTTTCACTTTAATGATTAAATATGTCATGGGTGATTCCCGAGGTAGGTATCGGTTACAGATATTTCTAACTTTTCTCCTTGACTTGTCTAGTACTAAGTTACTGAATCCGCTTCACACACTTCTTGTTCTGCTAATTACCTAGCTTGTGCCTACTTTAATATTTAATTATTTATTATTTCCTTGCGGTAACTAAACTCTGGAATAAGCTGTCGCCAGCGGTATTTCCGGACCGAAATGACATTATAAAAAGAACGTACTCGGGCCGTTTGAATTTTTTACTCACAATTAAACACGATTTTTTCGATTTCTATGATTTTTGATTTGAGTGAAATGATAACGAAAAAAATTATTTAAAAAAAAACAACATTAAGTAAATAATTGGATAGTTCGTTTCATGTAAGTAACGTATATTTCTTTTCAGTAGTTTTCTAGAAAACACAGTGACCCCCTTTTCAGCGAAGACAACTTTCCGTTTTGCCATTATGTCACGGTGTTTTGAGTTACATAATGTAGGTAAGTTTAAGGTTACTAATCCGGGAAGTGACTAGAAAACTTTACTGATAAGGTAAACTAAAATTTCGGGCATTTACCTGCTATATAAATGATAATATAAAAAAAAAAGAGAACGACCCACACCCGTCTCATAGGCCCACAGCGAAAATGTAACCCCGCAGGTGTTAATATTGTCCATGGCTGGCGATATTCGCTTACCATCAGGCAATACGTCTACTAATTTTTCTCCTTTTGCATGAAAAACAATACTTTGCTCTACCGCCAATGTAACATTTGTCACAATTTGATCTTTATATAATCCATGAGCGGGTTAAAAACCTCTATGATGGTTGTAAAAACTCTAATGTGCCAAGTCGATAATTCAATGTTCAAATAAACCTCACTACAAGGTTGGAGTAACATCTTAGTAACAGTTACATGGATACGAGTACAATGTCAACTTTATTACACTTAGCATGTTCTTTCGCTATTATTGACGAGCTGGTGGTAATGGCATACGTGTTAGTTTATATGGCTGGACACGTGCGTCTGTCTGCCATATTATTAAGTTAGACAGCGTCTAAAAGTGCTAAATAACTTAATTGAACACTTTTTTGATGAAACCTAATTTATGACTCTTATCACGTTGAGGCGTTTTCCTGCTAATTTTGTCCATATTACGTTGATTGTATTGAAGATGAAAAGGAATAAACCGGTCAAGTGCGAGCCGGACTCACGAACGAAGGGAGCCGTACCATTATATGTAAAAATCGGCCAAGTGCGAGTCGCACTCACGCACAGAGAGTTCCGTACTAACTTTATGTTGCAACTACACCTGGAAGTAGATATTTGACGTCAGCCACATGTATCGACATTCGACAGATTGGGTTAGTCGTTTCTACGGCATGGAGTTAGTATGCGAGTTTGTTTCGCCTTGACATTTTTTTAATGACGTAAACCATTTTTTTTACTTTAGTTAAAGGACAGTCCTTTTAGCGTGATAAAACATAAATTTATAGAAAAAAAAAACAATAGAAGTTGGATTTTCAAGTTTTGTTCCGGAAAGCTTTTTTATTTAAAAAAAATTAATGGAGTTACGGTCAATGTTATATTTTTTCTGTTATGTTTATGATAATATTAAGGTATTGTAAAAAATCTTATTTTTCCCTTCATAAGCTTCGGAGATAAGGCCCCCCCTTACTGTTGGTATTTTTTTCACATTTTCGTTTATAAAAATTGTTTTAGAATGTGCAAATCAAGTCCTTTTAAATGATGCCCCACATGACCCAGTAATTAAACTTTTAATTTTTGCCCCCTCTTTAATCGGGCATTTTTCAAAGAAAATAATAGTACATTACATACCAAGGCCGTTTAAGTGGGAAATTTACCATTTACCGGCCGAGGTTTGTATACTATTTTTCAGCCCGACGGAGCCGGCAGGCGGCAATTTAGTTTTGCGTAAAGTGGCGCTTACCGGCCGGAGGACTGAAAATTATAATATGTAATAAATCTTCTTTCAATGTGTCTGCGTTAACTATGTTTATAACGATTCCAAATTCCAAATCGGTAGCTTAAGTAATTCTCGAGATATTTAACCATGTGACAGACAGACAGACAGACTGAGTCGCACCATAAGGTCGCACAAATATTTGAACATGCATCTACTGTCAAAGCGTTAGAGTGCATGTTCTGATATTCTGTTCCGATATATCTGATGGCGACTATGCAAGAGGATCATATCAATAGCACAAGCACAAGAGTGCTACGTCACCCTGTCACCCAATAAGACAATGGCAGTCAGTTTTTCTCGACCGCGAGAAACTGCCGTAGTATTCTTGAAGTTACATGTACACTTTTGACTTTGACTTGGACCGGTAGAGTGAACGAAGTTCACTAGACATTAGCTCAACTATAACAATGGTAATAGGTTAGGTAGGTTACACGATATCTGTACTTTTCTAATTAGTAGATAACGTGCCGTAAAGTACGAAATGTCTCAGATCTCGTGTAATTGTCGTCCAAAGAGATGCTGAGTTCAACAAACATGTAATCTGAGGATTTCTTAATTACTGGCTAAGGTTTGTAGACAAAATTTCTGCTTGATGCTGTCGGTAAGCGTTCAATTTGGTTAGCGGCCTGCAATTTCCTGCTTGCCGGTCGGAGGGAAGAAATTGTAGTTTACGTAGTATTGTAGGGTCCTGCGGGAACATTTTTCAAACGTCACTTTGACTATTCTCTCATACTGACACAGGACCCAGGCATGAGTAGTGCCGCCTGGTGAGTGACAATACGGTAGCTTCCATTGAGTCTCACGATAGGGATTGATAGTTTTAAATGTTTCATATACATCTTATAGCTAGGTTCTGATTCTAAAATGATTCTAAATTTGTCAATTTTTTTTTCAAAATTATGTCTGATGATGGGTTCCGTAAGCAATTGAGGGAAATTCTCAAATTTGAAAGGCACATACATAATGATGTGGATATTTTCTTAAGACACTCGATCACTTCTTAAACTACCGATTCGGTAGAGTGGACCTGATGATGAAGACCAGGGATGGCATATTGAAACAGCTCGATAATTTCTAGCTCTGTCATCCAATTTAAGACATTGTTCTTTTGTTTGTGACCTTGGAGGTCTACGTGGTAGTCCCATTTGATTTTACTTGAGATCTAATGATGGAAGCCATGAGACATTGAAAAAGCTCCTCACTTTTCAATGTACTCGTATGGTGAATTGAATATTTTTGAAGGGAACTGGTTAACTCAAACTAATTTTTAACTTAACTTTTGCTAGGAAGGCTAATTGAAGTCGGTTTTTTTTAATTACTGTATATGGTGGCCAGTTACTGGCAATTTACCCGACTAATTTAATAAAAAATCGATTGCACAGAATAAAACAATTACCTATTATTTTGTTTTATCGGCAATTATCTTGACATCAATTCATCACAGTGACTTTTAGCATATAATCTAAATATTTGCCCAAACTGGTTTATTTGCATCGTACGATTTGTGTGTCCATTTTGTTAGTATTACGTAACGCACTGCCCTCAACCGTGAGACGCGATCAATGCCACATCATGTTAATTTATTGAGTAATCATAATACAAAAGAGTAACATTTACATTGCCGACGAGCTAGAGTTTACTTTTCCTCGCGTTTCTATACGTGCTGTACAATGTTTGATGAGAAAGACGTTATTAGTATTGGAGTGATAATCTTGCATGATTTAACGAAACAATTTAAGTAGCTTTTCACATAGTTTTCGTGCATTTAAGTAAACAAGACGAGCTTTTAAATAAGTAATTATTTAATTAAATTTGCCTGAGTGAGTGAAAATTTTGCCGTAAATTGAACCTACGTTCAATGGCTTTTGATAATAGATATTTATACACGGTGTTTCAAATAACACTAAAAACCTGAAAACAGTTTGTTCGGAATCGAAAGTAGAATCAATATATATTCATGGTTTTTTTTTTGTATTATTAGTTATTTTTTGCGTGCCCAGTCAACAAATTCGTAATACAACATTATGCATATTGCATTGCTAAAGGTTGTATACCTTTTTCAGTATTTAGGGGTATTCTGGTAATAATGGCTGGTTACTCGGACGATTATTCTTTCCGCTACGAGTTTGACGTTGTTCATTGCATTCATATTTTTTTCATGGCGTTTAGATATACGAATGTGCAATATTGTGAAATGGTAAGAACGCTAGCATGCTGCAATGACAATTTCAACTTAGCGGTAAGGCGTTATCATGAGAAGTTTGGTGTCGGCGCCGTGACGAATGCCACCATGGCCGCAGCTACTCAACAGCTTCGGGACTACGATTCTTTTCGACCATCTATGGCCAGAGAAAGCCTAGGCATGTTGAAGTGAACCCTGCTTTCGAAGAGGCCGTCTTAGAGTATGTTCGCGTTAATCCGACGGCTAGCACACGACCTTTTTTTTATGCTATAGGTGGCAAACGAGCAAACGAATCGCCTGATGGTAAGCGATTAACGTCGTCCATGGACACCCGCAACACCAGAGGTGTCGCAAGTGCGTTGCCGGCGTTTAAGGTGGGAGTACGCTCTTTTCTTGAAGGTTTGAAGGTCGTATCGGTCCGGAAACACCGCTGGCGACAGTTCGTTCCACAGTTTAGCTGTGCGAGGTAGGAAGTTTCGGGAAAAGTGCACAGTTGAGGACTGCCAACCATCTAAATGGTGAGAGTGGAAATATTGTCGCGTAGGGCGATGGCGGAAAGAAGTGGCAGGGATTAATCCGAACAATTCCTCGGAACACTCCCCATAATACATGCGATAGAAAATGCAGAGTGAGGCCACATCTCTACGCAGCGCCAAGGGGTCAAGCCGATCAGAAATACGTTGGCAGTTGACAATTCGAGCTGCTCTCCGTTGGATGCGGTCTAGAGGAAGAAGCTGGTACTTTGATGCCCCTGCCCAAAGATGAGAGCAGTATTCCATATGCGGGTGAACCTGCGCCTTATAAAGCTGTAGGCGATGGGCCGGCGTGAAATACTGCCTCGATCTATTGAGCACACCGAGCTTCTTCGAGGCCAATTTGGCCTTACCCTCTAGGTGGCCGCGGAACTGGACTTCACTCGAGATGTCAACGCCAAGGATTCCAATACTGGCTGTGGCAGATAGGGGAGTGCTCTCAAAACGAGGTGACGCGACGAACGGAAGTTTTTTTGCGGTGAACGCGCAAACCTGTGTCTTTGTAGGGTTAAAACGGACCAAATTAAGTCGACCCCAATCTGAGACTTCTTTTAGGGAGGTCTCAATTTCGGACCTGCTGTTCCAATATCATATATTTTACAAAAAGAAAAGATAGTAGGTAATAAACAGGAAAATAATACAAATACATCACGTAAGTACATACATACACAGTAAGTAAGACTGGGACGTTAGATCAATGAAGAAGAGGATGGATTGGGTAGGGCTGCGCCGTCGTTTAAGCCGAAAAAGTTTCGGAAAGATTTGTATTTGTACCATGTACTCAGGATACACATGCTTGTAGCACGGATTACGGATATTAAAATTTTCGATCTAAGCCAGCCCATTACCAGACTGAGGGATCTATCCCACCGTTCGGCGATGGCTTCACTAAGATGTTTCACGAAAGCAGACATTTGTGGTGCGAAGCTTAGATTCCATCAACGGATGTTACAATGGGAGTAAATGTCGCATATCGTTTTTCACATGCGTTCAGATATTTTAGTTTTTTTTCCTCTTCGGCGGATTTAAGTATGCCTGCTACCGGGCGTGAGATATGAGAGGGAGCGTCAGTGTCTACGACACGGATATCAAATAACGCCTCCCTCTGTGCATCCCAAACGCCGCGGCAGCAAAGGTCTCCCCGATGTCCGCAGTCGCCTTCGGCGATGATGGGTTCATTGACCACATTTCCCCAAGCGTGCTGGCGTAGCTCACAAAATAAATCTCTTATTTCATTGTGACGACGTGTAATTGATGCACCAGTTTTGCAACAGAGAGCGTGGTCGACGTCGAAATTATCGTTGCCGCAGCCATCACACGATTTGGGTATGGAGACAGGTGTTCTGTGGTATCTTAGAGCCGGTGCATCTCTGAATTCAAATAGGGATAGATCAAAATGGTCTTTCCTAGTCGGGATGATTGAAAGCCAAGTAGAAGATTTTGTTTTAGTTTTCGTGAAATTTTAACGTTTGATTGCTCGTTTTTTGTTGAATGAAAGTTTCTCTAGAATAGAGTCCAATGGTAAATCATCTTGAGAATTCTTCTATTTTCCAGCATTCTTTTCTTATATCTCTGAGGGAAATGTGTTGTTGAGTGAGGTCCAAATCGTTATTTTTAATTAAGGCGGATGAGAGGGTTGTACATCCTTTTTTGGAGGTTTCATAATTTAAGTTTGTCATTTTAGAAAGTGCGGGAATGACTAGACTACCTTTGTGAACAGGTAAAGATAATAAGTCGGCTTCTAGCGAAGAAATGTCTCCTCCTAGTAGATTTGGTAGAAAACTGGCACGTAATTTGTTTGTTATAGGTTCAAATGATTGATAAGCATTTTCTAATACTCTTAATAGAAAAATTCATTTGAATTGGGCAGCTTTAGTGAGAACGGTGTAGGCAACTTGTGGTGAGTCTTTGCAAATATCAGAGAGTTTTTCTATTGTAAAAGTCCAATTTTCGATTCTATTGTTTACAAAGTTTTCTTTACCTTCACCAATATTATGGTAACGTGGTTGTCATTGTCGTTTACGATTAGGTAGGACTTTTATCTTGAGGGAAGTAGCCGTATGCAGGGCCTAATTAGCAAAGCTTATCCCACCATTGTCTTAAGTTTTTAAAGGTTCCTTGAGCTGGTACGAGGATGACTCCTCTAGTCATCCTCGTACCAGCATTGGGTATAATTGATGGTGCTGATTTAAGTTGGTTTATTATGGGGAGTGTTGCGAAGGCATTTAACGGCATGGCGAGTGGCGGGTCACGGATTATAAGTTAAACATTACATTGTTTTATAACATTTTTCACTGTAAGAATGTATGCATTAGTTGTCTAATCAGGGTTAATACGGTCATTGAATTCTACTGAAGCCAATTATTAATACAAAACCATTGTGAAAATTCAAGTCACGTTATTAAAATACACGTTAGTAAAAGTTAATCTGCACTCGAAGCGTTTTAATTTCACTGATTATCTTCGTTGGTTGGCGGTTAACACATTTGATTTTTATTGATAATGCATAAATGGCGTTTGCACTAAATATATCGGAACGGACGAAATAATAAGTTCCGTTTCCATACATTTCTGTTTCATTTACAGCGTTTCCACGTATTGAAAATAACAGTAGCACTGCAGTAAGCGCCACTAAAATCTAAAATATTATAATGATCAAAGGTAATATTACAACAGTGTAAAAACAATGGGTGAATATTGTCTATTATTACCATACTACAGATGTCCAACGCGTTTTTACAAAAACTAATTACTTCTTCTCAAAAGGTCGTAAGTGTCGCGGACACACCCTTTTTTTACTTGTTATTTCCATAACAACAAAAAAAACATATTTTGAAGGTCAGGAGTTCAGGACACTATGGATTAATATTTAACATTCGTATTGTGATTCAAAACTATTGTTTTTTTTTAAATATACAAACCTACATACCTAAATTGCCTACTGCAGCTAAAAGGTGTATGCGTGTGTTAAAAAACCGTTAATAATTGTTAGTAAACCATGCCTCCAGGTGTTATATGGTAATCAAAGTGTCACTAAATAATGACAAAGTGACGTAATCCACGATTGAGATTAATCTTTATGACATCTTGATGGCCGATTTTGCGATAGTATGATGATGTCATCCGCAACTTGTCAAATTTTGCTATTCGAAGTGAATTAATTTACAGAAAGATGACGTGTCTATAAAATAAATTTCTTGAAATCACCGATAAATACAAAACTGGCCATTTGGACTTCTAATAGTCTGCTCCAACACCTACTAACACCGACGACATGAAAAAAAATGAAATGCAAATAAAAAAGGCAAAATAAATATAAAAACATTTATTTCTTGTAACAACTGTCGCCTGCTCTTCGCTAATACTTAACGGTCTGTACATATCACATATTTTACCCCTTAAAATCTTCAACTTCACAATTTTTGAAGATCAGAAAGATTTCAGTATTAAAATATGCCTGCGGTTCTCACAGAACCAATTAGAACACTCTATATTACCTATAAATCGTTCCGAAAATCTTAAAATTAATCAGTCGAGTAACAAAACGTCACAATCTCATAATAATTTAAAAATACTGCTATTAGTATGTCTAAAGGTTATAAAGTTTCATAGGTACACAGTGCCAAATCTGAACCCACTTGATTTGGGTTGAGTGAAAAGATTTGAAGCAGATTTGAATAAGCTAATAAAAGGTCTGTAAGTAGAAGTTTGGGTTTCTGGTTGGTAATAAGTAGGTTGCTGGTACTGGTACTGGTATTGGTTGCTGAATTGGTTGCTGAACTGGTTGCTGTACTGATTGCTGAATTGATAGTTGTAATCGCCAGTGTTGCCAGTACTGTCTGGGATGACGTTGACGTTGTCGACCGTTTGGTAACTCGAAGATGCAGTGAAACTGCTGGTTGCTGTAAACAAAAATATATTAAATTAGTCAATTGAAAAGGATATCAAATTGCATAGTAAGCGACGGTTGATTTGAATCAGCACCAAATCTTAACGGTAGTATTATTATCTTAATAAAAATGAAATGGGCAGCAGATATGAGATATGTATATCAACTTTACAGGTTGAAATCAAAAAGGCATTCTTAAAAAAAGGACTACAAGTGTTATATAATATCAATTATCATAGTTAAACAATATGTAATGCTTACCGCATAAACCAGAATATTTTCTGGAGTCCGCAAGCCCGAAGGTGCTGCAAGAAGGGTATCCCTTCTCATAGGGGTTGGCTCCGATCACGTTGCCCCCGGGTCCGTAGTTGCAGACGTACAACTTGGTGTAGCCTCGTAATGTGTCATAGTAGAACGTGAACCCACAGCCGACGTGCGATGTCTCGCCCCATACCAACTGTTGACAAAAGAGAAGGAAATTAATAAGGTCATGATAATAGGACATTATGAAGTTGAGCAAATCTTTTAATAGTGTTTAAATCTGTTTTAGTATTCGTGTAATTGTATTGATTAATTCCTTTTTTATATTATTTTCAACTTTGAACAATAATTTATTCTCTATTCTATTCTTTTTTGTGCATTTCCTACTTAAACTGCTACGACTGATAGGACTAGCTGATGATTGTCGTTAAAGCTCAAAAGCGTTCTCATCAAATCCGATTTTTTTTTCAATCTCGGAAATTAATGTTTGAATATAAGTAAGATAGTAATTTATTACTATAAGTATGCAAAAATTCAAGTGTGTTACATTAAACTTGTATTAGATTACATACAGAGCTACGACTATGATATCTAGAAAAATATGTACCTGTGAGTAATGTCCGGTCCCATGGCCGCCACTGATAGGCTGGAATCCGTAGATTTGGACTTCATCGTACCAGGCCTTGATCTGCCTCATAAAGTCGGGCTGGGAATCCTTTGGCTCGCTTGGGGGACGAGTTGTCCAGGTGGCTGCGAGGTTCTGTCCCACTGGGAATCGGCCGACGTCGCGCTGCGCGGCGCGGTCGTGCGCGGGGGTGCATTGGTCAGCCCAACGTTGTGCGGTTGCTGCTAACTCTTCATCCCATACCTGAGAAAAAAAAATACCTTTATTTACTTCTGAAAACTTAATTGACAATGTAATTCGGATAGGTAGAGATCCAATCCAGAATGTATGTGTTTATCTTACAAATATTTGTATGGGGATACAGGGATTCAGAGTCGCGGTTTAACTGTTTTTTTGGCGCCTACGCACATAAAAGTCGTTGGTATTCAGGTAAATCGCCAGTGACGATACCATAAGACCTGTGTAACTGCATTTCAACGTTAATTTTAGTACAGGGCATCGAACTTTGCAAACTGTGTGACTCAGTAAATATTCAAATTTGGGTCGACTGTGAAATGGTTGTGTATTATTTCTTAATCGCAGACAATTTATTATCAACGGTTACGGTTTCTGGTGACTTTATAAATTTGCATTTTTATACAATATTTTTTAACTCTAGTTTGGACATGTGTAAGGTCCAAATATGATTAAATCTAGTTGAAGAGATCGCGATTTTTTACTGAGCAAAGTTATTTTTGTAACGGAATGTTTGCAATTAGTTTACTATTGGGAGTACGAGATAATATTGTTACTACAAACCCCTGCTAATCTTTCGTACTACATCGTTGCCCCCTTTTAGAAGAACCATACATTATATCCCGTCAAAGCAATACACAAAATGTATCATTATCATAAAAACTTACCATTTCCATCATATTAGCTGCTGGCGGCTGGCTGGAGACCTGCCCCAATGCGATGCTCTGTCGAAGGCGGTTGTGCGCGTCCACGATGCTCTGCTTCTCGAGTGCCGACAACCCACCGGACGCTAAACAAAACACATCTCATTAATAACAAGCTTAATCCTTTATAACCAGTGTGCAGACCGGTACACGATAGATTATCAGGATCCTATATATTTTCAATATATGTCACATAATGACTCAGATTTATCTGATTTATTGTTACCGGTGCGTGTTAACACAGGTGTCTATCAATAAATTTTTATGATCTCAGCCCATACGAGTATGCTAATAAAGTCGACATTTGGTAGAATTCGTCCGAATATCGTAGACTGGGTGGCGGCGGGAGATTTTATTACATCTATGACTGCAAAATGACTTTGACTTTTCCATAAATATCTAATGATGAAATGTCAAGATAGATAAGGTTAAGGAAATGAGATATGAACTCAAAGTTGTTATATTACATCATTGTTTATCACTGCTTCCTATTGTTTATTTTTTAAACAGTTTTTAATTCATTAATCCGGTTGACGCATTTATAAGTAGTTCTGTGCCATAGTTTGAATTTTTATCGGTCAATTAATTTAAAGTTATTTACGGTTGTTAAATAATAGCATCATAATCCATAATTGTGTGAACAATAAATTCAGTTTTTAGGTTTACTTCAGTTTCAGGTTTACTAAAAGGCTCTTAATAATTAAATATTAATTTTACTATCTTCATTATCATCCTCGCATTATATTAACTAGTCAGCTACAAAAAAAAATGGTAAAAAGTGAAGGTAAAAACACTTACTTATCATCTGCTTTCCAGCGCCGCAACCCTCTGTCGTTGCAAGGAGCCCTCCCAAAACAAACAACACTAAGGACATCATATTGAATTATTAAAGTTTTTTTTCACCACACTTAACTTTGAGATTCGTAACTAAAATTCACTGGTTATTTACGAAACTTCAATTTGCCGTGATCCGTAGCACTATGTGCTGCGCGCTCTACGGTCTTCAGCGGTATGCGGTGATGCGGTGGAGACGGTTTCTTAAGTACCATCGCCGGGTACCTATGCGGTACGGCCGCGCCGCGGGCGACCGCTTGTTGGCTTTTCACGAGCCGCACTTTTCAGGGGTATGCTCTAGCTGTCTAGTTGTGTGATTTTTTCTCTACTTGAGACGGATACTTTGTTATTTACTTGGACGGTCGATTCGGTTTGCCTGAAAACTAACAAACTTTTATTAAAGTTGCTGCAGTTTTAATTTTCTTACTTTTTCTTTTCTACTAGTGATGTTAAAAAAATTTTGGTCGTTTTTTCGGAATTTTGTTCTAAAATATAGCTTTTCATTTGGAATTATTATTAATTAAAATATTGTTAGTTTTTTTTACATAGTTTAGTGTTACTTTGAAGTAATGTTATAGTCTCTTTTCTATCTATTACTTTTCTTACTCATACATGAAAAAGTTCCTAGTTGTTAAATTTATTGCATTGATTTTTTGTATTTCATGTATGTCGATATTTAATGAATCTTAGTTTTTAATGACATTGGTTTTACAGTAAAGATTTATTTATTCATAAACTACAAAAGAGAAAAAAATTAAAATTAGACTAACACATTCACTAACTTTTAAACAAGATACGAAATACAACTGGGTGCACAGTGGAACTAACATAAATATTTTTTACACTTGAATTTTTTGAAATTAAACAGGTTTTTACAAATTTATTAAATGAAATTAACTAAACATGATTTGATTTGATTATAATTTGGTGTGAATAACTAGAATATTGAAATCAGAACTCGACTATTCCGTGTCCATGTACCGTCGACCAAAAACTAAAGGAAAGGTTACACGGCCGTCGGCAAGCGAGTTTTTATCCGCAGTTAATAATTTAAACCTCATTACGTTGCACCCGCAGTTGTCAATGTAATCGAGTTCTTGTGATGTATCCGCGGCCAGCGAAAATATGCCGACAGATATTGACCGCCAGGCCAGTTTTGACTTCAAAAATCTTATCATAATATTTTCGAATATTTTATATTAAAAAAAAAATATATCGCCTTCACATTAAGATTTAATACTCGTATATTTGATATACACATAGAGGTACTTAAACTAGAAAAACTATTCTGAACATGCGTAAGAAAAAAAAAGTAAAGTCCTTTTTTTACCATTTTTAGGCACTTGGATATTTAGTACAAGTTAATGGGGTCTATCTTTTATTGAGGTATTGAGGCCTATCTTTTATATCGAGTCAGGCAAGTAGCACATAATATTTAGCATATTAAGATGAGATTTTAGAAGTTGGAACTGACCCTCACAACGGAAGTAGTGTTTAACCAAAAATTATAGGTGGCTTGGAAACAAGGAAAATAATAATATTATGTCGATAATCACCCGTTTTGTGTCAGAGGCTACTCAATCTTTATGACCTTTTTGATTAAAGGTTAACACATTTACAAACGTGATGTGTGGTCCATTGTTAAAATAGTAAAACTCAAGGTCTCGCAATGACTGAATGAAGTTGTAATTTTGGGTATATTATGCAGGTTTTGTTGTAAAGAAAGTTGATTATAAAGTAATAAGCTAGTTTGATGTACAAAAAAGATAATTAATTTAAACCTTTTTTGTATAAAAGCTCTTAAAATTAAATTACTTATTAATAAAAAAAGTCCGTTTATGCTAAGTTTTCTAGATTTTGATAGCACAGACTGTGGAAGTGTTAATACGTCATAATTTCATAGAAGTTTGACGTTTAAAATAACAATTTAAAGTTTGACAGCTAATTTGCTTGGAAAATATAACATAGTTTGACTCTAATATCTTTAGTGTTATAAAACTATTTTATGAATATTTGTTCAATTAAATCCCAATATCACGAAATCAATGATTCTCGGTGTTACATGCTACATTATTCATATAAGTAAGTCAGAAAACGGCATAATTATGAATGAGAGTAGTTGTGGGGGAAGCATCTTTTGTGCAAAACCCTTGGTGAGCAAATCCGACTCGCGCTTGTTTTTTTTATATATTGGGATTTATATAGAAAAAGAGATTAAAAAAAGAGGTAAGTGTCTAAATCTAAATCTCTCACACCATAACATTCAATATTCTATGAATACTGAAGTCTGCATGTGACTGTTACCATCGTTAAAAATATAAAACCAACGGATACCTAACGAAGAAATGGTGAGAAAATAGTAGGTAACTAAGAGGTGACAACAAGTCTGTTGCCAACCAACAAGCCGGTTTGCTCGACACCTGGGGTGATTCTACACTCATCTACATATTAATGACTTATGTTTGATCGAGTTTTATATCCCTGATCACTACCTCTGTAGGGTTAGCCAATTATTTTACCCATAACGAAAAGATCAAGAAACTCTAGTCAAGTTCAAGTTTACAGATGTGGCCGTCAAATTAAATAAATGGATGTCTTAAAATGATTTGATTTAATGTTATATAATAGTTATTTTAGGAGCAACTGTTAATATCTAACTTAATTTTTTGTGGGAAGGTTTTTAATGGATGAAATGGCGGTTGCAAAATCAAAACCAGTTTTTTGGGCTATAATATCGTGTGCTACTTTCAGTATCAAGTGTATGTTCATAATCAATTTGTATTTTAAGAATACGATAATGTTTTAAATGTAGGTACAAGTGAGACATTAAGATATATTAAGCATTAGCTATTTAATACAACAATGCTATTTGAGTAACGTACGACCTATTTGCTTAACGTACATTAACCATCGACGTTACGTAGTTAACACCATACAATGTAATGTTTGTTACATCAAAGCTAGCCCGTACCAAAAACAATGGCCATATTTTTTTAGTCTTCCCCTATTTTTTTTCTAATGGAAGAAAAAAGTGTACATTTAAGTACCTATGATAAAAATATTTTTTCCTTAATAACTAATCAACTTTATTCTCAATCAACTATTTCTTGTTACTAGTTGTCATGGTTACGGTCTATCGGTCAATTTTAAAAACACGTTTTTGTAGCATTAAAATTCACAAAACATGTTTTTATTTGAAGTTATATTCCCTTTACATAATTGGCCATCTACTAAACATGTCAGGAGAGGAGAACACACTAAAACGTTTCTTCGAACAAGCTGCATTTGTCCCCTGGCTGACGGGACAGAAACACGACATGAAATATTTGATTCGCACATAAAAAGTATGTAGGTACATATGGCGGATTTAATATATGAGTTGTATTTATCTGCATCTACTTATTATTATATAATTAAGTACCGTCATCTAGTACCCGAAACACAAGACTTATTGAGTTAACTGCAGGACTAGGTCGATTTGTAAAATATTGCCCTGTAGTATTTATGATTTATTTATTTTAGAACTCTGTCGATATAGTAATCACTTAAATGTTACGTGGACATTCATTAATTTTTTATTTATAATTATGAAATTTAAAGGTACGGATTAAATTTTATTATTTTATTTCCTTTCATAAAGTGCCCTAAGAATAGACAACTAAGAAGGTCAGATTGATTAGCATGTTTTGCAGTCTAATTAGGCATTAAATATTATTTATTGTAACTCTTAAAATTTTTACACGGACCATTTTTATAATAGTTTCATACATTATAAAGTTCAATTTTACTATTTTTCAAGGTCATTGCCCTTCGACTACAGTTTTATCCGTTAGGTCAAACTTTCACATTATACCATAATATATGCAAAATTAGCTAACCTGCTTTAAAATATACTTTTTTTAATAAAACGGTTACCTACATTTAAATATTTCTTAGTTTTCGCTTGTCAAAGTATATTTTATTTAAGTACAAAAGACAAAAAATGGTAATGTAATTAATATTTTAAATAGGTAACGGTTAAAACTAACGTCTTTTTTTTCAATATTAGCGTGACATGTCAGCATGATCATGAATCAAAACATGTCACGCCAACAGTGATAAAAATACATGAGTTTTTTAACAATTGTTTTAATACCTCCTGGATTCTGGAGGTATATATTACGTATTATAAAGAAACGAGAATACTTTCGTAAATATGAATAAAATATATTTCAATCACAACCGTGAACTGCGAGACTACTACTGTCTCTTTTAAAGCTTTATATTCCAGTTTTGAACCACTCACTACGCTTGGCCTAAATTTTTGAATCTTTCGATTGCTCAGGTCTCTGTATAAGCACGGGGGTTAAACAACAATTTTGCCCTGTATGATAAATAACTTTTACTTGAGAACCTATTTTAAAATTATTTTTATGTCTTTACTCTTCTCTTCTATAGTTAAAATAAGATCCTTTCATTTCTCATTCTCTGAAAGGGGGTTGTTGTTTATCTATGAAGCGGGTGGAAAACGATGCATCGCGGCCCTAGGGTAGCAAACGAATATATTCCTTTTGATTCTCGACTTGAAAACACCAAGCAGAACAAAGTGTCAACAGCATTCTTAATTACTTACGCCATAAACAAATACACGGGTACAGTTTTTTCTTTCAAATTACTAAAATTTATGCTAGCGATTATCATATGTAAAGATCTGAATTCGTTAAATTATTTTGATTTTTCGGATCAAATTTAAAGTGTCTTATTGGTTCTATATAGTGGTAATAAAGAGGAATAAAGGTACAAAGTTTTTTTTAGCTATTGCATAGCTTCTATCGCGGGCCTTGAGCGCGGGGACCGAATCCAGAAATTCCGTAACGAAAAAAAACCTGACGCTCCCCACTCCGACGGACCGAAACCGACTTTATTCACTTTGTTACAAAGTTCTTTATCGGGGAAAGGATATATCTCCATACGAATGTCGCTAAGTGTCATATTCTATACAAAATATTGAGGACAGTAGCCCTTATTACCAGATATACGGCGATGTCAAACGTCAAAATAAACACTATTATTTTTTCCCGCCAGAATCAAATATGTTAAATCGATTTTGTAATCGATGCATAATATACTGGCTGGATCGAATTAAAGGCAAAAGGCGCCTAATTTTTTATTTAGACTGCGAATCGTTTTGTTTTTTTAATCGATATCTTAGTGCAAATGCAAAGTCGTACTAAGTACCATTTTAAATTTGTGAATTTAGCACGTTAGTGCACAACGGAATAAAGTGGAAATTTCATTGGCATAAGAAATATTAGTACCTACAAAGAAGTAGAGTATCGAAATATGCCTTTGTCTTGTTTATCAAATATTTTCTATTGGTATATTAGATTTGTTCCTTATTGTGATAATCACAAAGGTGACATTGCTGCGTGCTGTAAATATTGTTCGAAGACGATGATCACCGTATGTTGTTCGCCTATAAAAAAGCTCTCTTTCACTGCAGACGAAAATGTACCCAAATTTATTTTAAGTTTGTATTGTTCAGTAGTGTCATAAACAAACAGAAATTAAACTTAAGTACATATTTGTCACTACTGACGAAAGTGCACAAAAAATACATAACTGTGTTTTTAGGAAATTAGTTGAAAAGTGACCAATGTGCCGGGATCCATTAAATCTATGTAAATATGATATGTTTAATGCTGTCATAAATTTGATAATAAATAAAATCCCACTAATATTATAAGCGAAAAAATTTTAGAGGGTTTTTGAAAGTTGCAATAGAGTATTAAATTTAGTAAATTGGAAGTTGTATTTATGCAATGTGATTTAAAAATGTCGATAGCGTGATGTAAAACATTTGCAATTAATGCAAACTTCATACGTTTCAAATACTTTAAACGTGTACTAGTACGTGATTTCCCGTTTAAGAAGCATATTACGGTAAATTTAAGTTGATTAATTCCAACAGTTATTAATAATGTTCAAAAATCCAAAAAATATTTTAATTCAGGTACACTGGCGCCATCTATTTGCTTAGATATGAAGTAAGTGAATATGCCACGACAAATTCATGGTTTTATGGCAATATTTTGCTAATCAGCAGAACTTATTTTAAATAAAATTGTGCCACATTTAATACGTTTATCGGAAGAAATGGGCACAAAGGCATAAAAGGTACATTTTCCCGTTCATATTATGTTTATTACACTGCCATCTATATATTACACGTAGAACTACTTAAGAGCTGTAGGTATCTAACTGTTTCGTTCTAAGGAAACATACTAAGCCGCGAAGTCTTCTAGATTTGTTTGATGGCGCTGTTAACAGTTTAGTAGGTTTTGTCAAACAAAATCTATGAAATGAAATGGGTAACCTAATGGTATAAATTGAATATACTGAAAAATTAATCACAGCCAGTTACTTAAAAACTGAATTACATATAAAAAAAACCCAAACACAAGTCTTATTATAATAACCCGTATTTCGCCATTCTTGGTGCAAAAGAGCCCAGAACACTAGCGGCATTTCCATGCTGGATGGCTACGGACAACCTTGGATCGGGCTCCTCTCCCTTTTGTCTGAGTCGACGGCTTATGTCATGCAGAACAATTTGGGTTCCCCCAAAGCAGCCCGCAGTCTCCACTACCAAAGGTATGAACATGTATTGTATCCATGTCCTACAGATCTAAGTTGGTTATCCACGAATGTCATCTGATAATGTTAATGCTATAAGTTCATGAAAAGACAAGTTGCATGGATAGCGCGACGGTGATTGCTGTCAAATGTGAGTAACTGTATAGAATTATCAGAAATTTACACACAAATGTAACAATGTGTTGGCCTATTACGTAAGTATCCCGCTATCCGTTTGGGATCTTATCTTAGAAGGGAGCGCACACTAATGCCGCTTCGCCGCCGCTAAAGTTTCGGCAGAGGGCTCCTGCCACGTGGGAAGTGCGAGTAATATGGGTAGTCGAAAATGTGCTGACGCATGTAGCATCTCACACCAAACACCGCCCCGTCTCCCATAGCACCAGCGTCACTCCATCTTGCTATCACTGCGCCTAAACTCAGTGGCTCCAGAACGGAATGAACAGCCGCTGACTGACAGACCTCAGGACAATATCATTGAGGCTATAGTGACAGATACGCGGAATCCAACCACTACAAAGAAGGCAACTCAATGTATAATATGGCTAAGCTTAGATTTTTTCGTATGATTACTATACTAAAAAGGCTAAAAATTACTGAATATGCACAACTTGATGGATTAGGATGGCACTTATTACAGTTCTATCTATATGCCACTAATCGAACTAGGTATCGCCTATATCCTCCTTAAATTGATTTGATTAAAATTATTTTAACTTTGCGCAAAAACATTCTTAGATCATGTCGTTAGATTTAGATACATTTTACTTGGCATCTATTTTATTTTTGTTGTCAAGCAAACTGATGTTGCGTTAGTGAAGCAGTCACAAAACCAGAGCACGGTTTCTTCAATTAAATTTTGGACAAATTTCCATGCTATGCTAAATTGTAAAGATGAACTCTTATCTGTTACCATTTCAAAGTAAATTAAAAACGCTGAACGGATTAAGGTGAAATTTGGTATAGGGATGTTTTGACTCCTAGGAAAGGACAGGATAGTTTTTGTTACGGAAATCATCCTATATAGAGGTGCAAAGCGGAAAGAAAGCAAGTGAAATAGTCAATTCAATACTGTGCATTGCATTTTTTTACAGTAGTTTTGTTTTTATCTTATGTTGAGTAGGTACATGCGAATAAAGGCCTATGCCGAACCTATCATAGGATCGTCCTTGGATAAGACATATATACTTACCTACTACCTAATGAAAGTTTATATGCGCGACGTAATTATTTTGGTATCCTCGCAATGTTTTTCTTCACTGGGAAGTAAGTTGTAATCAGGTATCGAATGGCATTCCATGGGTTAAATTCAGTGAGCTTAAGACATTGTTTTAAACTGTGATCAAAAACACTCGGCCTTGATTACTTATTTAATTAAAAGATACGAGTAATTTATGTAAACTTGGACGTACTTTTTACCATATCTACAAAGTATTCCAACCACTGAAAGATTAATATGTGGTAGATACAAAGAGACATACAGCTGTACAAAAATGCTGCTGATTCGATTAAATGCGTAATCGGTATCGTATTGTGATAAGCAGAAAAAATTAACAAAAAATGTTTGTCAAAAAAACATTAAGTCCTATTTTTTCTAAATCAGATTACAATATTGATCACCAGCATTTTTGGTATATCCTGAATTATTAACGAGAAAAAATAATAACAGGTTACTGTAGTTGCAAGTTAGTTATTTGTTTTATACGGCCCCGGAATTTAATTAGCAATTTACAGTTCAAGTCAATTTGGTCTTTAATACTTATGCTAATAAAAATACACTACCAAACATTATAATACTACGCAGACGAAGTCGCGGGTAACAGCTAGTCACTAATAATGGTAACTTTGTAACTTTACTGTTAGAAATAAAACTGAAAAGGACCAATTCCCTTAAAAATACAAATAGCTCTTAAATGCTACAATTAACTTTTTTTTTACTAGTATAAATCTATCTTTCGCTCGACTAATATTTTGTGTAGCCGCCATCAGCTGCTTTTACGGCTGCTAAGCGAGTTTTCATTGAACTCACGAGGTTTTAAGAATAGTTCCCCCTAGCCTCCGTAGTATTAGTGTAGTAGTATTTGTTGATGAATATGTCCGCGTAAACTATTATTGCTTTTTCAACCGACTTCAATATTTCTAAAGGAGGAGGTTCTCAAATCGTCTGTTAAGTTATTGCATAGCTTCTATGGCGGGCCTTGAGCGCGGGGACCGAATCCAGAAATTCTGTAACGAAAAAACCTCACGCTCCCCACTCCGACGGACACGGAGGTGTGGCTTGAAGGCCGTGCATCGTCTAACGTCGTTAACGTCGTCGTTTCAGTTCGGCAGTCTTCGACACGGCGTTGTCGACACCGCGTTGTGTGCTTGTTTATTTATTTAATAATAGAAAAAATTGTTTTCTTATCGATCACCACGCTCAAAAAGTGTAACTTGAATTAATATCAAAGAAAAAGAAATACTGCATGAATAAAATAAATAAATAATTATAATTGCATAAGTTGATACAAAATGATATGCAATAGCTTTACCGTGGCAGTCCCCGAGTGCCACACGTATTTTTTTTTTTTACGTTAGTAGGCACAGGAGGGCAATGTAACTTTAACGAAATGTGTTTGTTTACAAATTTTAGGTAAGTTTTCTAAACCTATCAACATTCAACAATGTACTCAATTCAAGGAAAATAGCAGCTATAAAGATACCTACGTACAATACAATAGCTGGTGTAAAATTTGTTGATGATAGTTATGTAATGTTTGTTTTGGGATGTTTTGAGGTTAAGTTTTAGGTTTTCGAAGTTTCTCTTGCAATCAATGATAAACTCAAAAAATATTGAGTGGAGTCCAAGAACCCGATAGTGATTATGAAATCTTGTTTAATTTATTCTCACCAAAGCTAACCTGAATAAATAGATAAGAAGAAATGTTAGTAAACAGTGAATAAAGTAAAACTTATCTATGTTTGTTTTTAATACAACAAAATATAAATGTTGTTGTTGTGTTTAATATTCCACACTTACGTAATGGTTCCGTCAAGATTTTATTCAAGAACTTAAAGAAGTAGTTTTAACTTTATACTTATTTTTTACTTTCCTCGCATTCTAATTTAAAAGTAGAGTGTTTAACTCGGGTAAAAGGCACCTATTTCCGACTCGCATTATTGGCACTCTCACTTCGTTCGACCGCCAAACTACCTCATCGGGAATGCATGCCTTTCAGCCCTGGGTCAACAATTTACTATTTACTTTATTCACGCTTCGACGAATTTAATAAGAACCATTTTTGTGTGTTTTAGTATTATTGTATCCTCATGTAAATGAGATGAAAATATTAAATGACAATCATCGATACTAAACAAACTACCTGTGTGGTGTCTGGTGTTCCTTGACTTTGACTCTTCTAACCTTGACTTAACCTTGAAGTCGGATTCTTGAATGTTAACACAGGCGACTTTAAGTAACAGTAGAACGGCAGTCTAAATAGTGACTTTTTTATTAGACTATGCGTCTGCGTCCCATTGCTGAACAAATACCATCTTTATCCAATCAATCCTGTGCTGACCAAGATCAGTAAACCCCTGAAATGCCTCCAAGTCTTCCAGCCATCTCTTTCTTGACTATACCATGGATGTACGAGTCTGACTCACACACCGAGGGTTCCGCATTAAGGATCCCCTCCCCCTGTATAACCACGGTACGGAACTCTCAGTGTGCGGTAATTAGTAATACGATTTTTGGATTTTCTTCTGTAATTGTGTCACAAGCTCTTACTTTTTGCTAAATTTCGTGATTCTAGGTCGACGGGAAGTACCCTATACATGTTGCTTCCCATTGCAAACCTATGGGAAATGCGACATATATATACGGCCATAACTTAGGATTGCGTTAACGGAGAGGTTTGGTTTCTTTCATAAATTCAAGGGACCGCAGGCCACTGCTGAACATAGGCCTCTCCCATGGACCTCCATATGTACCGGTAGGAAGCGGCCTGCATCCAGCGTCTCCCGGCGACCTTCATAAGGTCATCTATCCATCTTGTGGGTGGACGCCCTACGCTGTGTTTGCCAAGCCGTGGTCTCTACGCGAGCACTTTTCAACCCCATCGCCAACTGCTCTGCGTGCAATGTGGCCTGCCCATTGCCACTTCAGCTTGCTAATCCGAACGGCTATGTCGGTGACTTTAGATTGTCTACGAATCTACTCATTTCCTATTCGATCACGCAGAGAAACTCCAAGCATAGCCTTCTCCATAGCTCGTTGAGCGACTTTGAGTTTTGAGATGAGGCCGATAGTAAAGGACCACGTTAAGCGCCGTAAGTCATCACTCGTCTTGAGGCACTGAGGTATGTCGGACGAAAAGACATTGCGTAGTTTCCCGAACGCTGCCCAACTGAGTTAGATTCGGCGGTTGATCTGTTTCTCGAAGTTGGACCTACCTAATGGGATTACTTGTCCTAGATACGTGTACGAGTCAACACCGCACCCCAGACTTATGTAATTGTGTATGTGCTATTAATATCAACTTGCAACCTCTACGCGTTCCCAAGATAAAGCGTCTTGACAGACAGACGGACAGTAGGTTTGTACTTAAGTAATTGGTGTTAGAAAGTTGGTAGCCCAGCGGTAAGAACGTGAAACTTACGATCTGAAGGACGCGGGTTCAAACTTTGTCTCGTATCAATAAGTTTTTTGGAACTTATGTACGAAATGACATTTGATATTAATTACCAATCGCTTTTCGGTGAAGGAAAACATCGCGAGAAGACCGAAATAATCTTAATAAGGCCTAGTTTACCCTCTGGGTAGGAAGTCGCTTTCGCCAAAGCGAACTCCAGGCTCCCTTAGTCGTAGCAATTAACCTTAAAATTTACCAACATAGAAGAAAACGCAATACAGGAAAACTCTAGGAAGAAAAAGGTGTATGTAAGTAATACTTAATTGATTACTAAGTTCTATTATTGGGATTATGACTGTAGAAATAGGAGAATGTGTGATTTTTCAGTAATTTACACATAGTTTGAAATTTAGTTTAAAAAATATAATTAATTTAAAGTTGTTGTTTCTGTTTTACACAATTCCTTGTAACATTTAACCAATACGGATTTCGAGCAAAAACATCAACAGAAGATGCAGTACTCCATCTTACGAACACTATTACAGAACACCTAGACCAGGGGAAAAAATGCCTAGGGGTGTTTCTCGACTTACAGAAGGCCTTTGACACTGTCTCAATCCCAATTTTATTGGCACGATTGGAGAATGTAGGTATAAGGGGTTTGGCACATCAATTCTTCTCAGATTATTTGATAGGTAGAACGCAATGTACTTGCATAAACAAAATCAACAGTGAGTGGATCCCCATTGAATACGGCGTTCCTCAGGGCAGTACCTTGGCCCCAACCCTTTTCCTTATTTATGTAAACGAACTTTGTAATTACAAAATACCAGGTTGTGAAACGCTCATGTTTGCAGACGATACCGTCCTATTGTTCCATGATATGAGTTGGGGCCGAGTACGTGTGCTTGCAGAGGAGGGTCTTGGATTAGTCACCTCTTGGTTGGAAAACTCTTTACTTACACTTAACATAAGCAAAACCAATTACATTTGTTTCAGTAAAACGGCAGCTACCAAGCCAGGGGTAGATTTTAAAGTGAAAATACACACCCATCCATGTAACAGAGATATCCATGCGGTCTGTAACTGTGCCACATTAAAACGCGCCAATCATCTCAAATATCTTGGTGTCCAGATCGATGACCATCTAAAATGGAATCATCATATCAGCGTTGTAGCTTCTAGAGTCCGTAAACTGATCTTTGCGTTCAGAAATTTGAGAAACGCAGCCAGCAAAAAACTAGTTTTACAAACATATAAGGCTCTGGGTGAATGCATAATCAACTACTGTATCTGTTCTTTATTGGAATATAAATTTGATACTGGCTGATTGCAACTGTCATAGACAGTAAATACTTTAGTTTAAAATGTTGGTTCTAAATTCAATTCGTCTGTGTGACAGTTGTAGTCTCGCGGTTGTCGTTTTCGGTCATTATACATGTTTGTTTTACTTACCGGTTCAAAAGTATTCTTGTTTCCTTATAATCTTATTTGGTTATGGGTGGTGCTGCGAAGTCACACATGATAGAGGTAGAGAGAGCACAGCGAGCCCTTCTAAAGGTCATGCTGTGCCTACCCTTTCGTTATCCTACCGCCGAGTTATACTGCTTGGCAATGGTGCCCTCGGTTCGTAAATTATATATCATGCAATGCCTAAAAAGATATCATCACAAAATAGTTCCAACGCTACTAGCAGCATCCCATAAGAGAATTGATCGCTGTCCTCTTCCGAAAATTAAATCTAAATTTGCCCGACGTAGTATAAACTACAACGCCCCCTTAATCTATAACAAATTAAAAACAGAACATAGCTCAATAAAAGATTTATCGAATCATGCCTTCAAAAAGACAATTTGGTCATGGTTGAGTAACATAGATTACGATGAAACTGAGAAACTGATCGATCAGGGACATTACGGGTGTTAATCTAATGCTAATGTACTCTCTTTCATACAAACACATTATACTGTCATACACATCCACACTCACACATCAACACGCACACACACATACACCTACCCACATGCGAATTGTGCAACTCCTAACTTAATAGCCATCATCGCTTACCTTTAATTGTATACCTAACTTACAAACTAAACAAAATGACTTACCTCCATTATTTTTATATTTCCTTTCCTTTATATGTAAATCATAATTGTTCTTATAACCTTAATGGATTCATGTATACGGGCAACCGCTGGGGACTGTAACACAGTGAAAACTAACACAGTCTCCAGAGCTCAAATTGTATTGTAATATGTGTTTTTGAACAATAAAGAATATATTATTATATTATTATTTGAAAACCGCCAGGAAAAAAATATCAACTGCACGCTCCTTGCTCAATTTGATTTAGACCCTTATTTTTCATCTTCTTTTCGAATAGTAATTTTCATATATCGACCGCGTGTTCATGACTTTTTGGAAACTCGAAGTTCACAAGAAAGTCTTTATTTTATTTTATTGACCCTTAGTTTATTTTGATCAGTACAGAACCAGCATTCAAATCATGTGCATACATTTTTATTTAAAGCTATTTATTATATTATATCAGTCATAACTCAGCAACAGAACTCAGTAACTGACTAGGTAATAACACCCCGGACTACAACAGCCGGACAGCAGCCGGACAATAACAACACGCTTAACACAAACATCGACGACATTGACGGAAAAACCTCTTTGTCACTCTAATATGCTACTGTGACAGAGATGAAAATACACATCCGCAATCGTTCGATTTTCGTGGTACTCGCCTAGGATAGCCAGACAGTGGGACATTCGAAAGCATCACGCTCACTCGGTAAATAATATTGAAGAAACGAGTGACAAGTCACTCTGTTTTTGTTTAGTATAACTTAGTTTCAACTTTGACCCTGTGACAACAAAAAAGATCTAGGCGGAAAGTGAAATGGCGCCAATCACTTTCTCTTCTATTGGGTACCTATAGAATATGTAGTCATTGTTTTCGAGGTCAATTCGTACATACATTTAAATGTCAAAATAATATTATTCGCTTATGCCAATCCGCATACATTAATAATCAAATTCATACAAGCAAGACAAAATTCGCACGCGCAAATAATATTCAAATGATGATTACTTAACTGTTGACATCAAAATGTAAGTTTGAATCAAAACTTTATTAAAAATTAATTAAACGATTTTTGGTTTGATGTCAAATTTATTTATTAATTTGTTTTATTAGAAACCCTAAAAACAACACACTGCACTAAGTTTGTTAAACTTCCTTAATGGTTCGTTTATAGCGTCAATTCGAAACAAAATAAGTAGGTATAAAAATCCTTTTCTACTTTTGTCATTTCAACCACTACAATTTTCTAACCTCGTAAAGCAACTATTTCTTTGATTGAATCATCTTCATAAAAATCTTTTATTGGTGTTATCAGTTATATTGAAATGTTGTAGATACCAGTGCCATCAACGTCTACTGTTTTCAACCAATCAACTTTAAAATCTGAATCTATTTTTGTATGTTTTGTTACCTACACAATTACTTCCTCGATTAATGATTTTAATAATTACTGTTTTGTTCGTTGAAGTCTGTTGATAAATTAGTCGTTATAAATAAATGATGAATTACAAAAAATGCTTAAACATATGTTTTTCTAATTAGATAATTATCTTCTACGCACGTGGCGTTCGATCAAAGCGCCGATTATTAACAAAGTCGTTAAACTGCAAGCACTTTAAATTGTCCATTTTGTAATCTCTGTTACAACGACATAAAGTCTATCAATGACCAGTTGTGGGTATTGCTGTTTGAACAATAGTCTTAGCCGTAGGTACGAGTATTTACCTATCTCGTGCAGACAATGGGATAAGTGACGGAAAAGCGTGTCAGAATCGTGTAGTTGAGTTTATTACGGGACAGGAAAAATCATGAAAAAAAAACGCGCGAATATTTTTTTATCTTAATGGATTTGTTTTTTTTATTGATAATTGTGTAAACGTCAGATTGAAAAAAATCGGTCAAGAGCATGTCGGGCCATGCTCAGTGTAGGATTCCGCATTCCGCAGTTTACCGTCCTTCACAATAGGCAACCTTAAAAAGTGTTTTAATAGATACCATGCTCAATATGCTTATAATAATTAACAATTACATGATACTTTCGATCACACCCAAGGCAATGGGTTACTAATTAATATAAACTAGACGGGTTATGTACTTATGTTGCGTTTTCGGGGTTAACTTTTGATCGCGTGAATCGATTTGAATCATTCTATTCTTATTAAAAGGAAGATACGTGCGGTACGATAAATTAAGTACTCAAGATAAAAGAAGTGTTTGCATATACAGTTAAATTACAAACTTAATTCAGAAATTATTTTGTAAAACATAATAATTAAACGGGTCTAACGCGAATTAATTTGTTTACCTTGTTTAAATATGTGTTTAAATCGCGAAAGTTTTAAATGTTATATTTTGTAAAATTTTTCAAAAACCGTTCTACCAATTAAGTTCAAAATAATTTTCCAAAAAAGTGTTTATTAAAGTTCTACTTTTGTAATTTTTTTCATATTTTTTTAACTTATAGTTCAAAAGTTAGAGGGGGAGGACACATTTTTTTAAACTTCTGGAGCGATTATTTCCGAAAATATTAACTTTATCAAAAATTGTTCCTAGTAAACCCTCATTATTTTACAAATACATATCCAATGATATGCCGCACTCTAGGGTTAAAGCGATAAAAAAAATTACCCCCCATTTTACGTGTATGGGAGGTACTCTAAAAAATAAATTATAACCACTTTTTATTTTACCACTTTATTGGCGTGACCAATATACATATTTTTACACAATTACAGCTTTCTAGTACTTACAGTCACTGAGATTATCCGCGGACGGACGGACGGACAGACAGACAGACAGAGCGAAACTATAAGGGTTCCTAGTTGACTACGGAACCCTAAAAAATGCCTTATGTTGTTGCAGTTACTGTTTTGATGTAAAATCTTACGTTGATTTCCTTTAAATTCTTTTAAAAAAAAACTATTATACACGTAACTTTCAAGTTTAAATCGTACTTTAAGAGTTCAGTTGGGTTTATTAACCAAAAGTGTTTTATAAAAAATGGCATAGTAACAAAATTATTAGTCTTATTGTACACATGAGTCATACTTTTTTGCCTATAAAGACTATCGATTTATTAAAATTCAATCATCAGCATATTGTAACTACAGAAGTAATTAATTGGACATAAAAGTCAGGTGTTTTACTAGTAAAAAATAGATTAAAAATGTGTTTGCTAAACTACATACTAACACCACCAATTAAATAAGCGACAACTAATTTGTAAACTGTCTTTACTCGTTCTATGTAGCATTTATATAAATTTATACCTCTAAAATCTTTTAACGATTTTGAATGCTTATAGTGATTTATAAAATCGTGTTTTACTTAATGCTTTCGCAGAAAGCATTTCTAAGGAGCCAAAGAGATATACTATCACATTTGCCTAAATGCCAATTATGGCCTTTTTAAGTGATTGCTTTTATTTTAAGACGACTAAAATTTATAGTATACATTTATTAACAAATTAAAACGCGAGGAGCATAACGACACCGGGGCGATCTCGAAAGTTCGAAGCCAGTTTGCTTAACCTCTAAATAAATGGTACCATAAGCGACGAATAGTCTACCATCAACATCATTTGAATAATCATTTAATAATGTGATTCTTTGGTAGTATTTTGGAACTCTTCATTAATAATTAAGAAAATATTTAGCACATCTATATTTGTAGTCTTAAGGACGTTTCTGTATGTGTAATAACTTATAATTTGTAAGCACAAAAAATTGTCAGGCAAGGTTTAAGGTCGTTTCATTTAATAAAGAGTTTTACTTCAATAACAATTCACTTACATGTGGTAAAAAGTAGGGTTGAGTTAATTAAAGTTTAATATCGTTAAATCTCAGAGAGTTTTACAATTTACTTACATAATATTAAAAGAAAAAAAACACATTTACACGTAACAAAATATGATTATGAGCGAGGCACAGGCACTAAATTACCTAAATCGTAAAAAAGGTGCAAGTTGTAATGTCATGGCTCACTTCAAAAACAAGACAGAATCTAGTAGTGAATAAAAAAAAATTGAAATATCTATTAATCGGTAAAATATTACAGGTTCCTAAAATATTTACGTAAGTATTATTTTTTATGCTCATGGATGTGGGACTATTCACGTGGTGGAGCTATACTTATTCGTGTAAGCCGGTGTTCTTATGAATATAAATTCGGTCTCCTAGCGCGAGCATATTGGTCGCTATCTGGTGATTTTGGTGTTATACATTTATTTATATTTAAAGCCTTCTTCAGTTTGAACTTAGGTGGTTAATTAACAATTTGTACAGCGAGTTTTGAGTAAATGCGGGCTTATAATTTTATTCATACATATTATTCAACATAATACTTAGGTACTTTATAATTGGACTCTGGCTGCCGTGATTGGGTAGCCCAGTGTTTAGGATGTCTGCCGCAAAAGCAGGAAGGAGGTCGCTGGTTTGATTCCAGCCTCACCGAGGGCCTTGGTCACTTTTTTTGTTGTATATGTTATTTATTTCTTTCAATTTATAACTTAGGTACCTACTTATAATCTTCAATCTTTCAACTTAATACTAGGTGGTGTCTGAGAGATATTTAATATTAGAATATAATGATTATTTTATTTTCCGGGATTTTAATTTTATTTTAGGTACCTATGTAATTGTTTTTAAATAAAATAAATAGTTACACAAAGATGGTCAAGATTTTACTAATTTTATTTGTTAAAATAAAGTAACGATTTTTATTTTATCAAAAAAGCACCTATATTGCACTTCTACACCGGTAAGTAGTGAGGTTTAAGTGGAAACGGATTCGATAAGGAAAAAAAGTCAAAAGATACTTGAATATTCCTACAGAGATACAGCATATTGGATTCTGACAGTAGAAATGTGGTTAACCTCACGCATGCGCCGGCTGCGGCAGACACAGCGTCGCTACTCGAAGGACCAACCGGCTGGGTGATTCTGTTCCTATTTTTATTTATTTTACACACTTCTTTAACTTTCGAGGACATTCATATCATTTCTTGAAAACTAACTTTGTTGTTCAAGATATTTGAGGTAAATCTTTAATAACGTAGCCAGGATTCTTAAATACATCTAAAATAATTATAACCAGTTTTTATAGAGTCGCCCATGGGTATCTTCAAAATATACTCTTATATATTAGTGTACGCACATGAAACGAAGAATAAAAAGTATGATTGCTGTACTTTAAACAAAGCACAATTTTTACTGACATTTTATTTTTTAATGACACCGTTTTTATTTATTTAAAGAACTTAAAAGAGTAGGTTATTTGCTCGTAAAGTTACATAGGAACATGGCTGTTCTATATGAACTTTAAAGCAGCTAATATTTCTAATTGTTCGGAATAAGAAGTTGGTTTGTCTTTAGTCTAACATCTTATATAATTGCGTTATTCATAATCGCACATCAAACACAGATTAGCTTAATTATGTTCTTATCTGTCAGATTGACATTTTGCCTTTGTTAGAAAGGCAGAAAACAGAATTTAACTATAACATCTGTTAAGTTTGTTATGAATAAGGGGGTTAATCTTTATTGCATAAAACAAAATAGTACAAAAGGCATTATTCACCTGTTATCCATTGGGGTTAACCATATATATGTATATAGAACAGGTACAGACTATATTTAAAATAAACAGAATTTTGTTGTGACACAATATAAATATAAGGTACAATATACTTATAATTGTTAATTTGTATCACTCTTAAAAGTAGTGTGCATGGATTCGCCCGAAGCTGAGCAGGAGTGGTCACGCTCAATGTCAAACAAAACAGGTGGATTCGACAACGGGAAGTAAACATCATTCGTAATTTACGCCGTCAATTCTTTATTGTTATCAAATCATAATTCATGTTTAGATAAAAATATATTGATGTGGTTATAATTATATACGCTGTCGTGTTTATTATTTCCAAATCAATATTTGTTAGCATTGATGTGTCAATACGAGCATTACACGGATTATTTATTTTTCGTGATATACAATAGCCATAACTGCCAATGATTTTTTTAGGATTCCGTACCAAAATAGTAAAAAGGAACCCTTATGGTGTGACTCCGTCTGTCTGTCTGTCACATCATTAAATATCTCAAGCACTACTTAAACTACCCGATTTGTAATTTGGAGTACCTAGTTATATACAAAGTTAATCCAGACACGTTGAAATATAATTTATTATACACTAGCTGGTGCCTGCGACTTTAATAAATTATAACCTATGTGTTATTCTGATGTATAAGCTATATTATTGTAAAGTTTCATTAAAATCCAAAATAGTCGTTTTTACGTAAAAGAGTAATAAACATCCATACAAACTTTCGCGTTTATAAAATTAGTAGGATTTTATTGAATTTTCAATGAAAAATGCCCGATAAAAGAGGAGGAAAAATTAAAAGTTTAGTTACTGGGTCATGTAGGGTATTTTAAAGTGCTTGATTTTCACATTCTAAAATATTTATTTTATATTTTTTTAAAATATAAAATAAATATTTAAAACGTAAAAAAAATACCATTCCCCCTTTTATGTCCGAAGTTTATGAAGATAAAAATATGTCTTTTTTTCACAACATTAATATTATCCTCAATATTACAGGAAAAATATAAATTTGATCCTAACTTCATATTTTTTTTAATAGAATAAAACCTTTCTGAACCAAATTTGTAATTTAACCAATTTAGGTTGATATATTTTATTTTTATTTTTATGGTTTTATGCTGTAAGTACCGTCTTATGAATCAAGTAAAAAAAATATCAAGAAAAAAAGCTCTCTTATTAACTCCGTGCAAACTAGTGACCCAATCTGTCGATACATGTGGCTGACGTCAAATTGCTACTTGTCTAGGTGAAGTTTCAACATAAAATTTGTACGGAACCCTCGGTGCGCGAGTCCAACACGCACTTGGCCGTTTTTTCCTGTCTTTCTTTGATTGTGAAATGTTGAAAATTATTTGCTTCTATTTTTCTTTGGCAATTTGACACTGATTGATGATTTGGGTCTCATTGATCACTACGCTCCGGCTTTTTGTCTTGATACACTGAATTCATAATGAAAAAATAAAGTCAACTGAATCGTTTATTATTCTTAGAAATTAACCATTATAGCTTATTAGTTATTATAGGTCATACAACTGTAAACCATGTATTATACAGGGTGACTTCAAAATGGTAATACAAAACACTTGGTTGTGGCTCAGTTAATGCCAAACTATATAATACATGCACCCCGTCGTTAAAATTAGCTGTATTTAATTATCGCAAATTTTCTAACAAAACACATATTTAAAGTTCCGAAGTGTTGTTACACTACATTCAATACCTAACTGTCATACCTGTCACTCGATGTTATCATCAAAGCAAGTTATTATCGATATCACTATGAGCGACACTCGTATAACTAACTTGTTTGTTCATTGAAATTAAACACTTTAGAACGGATTAATCGCGTTTATTAACACCATGATCCTACGTTTCGAGCCCTTTACAGCACTCGTTTTCACAGGGTTAAGGGCTCAGTCATCATCTTAAGCCTGCGAAAACGAGTGCTGTAAAGGGCTCGAAACGTAGGATCATGGTGTTAATAAACGCGATGAATTTCCATGAATAACTATCGCGGTAACAGAAGACAATATGTGACGTTATCTGGGAAAAGGGACCTTATTGTCGGTGGCGCTTACGGCGTTATGAGCGATATCCGTATACGAATGTCGTTCATAACGCCGTAAGCGCCACCGACAATAAGGTCCCTTTTCCCAGATAACGTCACAATTATTAACTTGTTTGTTGTTTAGTTTTAAGTACCCTGATAAATTTGTGAAAATAATAAACGGAGCTAGTTTAAATAAAATCATTTATTAATTTACCTAAACTACCGTAAATTACAAGCTTAAAATGTCTACGTTTAAGTAGATAAGTGTGAACCTACTTTTCCTAAACGTAATTTAAGATGTGTTCAAAATGACCACCGCCTTCCCGGACACATAAGTCCGCCCGCCGTCTATGGTTGATCTTGAGTCTGCCTAGAATAAATTCATTGGTTTTTACTGAATCAAACGCCTGAATTATCTTTTGGCGAAGTTCATGGACGGTATTAGATTCCCGTGTGTACACTCTCCTTTTGATTTCGCCCCACAAAAAGAAGTCGAGTGGCGTCAGATCGGGACTGTCGAGGCGGCCATGCGACTGGACCATTGCGTCCAATCCATCTCTCAGGGACACCTCATGTCATCTGTCCAAACAATTTCGCACTTTCTTGCTGAAAATAAAGATTATCCAAATTTCGCTCCGGCACCTCTTGTAGCAAAATCGGTAACACGTTTCTCAGGAAATCTTCATATTTCGGTCCATTTAGCCCTTTACACCCGAGAGAAAAAAACTTCAACAGCTTCGACCGACATTGCGTACCTATATTCTAAGTTCATAAAGAGCCTGGGAAAAAATACAAAAAAAATCCTGACTGAGCTGGTCTTCCACAATAAGACCCTCACGTTCATGTGGCTCAGGAATAATATGTAACTCGCACGTTCATGAGGGTCATGATTTGATTGTGCTTAAATGTCACATTTTGAAAAAAAAAATACGTATTTAAATAAATAAAACACGGTTTTTTAAAGGAAACTAAGTATTTTTTATTTATTCATAATTAAAGGCACTAAATCACAGCAAATTCTTAGGCAAATCATCAATATAATTAGTTTTAATAAGAAAATTCAGTAATTTCAAGCTTAGTTAAGAAATGTAGTATCTAAATTAGTTAAATTAAATGAGATCGTAATCAGGCAGGGACTGTTTTTCTCATTTTCCTGAGGGAAATCCGAATCAACTGTCTCTTGTCATAACGTCGCACACTAGCGACAATTTAGTACCAGCTCTCCAGTACATAGGCGATCTTGGGTAAGGAATGCAACCCATAACTAGATGAATTGAAAAGAGCTTGCAGATTTCAAATGCGGTCGATTTTAATTCTACGCCTGTTCGTCGTATGTAATAAAGGTTCCTACATCTAGCGATTCACAAAGTCGTTGTTAATGTACGCATGAAAGTACTCTACTGGAGAGCGGACCGGTCTCACCGGTAGTGAGGTGTAATTGTGTGTCTTACTCTTATCCGTAAACAGAGCTCGCTTCCATGTTCTATGTCGAGGTGCGGGTGCTGATACGGATCTTCCACTGCGTATAGTTCCCCGAGTACGGACAGATCTACCTCTTGCATTTATTCGTGGATTTCTTGGTATAGATACGGGCCTACCTCGACCTCGGCGTATTTCAGCTCCGACTTGTAACGGAAAAATAGGGAGCGGCGATAGTGTCCCTCGTGGTAGAGTCGCTGGTTGCGGAAAAGATGATTGTGGTGAACTCAAGGGAAAACGCGACCATGGCCTGACTTCATTAATAGCAGAAATTTCTTCATCTGAGAGCAAGTCATCGGTTATCGAAAAAGTTAGGCAAACATTCCAATTCATTGTCACCAAAACCTTTCTGACAAAAATTTCTGACAGATTTCCATTTGTGAGCAGATCTTTTATTACTTTATCGGTTAAAGGAGCCCCTAAAATAGGATAATCATCCCAGTTAGTAAGCCAAACATGTACAGAAATAAATAATTCCTATTAAACCAACATCACAGAACGCAACCGAAATCGCATGATCGTGAGAGTTCAGTTATAGGCGATGCGACCGAAATCGCACAATCGTTATAGTTAAAATTCAAAAACTAATAGCATACATGTGTTTCATTCAAATTAATGCAAAATAATAAAAACATGACACATAAACAAGTACTCTTTACGATCCGATAATAAATTACGAAGATATTTAATGGTAATAAGAAAAAAAAATCTACTTACGATAGCAAGTCCTACGTTCAAAGAACACAGCCATCTCCCACGCCACGTCAACGAGACTGACGAGTCCTGACGCGTACACATGAGGCTTGTGTATTTCTTGTCTCATTCTAGCATGGCCGCACGATCTATCGACATCGGTTGGGTTTGCAAAAGCCGTTTAACAAACGCTAAATATTTTTTCAAAATCAACACTCATGATTGTTTTAAGTCGGGTGTAAAGGGTTAAGTTCCCGTTAATAAATGGGCCAATTACACAATTGTTCAGAATGCCTGCCCAAACGTTTACAGAGAAACGAGTCTGGTAAGAGTCTCGGTGAGTTACATGAGGATTTGCATCACGATCAGCCCACCAGTGTTCATTGTGGACGTTAAACATGCGGACTCTTGTAAAAGTTGCCTCGTCGGTCCATAAGATATTTAAGTGTAAGTTTTGCTGCAGCCAACGACCTAAAATAACTCTTCTAGGGTAATCTGCTAATACGATATCCTGAACCCTTTGAAATTTAAACGGATGTTTTGCTTCAGCTTTCATTAGCCGCCAAATAAACAATTGGCTCGTGCCGAATTTCGCAGCAGCGTCCCTTGTGCTAGCCTCTGGGTTGTGGTTAAAATACTCGAGCACTCGTCTCCGAAAAGCTTGTGAATACCGCGATCGTCGGCCTCGAGCTTGAGCATGCACCGGAACTGCAAACTGACCATAGTCTCGTAAATTCTGGATGGTATGTTTATTAACACACGTGTAGGTGTTGGACAATCAGGGTAACGTTCGTTAAATAATACCTGAGCTCGCACAGTACTTACTTCGCGATGTTAAATAAAAATCAAGCATATCCATCTTTTGAATATTAGTATAAGGATAAGGTCGAGGCATTTCATTTAATAGTGAAATCAAAATATTACCGTAAATCAATCTTATTTTCTTTGACAAGTGTCAATTACTAATCAAAACACGTTTTCTTCATAAATACCATGGTAGGTGATTGACAACCAAAGAGGAAAGTGATTTTTTAAACTTCTTTGTTAATTATTATGGTAGGTTAACCATGTTAAGTCAAACAAAATGGGATAAATTAAAAATTACAAAAAATATTCTTAAGATTATTTTGAAAGCATGATACTTAATTGAGAGGCTTAGTTTAGGGGAAATGTGTGTAAAACATTGATTTTGTATTACCATTTTGAAGTCACCCTGTATCATCTTTTAATTATAATAAATGTTATGATTTATGTTTTTAAGTAGTCACACTACTACAATTATTTATACATTGAAAGAGAAGCCCCCAAGGCCTTGGTCACGTTTTTCTGTAGTATATGACATCTCTTTCAATTTATTGTAGGTTAGGTAATTATAAAACAAGAAAATTTAAATATTTTGGTTTCTAAGAAGTTGATGATAAACAAATTAATAGTTAATTATGAATTGAGTTATGGGTTATGTCCGATTGACGCCATGTCAATATTATCTTTTCTTCAAGCAATGATCTATAGGTATTTGCTCGAATATGTTAAGTTTGTTCTTAACTAACAAAGAACATCCTGCTAAGTCTGTTAAGAAGAATAAATTAAGTAAATCCCGTACGAGTACATATATAATAATCAAAGATCGGACAAACGCCCGTCAAAAATATAACCCTGTTCCGTACAGTAGAGACTTCCTTATGTTAATAAAAAAATAGTATTTTATGGAATATTGTCTTCTGTTACCGCGATTGTTATTCATTGAAATTAAACACTTTTAGAACGGATTAATCGCCTTTATTAACACCATGATCCTACGTTTCGAGCCCTTTACAGCACTCGTTTTCACAGGGTTAAGATGATGATCATGGTGTTAATAAACGCGATTAATCCGTTCTAAAGTGTTTAATTTCAATGAGTATTTTATGGATTCACAAATTAATTAATGATTGACATTCCGAAAATTACTTTCGACAATAAAATAGAATGATCAATTTTTTTTTTAAATTTTCACTTGTGAGCCTATAACGACGTGAATTTAGGACCCATTTATGCGTTGAAAAAGTCCGTTCACAGTCTACGGACGTCATAGGGGCATATGTAATCGTTGACATTGGTATACTGTTCTTCCAATATGCTTGTGCCTCGGAGTTAATTTTTTCATGTATTTCTTTCACGCTGACGTAATCAGGATTCCTATTAAAAATTGCTTGAAATTTTGATAAAGCTCTAGATCTAAAACATCCGGGAATATTTTGTAAAACAGTATGCATGTCCTCAAAAATTTTAAATGATTATTTTATGTGTAACTTCGTCTTTTGTAGTTCAAGAATTTTTTGTGGGATGACTTGGAAATATCTTTTAATGTACAGAAAATCTTTTTTTAACTTCGGATTTTTATTAATTAATTTTCCGAATCGCGGAAGATTCGTTTTTTAAACCATTTATCACCCTTTTTATTTGTTCAAAGTATTCTGCATAGTAACATGCGGCTTCGATCCAAGTCCCCCATCGAATGATTGTTGGTTTAGGTGGTAAAGCTAAACCAGGACATTGTTCTCTGAAATATTTAACTCTAGATAGGTAGATATTTTGTGTTAGATTGTTATTTGATAAATCTTATAAAATAAAATATGTTAACATTATAAAATAAGGAAGTCTCTACTGTACGGAACAGGGTTATATTTTTTAAATTACGGGCGTTTGTCCGATCTTTGATAATAATCATTATTGTTTACATTGTGTAGTTTATACTCAATTAGTTTATTTAAAAGACAACTGTCCGTAGTAACATGTGAAATGTGACATGAAAATATAATTTATTAATGTAAATCAAACAAAAATCTAAAAACAATGAATACTTCAGAATCGCTTGCCTGTGTTCTAGTGTCTCGTAGCAAATATTAGGACATTCATTTAGTAGTGTCCTGAGACTCCTGAGTGAATAATTGTAAAACATGATGCTTATACAAATTGTATATAGCGCAAAATAAAACATAATATATTGTTGTTCCATGCCTATAACTAACTCTAAAGCAGAAAAATCAGTTATTACTTAAATAGTAAATAGGTCTAGGTACCTATTTACTATATACTTAGCACTAACATCGAAGTCTCATAGATTTTTAATCACATCCTGCTGTTTATTTTCTTTCTTTACTTTCTTAACCATAAGGAGTCAAAATAATGTAAATTTAAGGATTAAACGTATTTTTTTAAACTGACTATCTGTAGTCGTACCTACCTTTTTTATTTTTCCAATTACACACAGGCGCATGATCTGTTAAAAATCATTTTACTTTTGTACCTTAATACAAGTATGGCTGTGATAAATCCCATGATTTTAATTATTTCGTTAATATCCCAAACATTATACGGAAGGTTGAAGAATGCACTGAACTTCCGTTAAAAGGTCGAATCAATTACCATCTACCTTCTCTTTTTGTCGCCTTTTTCGCCCCGAGCTGCCTGACTCATACTCGTTTGTTTTGAAGCCTGACTTTCATAAGTAGGTAGGTAAGTATTTTAAATAATAACTTGAAAAGTTGAAACATAGCCAAGTAGCCAAGAGGAGTCCGACTAATCTAAGTTTCATAGATTTTGATAGCACAGACTGTGAAAGTATTTATTACATACTAGCTTTCCGCCCGCGACTTCGTCCGCGTATAATAGGGTTCTTCCTACAGAGTTTCATACCTTGTTTTATCTTTTTAAAATGTGACTTGATATAACCTACACATATAAAATACAAATATTTTTTATTGCACTCCACAAAAAGTAATTAATACTACTGATAACGTTTAAGTTTTTTATTAGGTAGATGTTGGCAACAGGCGGTATTATCGCTAAAAAGCAACATATATGTCTCTTACAGACAACCATCCGGTTAAATAGCATTTAAATGATTACCTACATACTTGAATAACAAAGTTGAGTTGAAGTCTATGGATACAAAAGAAAATTTTCCGCCATAGAAACTTTCAACACTCTTTTCACCTCTTTATGGGTGGAATTTCCCAAAAAACCATGAAACCAGTTTTCTTTTATTTTAATAAGGAATCGATGCATAAAGTTGCAAGTCTCTAGCTCAAAAAAATCTTTATTTCCCCGCTTTAACAATTTTCAAACCCGTTTTTACCCCCTTAGAAGTAGAATTTTCCAATGAAAACACTTTTCTTTTGTTCTAATAAAGAGTCTTTTCACAAAGTTTCAAGCCTTTAGCTCAAAAATAATCTCCTTTTCCATACAAACTTTTAATCCTCATTGCAAACAACTTTTTATATTTTAATAATGAACAGTCTTTGCACAAAGTTTCAAGTCTATAGCTCAAAAAAAATACTATTCTGAAACAAACATTCAACCCCCTTTCTACCCCTTTCGAAATTGAATTTTCCAAAACTATGAAAACATTTTTCTTTAATTGTAATAAGGATTGTTTACACAAAGTTTCAAGTCTCTAGCTCAAAACAAAATTCCATTCCTATACAAACTTTCAACCCCCTTTTTACCCCCTTAGAGGTGGAATACCCAAAAACTATGATAACATTTTTCTTTAATTGTAATACAGAATTTTAAAACAAAGTTTCAAGTCTCTAGCTAAAAAAAAATCCATTTCAATACAAACTTTCAACCCCCGTTTTTACCCCTTTAGAGGTGGAATTTCTAAAAACCATGAAAACTGCTTTCTTTAATTGTAATACAGAGTTCTTACACAAAGTTTCAAGTCTCTAGCTCAAAAATAAATTCCATTCTCATTCCATCTTTCTACCCATTTTTTACCCCCATAGGGGTTGAATTTTCCAAAACTTTGAAAACACTTTTCTTTAATTATAATTAGGAGTCTTAACACAAAGTTTCGAGTCTCTAGCTCAAAACAAAATTCCATTCTTATACATACTTTCTACCCTCTTATTACCCCTTTAGAGGTGGAATTTCCAAAAACCATGAAAACTTTTTTCTTCAATTGTAATACAGAGTTCTCACACAAAGTTTCAAGTCTCTAGCTTAAAAATAAATTCCATTCTCATACAATCTTTCTACCCCTTTTTTACCCCCATAGATGTTGAATTTTCCAAAACTATAAAAAACACTTTTCTTTAATTATAATTAGAAGTCTTAACACAAAGTTTCAAGTCTCTAGCTCAAAACAAAATTCCATTCCTTTACAAACTTTCAACCCCGTTTTTACGCCTTTAGAGGTGGAATTTCCAAAAACCATGAAAACTGCTTTCTTCAATTGTAATACAGAGTTCTTACACAAAGGTTCAAGTCTCTAGCTCAAAAATAAATTCCATTCTCATACAATCTTTCTACCCATTTTTTACCCCCATAAGGGTTGAATTTTCCAAAACTATGAAAATACTTTTCTGTAATTATAATAAGAAGTTTTAACACAAAGTTTCGAGTCTCTAGCTCAAAACAAAATTCCATTCTTATACATACTTTCTACCCCCTTATTACCCCTTTAGAGGTGGAATTTCCAAAAACCATGAAAACTTTTTTCTTCAATTGTAATACAGAGCTCTTACACAAAGTTTCAAGTCTCTAGCTCAAAAATAAATTCCATTCTCATACAATCTTTCTACCCCTTTTTTACCCCTATAGGGGTTGAATTTTCCAAAACTATGAAAACACTTTTCTTTAATTATAATAAGGAGTCTTAATACAAAGTTTCAAGTCTCTAGCTCAAAACAAAATTCCATTCCTTTACAAACTTTCACCCCCCTTTTTACCCCCTTATAGGTTGAATTTCCAAAAACCATGAAAATATTTTTCTTTAATTATAATAAAGAGTCTTTGCACAAAGTTTCAAGTCTCTAGCTCAAAAAAAAATTCCATTTCCATACAAACTTTCAATCCCCTTTTCACCCCCTTAGGGGTGGAATTTCGAAAAATCCGTTCTTATCTCTTGCCTATGTACTAAAAAGAAGCTTTGGTAAAAATTTCAAGTTTCTAGTCGTAGCCGTTTCGGCTGTGCGATGATCGTAGATGAGGACAACCTCTTTTATATATATAGATTAAGTGGACAGACTAGAATCTACGTTGAAAAACGCTACTACGCTGAAGTGAGATTATCGAACCGACAAGTTTAAAGAAATATTTACCAAGGTTGCTTATTACATTATTCCGATTTTCATTAGCTAATTTTCCCTGTAAAACAAACAGGTTATTTAAGTAAGTATGTAGATTTTTCTATATTTTGGGCAAACAAATCATAATTTTTAAATATTTAGGTGCAACACATTACGCGAATTTGCGGTTAGCGAATTATCATATTTAAATGAAGCTACATCACGGACGCCACTCCGTCTGCTAGCTTTGCATGCCTACCACGAACATCGAAAATTGGCATTGACGGAAAAACCTCTTTATCACTCTAATATGTACCTAAGTGTGACAGAGAAGAAGATGCAAATCCGCAATCGTTCTATTTTCGTGGTACTAGCCATGGTTTGATCTATAGGCTCTAGACATGACTTATTTGGGCTATCTGATTAATTGTTTTGTGAAATCATGCATAATTTATATATTGTCCAAAACGTATAAAACTGGGATGTATGTTTTTATGGTTTCATGGAATCAAGCGAATAAATTGTTTTTTTAATTTATAGCGTAGAAGATTTTTTCGCAACCAGTTTAATGGGGAAAATCATTAGCATCATTATGTATTAAATGGAGTAGGTTAGTAACTAATAGTTTGGCATTACGTACCTACTTTTTATAAATAATTTGAATAATTATTTTTACGCACTGTTACAGAAACAAGACACAACTGCTTACAACACAGACGAAAATATCCCATTAAGGAATCTTTTCCAGCTAACCTTATCTTACCTGATATGTTTTGCAAGATAAACAAAGATTTATACAAAGATTACCAAAGTTGTATAGAAAGGTATTTTTCTCAAACATGCAATGAAATGTTGTTATAACGTTCGTTATAATAGGCTTCAAAGTACCACGTTTCAGGCGGGGCAACTGGAAAGACACGTAATGAAATTTCATACAAAATTGAAGGCCTAGGCCGGGAAGTAATATTTTTTTAATTTTATTCCACATAAATGTGTGACACAGCAACATGGTTTTTAGCCATTATAACAGTTTCATTACTATGGTTCATGATGACATTCTGCCAGTTATGCCAGTACGCCTATTAAAAGAAACAATAAATTATATATTCGAATATATTAAGTCGATACGTAATCGATATGGACATGAACATAACAAATAACACATTATAAATTTAAACATTAGCGGTAAAAGTGTCTACTCAAACCGTGCCGTTTTGTTTAATGATAATATTCTGCCACAGTGCCTATTAAAAATAAAAATAAGTAATGATATTTTGAAGTTTTATTTATATAAAATGGACATCGACATGAACATAAGTAACAACACGTTATTGCAAATTTACTCACACAAATTTAGGTACATTCCAAATATTAAAATAAATTTAAACGTAAAAGCGTCTACTCAAACCGCGTGTGAAAAAACGCCTATGTAGTTTTTTAATAATTTTGGAGGTTAAGTTAAATAACTTTGATTCTTTTAATCTATTTCAATAGTTTTATTGTTCATTGTTATTTATTATAATAATGTTGTCGTCGAGTTTTGAAGCAGAAATTACTATTCATTGAGCCCCACCAGAATTAAGTGCGAAATGCAAAAGTAAAATTGAATGGGCTCTAAATTAATTGATGGCGCAAATGACAAACGAGATGTCGAAAGGCATATGGCTACCATATGGATACCATAGGCTACCCAAAATGCATGCGTGTTTAGACTAAATTGGTTTCTTGTTTAAGTGAGAACTGTGTCTGCCTATCTAAGGATAAGTAGGAATTACAAATATTTGTAAAGAGGTTATAATTTTCATTGTCACAGAATAACAAGTGCTGTTCGTGTTTGGTACATTTTACATTGCGACATATTTATACATCATTAAATATTTATGACTCATCTGTTTTATCGTTATAGACTAAATTCATGTTGGAATCACCACGAACTAAATAGCAATATTATATTTGTGTTCGATATATTAATTCGTCAAGTCAACTTTTAGTTTTTCTAGAAATAAAACTATCATATTTTTGGAGATTTTTTTATTTATTTCATTGCATGTTTGAGAAAAGCACTATACATGCCTTGCCGTGAAAAGGGCTTTAACGGCTTCGTATGGTTACCCGGCCTCGCTAACGCTCGGCTCGTGTATATACATACTCACCCGTTAAGCCCTTCTTTCCCGGCGTCTGCAGTAATGTACTATTATTGACATTACCTACCTCCCTATTTTTCCTTATTATAAAGTCGCACCATGCCAAACTATTCTAAGAAGTGCGCTTTCTCTTGTCACTTAACATATGTACATGGAGATTCACCGACAGGTAGAAAGCAAATTAATAATACCGTAGGTACTCAACCTAATATATCGTTCGTGTTTGTCTAAAAGGAAATGAACCACAAATCAACTAACTATGTGCGTTATAACTAATATTTGAAACGGGATAATTACCATGTATGTTTGTTTTATTGAGCACCCGATATTTCGACACTGGTTGCAAGCGTAGTTATAATACAAATGACCATGTTAGTTTAAAATCGTATAACTATGTGCGCTCGTTTTTAGTAGGTTGGATGAAGTAGAGATGGACCGTGGCAACAATCGATACAGTGGTACCTTTTACTTAAAACCAACACATGTAAAAATAGGAATAACCAATAATAACAGAGACTAAATAGATAAAGGTACTCGTATAACCTCATCAAGTCCGTCACACACTGCAGCATAAACGAGAATTCTCACTCCTCCAAACATAGAGCTACATGGCGTCGCATCACCAGAGAAGCGGTGGCAAAAGACCCAACCTAGACATGACCACGACCACTCTGCCAAGAGTGCACGACTAAGAAGAAGAACCTATATAAAACTGTATAATAGAACCTACTTTTTAGAATTCCGTAGTCAACTAGGAACCGTTATAGTTTCTATGCAGCCATGTCTGTCTGTCCGTCCGTCGGTCCGTCTGCGGCTTGTTAGTACTAGAAAGCTTTAATTTGGTAAGCATATTACTTAATTATCAATCATGCCGACAAAGTGCTATAATTAAAAGTCGAAAAACTTTTATAAGCAGGGTACCTCACATACACGTAAAGTGGGGGTATTTTTTTTCGTTTCAACCCTGTAGTGTGAGCTATAACATACTTGGTTTGTAGGTATTTGAAAAAGAATAGGGGGCTATTGCTGAAAACATTTTTCATACGCTATTTTTTTGAATAATCACTTCGGAAGTTACATAAAATGGGGGCCCTTCTATCTTTTGAACCGCAAATCCAAAATTATATGAAAAAATCATAAAAATAGAGCTTTATACAGACTTTCAAGGAGAATTATTTTCAGCTTGGTCTGTTGAGTCATTTTTGATTTTTTGCAAAAACGTATCTTCTCGGTTAAAAGCGCGTACAAGTCGTAAAATTTATTTCGCGAAAAACAGCCATAAAATATAATATAATTTAAATAAATACGTCAACATTTAATAACTTCGTTGTAAGCGATAAAATCCACAATAAAGTTAGAGATTTGCGAAGAATCATAAGGTGTATACGAAGACGATTAGATCAAATAAAAATCAACCTAAATATTGCCATCATCTTAGTTATTTTTTTTACTTCTCAGGTCCATTCGCACCACCCGGGATGAGCCGCTAACCCGAAGTAATTCTGTCAAATTCCATACAAAAAGAAAACACTTAACTCCGGGTTATGTAGGTAACCCTAGGTAGCTTAAATATAAACATGTGATAGGTTTTTTATACCGGTCGCCCTACTATATAGCTCTTTCACTTTCTATTTTTGCGTAGGTCATAATGATTCATTATTTACAATCACTACACAACGCGTAAAAAACAACAGGAAATGCTTTTATTTTTACGCTACAAGCTGTTTATAAATAAGCTGTAGCGAAAAAGGTTAATAAGATTAAGAATACACTTGACACGCTTCTTTTTGACAATGTTCACTTCTGTTTATTCGCATGTTTTGATCGTAAGAGAAAGTTGATGCGATGCAATCTATTACTCAGCAAGTGGTCTTCAAATTTGAATAACTTTTGCTCCATATCGAACGAGATGAGTCATAGGTACAAAAGTTCCTAAAAATAACCAATCGGCGTACTGATCACACTGTAGAAATAGTATCACTCTTTGACCACCGGTAAAGCTTATCTTGTTGCAATAGGGATTATGATAGTTCAGTGAATAACATTGGCAAAAGTACCGTTAAGCAAATGCATACTGATAAAAACAAAGGGGCATTGATTGGGCATATGATTAAGTGCATGTTTACGTGCGTTGCATTTCCATATTTGGCATAAATATTAATGGAAACTTACCTTAATATCCAGCTAATATTATAAAATATACACTTCGTATTAGAAATCGTTGCATGATAAAATACAGTATAAAAATGACTAGGATACTTATCTGTCATTCAAATAGGGCTTTAAAATGAATTCTTTCAGCATATGCATTTTTAAATAAAGTGATTCTTTATATTGGATTTTTGCAAAGTTTTCTTGTCTAAGTTTTTGTCTTTTTTTAATAAAAATGATTTTCTATCGATACACTCACTTTGTAATTGCAATAAAACCTTTTGTGTGCGCAGGAGTGGATAAGCAGCCTGTTCGAGCTGCTTAAGGACACTATCTGACCATTTAGTCGATCAATAAAAACTAATATGTAGATGTTTATGATGTAAGCGTCTTCACAGTGTCAACTGCTTTGAAAGATGTCAGGCGGTTGATCTACATGAAATTATTATACAAGTGCCATGATAATTTTATTCATTTGTTTTGTTTACATCTTGTCTGGCTAAACAGCTTCTCAATAAGAATAGAATATAAGTATATATATTCATCCCTTTTGGGGGGTGATACAAGCAAAAAAAAAAGACAGTATTATTTTCTCTGACTATGCACGAATTAGAAGAGACCCTACCACTATATCATGATCGTGCATGAGAGGAAGGTTCTTTCCAGTGTATGGGTGTATAGGCTGAGGCCTATACTCAACCAAACACGCAAGCAAACAACTTTGTAAGTACGGTTAAATTGACGTATAGTAAAATAAATGACAGGTTAATGGTAAATTTATGGACGATAAGATGTAAAGTTATAGTAACATGCTACATATGGTATATTTGGCATAGTACATACATTGTACTAAATGTGTATGGTATCATTGTGCACTTTATTAACTTTACGAGCAGGTAAGTAGGTAACTAAGAAACGAGTCATTTATAAAGCGAAAGTAATAATAACTTTATTTTTTGCTCCAGTGAAATCCCAGTATGTGGATATCGCACATCACACTTGTAACAAAATATTAATGGCTTCTTGGCGTTGAGAGCTTGTGGCTATTAAAACTTATGTTAGTAGACGGAACCTTGACATAATTTGTATAAATGTTTTTCCTCATTCGTAGAAGGCCCTTAGAAAATATGATATACCCTGAAAAGTGAGAAACATCTTCATAAATAATACACACTATGTATGCGTGTCCACGTCCGTCATAGTTCACTTCTGGGTGCAATAAGGTGTTGACATTACGACTTTAGATAAGTATCTAAGCGGTTACACGATATTTATGTTTTTTTAGTTTTATTAGATATGAATTAGGAATAAATAACTTTAATTTTTTTATATGAAACTTCAAAACTGAAAGGTCGAAATAACAGGGTCCTTGTGTAACAACGCCTTGCCTAAATAATTTAAAGTTTATTTTCAAAAAAACAAAAAAAATTAAGATTATTTAAATAATATTGAATACATATGTTATTAAGTTTTTTGGCATATAAGGGTAACAGGAGTTTGTAAATAGTGAGCAGGATTAGGTTCCTTCGAAAAAGAAAATAGATTTGATTAAAGGTTTGATTGATAACTAAAATTTATTTAAAATAATTTTTACTACTATAAACTACCGACTTACTATAAAATACCGAATATGTATTAGATTTATTTTTAGAAGGTAATTCTGCTCACTTTATATACAAAGCACATGTAATAATGATAACGAACAATATGTAATACTGGTCACGCACAAACAAAATAAACTTGTTAAAACAACAAAAATACAAAAAATATTCATTGGAATCGTGAAACGCAAATGCAGCGTGAGTAAAAAAACACTAAAGAATTTAGGGGTCGACCGATGCGAATGATTGAGATATAAATAAACATAAAATGTTGTTTACCGTTACATAAATACATAGTGACAATAATATTAGACAGGGTACTGACTGTACAAGAGGTCAGAAAGTAAAATAATCCACTTTGCCGATTATGGGTTTTTAAGTAGAATTTTAATTGAAATTAAACACTTTAGAACGTTAACGGATTAATCGCGTTTATTAACACCATGATCCTACGTTTCGAGCCCTTTACAGCACTCGTTTTCACAGGGTTAAGATGATGACTAATCCGCGATAAACGCGATTAATCCGTTCTAAAGTGTTTAATTTCAATGAATAACAATCGCGGTAACAGAAGACAATATTAGAATTTTAATGTTAATGACTGACATTAGGTAAGGACGAAAATCAGTGAATTATGTCAGCGAATACATTCGTTAAATCCTGTAGATAAAAAATGTAAGAGGATTATGCTTGTATGTATGGATGTTGAAATATTTTTGTTTAGATGCACCATTTTAGTGTAAATAGTTTTTAATGTGTATATTACTAATCTATCTCGGTATCAGTAAAATGTTAATTCGATATTAATTGTAATGCTACATTATTTTGTTATTGTTTTTAATACAGTACCTGTCCGTTAAACAAGTATATACTATATTGTTCAGTGTTAGTCGAATTTATTTTCTTGATGATTCAAGAAAATAAATTGTTTGTAGAATTATAACCACACACTAAAATGAAAATTGTATTTCATTACAAAATAATTGAGCTGAGAACTCACGGACTGCAAAGTTATCGCAAAATATCCATGATAGAATGTTCTTAATAATAATAAAAAAAACACTCTAGAGTAATAGTATAGCAAAAACATATACGAGTAATAAGTTTGATAACATAACACTGAAAACTTAGTGGCAAAAATACAGGCTCTGAAAACAGGTTTAACTTCATACTGATTTGAATGAGATTAGACGTTGAATACTTAATCTAATAAAAATGAATTAATACAATTAGAATTGTATTAATACACTTTTATTTCTATTTCAATTGAATTGTATTAATGTATCTTAATTAAGCTGGTCATACAGGTATTGCCAAGGGAAATACGTTTCGCGGAGTTGGTTGTTAAAATACAGCGTAACATTTAAATAATACGCATTAACTTCTCTGTTCCGAGAAATAATTTGTGGGAAAAACTGTCCCACAAACACTTTAATATCACATAAACTTAAGCAACCTCTTCAATATAATTTAAATGTTTTCCCTGTAAAATTAAAATTCAAGAAGCCATAAAAAAGTAAGTCTACTATATTGAAATATATATTATATTCATACTCTATTTTATTAGGTAATCACCCAATAAAAATTTTATACGTTAGTTCATGTTCCAAGAATCAGCTTATTAAGGTAGATGGCTGAGGCTGACTCAAATAGTTAGGTTTACTAGGTACTTTATTGAAAATCTAAGTGTTATTTTTAGGGTTCCGTAGTCAACTAGAAAACCTTATAGTTTCGCCATATTATCTGTCTGTCCGTCCGTTGGTCCGTATGCGGCTTAGCTCAGTGAGTTAGGACTAGAAAGCTGTAATTTGGTATGACTATTCATATCAATCATGCCGACAAAGTGGTAAAATAACAAGTCGAAAAACTTTTACTTTTAGGGTACCTTCCATACACGTAAATCGTGGGGGGTGATTTTTTCTTTTCAACCCTAAAGTGAAGAATAGAGGTTTGGTAAATTTTTTGTAATAAAGTGAATATTTTGGGAAATAATCGCTCCTGAAGTAAAAAAAAAAAACTTTTAAACTGCAAGTCCAAAAACTATGAAAAAATTCATGAAAATAGAACTTTACAAAGAATTTCATGGAAAACTATTTTGAAATTGGTCAGTTCAGCCATTTTTAATTTTTTTCAAAGAATCGTATCATATACAATTTTAAGCTAACATGGTCATTTACATTGTCATTACTATTTAAAACGAGATATTTACCATATATATTTGTTTTTGCGAGCTCCCGTAAGTAACGAAACGAAACGTATAATCTCGGTTAAAAGGGCGTATAAGTCATAAGAGCTGCGAAGATACTCCTTTTTCATTGTTATGAGCATAGGCATTAAAAATGTATCTATTAAAACCCTTTTCAAGTTCGCCTATTGTAACGGACGGTAAACTACGGAACACTTAACTGAGCATTGCCCGACATGTTCATGGCCGGTTTTTTATTACTAGTTTAATTAATCAGTGGTAAAGCAGTTCGAGGTTTATATGGTCTACTCATGCCTATTTACGTGCCTTTATTAGATGCACTTATCCTTTATCCTTCAACAAGATATGTAATTCTATGAGGAATATTTATACCTACAAATATACAACCCACTTGATTTTTTACGAATAAGAAGTAGATTTATTTCTTTCTCCTGAAATACTTCTCCGTATATTGTTATGTTAATATTATGTTAGTGTTATGCTGCAAAATCAAATCAGATCATTTGTAAGTCGGGTCATCAGTTTCCTACCCGTTTTAGGGTTTCGTAGTTAACAAGAATACTTTATAATTTCGCCATATCTGTTTTTCTGTCTATCCGTTCGTCTGTACTCGTTATATTATAAAATGTAGGATTTTTTTAGATATCCAAACTATGTTACTTGTTTTGATCACAAGTATGTTCAAATAAATTACACATGTCATGTGTATAGTGTACCTTCACAAAACAATAGGTACTACTTATTTAATTCGATGTTTGTAATCTCCCAAATCATAACGTAGCTTAAATAATTTCTTCGAAGTGATCTGATGTAATGTCTAGACATCATAAAACGTTACTTTTATAGTTAACTGATTTGATCACAACATTACCGTGGACCAGTCATAAATTGGATAATTTGCTATTCATATGCCATATGTGTGACCTTGCAAAACTACGTGTTATTATATTCTGAGAAATGGTTAAATGTACATACCTAATGTTTATAAAAAATAAGTTTTACATAAATTTGCGTTTACTGAACGGATTAAAATTCCTTTTCATCTTTCAACGAGTCACATTGGTACTGCCTACTGCTATATACTTTTACATAGGTAAGTACTAAACTATATGACGAAGAAGCTTTTAGTGTAAGGAGTTTTTGGTGATTGTAGAATAAATAAAAAAGTGCGAGTGGGACTCGTATACCAAGTAACGCTTTGAAAATAGATAAAAAGTAACTATGTAAGTGTCTTTGATTTTGATAGCATAGACTGTTAAGTTAAGTGAGTCTTTAGTAAACGTCATCATTTCATAGAAGTTTGACATTTAAAATAATACTTTAAAGTTTGACTGTTCATTTACTTGGAAAAGATAACGTGGCGCGTGGTTTGACACTTATATTGTATAAGTTGAAAACTTAAATTTCGTTGTCCGCAGACATTCCGTGGGTGACTCTATCTGTAGTCGTTTCCTCGGGACCGAGGATCGCGGTCATCGGTGGATCTGGACTGCACCTAGGTTTTATAATTTGATTCCACCGACCGATGTCTGTTCATTGCGTCTCGGATGCCGAAGTAAAACTTGGTTGAGGATGCGCCGTTTATTTAATCTCTCGATCTGGTTGGGGACCGTCCCCTGGCTCGTTTTCCCTCCGTGTATACAACAATGGTCAGTTTTCCAAGCTTTTAATCTTCCCTCCTCATTGTGTGGTCTAAGTAGGACAGTATGAAGAAGGAATGTTTATATTGTTGTCTTATGTGAATATAAGCTTTTAATCTTCCCTCCTCATTATGTGGCCTAAGTAGGACAGTATGAAGAAGGAATAAGAAGCTGTGAAAGGATCGATACATTTGTGCGCATGGTGGTTCAGGATGTCCTCAACATATGCCTCCAGCACCACATTCCAAATGCATCGATCGTTTACCTTTCTCGGGAACAAATCGTTAATGTTTCTACATCGTAAAGAAAGATGAGGAGTACTAAAGCGGATAGCCGTAGGCTGCCTGCATAGAGAGAAATATTCGGTTCTGTCCGTTGCTTGTGCAGTTAATAATATAGGCTTCACTGTAAATTTTAGAATTTTAGGTCAGCAGCAACAGTTTTTTAGTTTTTGGTCATTGTGTCATGAGCGAACCTATCTTTTGTATAATAAAATCTAATGTACTACTGCTTACAGAGTGGAAAATGCAGTCCACGAAAGAAATCATATCAAATGTTTGGATATATCGTGTAAAACCGTTAAATTTTGTTTATTCTTATTTTTATTATTTTTAATCTTTTTGTTTCACTATTTTCGTTTGATATGGTTTCTTATTGAACAACATAATTGTTACAACTTTTTTAATTTGTAGTGAAAAAATAAGTCCCGCCGATGTTCTTCCCGGTAATAACCTTCTCGGACTGTGGTGAAGAGTTAGAACCGGTAGCAGCATTGCATGGTAATGTGGTTAAATTGAAAATAAATATATTTATTATTTATATATTTAAAAAAAAGTGTATAGACGGACACCGAAGTGAAGCGTACCGCATTTTTACTTTTGACGTTGAAGTAGACAAAGAAACAATATTATCATATGTCTTGACTCCCTTATCAATAATTATTTGGCACTCATTCCCATACGTCAACATAACTAACATATGCTAATTTATGTTCAAACACAAATCAAAGTCAAGTCTACCAGTGGTTTTATGGAAGTTTACCAATTGCTCACATTACATAGTATAATACGGTATGAGAACCATTACTTATCTTCTTTAGCACCGCGGCAATGAACAGTAAACATCACGTTATTGAACCCTGATTTTAATTTGATATATCTACATTTGAAAATGTTCATCCGTATATTGATTTAAAAATCATTGTGTGGAGAACAAGCTGTAAAAATATTTCTTATAGTTTAACCCTTTTGATGTTTCGGTAATAGTACCTATAGTTTTTTATTTTGATGCTCTTGACTTTTGTAGTTCAGGTAAGGGTATGTGTATGTACCTCTATATTTGTGATGTGCAGATATTACGCCAAGACACGATTAGACAAAACAAAAACCGTAAGTGCTCACCAAGTCCACTAAGGGCACCGTGTAAAACGTTTTTATTGTTTTTCCCGATTGCCTAAAGGGGTCTATGGTTAAGAGTATATTTGTATATATTGTATGTAGATGTGAATATAAGGACTCAAATTTAATTTTTCACTTCTTTGAAACAAGTATTTTATAACTTTAGCGATTTATTCACTTGCATCCTAAATATATCCGGGGTTTAGTAGAAGAGCATATATACTGGTGAATATCATAAAAAATATAATTCATTCATGAGTATAAAAAAAACTTGGTACGAGTAGGGGTCGGGGTTTGAACCCAAAGGCCTTCAGTTGGAAATCACAAGCCTAACCGCTTGCCAAACAGTGCGTAGGTCTAGGTACCTACTAAGTCAATATCTAGGTGACCGTCAACATTAAAATATCACACGCTTTAGATGTACAAATAAATCACTGAAGCGATGAATAGTGATAATGTGACTTATTATAATAATTGTAATAATAATCGGCCATTCGTTCACAATATGAAAAGCGCCGCTTTGATTAATTGCTTCCACGGACCTTTATACCGGACATTCAGAATTGTTGGACCTTTTAAACCAAGTGACCTTTCTTTTTCTTTATCTTACGCCGGTACCAAATATATTAAGTTTTATAAATTACAAATACCTTGATGACCTGGTATTATTTGAATTATGCACAATATATGCGTGCGAGGTCAAATAACAGCATGAGTGACTAAAAGTGGTCGAATTAATTTGGAGATTCAGTTCAAGTTGGAAGTGGTTGCATTGCATGTTTAATGTGAGTATTAAATTATATTGTCTGCGATGCGCTACCGGCTAAAAAAGTTATTAATTTAAATCGGACAAGTTGAAAGTTTAAACCTAATAATCCATTCAAATCAGTTAGTTATAGGCTTTGATAGTTTAATGATTGAATGAAAGAGCTTTATTGAATGATGATTCCAACTCTGGCGAGAATGTTTTTGCTGACTACTTGCTTACAATTAATGTTTTGCATAATCAGTCTCCCTAGGGACTTAGAAAAAAAAATACGTGTGGCACTCGGGGACTGCCGCGGTAAAGCTATTGCATATCATTTTGTATCAACTTATGCAATTACTATATGTTACCCGCGACTTCGTCTGCGTAGTATGTTTGGTTGTAGTATGTATGTTTGGTAGTGTATTTTTATTACCATAAGTATTAAATACCAAATTGACTTGAACTGTAAATTGCTAATTAAATTCCGGGGCCGTATAAAACAAACAACTAACTTGCAAATACAGTAACCTGTTATTCTTTGTTCTCGTTAATAATTCAGGATATACCAAAAATGCTGGTGATCAATATTGTAATCTGATTTGGAAAAAATAGGACTAAATGTTTTTTTTGTCAAACATTTTTTGTTTATTTATTCTCCTAACCACAATTCGATACTGATTAGTGATTACACATTTAATCGAATCACCAGCATTTTTGTGACAGCTGTATGTATCTTTGACCACATATTAATCTTTCAGTGGCTGGATACGCTGTAGATATGCTAAAAAGTACGTCCAAGTTGACATAAATTATCTTTCAATTAAATAAGTAATCAAGGCCGAGTGTTTTTGATCACGGTTTACAACACTGCCTTAAGCTCACTGAATTTAACCCACAGAATGTCAGTCGGTACCTGATTACAACTAACTTCCCAGTGAAGAAAAACATTGCGAGGCTACCAAAATAATTACGTCACGCATATAATGATTATAAACTTTCATTAGGTAGGTAAGTATATATTATGTCTCATCTCAACCAAGGACGATCTTATGATAGGATCGGCAGAGGCCTTTATTCGCATTTACACAGGCGTTCAAAAGTGCATGGGCAATTTATGAAAGAATTCATTCATAAACTGCCCATGCAATTATAGATTTGACTATTTCACTTGCTTCCTTCCCCTTTGCACCTCTATATAGGATGATTTTCATAACAAAAACTATTCTGTCCTTTCCTAGGTAGGAGTCAAAACATCCCCATGCCAAATTTCACCTTAATCCGTTCAGCGTTTTTAATTTAGTGTGAATTGGTAACAGATAATAGTTCATCAAATTTACAATATTAGCATCGCATGGAAATTTGTCCAAAATGTAATTGAAGAAACCGTGCTGGTTTTGTGACAACATCGCTACGCAAGATCAGTTTGCTAGACAACAAAAATAAAATAGATGCCATTATTAAGTAAAATGTATCTAATGAGACTAATGGCATGCCATGATCTAAGAATGTTTTTGCGCAAAGTTAAAATAATTTTAATCAAATCAATTTAACGGGGATATAGGCGATACCTAGTTCCATTAGTGCCATATAGATAGAACTGTAATAAGTGCCATCCTAATCCATCAAGTTGTGCATATTCAGTAATAAGCCGTTTTAGTAAAGTAATCGTACAAAAAAATCTGAGTTTATTTATAAACTATCCTTGTCCAATATTTAATATAAAAACCGTACTGGCTTTGTGACATTGTTCTTTGCGCAAAGGCAAAATCGTTGCATTTGGCCATTGTACTCCCCTGGGCCCGCTATGAGGTATGTATGTCATCCGCTTGTACAATGCATGGTGGGTGTTGACAGCCATATATACATTGAGTTGCCGTATTTGTAGTGGTTGGATTCCGCGTCACTAAGACCTCAATGATATTGTCCTGAGGTCTCTTCAGTCAGCGGGTGTTCATTCCGTTCTGGAGCCACTGGGTTTAGCCGCACTGATAGCAAGATGGAGTGACCCTGGTGCTGTGGAAAACGGGGCGGTGTTCAGTGTGGGATGTTACATGCGTTAGCACAATTTCGACCACCCATATTACTCGCACTTCCCACGTAGCAGGAGCCCTCTGCCGAAACTCTAGCGGTGGCGAAGCGGCAAAAGTGTGCGCTCCCTTCTGGGATAAGATCCCAAACGGATAGCGTAACGTAATAAGACAACAGTTTGTCACCTTTGTGTGACAATTTCTGATAATTCTATACAGTTACTCACATTTGACAGCAATCACCGTCGCACTATCCATGCAACTTGTCTTTTCATGAACTTATAGCATTATCATTATCAGATGACATTCGTGGATAAGCAACTTAGGTCTATAGGACATGGATACAATACATGTTCATGCCTTTGGTTGTGGAGACAGCGGGCTGCTACAAAGTTACCATTATTAGTGATTTTATTTATTATCAAATTTATCACAGCATAAAACATATCATATTTACATAGATTTAATGGATCCCGGCACATTGGTCACTTTTCAACTCATTTCCTAAAAACACAGTTCTGTATTTTTTGTGCACTTTCGTCAGTAGTGACAAATATGTACCTACTTAAGTTTAATTTCTGTTTGTTTATGACACTACTGAACAAAACAAACTTAAAATAAATTTGGGTACATTTTCGTCTGCAGTGAAAGAGAGCTTTTTTATAGGCGAAAAACATACGGTGATCATCGTCTTCGAACACCACAAACAAAATATTTACAGCACGCAGCAATATCACCTTTGTGATTATCACAATAAGGAACAAATCTAATATACCAATAGAAAATATTTGATAAACAAGACAAAGGCATATTTCGATACTCTACTTCTTTGTAGGTACTAATATTTCTTATGCCAATGAAATTTCCACTTTATTCCGTTGTGCACTAACGTGCTAAATTCACAAATTTAAAATGGTACTTAGTACGACTTTGCATTTGCACTAAGGTATCGATTAAAAAAAGAAAACGATTCGCAGTCTAAATAAAAAATTAGGCGCCTTTTGCCTTTAATTCGATCCAGCCAGTATATTATGCATCGATTACAAAATCGATTTAACATATTTGATTTTGGCGGGACTAAAATAATAGTGTTTATTTTGACGTTTGACATCGCCGTATCTCTGGTAATAAGAGCTACTGTCCTCAATATTTTGTATAGAATATGACACTTAGCGACATTCGTTTGGAGATATATCCTTTCCCCGATAAAGAACTTTGTAACAAAGTGAATAAAGTCGGTTTCGGTCCGTCGGAGTGGGGAGCGTCAGGTTTTTTTTCGTTACGGAATTTCTGGATTCGGTCCCCGCGCTCAAGGCCCGCGATAGAAGCTATGCAATAGCTTAAAAACAAGAAATATGACAGGAGATTATTGATACAAAGAGGGAAACAGGAAAGGTAGGAAGAGACTCCACTGTGCACGCGCAATTCTTCTAAGTAGTTACCACATTTTACATAGAACCCTTGAAGCAGTTATCTTGCGAAACTCTTCGTGTGCTATGCTGTTTCCAAACATACGACCAAAGACCAGCTACACCTGCCACGGCGCTTACCTGAAGAAGAGGGTAGCATCAGTGCCTTCCTGAACCGAGAATTCTCGATTCTCGCCATAGAAAGTCAGCACCGAGAGCAATTATCTATTTATTTATTGCACAGAAGGCGGACTTAATACCATTAGGCATTTAGTTAGCATTTCCTAATTACTAATACGCATACAATATTAGACCAAACATAGTCCACCTAATCTCGAGATAATGTCATCGAATCAACATCCATAAATATTTGGTATTAAAATTTATTATTTACGTGTAATGTACTTGCCCACTTACGGTCGTGTCAAGCCATTAGAGTCATAAGGAACAAATTGATCAGACGACCGACAAATTTACGAGCGTTTTAAATTTAGCATCAGTCAGTACATGATTAGAGGCGTCAAAGCAAAAACAAATGTTTATTTATATCAAACCATGGATTTCTTCTCACAGACTGCGCATTATGAAGACTTCGGTCACCACACAATAAACTGAGAGCTGCTAACCCTAAACTCTGGCAAATTGTTAATACTATGAAAAGCAATGAATCCTACGTAGTCAGTATGCTATCCATATGGTATGATATCCTTTCTACTAGACTCAAGTGTCTGGCAGATCAGTGAAGGCATTAAGTTCAATACAATGTCTTCTTCGTACTATTTCCGCTCTGCCAAAAGAATATGCAGAATAATCATATCGTTGTATGAACTGAAAAGTCTATTAATACGTAACCGTACAAATAGTCATACCCCCGCAAAATTCGGCAGTATATTTCTGTTTAGACAGAAAAGCTTACTCCTGTTGTCTATGCTTTAAGGATAACCTACATTCTAATCATTCCTCGTCAAAATAAAAGCTGGGCCACTCTTGTCAAGAGTGTATTACTGTTATAGAGGGTTAAATGAGTATGGAAGCGCAAATGTGTGGTGATCGCGATTGTAATATGAGTATGATTCATCTAGTAGATAAGTAATCTTTTTTTATCAAACATAGGAATATTTAATTAGTGTTGATATTTGTCGGGCTGTGATGAACTTTTATGAAGATTTATGACCACCGCGGAAAATATATTCTTGTTTTTGCTTTTTAGCTTGAGTTAATGAAGTCTGTGTTTGCTATTGTCTTAGTTTATTATATTATTTTCTTAGGTAATGTTGAATTACTCACAAATGAACGCTATATACATTATAGTTGCCGAAAGTTTAACTTGTCTATCTGCAGGTACGTCCATGATGTAAAAATTATCCTATCAATGAAATCTAGATTTTTCGTCTTTACCTATGTTGTAAGTAATTAAGTTAAATAACTAATATAATTTTTGCCTAAACAATTATTACTTTTCTTTTACTACTTTACTATCTGAAACCTCAACCTGTCTGAAAAGCTAACGGACTTTAAAGTAGTCGGTAATTTATTTAAATTATCATGGATTTGATAAAAAATATTTGATTTCATATTAATTACGAGGGTCTTATTATTAACATAATGGGTGTCCGGTCTGATATTTTTGTGGAATACTAAATGGTTGATCCCGTCAAGTTTTGTAAGTCGGTGTTATTATTGACGCTTGGCGAGGACGAGCGAGCTAACTGCTCGAGCGATTCTACTAATGTTACACATATTTGATATGAAATAGTTCCCAATTCACGCAATAATAGCTAAATGGATTAGGTATAATATAATTAGGAAATTTGGCGTACGTTTTACGCCAAAATTTTCACCTAAGAAAATTAAATGGGGTCAGAGAATACTATGCGAGGGTTCTTGGAATGACAGCAATTTCGTCACATTAAGTTACTGGTTAGTTTGAAAACGACGTGACAAGATTGTAAAATGCAGATGCATTTTACGTTCTGTGCGGCGAATTTATAATTTCATACACTACAAGTGTCTGTTTCTGCTGGGAGTGAGGGCTTGCTGCATTCACATATTATATTCTGCACGGCGACTATTGGCTATAGTTAAAGTCGATCGTAATCATAAATAGACCCAAAAAATATAATTTTGAATTACGTAAAAGTTTACACCTGTATATGGTAACATGATTAAAATAATGTCAGTCTCTTTCAATCGTGAGGTGTTAAAAAGTAATATCTTTTTTATCGCGTCAACCAATGACAACTAGCTTAGGTCGTGGGGTGTCTCATAAACTATCCTATTACCTGTGCATAGGTAAGGTAAGTATACAGTGTCTGTATTTTTCAACTATAAAGTGTTAAGAAAAGATATCTTTCTTGTCGCGACAACGGCACTCATCTTAGGTCCTTGGGGTGTACACACGCGTTCAAAATTTCATGGGCAATTTATGAATGAATTCATTCAATAACTGCCCATGCAACTTAAAACGCGATAGTGCTATAAATTCTAAAAACATTCCCCATTACCTACGCATAGATATCAGTTAAGTGCATAGAGGTCACCTTTTGACCAATACCTTGACTCGCCCACGGCCGAGGAACTATGAGAATAATTTTCCAAACCGCTTAGACTGGTCCAAATCACTTCACTCGATTTCATTAAGAAATATTAGCACTGGCGCTTATATTGCCATATTATGAGCTTTGTTACTTGATACTGTATAATTTAGCATAAAACATTTGAAACTATGGATTTTCGAATAGGTTTCTTCCTTTTTAGGTCACGATTTAAACGTAAGCCAATGTCAATCGTGAATAACGTATGTAAATCAAGTAGATATTAGCACTCCATTCATCAACATCATTCTACTAACGTTTTCTTTTCACCATTGCACCGCTCGTCACCGACAGGGCGCTCATCTGCTCACCTTGCGACCTAAACGGTGTATTGTGCGATTTCATGGGAACTTTCTCCTACGGACTTTCCGGCTGTTGGCGTTCCCTGCCGAGGTTTACCCGAAGAACTATGTGGGGTTCTTCAAAAATGGAGTGTACAATTTTTTATGGGTCGGCATAGCGCATGTGATACCCCTGGAGTTGCAGACTATAGACTATAGGTTAGGTGACCACTTTTCATCAGGGGCCGTATGCTTGTTTGCCACCGAGGTGGCATAAAAAATTGGTTTAAGGGTTACGTTAAAGAAAAACGAAATAATAATAATGCAGACTTATTTACTTCTGATTCTTTTGCTGATTGCATGGGGTGTCACTCCGTGTTTTACGTTGACACAAAATCTAACGCCTTCAGGTGGCATATACTGTCAGGGTTCGCGCAACGCGCATTGCCCTCACGGGTGCGTTCAGACATTATTTACATTTCAAACACCGCATACTTATTTATACTTAGACAAATTATCACCAATACTAATAAATATTCAATAAAAATGTGTTCTTATAGTTATAATACAGATAATGATCTAATGTATATTTTGTTCCTATTTATATCTTTATGCAAATTGTTGTACCACCATACGCACCTGACAGCATGGTAACAATCCTAATGTAAATGGCATCTTGACATTTGCATGCTTGAAAAGCTAAACGTCAGATGGCGAAAAAACAATTTGTTAGGATTTTTGTTGGTTAGATTCAATTTTAAGCGTTTTTGATAAAGAATTCAGTAAATATAACATACATTAATTGGTGTGTGTTAAGCCCGATCTGCATGAAGAAAATGTGGCCTGCTGTGCAGTGGGGCCTTAGTAGGTATTTATATCAAAAAATATGTGGTCGTAATGATACAATAATTGATTTAATGGTATAAAGTCTAATTTCATGTTTTTTTATGAAATGCAGGCAATAAATAGCAATAATTATAATATATACTATAAGGTGTATCTACTTTTAAAACCTAATCAATCACACCTTTTATGAGCACCATAGGAATATGTTTGTCTCTACCTGTAACAATATAACTACGCGTCATTTAGCTAAAATAGTACAGTTTTTAGGAAATTTTATGATAACATAATTTTGGTACACAAAATATCGCGCTTAGCAACGATGAAAAACTTATTAAGTATGCTAATCTTTCCAAATGGGTCTTCATTTAGCGCAAATTAAGGCGACGATATTCATAGAGGTGAAGGTCGATGAATTCGATGATATATATTCAAACAAATGTGCCTACGAAATGATATTAAATGTTCCCATCAAATAAATACCTACCTGATATCATGCTCCTTGCCATGCTCATGGTAATGGAACCGCAACATATTTTAGTGGCATACTTATCCCACTGTTTCTTACTGGTATATTTTAGTAAAATAAAACATTGAAATCCCACCAAACTCCGTCCAATATTCAACAATAACAATAATCAGCCTCAGGCTACGTCAGATGTGTACGAGTATAAGCACATTAAAGTTGTCAGAGACCAGGGTGCGTAGCCAAGATGGCACTTACGCTACGTAGCGTACTGTAGTTATTTCTCTTTATCACTCTTCATAATATATAGATAATGACAGTTGCGTTGCGTTTGCGATTGGCATCTTGGCCCCGCAGTTATCTGAGACAACACGTGCCCTGCAAAAACGTGCGAAGTATACTTGCAGTATGGCATTACCTAGCTGCACTACTAGGTAATTCCATACTGCCTACTGATACCGTAAACAAATATTTGTTGGGTTTCTACATCACGCTGGATGTAAGCGATCATTTTTATTAGTAAGTGACAGGTTAACATACCGGTGTTCAGAGAGGTCGCGGTTTCGAATCCTGCTCGACGCGGGGATTTTTATTTTATTTTATTATTTGTTGCACATAAAAATATAAATGTACAAAAGGCAGATTTTATGCTATGAAACATTCTCTACCAGTCAACCATCGGGCAAAGCAGATAATACATAGGTGGTATTTTTGCATTTTACTTCCCATTATAACTTAATCACAAAGTTTAAATTTATTTTCAGTATTGTTTATACAATAAATTATAAAAATAAACACAAGGTAGGCCAAACATTGTAGAAAACAGATGCATTTAGTGTAAAAATTCAAAAACTTATACTATTAATACACTGCATTTTTACTAACACACTAAAAACAAAAGAGTCGGTGATAATTAACAATGGCAATAGATAATACTCGTACACGTTAAAGGGCGCCATGACATTACCAGTACATAAGATACCTTTTTCCTTATTGAGCCATTGTCAACTTGCATGTGTTGTTTTTCTTCTATACACGTCAATTCACCGAAAATTATAATAACACAAAACATAGAAATAAGAAAACTGCTGGGATAACAACAGTCTCTAACTGATTGTGTAAATTGTCAGGCACTGCAGAACAACACGGTATTCTCAATGCGTCAATTTAAGGGGAAAATATTACCTGTTGATTACCAGTATTTGCGCGTTTCAATGTTATATGCGTTATTCATACTGCTAGTTACAACGAATTAAAATGTGTTACTACGTACGTACGTAGATGGACAGTAAATATTTAACTCTGTGTTTTTTGTCCGTATTGTGATGGCGATGGTATTTACATTGTATGAATTTATCTTTGGTTCATCTTCTTGTTTAACGGTTGCAGTATTACTTTATAGGAACAATTTACTTGTATCACGACATTTTTTAATATTATTTTATAAGCGTTTCATATTAATTTTAGAACACATTTATTATAGTTGATAGTCAAATCGATTTTCTAACCCATTTTATATTTCGTATGGTTTTCGGTTTACTCGCAAGTTTATAACTTTGAAAGTTGGAACTAAAAAGATGTAAGTTAACAGCACTTTCTAAGTAAAACGGTTACATTTAGGTATATAGAGTTAACATGACACACGACAGTTCAAATTCGATTAGATCGATTCTATTTATTCGAATATAAGAGCACGGAGAAACCTATCAATTGTTGGAAAATTATAGACATTCATAAATAATACATATATGTACAATTTTAATGACGTTATAAGGTAAATAGGTGTTAATAAATGACAATGCAAATATACTGGTTATAGTGACAGTAGTTGTCATATTTGTAATAAACTAAATCAAGACGAAGAGCTTATTGTCATAGTTATGGTGTGTGAAGGATAAGCATTAATGTTTATAACTATAATTAATTAATTTAATTGTATACATACACAGTTATACTTATTAACGACTATAAATAAAATGGACCGAGAAACAAAACTTCAAAAGTAAGTTAATTAAGAACAGCCATGCTTTTTTCAAATAAGGAGAAGAGTGATTTATATTGTGCTTAAGCAGTTTTTTCAACAAACCAAAAAACCGTTAGCAGCTGTCGTAAAGTATAATAAATTCAGGGATTAGTGTAATTTATATGAATCTAGCATTATTATAAACCTATAATCCTAATTGTATTCCAAAATGTGAACATTTAGTGTCACTGATCACGCATACAAAATAATTCTTATAAGTCATCAATCCGGCTTAAAAATAATAATAATAGTGGAACAGTAGTCCTAAACTACAAACACATTTGTTTAAATTGCTGGGAGTTCAGTGACACGGGAAGGCATGATGTAACTCAAGACAGCCGTGAGCCGTTTCATTTCTAGATTAAAACATCAATAATGGCAATCGCCGATATGGGCGAATCCAAGAGTTGTGCAAAACGAGGTGATACCTCCTATTGCGAAAGCTTTCTTATGCTCGCAGGCGATAAAAGAACCGATAAGTTAAAACGTGTTTTTCTTGTTTTTGAGCCAAGAATATGGGATGTATAGTTGTCAAGGGGAATATTTAATAAGCAGGTTCATTATTGATTCTAAAAAGGAATTTAATGGTCTGTTTAATAGTTGTCGTTTAATTTTATATCATATAAACATATTTCAGAAACGTGTCTTTCCTAGTTTGCTATACAATTTTCACATTCGATGGTTATCAGAATGTATTAGCAGAGAATTAATTGGATGTCAAACATTTAGTAAGTACCTAGTAGTTTTTTCAGTAAGTTTGGATGCCCTGTTAGGTATGTATGCCTATATTGTAGACGCAAATGCCGACGTCTTTCATATTAGAGCGGTATGTGTGTATTTCATTTTCGGGTGTTACGTGCGTCAATTGTCTCGAGAACCGCAGACGTGCGATTAACAGCGTACTTAAAGTAGATATTTTGTTCTTTGGATGAGTTTTTTGGGTTTTAATAAACACAATCTTTTTCTTGTTGAATGATTCGCTGAATATTGGAATTGTATTGGAAGGAAAAAGTGTCATCGGACCATACCACTACGCAAGTGTCAAGTGGGAAGCAAGTTAAGTATTGAAGTAGGTATTGACTGACAAGTCTTTGACACCCATACGTACTTTTTTGTAGAAATTTCTCTTATACCCAAACCGTTTGACCCTTTATACAACTTGAAATGTTTTGTACGTGAAACTTATTTGCGGGCCCAGAAACCTCAACTGGTTTTCGCAGTTCAGCTGAGTAAATCAACTTTTTGTAGTTTATGTAGCATATAGTTAATTCAAACCAAGTAGCATATTCTAATGCTATTGATAGATTCCTCACGATCTTAACTATTGTTAATAAAGTGAAAAAATGAGCAATGTCATACGATTTCTTTTTCATTTCAATAAACATAACATGAGTGTTTGCCTCTGATATCGTTACTTTTAAGAGGCTAAAATAACACGTCACAAGCTGTCATTAAGAAAAGTGGAATAATGTCACATTTAAAAAGTCTGTTTTAACCTTTTAACTTGTAGATTTATCAATTGCTTTATGGCGTTGTATTTAAGTGGATCGTCCATCTTTCTCCATAAAAAATGGGAGTATAATTATGGTCTAACGATTTATATAAGGGCGTTGCCCTCGGCCATCCTAATTAATATTTCTCTATTAATCGCAGTCTCCGTGTGAAATAAATCTCAGTGGCGATATATTATTTCACGAAGTCAGGTTTTTCGTGGTCAGGCAGGTGGCCGCAGTCTTGTCTCCTTTTTATTTGTCGTTGAGAATTTACGAGTGTTGAATATATAATGTATTGGTGGTCACGTTGCGCGTTCATGGGGCTTATGTAAATTTTTGCACAGTCTGCAGACAGAGTGGCAGCGCCACAATGCCAAACTTACGATCGACACTTGTTTCGATTCAGCTACCTATACGTCATTTTTTTCCATTTAATTTATCATGCAGACTTGTGTTGCCAGAAAAATTGATATGTCTTTGTGGTTGAAAGGCAGCGTGTTGTTTATGGAGACTGCTTTATTTATTTTTGCATTTAATAACAATTTTCAACTCAACGAAGATGTAGCGATCAAAAGGACATTTGATAACAAAGTAATACTTTTATTTTAAAATATCAGCTCTCAAAATAGAATTGACTTTGTAAGCCGTTAACCATTTTTTTGTCCTCATCATTATGGATCGGCGTCCAAGTGTGATGATTTTGAATTATGTTTTCTGGCATAAAATAAAATGGTAGAAAGATGACATAATACTTGAACATTATTATTAATGTGTTTAACTACAACCAAGTGTTCATTCTGTGGAAGATTAATAGGGTCATTTGAATCTATAACGTGTTCATGAGGAGCTTTGACCTGCCACTGCCACTGCCGCATCTATGATCAATCCACATAGTTCAATCGTGAAACCTCTTTATGCGGCCTGTATTTTTGATGGTATATAACTAGATTTGAGTCACAACAGGTTTAAATCATATATATTATGTAACCTTTTTTTTCAATTCACAACAAAAATTAAAACTTGTTGATACTATGTGGGCATAAAAAGCCTAAAAAAGTATTTTTCGCGGCACTTAAGACCTAACCAAACCTAAGTAAAACAAAAAACTTTTTGCGAAAACCAAAAATGTGCAAGTCGTAGGTAATGTTACGATTGTCGCCATGTTTAACACTCACCAAGCTCAAAAGTTTACACACTTTTTGGTATTATTGAGCGACTTTTTTCAATCTAAGACGCGAATAGATATTCAGATAATCATCGGGTTTTTATGAACCTTGCTTTACTTTAAATTTAAAACTGATTCATCACGTGTTAAGAAAATGATTTCTATATTTAGCTACGAAGATGACCGGTTTTTTAAAGAGAATAGTGCGTTTAGTGGACATGTGACAAAGTCGTGCGCGTCAAATTATAAATAAATAAATAAATTTTATAAAATATAAGCTTAAAAATTGCCCATATTTTATAAAAGCAATAGTTAACATAGATACAGTAGGGCCACTATAGTTACTTATAACTTAGTATGTGCACTTTGATGTCGCTTAAGGCTGCTGTAAAACTGTTACAGATCAAAATAAATGTGAAAAAACAAACAATCGAAAACAGATCATTTGTTTGACTTGGTTGCTTGATTGATATCTTGTTTTGTTACGTCTAATTAGCGGGTATTCTAAATTGAATTAACACAATTAATCCGTTTTAGAGTATTTCATTTCAACGCGTACCTATTAAGGCGTACCCAAGAAAATACGAAATTATTCAAAAATGGTAAATCGATCGAGCCCAGAGGAAGCTCCATCCATCCAAATAAGTTCAAGTCTAACTGAAGGGGGAAAAGATGCCATTCGCTCACGCTCTGTAGCGTAGCGTTGTTATCTCTCTCTATCACTCTTTCTAATAAGTGCGACAAAAACAGTTCCGTTTCGTTCGCTACGGAGCGTTAACGATTGGCATCTTGTCTACACACCCTGTTTCCATATTTATGACAAACTTGTAGGAGCTACTTGCGCCAACCCAGGGTTAGCCGATAAGCCGGTGTTAACACTGTTTAACTGAGCCGTTCTCCTTTTTAAGCAACGATGAAACACGAATTACACGATTTTTTAGTTTTGTGATCATAAGTAAAATGATAATGGTAAGTAAAATATATTTAAAAAACAACATATAAGTATGTTTGTTGTAGACCATTTTATAGTTATTTTCAATTACTCGTAAGTAACGTACTTTTAATAAATTGAAATAGATGTCATATACTATAGAAAAAGAACAACATCATCGAAAGCCAAACCTAGGATCGAACTCGGGTCTTCAGCTTACGCGGCTAACGCCATAACTAGGCCACCTGGTCTCCACGAATGCTGGAAAAGTTCTCGAGTATATGCAATCTTAGTAACAGGCAAGACGCCCGTGGCCGTTCCCTAAGTACCTACAAGTATTATAGCTTTGTACTTCCATACAAACCAAACTTAGGAGTTCCGGTATGGCGAGAGAGATGGCACTGTCATCAATACAACATATCGTACGTAACGTACTTATATTTGTTGCTTCAGTAGTTTTCTAGAAAACCCCTGTGGTTTGATGAAAATGATCCTTTTCAGCGGACACAGCCTTCCGACTGACGTCTCTGGCAACCGACGTGTGGTGAGTCCGTTTCTACACAGGGAGGTAGTACAAGGATAGATCTCTAAATCTTACAACTGAGGTCCCAATGCAGACATGAATGCAATACGTAGCTCATGTGTGACAAGAGGCCCGCTTAAGCGGTATTGTGTATAGGGAACACGATGTTTTGAGTTAAATAATGTCGGTAAGTTTACAGTCAGTGACCAAGGAAGTAACAAGTATTAAGTACTGAAGATAAACTAAAATTTTGGGTACTTAACTATTTACCTGCTATAAAAAAAAGAATTAGAAAATTGTAAATCAGGCACTTTTCAGCGCGGAGACAGATTATTGTCGTTAAAAAAGAAAAACGGCCCAACTACCCAATGCAATATTCAAACGCTTAGCTTCCTGTACTTTACTCACCGGAGTGGCTCTTCCATAGTACATTCACCATAAATGCTCTTTTAAAATTTTCGCACAATATGTAAGACAATTCACGTATAAAACATACTAAAATAACACGTGTAAACGCATTTGTGTAACAAATTTGTATCCTATTATATTGTTTGAGGTGCATTAAAGAGTTATTATATTGTAGGTGTGTAAACCAAGTCTTTAATAATGACTCACACCCATCCGATCCGATTCGGGATGTTCTGTCAGTTTCTATAGAAAACATTACATGACCTCCGAGCTATCACGTGATTCTTTGTATAAAAACTGACATATCGTCTTGGATCGGATCGGATTGGTGTGAGCTATCCTTTACCCTTATGAACTGTGGAGTCATCATTTATGTTAAAAATGCCATTTTTACAAATTTGGAAAGAAGCATATATATTTATATATAGCTGGGAAGTGTTCCCAAATTTCGGTTCCACAATGTCGTAACGTAAGTAATTGTATGAATCAAATGCATTTTGTGATAAAACTCGCAAAATGTCTATACCTTGGTAAACAAACAAAATACATAGTAAGTTATATCTACCTACGGGTAATTTCCGTCAATAAAGCCACTTTTCGAACTTGTGTCATAAAGGTGTACACGTGATTAATACAAGCAAGATGTAACATGATGATAAAATTAAATGTGTTAATAAGATTGGGATGGTATTGTGGAAAATTTATAGGTGTCCCAGATCGTTACAAATGCATGTACCTACCTTCATGTACATTCATAGTTATAATCGTACCTACACTAGTACAAGCATTTGTAACAGTCTAGGCGACCTATAAATTTTCTACAATTCCATCCCAATCTAATTAACACTAAAGGTTAAGTAAAATAAACACGTTTTTATAAATTCTGGAAAAAAAATATGAAACATTTTTTGTAAGACATTTGTTTGTTTCATAATAAATAAATGGCAGACTTCCTCATTCATATATCAGGATATAGAAATTAAGTGTGAGCAATTACCTACTCACTTCGTTCACGTTTTAAGATCACCGACACTCGTTAGTAAAAAGGCTTATTTGTATTATAATTAACTATTATCTTACCGTTCATCATTTTGTTTGTCTTTCCCATCACGGGACAGTGGTGTTCCGGACCTTTGGGAGGCGTAAGGGGTACCGACACTACCGACTAATCCAAGTCATGGGACGCACGCAGAGGCAGGCAGCACCCCCCTTCTATAGTCTTTCATTATTATCATACAGCATGGTTAAGTTTGGTGATTCAACAACGTAATAATAACAAAAACTTGCTGTAACACGTGTTATATATATGTGTACATTTCTACCTTAGCAAATATATGGACTCGCACATTACTAATTATTGTGTAAATAATAAGCCTTAAAGGTTCAATGCTACTTGTGAACTGGATATTCGCACATTGATCCGATTAGTTTACCATTTCAATAAGATGAGCAGTGTCTTGACCATTTAGATGTATTCGTTACTGTTACTAGACACTTTGACTACCTTTAACTATTTATAAACGTTTCTTTAGAAAAGTACGCGTTCGTATTCGTACCTACTAATGTTTACCAATATTTAACGGCCTCCTAGCCTAGTTGGTATTGACCCTGCCTACGAAGCAGGAGGTCCCGGGTTCGAATCCTGGTCAGGGCATTTATTTGTGTGTTTATCACGAATATTTGTTCCTGAGTTATGGATGTTTTCTATGTATTTAAGTAGTTATATGTATATGTCTATTATATATATCGTCGCCTAGTACCCACAATACAAGCCTTATTGAGCTTACCGTGGGACTAGGTCGATTTGTGTAAGATTGTCCCATAAAAAAAAAAAAAAAAAAATATTTATCATTATTATAAAACTGTAGGGGTTTTTAGGGTCACGCAGCAGGAGTCCCTGTTCACTCCTGGGGAGGGCCACACTGAGTAACTTTCACTATGACAATTACGAAATAGTGAATAAAATATATTAGTAGCAATTACATATCAATCAGCTCTTAGTCAGTAGATCTTTTTTCGCGATTACGTGGTTGGTTCCATAGTGAAATTGGCTCGGTATGGCCCTCCCCAGTATCCTGTTCACTCCTGTTCCATGACCCAAAAACACCCGGTATTAAATAATTCTTTGAACTGGAACTTATAAATAAATAAATCATTCAGGAATCATTTCCGTATTTTAAAAAATAAACGAAAAAAATAAAAGAATCAAAAGAGCTTGTGATTCTAAGTATAAATCACATAAAAAAATCCAAATAAAAATACGTTGCGGGAAAAATAAAATACCCGATAGCATCATTTTACTTTAGCGGATAGTTTGTTCCATGATAACTCAAGGAAGCGTGTTATTTATAATAATGATTGTTTAAAGTTGTATATGTTGAACTTTGAATGATTTATTAATTAGTAAGTTACTTATACCAAATGCTGGAAACTATAATGCATAAAAAAGTGCTGCAGTTGCAACACTTTTTCATATAGTCTTGTTTGAAACGTGACGTTTTGTTAAGTACCAACAGCCTATTAAGTTTTAACAGTGTTGGTAGTTCTGTGTATTAATTTGACACTTAATATTTACGTCAGTAAGCTCTTTTTCGTACGAAATATTTATCGTTTGTATAATCATCAATGAAAAATTCTGCGCTAATGTCGTTCTGACTCACATTTTTTGACGTTTTTGTTCTGCTTTGTGTGTCTATTTCTTTTGATAAGTCAATGCTTATTAATAACTAACGTAGGTTGTTAATTAGGAATATTTAATGTAACTTTTATTTTATTTTAGTATTAAGTGTTTTACTTGTTATTGAAATAAATATATATATATATAAAGGCACATCAGGTGGTTCCCCATCTTTAGATTCCCGCATCCTTTAATTCAGATGGAAGTGGGCGCGTGGGCGAGGAGATAAAACCACGTGGTACTTTCTCACAATTTTAATCGATGATCAATCGAAATCACGAAATACAATCACTGATTTAATCGTTAATCTATAATACGTTAATTCCACGTGACGTTCTGCAGAACACGTGATGCTACAACCCGATTCAACTCGATTATTTGAACCGCCGTTTTATTCGACCGCTTGACTGTCATGACCTCCACGCAATCCCGTATTGCCCGCCTTTTCTTGCTGTCAGATGTCACGACCGTCGCGTTCGGTCCGAATTGCACCAGTGTTCTGCATTACGTCAGAGCGTGCAAGACCAATCGACCCAATCTGTCAAGCTAGTAAGTCCAGCACAATCGGACATGCTGGAACGTCTAGCACGCGCTTTACATTGACACGTCTAACACGCTCTTAAGTTCACTTTTTAATTGATGCGCCGTCACGGCCTGACTGACACGTCGCATGTCCTCGTGCGACTCCTGGTTACTCTGAAAAGAAATAAATGCACCGCCTTAAAACTTCTCATATTCACGCTCGTCTATCCCTGACTTTAAGCTCCCGCAGACCTACGAGTATGTAAGCACTTTGCTACTTAAACTCTAACACTATTCTTACTATCGTACCGGGTAACTACTCATTGGCACCCGTACGATACACCATATGTAGTTGCAAATCGCACCGGGTAACTACTCATTAGCACCCCTACGATACACCATATGTAGTTGCAAATCGCACCGGGTAACTACTCATTAGCACCCCTACGATAGCCTGTCCCTTACACAATTCGTCGCGCCGGGCAATCACTCATTGATGCCCCTACGACACCTGTAGACCCCATCCTGAGACATCGACCACTATGAGCCAGTCTCCGCCCGCAGACACGCTCACACCAACATATGACATATAGGGCTAAGACAAGGTACGCTAGTAACGCTAATTACAAAATATACTGGCCGCCGTAAGGGTGTCAATGCCAAAAACACGTTACAGTCACTAATAAATCATAAGGTTTACTTACGAGTCAACTCAGGCTCGTCGTTCTCCGAGGCAGAGAGGGTAGCTGAAGGCCTAGTATAAAAGTTGTACGACATTAACTCCTCGACCGCGTTAGCGTATCAAGGGGTCAAAATATGAAAGTTGCCGGATGATTTAAATAAACGGCAAACATAATTTGAACTCCCGATACGCTAACGCGGTCGAGGAGTTAATGTCGTAAAATTTTTATACTAGGCCTTCTGAGCTGGCGGTCGATGTGCGAGAGCTAGCTATAGAGAGCGTATCACTGTCATCGTCAGATGAAACCTCTCCTCTCTCTTGACCATGGACCGCCGTCTCGGTCTCCTCATCACTGTTTAAACTAGCACTTACTTCGACTAAGCCCTCAAAGCCTCCGGGTACGACGCGCAGATTCTCGTGGGAGTATTTATACGTGCGGTTTGTACCACTGATTGAGCGAAGTTCATACCGATCATTATCTAGAACGCGAGTTATAACAAAAGGGCCTCTAAACTTACGTTGCAATTTTGTTTGATTGCGCTCACTGGATTTGATGAAAACAAAATCACCCTGCACGAATGGTTTGATACTTGCTTTGCCACGATTAAAGCGTTTTTCTTCCGCTGAAGCTGCCTTCGCTATGTTGCTTGATGCGTTTTTACGTATAACCTCAAGATCTAAGCGAGGTTCTGGTTCGAAAGTTGACGCTATTTGCGCTAAGCCTAGCGAGTGTGAACGTATTCCAAGCATCAATTCTAATGGCGTATAACCAGTTATTCTAGAACGCGTACTATTGATTGCTAATTGCACATTGGAGAGTTCATCACGCCATGCCTTATTTGGGTCATTCTCAATAATGGTAAGTAAGCTTTTAAGCGTGCGCATGACGCGTTCCACCTGGCCGTTCGCTCTACTTGAACCGGTGGCAATGAGGTGGAGTTCTATGTTATGGTGTGCGCAAAACTGTTTAAAATCTGCACTAACATAGCATCGTCCGTGATCGGCAATAATTCGCTTGGGTGCTCCAAAGAGGCTCACCGCCGATTCGAGGGCTTTTATAGCACACACAGTATCTAGTGAGGGAGTATATTCGAGAAGGACAAATTTTGTGAAGGCATCAATAATTACTGATGCATACTCTTTTCTGTCACTTTTTCCGCTCAACTTTCCTGTTATGTCTATGTGAATAGTATGCCAAGGTAAGGATGCCTTGGGAATTGGATGAAGCCTAACTTGTTGTGCTCCTGAGCTGCCTTTGGACGCTTTGCAGACTATGCATGAATCCACAAACCTGCGGACTTGCTTAGCCATCTGAGGGAACCAATATTGTTCGTAAATTTTATCTAAGGTCTTTTCAGCACCTAGATGTTGAATTTCTGTATGCACATGGTTAATCAATGTCCAGGTTAACGACCGAGGTACAACAACCAATAACTAGCTTTATTGCGTTCAATCTTTCTATACAGGATCCCGTTACGCACATCGTACGTATGAGCAGTTGCTTCAGGAAGCTCGCCGTTATTGTGCTTTGTAATTAGGTCCTGTATTTCAGCATCACGTTTTTGCTCCACATTAAGCCACCCTTGGTGGAGCTCTGCGAAATGCACTTCTTTATAATTTTTAGGTGCATTTACTGGTTTAGATAGGCGTTTATGTGGTGTGGGCTCGGGAATGGGGTTCCTAGACAGAAAGTCAGCATGTTCCATGCTACTTCCCTGCTTATGCACGATATCAAAATCGTACGCTTGCAGAAAGGCCCACCACCTGTGGACTCTTGGAGTCAAGTCTATTTTAGACTTAGAGGCTTTCAAAGAATTACAGTCTGTAAAGACTGTGAAGTGCTGACCGTATAGGTAATGACGGAAGAATTCTACCGCTCGAACGACCGCCATTGTTTCCAACTCATAAGAGTGGTATCGGGATTCTGTGTCAGTCGTTCGACGGCTAAAATAGGAAACAACATGGGGCACATCATTCCTTCTTTGAATTAGAATGGCGCCATACCCCTCGGAGCTCGCATCTGTATGGAGTTCTATGGGTGCTTTGGGGTCAAAGATCGTCAGAACTGGTTCGGATGTTAGGATTTTCACTATTTTTTTATGAATATTGCCATGAACTTCAGTCCAGTTGATGGGTCCTCTTAATTTCGTTAGGGGGTAAAGAGGCCCGACAATACGCGTAAATCCGGGAATAAAACGCCTAAAGTATGAGGCTAGACCTAAAAACTGTCGGACTTGCGTCGCCGTTTTGGGTGTGGGGGCGTCAACAAGGGCTTTTACTTTTCTGGGGTTCGGTGTAACTTCACCTCCCTTGATTACGTAACCTAAATATTCGATCTCGTTCTTTAAGAATTTACATTTACGCACATTAAACGAGAACCCGGCTTCAGATAACGCCTTTAGAGTGTGGTCGAGTCTCTGCAGACCTTGTGCAACGTCTTCGGAGAAACAAAGGACGTCGTCCATGTATGCCAATGCTACTTGATCTTTTAACGCGCCTAAAGCTTTATTAATGCACCTTTGGTATACGGATGCTGAATTACGCAGCCCGAACGGCATAGCTACTCATACTGCCCGTCGGGGGTTACAAAAGCCGTACGCGCTATGCTGTCACCATTGGGGTCGACTAAAATCTGGTGATACCCAGACGCCATATCGAGGGAGGAGAAATGGCACGCACCGTGCAGCCGGTCTATCTGTTCGTCAATCCTTGGGAGTGGGTAATGTTCGGGCTTTGTGTTATTATTTAACTCCCTATAATCAACACAAAGCCTATCCGTGTCATCCTTCTTCTTTACGAGAAGAATAGGGCTGGCAAAAGGTGACGTGCTTTCCCGAATAACACCAGCATCTAAAAGGGACTGGACTTTCTCTTTAACTACTTCTTTTTCAGCAGGAGATAGTCTATACGGGCGTCTCTGTACCGTTTTGTGGGGATCAATGGGGTCAATGCGTAATACACCTGTGGTCACGCGGCGAGTAGGTACGCCATCAATAAAGAACTCTTTGTACTTTCGTAACACATTTATAAGAGCGAGTCTTTCATCGCCTTCTAAGTCAGTATCAATGTCTGAAAAATCAAATGAGTCAACCACATTGACCTCATTGTCCCACGAGAATGTGACATTTTTCTTATTAATATGAACATCTACGCCCAAATGTAACAGATCTCTACCTATCAGTATTGGCGATGTGATAGTATCGTCCGGCACGACGTGAAATAAAATTGACACCTTTACGCCTTGAATATCAACTTCGCTCAGGATCTGAGAGACGCACTCGGTGCTATTTTTACCAATGCCTGTTAGTTCAATCAAATCTTTGTGCAAGGTACCCGGCAATTTGTCAGACACACTATGTTTTACTAGAGAGCAAGCAGATCCAGTGTCAAAAAGAAAGGAAACGGTCTCACCCAGTGATGTAGTCAGTGTCGCCTCAGCTACTCTTCGCTCGCAGATTTGTACTTCTTTAGTAGCCGCTGTAGATCCGCCACCGCCTTTCCGCTGCGAGCACTTCGACGCGACATGCCCTGGTTGCCCGCAGACGAAACAAGTGATGTTCGCTGGAGTAGCCTTGTCGGTAACCTTCGACAAACTGTCACTTTTTTTCTTTACAGCATCAGGTTCTTCACGTCGTTGACGGCAATCAATTGCTCTATGTCCTACGATGCCACAACGGTGACAACTGCCCGTAAAGCGTTGGTCCTGAATACGGGGTCTCTTAGCTTCAGAATCTATGTTTTCACTGCCTTCATTGCGTCTTTTAAGGGAAACACTGTTAAGCACTCGACATAGTTGAGCTCGGGTTTGCAAAACATGTGAATGGAGCTCCCTGCGTATAATGCCGTCTTTTTGTGATAATACTGATGTCACTAGTCCGGTAATCATGTCTTCAGCCATTTCGACGCGTGGTATTCTTTCTATATATCCCCACAGGCGCATAGCCGCTTCACATGCAGTTTCCTTTGTCCCAATTTGAAAGCGAAGAATCTCGTCAAAATAATCTTGTGGCAGCATAGGCTTTGCAAACTTAGCTATGAGCAGTTCTTTTATTTGAGGCCAAGTAAGCTGAGAAACGTTTAATTTCGTCAGGCATGCAGCAGCTCTGCCTTTTAGGGCATGTGTCAGAACTAGCAATAACTCGGCGCCTTCAAGCTGTCGGCTTGTAACTATGAACTCTGATATATTGCACCAACCTTCGATGTCTGCTTCGTCCTCATCAGGATCAAATTTTACCAACCGTGACATCATGCCAGTATTCATAGGCGTCGCTGAAGTCTGCGGAGTGGCCAACATACGATTGAAAAGCGCTTCCATATTTTGCAACAAAGTTGGGGCTGCTGCTGTCGTACTAGTATCGCTGATCCCCTCAGGCGAAGGCCCTTTCGATCCCACAACTGATAAAGGCACATCAGGTGGTTCCCCATCTTTAGATTCCCGCATCCTTTAATTCAGATGGAAGTGGGCGCGTGGGCGAGGAGATAAAACCACGTGGTACTTTCTCACAATTTTAATCGATAATCAATCGAAATCACGAAATACAATCACTGATTTAATCGTTAATCTATAATACGTTAATTCCACGTGACGTTCTGCAGAACACGTGATGCTACAACCCGATTCAACTCGATTATTTGAACCGCCGTTTTATTCGACCGCTTGACTGTCATCACCTCCACGCAATCCCGTATTGCCCGCCTTTTCTTGCTGTCAGATGTCACGACCGTCGCGTTCGGTCCGAATTGCACCAGTGTTCTGCATTACGTCAGAGCGTGCAAGACCAATCGACCCAATCTGTCAAGCTAGTAAGTCCAGCACAATCGGACATGCTGGAACGTCTAGCACGCGCTTTACATTGACACGTCTAACACGCTCTTAAGTTCACTTTTTAATTGATGCGCCGTCATATATTATACGTAGGCTGTGGATGTGTGGAAGTCTGAACAGACAGGCGGACATGGCTACTTGCGGAGGAAATAGTTTTTTTATAAGCGTTTTTTTCAATTGTAAGGTATGTTTGTTTGTTTTTAGTTTAAATCTTTCAAGCTGAATTTGACTAACTTCCTGTTGAATGACAATACAATGTTATGGTACCAAAGCACATTCAACAATAAAAGCTTGCATCAAAAAGTTAAAGTTTTGGCAAAAAACTTATTTAATGTTAAACTTTCGTAATTTAAAAAACTTATGTATTTTTTCCGTTTTAGTGGGTCTATCTCATGTTGCAGACAAGCACAGATTGATTCACGAAAGCTGGCGCGTAAATTGTATGAAACTATTATTAATTTCATAGACATTCCGCGCCAGCTATCTGTATCTGTAGGTATTATTTTAAAATATCCTTGCTATCTGCGGAATCCTAAACATGATCGTAAAATGTTTAGTGGTTTGGTAATATTGAACGTTACTTATGACACTTGTTAGCCTTCAAACATTGTGTTTGATTTGATGTCTCCGCCTGCGATGCATGTCACGCCTACTGCATTTGAGTTTATTGTGAAGGGCATCGATAAAATATTGGTAAGATAAGTTTTTATTTTGCATAAAATAAAGTAAAAATTGTTCAATTTGTTTTCTTAAAAATCTGTATTAATTTTAAATACCTATCCAACGTTACATCACATTGAAGGATTGAAACCAAAAAAAAAATCACCCGCACTTTACGTGTATGGTCCCCTAAATATAAGTTTTACGACGTTTTATTTTACCACAGCATGGCCACGGCATAATTGATATGTATATTCATATCAAATAACAGCTTTCTAGTACCAACGGTCACTGATCTAAGCCGCAGAGAGACGGGTGGACGGACGGACAGACAGACATGGCGAAACTATAAAGGTGCCTAGTTGACTACGAAACCCTGATAATAGGTTTAACGAATAATTACGATTGTCGTTATTTTGTTACTATTTTGCCCACGGATGCCCCATAATGCGACTATGGTAATTTGAACTAAATAAACATATGAAATATTGCCCATTTTTCGTTTAATCGGAAAACTATCGTTTCAATGTACGTTTTAAACTGTGCTTAATTTTCGCTTTAAGAAGTGATTTAAGTAGGTATAGTAGTATATTATACCATATTATTTTATAATATAACACTATAACTATAAAGCTTTGTTTGCTACTTAACAGCCGTATCCGAAATTTATATCAGTCATAAAATTCAGGTTCAAACTGGTTCTCAAGTCGCAATAAAGATTTCATTGCAAGTAAAGATCATACATGACCTAATATACAAAGTTAAGATAGTAGGTAGGTAGGTAGGTAGTAGGTATCTCCTGTAGTGGGTCGTCAAAATCTATATATCATTAATAAAATATCCATTCATAAAGTACAATCATATATTAAATTCGAATTCAATTTTCTCGATGACAGTTGCCCCCTTTGCGTCTTTAGTCTCGTTTTTGTTTGATCATTCCTGTCATATTAGTTCTGTGTTCACAACATAGTAACATGAAAATGATATCTGGCTGATTATAATACTTGAACCTATTAAAAGGGCGCTTTAAGCGATGACTCATAACAATAACTTCATATTTAAGTAAAATAATTCAACGGATGATTCATTTTATCTTTTTTTAAATGATAAAATAGCAGACGGCTCGACTAGTTTCAGGTCAATAGTTCAAAAGAGCCCATAATTTTTCTACTTAACATTTAGCATTCTTGAGTAAAACAGTAAATGATGTCACGGCCAGTCTGAGTCACGTATTTAAATAACGAATTAAAATAAGAGCTTTTATAGAAATATATTTAAATATAATCATTGTTTAATAAAAATAATGCGCCGTCAGTGTGTGGTTGTGTCCATTATCGCGTCAAAACATACAAAACAAAACTAGATATATTAATATTGTCTTATAATCATAAAATATGAGTCAGGCCACAATTTTGCAATGGCAGAACAGACCCTGTTTTTTTACCACTTACGATGCACCATTTTGTAAATTTTCCAGATTCTTGATTATTCGTAAAATTTTATCGGTATACAATTTCAAAAATAACTACTTACATATTATTTTACTGCAATGACAGTCCAGAGACTATATCGGACTCCAATGGAACGCACCGTGTCATACTTCCTGGCGGTGACATGATGTCTTTAGGAATTCAAAGCCACATTAAAAATTTGTACATAATTTGTACGTATTCGTACGGTATTTAAAAAAAATTGTACTATACGTACACGTACTTACGAGAAGACAACGATCAATCTGTCACCGCTGGGAGGGATCCTTCCTAGCGGGCGCTATCTGCTTCACTATGTTCCAGTCAACTTTTCAACTTTCTGCTGATACAGAAAATTTGTACGTAATTTGTACGAATTTGTACGTTAATAAACAAAAATAGTACTACACGCATTTATGAGAAAACAAAGATCAATCTGTCACCGCTAGGAAGTATCCTTCCTGGCGGGCGCTATCAATTTCTTTATGTTAGGGTCAAATTTTCAACTCGCTTCTTATACAGAAAATTTGTACGTAATTTGTACGAATTTGTACGCAAATGTAAAAAGTAATACAAGAACGTATGAGAACATAATGAGAAACCAAATATTAAAGCAAGTATATAGATAAAGACTGCCCACTTGACACAACACAATTTATCGAAACCAATTTGACAGCGCCATCTCACTTTTACGTTATGTGGGTGTAAATCCCCACCCACACTTAGACAGCTAATTTCGGAGTAAAAGTGAGATGGCGCTGTCAAATTGGTTTCGATAAATTGTGTTGTGTCAAGTGGGCAGTCTTTATCTATATACTTACTTGCTTTAATATTTGGTTTCTTATTATGCTCTCATAAGTTCTTGTATTACTTTTTACATTTGCATACAAATTCGTACAAACTACGTACAAATTTTCTGTATAAGAAGCGAGTTGAAAATTTGACCCTAACATAAAGAAATTGATAGCGCCCGCCAGGAAGGATACTTCCTAGCGGTGACAGATTGATCTTTGTTTTCTCATAAATGCGAGTAGTACTATTTTTGTTTATTAACGTACAAATTCGTACAAATTACGTACAAATTTTCTGTATCAGCAGAAAGTTGAAAAGTTGACTGGAACATAGTGAAGCAGATAGCGCCCGCCAGGAAGGATCCCTCCCAGCGGTGACAGATTGATCGTTGTTTTCTCGTAAGTACGTGTAGTACAATTTTTTTTAAATACCGTACGAATACGTACAAATTTTTAATGTGGCTTTGAATTCCTAAAGACATCATGTCACCGCCAGGAAGAATGACACAACGCACCAGTGCCGAACTTACGTCGTCACGACGTCCGCGTTCCTGTGGGTCCTGCCTTTTGTTTTGGACGATAGCTTGCCTTAGCCGGCCGTCCAGAGTGAGGTTGCGCGAACTGCGTTCTCGAGGGTAGATGTGGAAACCTAAGTAGCGAGTTGCCTATATGTTTGTTACGTGTAAATCATGACATTAGCTGTGAATAGAGGCAATTTATATCTTATGGTTAACGTCTCACCTGTGCTTTGCCATCAGCGGGCCTACTGCGAACCGCAAACTCTCATGTACGAGAGTACAAGTGTGATAGAGAGATACAAATTTCGTTAGCGGTTCACAGTAGGCCTTCAAAATTCGGACGGGTCATCGCAAACGGTGTGAACTAATTAGGTGTAGGGCCGGTTCCATGTCTATTTTCCATCGACGTGGCATATAAATAATTCGGAAGTAGAAATAGCTTTATAAAATAATGTAATATGTTTGAGTCTTGTGTTTGTTAATACAGGAGTAAATAAAGCTATGTACTGCTTATACCGTTCACCAATTTGGCAATGCTACATATGCTGATCATAGTTATAGTCGTCATGGTGTCGTGATTGTCAAATAATATGGTCTATTGATAATTTATAATAACCTAACCTAACCCAATATAGGTTGTAATCCAGTCACTGAACTGACAGCTTGTATGGAAATTTTGACAGTTTGGGAAATAATTAATAATAGGTATTTTTTTTAGCGTAACGGATATATCGTGAGTCTAGTATTAAGTAGGCAACAAAATCCAACAAAATATCGTTACACGCTAATCGTCACAAATATGTACACACATGTTACAAACATTTTTGTTGTAAGATTTATATGTATATATGTTTTTTAAGCCGTTTAAAATGGGTCAGGGTCAGTTTCTACCTATTAAAATTTGCTTCGAGCGAAATAACACATCTATCACCCGTGCCGTACATTTTGTAGATTTAATGGTTTTACTTGAATAAGTTTTGTTCGGTTTCTCTTTTAACAGATAGAAGACAAATATGTCGTCATGTTCATATACAAGAAAACTATTTGCTATCAATCAATCAATCAATCAATCAATCAATCAATCAATATTCTTTATTGCACCAATAACAGTAACAGTATCAGAAGGAAACAAAGAATCAATAGCATTGGGTAACAACAGGCGGTCTTATCGCTAAAAAGCGATCTCTTCCAGACAACCTTAGGGTAGCGGGAAATGAAGAAAGCGTATCAGTTAACAGGTAGTGCAAAAAATGAAAATAAAACTAAAAGTAAGAGCATAACAAGATACAAACACACATCTACGCCTAAAATGAAAGCAGCCAAAACAAACAAAAAAAATACATATAAAATAAATCTATAAAATAATATATACATAAATAAATAAATATATATATATATATATATATATATATATATATATATACATAAGTATACACATACACATAAAAATAAATAGCAAATGATCAGCTCATGGCAAAGACAGCATATGAAGCTTCAGCTGATTTTTGAAAATGGGCAGAGATTTGGCTAGTCTGATTTTAACTGGCAGAGCATTCCACAACCTGACAGCCCGAAAGGTGAAGGAGTTGTTGAAAAATTTAGAAGTAGATGCTGGAGGAGCAAGAATATGAACCAGAGAACATCTAACAGAAGAGAGCCGCTTAAAACGCTCTTTGAGATAAGGAGGAGTAGCAGGGTTAAAGAGAATGCCATAAAGAAGGGAAAGAATATGTGAGTCACGTCGAAGACGGATGGGAAGCCACTTAAGCTGAGAACGGAAATTAGAAACATGATCATACTTGCGCAAGCCAAATATGAACCTAATGCAGAGATTTTGGAGACGTTCCAACTTATTAAGCTGTTCCTCAGAAAGGTCCAAATAGCAGGTATCAGCATAATCTAATATAGGGAGTAAGAGAGATTGGGCTAACGCAACCTTAGTGGCGTAGGGCAAAAAGTTTCTTAGCCTGCGGAGCGAACCTACTGCAGCAAACATTTTCCTACTGACCTCGCCCACCTGAGGTGACCAAGAGAGATTTTGGTCCATAATAACACCCAGATTCTTAACCTGAGCCGAGTAAGGAATCTGAATACCGTCAAACACAATTGCGGGTAAATTACTGAAATCAATTTTAGCAGTGAGTTTTGAGCTACCTATCAGCATAGCTTGAGTTTTAGCAGGATTTACCCTGAGACCATATCGTCCACTCCAGTTTAAAATGCTCTCCAAATCCCTGTTCATAGCGATGATAGTACTGGGAAGCTCGATAAAAGAACCTTGAGAGTAAATCTGAAGATCGTCAGCGTAAAGGTGGTAGGAGGAAGAAATATTGCTAGTAATGGAGTTAATGAAGATGGAGAAGAGAAGAGGAGACAACACGCCGCCCTGAGGGACACCGGCACCGGCATCGTTCATCGTTTAGTTTTTTTTTTTCTATTTACCTACTTCCGGAAGAAAACTTTGTAGGATTTTTGCATACATCATATATAAATATCCCATTTTAACGTAATTTGAAAAAATCAGGCTATTATAATTTAATGTCTGTCAAAATCGTATCTTTCCTGGGTTATTGAGGCATAAACATTATGAGAAAAAAAATTGTTAGATGAGACAAAAATGGTCTCTTAGGTCATAAGTTACCTATTAGGCACGGGCAGCCTAGTGTGCGGTCAGTATTTTGATTCACACTGATTCTCATGAACGGGATTTCTACGCGATCGGTGACATGACAAAGTGTTGCCGACAATGTAGTCGGTGATAGCCACCAAATTATAAGGACCGCCGATCAGGCTGACCTCTGACCGTTGGGAGTTTTGGCAACCGTGTAGAACGCACTAAACTATCTGTTTGTGTACGTACAACCAAATTATAAATCACGCCCTCTCGATACAGGAAGCGTTAACATGAATAGATAACGAGACATTTGCAAAAACTTGTAAATAGCAATCCTTTGATTAATTATAAAAGATAAATATACACATGCACTTTTTTTCGCAAACGCAAAAACCTTTCGGCGCTTTATTTGACGGGTCAAGAAATACATAAATACTCATGTCGGAAGCGATGTTGTGGTTTTTATTAAGTTTTTAACAATCATTAATTAGATGCTTCTTATTGGCTCGTTATCTGTGAATCTTCTGATACCTATGTGCCGAGTGACAGATTTATTACTTAAGCAAGGTAATGTTTTGGGTCTTCCTGGTTTTAATTTAGTAAGTAGTAACTTATTTTTTATTAACTGAATTCGGATGATTAACATGATTTGTGATTATAATTGAATGCAAAATAATATGTCAAACAAACCGACATAGCTTACGTAAACTCATCATTATAATTAAAATACTTCGGAGTTTTTTTTTTTACAACAAAATGTCAACCGGTAATTCCTGCCTATTTAAGTCGTTACCAATCACAACGGCTTTCTTTATAATTGACTATATGTACAAATTGGAAGATTTCCATAATGCAAGCATTATACAAGAATATTGGGGATAAAGGTCGCTGTCAATACAATGCGGGCGTGATGGAAAACTTCTACATTCCACAAGTGGGTATCAACCAATAAATCTGGGGCTTTATTAATTCGATCCGAGGGAGTGACTATGTCACCATTAATTTGGTGCTGACTGGCCCGAAGATGATAGATTTGTATATAGATAAGCACCACTTGCACAATTACGGGTTTTACAACTAACCCGGAGTTAAGCGTTTTTTGCTTACTCTAAATAGCTTAATTAGGTACCTATTTGTACTTAACACAAAAAACTCCGTCGTCCGATCAAGTCCTCCACCTCTGGCTTGCCTTAACCGGCCGTCCAGAGTGGGGTCGCAAGAGCTGTGTTTTGGAGGGTAGATGTGGTAGCCTAAGTGGCGAGTTGGCTATATGTTTAAAGTCCAGTGACACCTCTCTACCCCTAGCCCTCATACCGGTGTTGCCCTCGAGCCATCTTAGATGTAGCTTTTTGTGAGTGTACCCCTTACATTTCATTAAATTTTCGAAAGGGGCTCTGCGTGTTGGCTTCGGCTCCGCGTACGCCTCCCCAAGGTCCAGCACACCATTGTTCCGTGATGGGAAAGACAGCAAGCAGCAGCAGTAGCAGTAGCAGTTGGCCAAGAAAATTATATTATTTCCAGGAATCAATTCCGAGCAGTCTGAAAATCATTTCAATACGTTAACTTCATCCTAAATGCGTTGATCCCGAGTTTGCACAATCTCCGGAGTTGAACTTCATTTTCCCAAGTAAGCCAAGTAAGTGCTTACTTGGCAAAATTAAGTTCGTCTTAAAATAGTTCGTTGGAATGAAAATAGGTTTAAATTCTACGTGGAATGAGTATCTAAAACTTAAAATTTGGTTCAGTGGTAGGTACAGCTAAAATAAACTAAAACTGCGACACGCTTGTGCAAACTCAGTTGATACGTATTAAGAACCAAATGAAGATATTAAAACAATTGCTGCCATTCCAGCTTGTTGGTAAATAATTCCTTAGTACCACGGAAATATTATGACGGAACTTTATAACCAAAATAATGACAATACCTCGACAAGGACTATCGTTGCATAACACGGTAGGCATTACAAAGAAGTCTGCCGTTCCACAAGCAAAATGAATCAATATTTACCTACTTAGTAAAGTAAATGAAAACGTGTTTTTAATGGAAACAGCGATGAAGTGGCCACGACTGTCTAACAAGGTAAACCAAATAAAATTGACAACAGCAAAACCAAAATCTTAAATGTCTACTCTTTTTTTTGTATCCGCATTTAATTAAGAAATTAATGAGCTTTTGTTATACTTAATCATTGAGATATGAATTTTTAATAAAATCTTTGGGACATTCAAATATGATGCATATCTTAAACAACTGTATAAGTAGGTACATTAGTCAGTAGTTAATAAGGTTTATACTCTCGACGGAAAAATTAAACCCGTTTTATAAATACCTATTGATTAACGACTTTGCTCAAATCTAAATAAAACAGACTCAATACTTCTGGATGATTTAGGTTATCAATATTTTCATATTATAAAGACCTAAGAAAACAGTAAGAGACATTTCAATTGATCACTTAAAGTGCATACTTGCTGGTTTTGTATGTATTTCCAGAACATTCCATTACAGTAGGTATATTATTCTAGAATTGCGCTTTATCGCTCTGTGCGTTAAATAAACTAAACGTTACTAATTCCCGTCAATGACATGGATACCGCTAATATTGATTCAGTTGTTCAATTGTTATTATTTAGCAGTAACGACCCTGCTAGTCGTACTTCCGATGATGGCACCTGTTCCAAATTGAATTTGTAAATACAAGCGTAAACCATGTTTTCCGTAACCTTGTCATACTTATCGATTTACCTACATGTGTCTATTAAAATCGTGAATCTTAGAAGGATTTTCAAAGAACGATACCAAGTAATTAATAACTTTAATGGCGGTTTTCGGTCAAAGAGTATCAACGCATTATATGTTCCTTTTACGATTAATAATTCAAAATTAAATGTCAGATTTGTGATGTGAATCTTATTTAATAGTTTACTCGTAGAAGATTAAACATTATTAATAACGAGATTATGAAGCACGTGTATAACAAATTAACCAAAGGACGAGAAAATTACTTTTTCAGACTACCTATTAGAAAAATACGCTTTTCTTCCCTGCTAGGAGTTTTGTTTACCTACTTTCCTCTTAGTTAGTGTGAATAGCAGGCGATATACGTTCGGGCATATCCGCTGGATATATGACCGGCTAAAAGCAGTATGTGTCAGACGTAGAAAAGTAATGCCAGTTGTTTACCTCTTTTTTTGTTTGCTGTATTTTCTGTACTTCTGTATGCAATAAAAAGTATTGTAAGTAGGTACCTACTTACTAGACCTTGTGAGGTCGAAGAACATCTTTTCACATATGTCTATTGGAGTTTGTTGAGATGAGGCAAGATGTCTGTGTATGCTAAGTTTCCTAGATTTTGATAGCACGGACACATTTTGCTTTGTTTTTATATAAGTACATACCTTTAGGTATTTTTATTAAATTTTATAAGCGATTTCTATCAACTTACAGAAATGTCATATGAATCGAAATGGCAGACTCGGTCACAACACTGCTTTAGAAGAAAACCGGTTCCGTGCCCCGATTTTGAAAAACGACATAAAAATCATGTTTATTACATCTTTTTTTAAAGTATTTTCATTATATCGGCAATATAAATAGATAATCTGTGAAAATTTCAACCGTCTAACTATCACGGTTCTTGAGATACAGTCTGGTGACAGGCGGACGGACGGACAGGCGGACGGCCTTAGTAATAGGGTCCCGTTACTCCCGTTTTACTTTTTAGGTAGGTACAGAACCCTAAAAAAACATAATAAGTAACTGTTTGTGTGATGAACTATTATCGTTAAATATGAACCTACCCGATACCTAATGAACATGATAACAATGGATTAAATGAATATGAATATGAATATGTAATAACTCCTATCTTAAAAAATGTACAGACAGTTGAGTTTTGTTTAAAAAGCGTGAGGTATTGTTATTAAGTACATGAAAAGTATTAATATTATAATAGGATTTTATTTATAATTTCAATGGATCATACGCATTTACGTTGTATGGGCGGTGGCATGAGTCAAAACGTTACGAATTATATATTATTATAATCTGTGACCACAGTATTACCACAGCGTAGGGATGTATTCCATACAGTGATGTAACTTCATACACGGCCAGCGGCTCGGCTCGGTGGTCGTGCTGAGGCTCAGGGTTGTCAAAAACTATGCGAAAGATATTACAGTCTGATTGGCAAACTAATTTCCATTTTACACCCCTTAAAATAGACAGCCGAAATTGTATGAAAATTCGGCGGCATTTCCTCCCTGCCTCCTTCCCCGCGCACCCCCCATCGATGACCCAGAAATCGGCGGAGTTAACCCACTGTATAGAATACATTCTTACGCTGTGGTATTACCAAGGGGGTTTACGTTGACACAAAATGTCACAACGTCGCGCAATGTGTCACCGGTACGATCAGATAATTTCTATTTCAAACAACACATACTTATTTATACCTAAACTAATTAATGCCAATACTAAAAAATATCAATAAAACGTGTGTGTATGATACAAATAGATAATGTTCCGATACATATTTTGTTCCTATTTATACGTTTAAACAAATTATTGTATCACCATACGCACCTGACAGCATGGTGACAATGACAACCCTTATGTGAATGGTCATCTTGACATTTCCATGCTCGAGAAGCTAAACATCAAATGTAGGGAAGATAAGCTTATGTACTTGTATTACTAGTAAAACTGAAAACAAATTGAGGACTTTCGATTGATACTCAAGATGGCGAAGTCGGCGAAAATGTCTCCAGAGTAGTTTTTTTTGTTTTTGTTCGTTTAGTTGTTTAATGCGTAATAGCTATTGATAGCGTATTGTGCAGTCAACCAACGAAAAAGTGTGTAGCTTATTACTTACTAATTACTCTTGAGACGCGTCTTACCATTGCTTTGTCATCAAGCGGTAGTTTTGAAGTCAAGCGGCCTCGTACCTGAGTAAAGAAACTACCTCCTTACCAACGCCCTCACCGTACATCATCGCTCTAAGAGCATTTTTTTAACTCACCGTAAATTGTAGCCCATGTGGCAATATATCTTGACACTGGCGAAATTGTCCCACTGAACAGAACCATTTTATTAAAGAAAACTGAAAAGAAGTATTGATCATTTCTTTGTCCAACCGGCTGCCCATTCAGGGTCGTTTGATATGTTATTTGTCAAGTTTCCTCCAAATCTGTCCAATTTTTTCCACAAAATGTCACCCGATCAGCCTATGCATGAGTGTATAAGAAAGGTCAGGGCCCACTATACGGTAATTAAAGGTTATTTTTGGCGATAACCATCAGTAAAACAGTAACCTACGTGCGTGAAATAAAAACCCGATGCCAGACCTTGGACGAGCCTTCGCAAAAAGTCAACGCTTTCTTGACTCGTTTATAAACACTCGATAAATTGAAGAAGGTCCAGTATTTTTATTGTAGTTCAACAAAAATGAAGTTCAAAAAGGAATTTTTAAAATACTTGTGTATGTTCAACTTGAACTTTTTGTGAACAAGACATTGTTAGATACCCACCAAGATAAGCTTGTACCCGCTTGGGACACTTAGCGCCGCTTGCACCACCCAGGGTTAGACGCTAACCCGGAGTTAAGCTGTGTAATTCCTTACAAAAAAACGCTTAACGGGTTATGTGGCTAACCCCGGTTGGTGCAAGTGGCCCTTAGCAAGTTAGCAGAGATAATGTATGGCCACGCGATACTTACAAATCATAATATGACAAGAGGATTTACACTTTTTATGCCAATCCTCCAAAATTCAGGCATTGACTTTCAAGTAAAGGTAATATAAACAGCATCATTTTACCGTAAGGAATAATTAAGAGTTCAAAATAAACCATCATGGTGCACATAAAACTTGGCAGGCAACGTAACATTATCAGAATCCAGTATCGTCGCTCACTTGATCTCGGTGCCACTTCCAGTAATAAGTAAAAGATCGAGATGCAGATATTTCATAGAGGGAGAGTGTTAAAAAAGGTAATAGAAAATAAATTACACCCTTGCACAAGCAGGAGAGAACGTGCCTACAAAACGATGTTTTGCAAACATGTAAAACAAAAAGCTCTTGTAGCTACAACCCAATTTAGTTAAGTGAGGATAATGTCACATGTCACAGATAAATACCGTCTTGAACGTAAATATTGCACACTCTGTTTCACAGTAATTGCTTGAATGAAATTTCCGCTCGGAAGAGGTGTGATGCATCGGCCAATAAATTTCGTGTACAAGATTCTACCTCTTGAGTCAAGGCGACTGTCCGATGGCTTTTACCAGACGCAAGTGATGAGAGAAATTTGATTGATTGTAAAATATATGTTGTTTTATATGCGACGAGGTGTGATGCATGGGCCAATTAATTGCGTGTACAAGATTCTACCTCTTGAGTCAAGGCGACTGTTCGTTGGCTTTTACCAGACACAAGTGATGAGAGAAATTTGATTGATTGTAAAATATATGTTGTGATATATGCGACGAGGTGTGATGCATGGGCCAATTAATTGCGTGTACAAGATTCTACCTCTTGAGTCAAGGTGACTGTTCGATGGCTTTTACCAGACACAAGTGATGAGAGAAATTTGATTGATTGTAAAATATATGTTGTAATATATGCGACGAGGTGTAATGCATGGGCCAATTAATTGAGTATACAAGATTCTACCTCTTGAGTCAAGGCGACTGTTCGATGACTTTTACCAGACGAAAGTGATGAGAGAAATGAGATTGAGGGTAAAATAATATATGTAGTATTTGCGATGAGGTGTGAGTGGCCAATTAATTTCGTGTACGAGATTCTACCTACTTAAACTTTCACGATTAATAGCTGATTGATAAAAATCTAAACACATGTCGTTTTAAGGTGGCAGTATGCAAATACAGCACACACCCTACACACACACACACACACACACACACACACACACACACACACACACACACACACACACACACACACGCACACACACACATACACACACACGCGATACACTTTTAGGGAAATACTACAAACCCAGCCACCCCTTTTAACCACCGAAGAACATTAGTACATCTACGTACCGATGACGTTCTTCGCCTTTTCACCGTAGATTTTAAACGTCAAATATCCATGAAATCATGACATTAATTTAACAATGTCACGGTCTTTGCTATCAAAATCGATGCAAAATCAGCTTAGTCGGCCTCTACCACACAACATATTTTGGTTTTATAAAATCGCTTTCATGCTAATACTTGGACCAATTATGTAGAGAAGTAATGAGAACGAGTGATCGATACTCAAATAAGTTAACCGATCTTAAATGACATCACAACAAAGTCTGACTGTACTCTTGATACAATAAAACTAAATAAAGAAAGAAATACATATATAATTTTGGTATGTGCGAATGAGATAGTTAGCTGTCAGTGACGTCATCGTTACTGGGAGATACCACGAGAAGGTCTCATCTTGTATTCTTTCCACCATGAGTTTATTTTTTATCTACATTTTACAAGAATTTTATATATTAGGCTTTTTAAATAGAAAACTTCCCTGAATATTAGACATATTCCTTATATATCGAATAACGCGCGTCAATAAAGTTGAAAATAGCTCGACATGATCATGAGTGAGATGCGCTCGCGGCGATTGCTCTGCTCTGTTCGTGGACCGTTCCGTAACATGTCGAGCTATTTTCGACTTTATTGACGTACATAAAAGGTTTGTTTTGTTTAAGAACATGACTCATACCAATTTCGTTATTTTATTAGGTTGTATATAATTTAATGTCGAAGTTGTCTTTCAAGACGAAAATAAATAATGCGAAATAATTATCAGAAAAAATACTAACCAAACTCCGTACTTAAAATATGGTCATATAAGATAAAATGAGGATCTTTTAAATAAACTTGAGCGCATTCAAAATGTTTGTATTCGGTTAATATTTGGGTTACGAAAATATGACCATGTTTCCCAATTTCGGTCACAGCTCAAGTGGCTCCCTATCCGCCTTTGCCGAAACTTCCACTTTCTGTCCCTTCTATATAGTATTCTTTTCATCCCTGCAAGTCCCCGCTATCTCAAGGAGCGGTTCAGTTATCTGCGTTCTGTTAGATCGTCTAACAATATGCTTCTCTCTGTGCCGTCGTCCTCTACAAAGTTTTATAACTGTTCCTTGTCATTTCAGGCAGTTCGACTCTGGAACTCGTTACCTCTAGACATTAGGTGTGCGCAATCCCTTGCTGTTTTTAAAAAACGACTCAAAGACCATTACCTATCTCTACCATAATTTTTTGACTGCTTCTGTTCTTTTTTTTTTCTCTTTTTGCTGTGTGGCTTGCATGATGCTGTTATGAGAATTTATGTTTTTATTTTGTTTATTTAAGTATGTTTATTTATGTCTATTTGTTTATTATTATTTTGTATATATAAGTATTTTTATTGTTTTGCGTAGTTTTGTGTGTGTGTGTGCGTTTAGTTATTTTCATCTATATGTTTGTAACGCCTACTCTCGCTGATTAGTTCTCATTGTTTCCGCTACCCAAAGGTTGTCTGGAAGAGATCGCTTTTTAGCGATAAGACCGCCTATTGTTTGGCCTCAATCTTAAATCGACTGGTTGTATTTTCTTTTTCTTTTTTTGTTAGTTAAGCTTTTCTTGTATCTAACTTAAACTTGAGGTGTGCAATAAAGAGTATAAAATAAGATATTTAAGATAGCATACTACCTATTTGTTGTTTAGCTGTTGTGTACATAGATGTTAAAGTAATACCAATAGAAACTAACAGTTTGTCCATCACGGATGTCCAATATTATAAATGTATAACTATGACTAACCTAAAACTAAGTAATAAATAATAATTGATACTTACTACCATATTAGTAAAACTCTTTCATGCTGTAAAGAACACGTCTAATAACAGTTTTTTTATTTGTTTGCCTTGTTTTCAATAGGTAAGTTGTTTTAAACTTTTTTTGCAGCGATAAAGACACTTATATCCATAAGTTTATTACTGGCCTTTAGAACACTATACTTATATTTATATTGCAAGCGCAAATTATCATTAAGCGCGAACAGTTTTCTAAAATACTCTTCATTGCGCTTTAAAAACAGGCAAATTCAAATATATGTGGTGCTTTCAGGCTGAAGGTCCCACATTGTCGGTTATCGATAAGGCTCTACTGTCATAAATAATCACTTAGAAGTCAACCTTATTAACAACCGACAATGTGATACCTTTAGCCTGAAAACGCCACATATAAATACCAGTCAAAGGCAATAGCTGCTTTTCCTTTGATTCAAAATGGAATCACGATTCTATATCGATATTGATATACTCGTTAGTAGGTATACCTACACAACATAGCAACACTCAAATTTACATATAAATTGCTTACTTAGGTAAAGGGATATAGGTATTTTGTATAAGGATAAATTTAAATTAGTTGGTAGTGACCATGTCAAAGCAGTTGAATGTCCTGGACATGGGTTTGAATCTATTTATGGACGAATACAAACATGTTCCTGAATTATAGTTAAACTATAGTCGTACAAGCAAACGAACGCAGTAACAGTAGGTTAGATAGCTGATTTTCTGACGCTACTATTACTCGTACCTGCCCTGAGAAAAGGGATGAATATAGTTTTACTGTTACTGCGTACTTTTGCTTGTCAGACTATAATACCCGCTCCACACAATGGGCCATCATTATACGGGGCGATGATAAGGGACGCAGTTATGAGTAAGAGGGGTTTCGCAATACTGCCATCCCGTTTTGATGTATAGACATCAAAACGGGATGGCAGTATTGCGAAACCCCTCTTACTCATAACTGCGTCCCTTATCATCGCCCATTGCGTGGAGCGGCCATATCAGTCCTGTCCTAACAGTTAAACAACAATGGCGATGGTGTTTACAATCAGCTGATTGTAAAAACCACTACAACTCTATGCGAATACTGAAATCTACGTGGAATGAAAATTTACAAAAGAGGCACTCACCAGCCTAGGCATGCAACTATGTATGAAATTCCATTAAAAGCCTCTCGTCTAGCCGCACCCAAAACGAAGTACTTCTCAGCCTATTATAAGGAGCGTAATGAGAACAATTCATAGCATGTTTGAGAAAAAAAAACAAATTACTTCTGCTTGTGACTTTAAAACCCTGTATTTTTTTGATTGGTCAATTAAGACTGACTTTTATAAACAAATCAAAAGGTATATTTGTATTGTACACCGACATAATAAATATCTCAATTCGCCCTTTCACAGTGCTGTGTGAAAAATAAAGCTTAACAAGTGTCAAGGTAGTAAATACGGGTACGGCACTGAAGAACACGCGAACTTTAAATGATTTAAATAAATCGGTCGGCACAAATTAAAGGAACATATTAAAAAATCTGATTTACAGCCAAAATTATAATACAATGGACATTGTTGAATTTATAACTTGGCATTCAATGAGCATGCAGAGCCTACATCATTTTGTTGGAAAGTTTATGGTCATATTTCATTTTTGTTTTTCCGTAGAGTCTCTTTCTGGTTTCCCCATTTTTTTCTTTACTTAAGTAATAAATAAATAAATTCATACATAATCGTTATATTTCAATGTTGCTGTTTTCCTGCCTTATGCCACAGGTCAGGAGGCCAACCACAAACCACTGCTTTCGTTCGTTCGTCTATGTGCCTCTCTATCGCTCTTACATATTCGAGTGATAAAGAGGCAAATAATCGAACCAACGACGGAACTGGTTCGACGTAGCTCTCCATGGATCTTCCCTTTGGCAACTAATCCCCTTAATTTTTTATAACTAATACTTCCATGGTTTTTCTACAGCTGATAAAACTGTTGCTAACTGATAGGCACTGTAGTTTTTTATTAATTAGGTTATTTTTTTCTTTTTGTCGTTTGTTCATCTTAAGATTAGAACTGGTTTAACTGATGGGTGTTCCTTTTTATTTATGTGAAGTCTGCTATTTAATATTCAAATCTAAATGGTCAATTAATGCCGGGTAGACTCTTTGGCGACGTTGTCTTGCTTTTAAATGAATGTACCTATAAGTTATTTGTTTTAAATAAAACTAAATTCATTAAAGTTTCTAAACTATTTTCGGCCTTATTGCATACAAGATACAATCCTAATACACATGGACGACCGTTCTTGGACTCAGGCTTCTCTGCCCATAAGACACGGTGGCCTGGGTATTAGAAAAGTGTCCAGCGTTTCACTCTCGGCATTTCTTTCCTCAACAACTAGCCCTTTATGGCTTATTTCCAAAATTCTCAAGTCGACAATTTTATTTATAAAATTAATTTATACCCTTTATATCAGAGGCCGAAAATGCTTGGCCCAGACCCAGACACTGAACTGCCCCGAGAACTTACTTCGCAGCGTCTTTGGGACGAGCCGCTCTGCAGGCTGGTACGGGATTACCGGTATCAAACGGCAACCAGCCTACCGGATCGCGCTCGTCTCCATGCCACTGTTGAATGGGAGTCCGGGTAGTGGCTCCAAGCACTACCTTTTCCAGTTTCAACTGGCACCCTTTTAGATAATATTTTCAATGAGCAACATTTTTATAGCTTATTGGGCAAATAAGCGTGGACGGGGGCAGACATAGATGGCAAGTGGCAAGACAATGTTGTCTTAATATCTACGCCTTTTGTCTAAACTGGCCAGGGGAAGCACAAAATCGGGAGCGGTAGAGATCAAGAAGAGATGTCGTTCCCTAGCAGTGGGACACACAGATAGACCAAGGATGTAAGTGTCTGCCTGGCAAATAACAACAATGAATTCAGCTATATTGCACCAATGTTTTAAATTAAATATTTCGTTGCCACTTTGCTACGCAACTTCGCTAGGGAATAATCATTAGTATCATTAAGTACATAGGTATTTATAGTATCATTACATGTCATCATTACATTGGCATTAACCATGTAGGTAAACGCCATCTGTCGCTTAACGAACGAACTACGGAAACACGTTTTCCTTTCGCATTGATGTACAACTTGCGAATAACTTTTCATGGCGTCCATTTGTGTCTGCTCTTAACTACTCTAACCACTAGATGGCTCTACTAACAGTAACAAGTTCTTAAAATGAAAATCACTACAAGTAGCTTAAAGTCGCTATTATGTTCTAAATTCATGTTAAAATTAAATTATATGTAATATCTTTGAAACTTTCTGACCTTAAATGAATAACTAACCTATCCCAACCTAAATATCGATATTATTTCGTTTGTGATGTTTCAAGTACCTTATTATACAAACATAAAACAAATGAGATTTATAGTTTATAGAAAGCTGAATTTTGTTGTATGCTTAAGAGTATACTTAAGTAATCATTTTACTTAGTTAATAAGACCAGCAACATTTTTTTCATAGAAAATAACCAACTTCCCAAACCAGTACGCCTTTTAGGTGACTATTTTTCAACCGCAGTAGTTCGCTTGCTAAATGTCACTTTCCGACATCTATGGGAAATCCACGATTCACTAAAAAATAAACTATACTTCATCACTATAGGTGTGTATATTGATTATTCCAGGATCTGGGTTTTATTATAGCAAAATGCTGATGAGTCATGACTAGTGGTTCGCCCCGCACGTGAACTTGGGACCTCTATATTTCGGCAACCCCATGACTAATTCGGCTCATATTCGAACTTAAATATTATAATAATCTCATCTAACAACTTGCCCAATTTTACAACGATCTGCTCAACGATACTTGAGTTATCGTCGTAAAAACATACATATAAATATTATACAAACATACCCACATACATACATACAAACGACGGAAGATTAGGAGACCTTACTTGCTTCGCTCGCTCGTTCGATTACTATTCAAAGGGTTTAATGGCAACTTTAGTTTTTTTCAGTCTTTATATAATCTAATATTTTCGTAATAAAAGAAGTTTTTATATCCGACATAATTTAATTTATTATAAAACAAACTAAAACTAGAAACTGGACAAATTCATAGTTGTACATTTTTTCTACAAATAAAACCGGCAATAAATAAATAAATAGAGCTGGGATTAAGTAAATTCAATTCTAAGATACATTGACATTGGACACCGTTAAAAAATTTATCCTCCATTGCTTTTTTATGCCATCAGCTATGACTTCAAAAGAAGAGATTATTTTTATAATTTAACGACATTCTATATTCAGCAAATAACAATTTTTGTTACCAATATTATCAAATACAGCTCTCGCGATAGGAGTGTCAGTGTTTCGCAGTCTGATTTTAGTTTTATTATTGAATACAAGCTCGTGGAAAGGTTCCACAACAACGTTCGTGTGTAGGTTGTATTCGTGGTTCTCCGGCATTTTCAGTTGTTTCGCATGTCCACTGTAGTAGTTGAGTTCTCTACAGATGTTTTCGAGTTCAAGACGGGTGTGTGTTGGTCTGTCGTAGCATTTGGCGTGCCAGACGCCGTGGGACAAGACTGTGACTATGCCTGTGCCTTTCCTGTAACAACAAATTAAAAAAAAAAAAAATTTTTTAAGACGAATAAGGTGGTAACTTTGTAGAGCGTTGGTAGCGCAGCGATAAGATGTGCGACTTTCAATCCGAAGGTCTCGGGTTCAAATCCTCGCGGTTCGAACCGATGAATTTTTCAGAACTTATGTACGAAATATCATTTGATATTGAGCAACGTTTTCGGTAAAGGAAAACATCGTGAGGAAACCAGTCTAATCCCAATAATGACTAATTTACCCTCTGGGTTGGAAGGTCAGATGGCAGTCGCTTTCGTAAAACTAGCGCCTACGTCACATCTTGGGATTAGGTCCAAAGCGGACCCCAGGCTCCCTGAGCCGTGGCTTAAGCGAGGAAAACGCTAGGAAGAAGGAAGGGTGGTAACTTTGTTATAAAAAATATAAGATACTCTTAATTCGGTAGTGCCGAGGGTCAAGGTGATTTTATATTTAACCATGATTGATTGATTATTTTTGAAGGTTCATTTATTCTACAAAATTTAGATTGACGTTTATTAAGTAGACTTTTTATTAGGTAGAATTAAAATTAAAGATTATCATTTATTTTTTCCTTTCTGGATTTTTAACACAGTCTGCATTCATCGATTGCTACGCTTTTCATCTTTTAATTAAAAATATTATACAAATAAAATTGATACCTTTAACATTTCACATGATTTCAATTTATTATCAAAGAGAGAACAGCATAAACTTGAGTCATCGTAAATAATCTACTTTCTGATATGAATATTTGATATTACTTACGGCGCAATAACCTGGGCAGTTAACCCAAGACAAGACATCTCGTCTTCTCCGTTGGGGCAGTCTCTCACTCCATCACACACCATGTCGTGAGCCACGCAGTATTCCGCTCTGCTGCTTGAGCTTGCCCCGCACCTTCGACATGTGTAAAATACATACAATTAATGATTTGTACAACAAAAAAACACATAATTTTTAATGTAAAAAAAATAATGTCGAAATCGCAAGTTTGCCAGTCTGTTCGACGTTAGATACTATTTTGGCGACCACGCAAAGGGGTCACTTTGTCAACCAATGCAAGCTCATATCAGATAAAAGTCGATCTCAATGGCTAAATTACTTGTTATTTTCTGTTCATTATATCGTTCACCATTGGAAGATGGCTCATGTATAGCTTGGCTGCCTTTTCTTTGACGGCGGTAATCCTATGCAGCAATAATTGATTCCTCGCTCCTTTAACTCATTTAAAAGCCTTTAAAAATAATATGCATGGTCTTTTTAGTCTACAAGAATTGTCATATTTTTTTTGTTGTTACCAAGTTCAATAAAAGATCCTTCAATTTAGATTTTCAGTGATGTTGGTACCTTAGGCAACTCAATAATAAATTAAACACGTTGCAGGCATGAGGGATCACTTGAGAGATACACGAAAGACCGCAACTGGCAAATATTGATACTTCCACAAATGGATATAAGAAAACAAAACTATTTATAATGGTTTAAAAAAAAACAACACAACGTTCAATACACAGCGGATTCCTGTTAATTTTGCCGTAAATATAGAGCGAAATACCGGCGTATACTAAACTAGAACTAAATTAGAATAGAAAGCTGACCCTCGTCAAATAGTAATCATCGTTGCAAAGCTAAAACCCTAAAGCCTAAAGCCTACATCTATGATTCAGTTACCTACGTCTAGCAATGTAATATCCTGTTTGAATTGGCTTCATTATACGAAATAGGTATTCACGTCTATTCAATCGAGTAGAGCATTTTTTTTTTTATAATTTGACATTTGACAATCACTGCAACATTTAGGTTTATTGAAATAATTTACAGGCGCACGCACGTGTTTTGATACGATCGTGATGCTGCACCAGAGACTCAGCTGCCGACATGGAATATTATCTTATGAAATCGTTTGTTGGGGTTTGAAAATATTTTCATACTTCTTTGATTCGTATACAGAAGACACTTTAGTTGTTTTTATCATATTTTTTATATTTATAGGTATAGTTTGTTTATTACTGCACTACTAGGTTTTAAAATAACAAGCACTTGAGTTTTAAACATCCTCGCTAACAGGTCATAAAATAAAAGTCATTTAATTACTGTGATAATAGGGTATAGGCTAATAATAATTAAAATATTATGACTGAAATTCGGTATTTGTTAAGCCGTAAAAGTCTAATAAAATAATGTTAGCAATTTTACAATTTAGATAGGATTAATTCAGAAGGTAAATATCTTTTGGTTATTATTTTAAAGAGAATACGCACATATGATAAATTTACTAAAATGGGACTTAATCGTGTAAAACTTTGAAAACAAACCTCCAACGTTTCAAGGGCGACATTGGCCCCGTGGTCCCGGAGAAAGTAGTCTTACTTCTTTTCAATTTAGTATTTTAGTTTAGTTATTTAGTATTAAAAACCCCGTTTTAATAAATTTGTCATGTGTGAAAATCGTAAAAGTTTAAATAAGAATACGCACAGTTGCTGCATACTGAATGGGATAGTCGTCTCTTTACTTTCCGATGAATTATAAAAATCACTTTTACATCGCTAAAGAGGTAGATTATGTAGCTGTATTGTAACAAACGTTTTTAATAGATATGTATAGTCTAATTCAAAAATATATGAATTGGATATGTGCTCCCAAAATTTAATATTTTGATAAATTAAAACACGTTTGGAATGGGTAATAAATTACGAATATTCTGAAGTTGATTGATATTAACTACTTCTCCGAGCTTCTCCGAGATCCTATAATTCTACCTGCAAACATCAGCAATTATTTTTTGAAAAAAATATAATCATCACGTCAATTAAAAAACGAACTCCAAGCCTAGCAGATTAACAAGCTTCATTGGAAGCAACTTACAACATTATCGCTGCTGCAATCACCTGGACCACTTCTTTAATTCTTTCATATATTTGCCTCTTTATCATTCGAATCTGCAAAAGCAGAGAGGCAAATAGACGAACGAACGCAAGAAGTGGTGCGTAGTAAGCCTCCAGGTGAGTGGCTAATTGCAGCAGTGATGATGTTTTAGTTGTATCCAATGAAACTTGTCAATCTGTTAGGCTTGGAAAAACAGCATTGCGGTCGACATTGCCACTCAATTTTCCAAGGAAATTGAATTTTGCCATTATAGTTTGCTACTGCAGCCGTAACATGACTAACGTAGAATGACATATTTATACATTCACCTATGATTCTCCTTCGAGTGACATTTGCAGAACTTGGGATCCTCATCGCTTCTGTCATGGCAGTGCAGGATGCCGTCGCACAGCCTGGACGGCATGACCATCGCCAAGTAGTCAGAGCAGATCGTCTGCCCCGGTTCGTCGGTGCCATCTCCGCAGTCGTCGTGTCCATTTTTGAATACCTCTTTAGATACGCATCGGCCGTTGTTGCATTTTAGCTCACCAGTTTTACATTCTGTAAGCAATAATAAAGTAACCTATTAATTACATTTCATTATCAAATAATAATAATCATTACCGACGATACCTACTTCCGCAAACTATCTCAGAGAATGACCACGTTATTACAGTAGATTAAGTGTTCAAAAGCTTTTTTATGATGAACAAGGCAAATGAGTAGACAAATTTCACAATGGTAAGCGATTACGTCCATTACTGTTGTCGTGTAAAAGAGTTGTAAGAATATAATTTTATGGTTTAATTAAAGCTTCTTACATATTTCAAGAAAAGCTTTCCAGGGCGTTCTTCAATATTATTTGAAAAGTAATATTTTGTCTAGATGAATAATTCTGATTAATATATAATGTGAAATAGGAACAAAAATAATCAGTATGTTACTAGCGCAACAGTAACATACTAATGAGAAAAAAAAATTAAAAATGAAAATGATTTATTGGTATAAAGATAACACTATGATATGAAAAACAGCGGTCCCCAAACTAGGCCGAGCCTGTATCTTGGGAACCATTGAGAGACTTTAGGTATACAAGTAGGTAATTTACATTGTTAACGTTACTTTTAATTATAAGTAGTTGATTTTTCAAATTCTTAAAAAAAGAGTGGCAATTACTTAATAATAATAGCATGCAATAGCTTTTAAGGAGTTTGCGTGTATTTACATATTATGTGTGTGTATGTGGGAATGTGTGAGTATGTGCGTGTGAGCGTCTGTATGTGTGTGTGTGTATGCGTCTTTGTATCCTACTTGACAATTAAGAAAAGGCTCTCTGTATCACAATAATTTAAAGTATTTAACCATGTCCCCAGACTCGCTTTGCTCTGGGAAGCGTGCAATTCTTTATTTCCACGTGTTTGCAGACAACATTATAAATAAAAGGATGCATGAACGCTGGCGAACGTTTGGTAAACACAGAAGTGACCCTAAGGTCACTTCTGTTATTGCCAAACGTTCTCCCTAAGGAGAGGAACCCGGTATGTCCGATTGTTAAATAATTTCTGGTGCTGTACTGAAATAAGTATGTCTCTGTGTGTACGAGTGACTGTTTTCAGAATAAATAATTGCCTGACTGTAAGTAGTTAAAGAGTATCAAACTTGAAACAACAATTTTATGATGTTTTTATCTCGTTTCGAAATATAATATTTCTTAATTTCATCCTTCCACTATTGTTAGTAATAAAAGCTCTTTATAGAGCCAAATTTTACTAAACTTTTTTGTAACATACAGTTTGATTATGTTGGTACATACTCGTACTATATGTGTTTGGTATTATCCATTCTGTTTATAATTTCCACCCTACCTGCGACCTGTTTGCCTTCACTTTTTTTTTTTTAATACTACGACGGTGACAAACAAGCATACGGCCCGCCTGATGGTAAGCGATCAACTTTCACTGGGTTGCAAAAAAACTGAAACATTCTAAAGCGAAATTAATGAAGGATACAATAACAAAATATGTTTGATCCAATACTATTTAATGGAGTGATTTAACTGCTTCAGAAAGGGGGCTCGAAGGGTTTGGGCTGAGGGCGAAGCTGGCTATTTTTACACCAGTTTAAAATGCGTCATTAATATTATATAATATTTATTTATCTACATAACTAATATTTTGAGATAATATTTCGCAACAAAAAGCATTGCGTAGTGAAAACACGTATGTTTGATTGGATTGTGTTTAACATTTTATTTTAAATCCCATACTATTTGTAACATATTTCCCTGTTATATTCCAGTCAATTGGCTAGCAAAAGTTTTGTTACATTACAAAGTCAATATTAACATGATACAACCACAGAACGTGTATGATCCAATACTAAAGCAGTAATTAATCCGTTTCCAAAACGGGTTTCAAAAGGTCGGGGTATCCCTGGGGTCAAAGCTTCCTATTTTTATGGCGGTTCATAAAGTTTTTTCCAATTAAGATTAGTTTTCTACCTACTTTGGTACGTCAGCGTGCCTACGGAAAACATCGAAAGTCGAAAATTTGTTAAGCTGGTCAAAAATATATAAACTACTATTGAATCCCTTAAGCGGTTAACGTAAAAAACCACTGGGTTCCGATTGACTTTGTCTTTTTCTTTACTAAGGTAAGCGGCCCAGTGGATGATACTTTAAGGAGGGAATTCACACATTCTTACAAATAACTTCTGAACTATAAAACATACCGAATGCATGCTTAATCAAATATGTAAACCACTTCTTTCTGCTTGCTATGCGGACCATTTAAAATATATCATATCCTTATAACTGTCTAACTATTTCAGTTTTCTGCTACCTCTGAAATTGTACCAGTGAATGACAGGCAAAATCCCTCTACCCGCCATCCGGCCTCCAAAATGTTAATTTAATCAAAATAATTAGATACAAACATGCAATATCAATAGTTTAATAAGTTATGTAACAGTTTAAATAATCAATAACTCAAAACACACATAATTGTGGTTATGATCTTGACTTTCACGATACAAGTTCTTGACAGATTCACTAAAAACACCTAGTTACGGAAACTGTCTCTCAAATAAATAGTAGGTAAATTATTTATTGAATCGATGGAAGTTTTTGAACACAATTCGCAAATGTCACTAGCAGTCTATGTTTGGTTATGTTAATAACGATATCTTTATTTTTTCAAATAAACTGCAAAAAGTCATCCACTGGGTTAGTGTCATCCACTTGGCCGTCTACCTTATATGAAATCTATTTTCAATTTATAATTTAATATATAGTTTTGATACTATACTAATAATAAAACAAAAAATATTTAATTACATATTTTGATTTCCTTTAACTTCAAACTCGGGTATACCCATCTGTCAGATTATGCGATTTTGGTAATAAAGTAGATATTTGCTGAGAGGGTTGAATAGATTTATCCGAGTTTAAGGTTAAGCGACTCAATTGCGAATTCAAACAATAAAGAGGCAAATAGATGAAAGACCGGAGTAGTTCGCGGTAAGAAGGCAAATGGTAAAACTTTTAAATAGCCTGAGTGACTAAGGCAGGCCTCTCATTGGATCCTGATTCACTGCTCTAGAGTGCAAGCAGGACATCGCTTCATACGTCACATACACAGTGTTGTTCCACTCATACACTGGAGTGGCGTGCGGATCTGCAATAATATGATAAGGACGTAATCCGATTTACGAGTTAGAGTCAGACCAAGCAAAGTTTGCATGGATTTTGATATAAGAGACTGCGTAAGTGTTGCTTTAAACGTCAAACTTCTATAAAATGATGACGTTTAATAGTTTCAAAATCTTAGTCGGACTTTAGTTAAATAACTCGCGCGGACCGAGTTGACCTTTATGATGCAACCGGAACAACTTGAAGATAAAGATGAAATAACTTTACTATAAAATATCAAGTGTAAATGTCAACCGATTATCAAGAAATACATTAATCGGACGATAACATTTTACAATGTCAATAGTAAGGGCAAATATAATTTGGAAGAATATAAGTCACTTCGATTCATAACTATCATGACGGCGATTTTAAAAGATTTGGCACTTTATCAATGACTTTTTTTGTTACACCTGCACCTATGAACATTTTAAATGGTACCTATTCATTATGGAGATTTACATAAGATTTGCAACAAAAAAAATACGCCACTGCGTATTTTTGGAGTAGGTATTGTTGAATACAGGCTATATTGTTTGGATTCACTTTGTGACTTTAAAATGGGTAAGTTACCTGCGTAATACTATTTGTGGCATTATTCGTGGAAATTGTTTAATCACACCCAATCTATTGAAAAATACTTACCACATCCTCCAAGATACGGATCTTCCCTGCAGATCCTCTGTTTCCTCTCACATGCATCTGTTGACTCGTCACCTGCGTCAGCGCAGTCCTTCACACCGTCGCACACTTGCTTCAGATCTATGCATTGCCCGCGGTTGCACCGATGTCCGTGGCACTCTTCGATCTCCAAGTTAGTTGAGTTGAACTTAGCTGATATATAAAAAAAAAATGTTTAGTACGTACTTAATACAGTACTGGGACCGGGAATCCCCGGTTCTCGCCGTACAAACTCAGAATCGTGAGGTCTGTGAGCATCCCCTAGAACTTACCCAAGTTTCAATTATCGTTTTAGGAGCTGATAACGTAATATCTGCGCTTCTTGTTTTGGTGTTTATCGTCACTTGCACGCAATGCGCGCGGTCAGTGTTAGTTCGTTTTGTCCAGGTACCCTTCTTTTACGTTTACGATATTATTATTGTAAAATTATAAATGTTTATTGCCTGTACGCTCACATTGTATATTTTTTAGTAATAATGTATTATCTCATGTAAGTGAATTGTAAAATTCTTAATGAGATTAAATGATCTTAAACCTTAAACCTTATCTGATACAATCAATGAAATTGATTGAAATGCTTTAATATCCAAATGCCTTGATTTGATAGCGGTAACCGAGTCCGGACGCCTGGCAGTTATTTGATTGTGACGTTACGATAATAATATTTTGTGCAAAGGCAAAACATTGCCATTAAAACGCCTGACATGCTATTAGAGATGAAATGTTAGTATGACTTTGCTACAACAAGAACGGTAGGTGTTATTGCCATAAATTGTTTTTTATCTCATTTAAATTAAAGAAGACATTCCCTTTAAAAAAAAACTGCATCCAAAGATTTTCAAAATTCGTTTGTCTCATTTGAAAATCGGACCAGTTATAAAATAAAAATAAAAACTTGCTTTATAATTTCACTAATCGATAATAATAAATAATAATAATAATAAATAATGTCAAAACCCTTCACAACCGTGAGGTGTACAATCTCAGGAATTATTTCCTTACTAACGAGAATGGGATGCATCGTGATGTGGTGGCGGTAGATAGGAACCTCACGCCGCTCTCCTAGGCAAACGAGAACTGGCGCAAACCTGTGGTACTAAGCACCGAGGATCGCAAGACGATATGGAAGAGTAAGGAGCTACACGGGCGGTTCTACAGGGCCCTTACGGGGCCGGACGTAGCCATGCTCGCGTCGGTGAATTGGCTACGATTCGGGGACCTTTTCGGAGAAACCGAGGGTTTTGCCTGTGCAATTGCGGACGAAGTTATCATGACGAATAACTACCGGAAGTATATCCTGAAGGACGGTACGGTCGACATTTGTCGGGCATGCCGCCGTCCCGGAGAGTCACTCAGGCATATTATTTCCGGTTGTTCTCATCTTGCTAACGGCGAGTACTTGCACAGACATAATCTCGTAGCCAGAATTATACACCAGCAACTTGCACTTCAATATGGTCTTGTGAACCACGAAGTGGTGTACTAAAAGTACCAGTACCAGTTCTCGAAAATAGTCGTGCCACGCTCTATTGGGATCGATCTATCATCACGGACAGGACTATTGTAGCCAATAGGCCTGATATCGTCGTGATAGATCGATCGCAGCACCGGGCCATGCTCGTCGACATCACCATCCCCCATGACGAGAACCTCGTGAAGGCCAAGAAGGACAAATCCAGCAAGTACCTAGACTTGGCTCACGAGGTAACCGCCATGTGGGAGGTTGATTCGGCGATCATTGTACCGATAGTTGTTTCGGCGAACGGTCTTATAGCGAAGAGTCTCGACCAACATCTCGAGAGGCTCTCGCTACGAGTTGTTTTGTTGTTTTGTATTTTACTTTTATATACGTATTGTAAAAATCCTAACCTAAGGAAGAAAATAAATAAACAAAAAATAATAATAATATAGTCAATGTCAAAGATAAAATTTCTCGAAGAAAGCTGAGAGAAAATGCCTTAAATGCTTAAGCTACCTCATTTTAGTCAAATGAAACATTCTTTTTTTTTTAAGAAACAAAACTCTATTCTAAGGTTTTTAATACTTTTTCTTTAAAATTTTTAGTTGGTTGAATTCCCGGGTATAAGCAAATTATAATGACTTATATATAATCAAATAAAATTTGTTTTTTCTTCTAATTCCACTGTTCACTTCATACGTACCAATGTTAACTTTCAGTTCATGTCTCAAATTTTGTAAATCATAGGCTAAAATGATGTCTCCTAATCCACATTCTCCTCGATCGTCTACAAACGTGGCTACGGGATGCCAACCGCGTTCAGAATGACAACTTATAAGACCCGCCCATTGACGACGTACAGCCATACCTTCCTGGAATATATATTCATATTTCAAAATTGATCTAGTTAATCCATTGCAATTATTGGTGAAAAGGAATTTATACTCACTGGACATATTTCCGTTTTAATATCGCGAACAAAACACCTATATTGAGCTGAGCAGTTTTTACTAGTCTCTTTTAGAAATATGCTCACAGTATTATTATTGTCATCTTGACCGACAGCTACACATACTTTGTGATTATCCTCTTCGTCTATTTCATGGCTAGAGAAAAAAAAACACGCTTTTAAGAGTTCGGTATACTTTTTTACGATTTTGTTCAACTTTTTGATACTATTTATATTGGAGCAACTAACAAGAATCCTGTTAGTTTTTTAATTTGTTAAGGAAGATAATTCCAATTTGATTGGAACGTATGAACTACTTTTTTGTTCTTATTTTTCTATTTTTAATAATGTACGTAAATCTGAGGACTGTTTCGCGATTTTTGCTCGAAGAGGTAAATACTTACTTGAGACTTTCTGATATTCAAAATGATATCAAACCGGTATGTAAGTTATACAAATGTATGTGTGGAAAAAGTCATCTAAGGAATAAATGGAACACTTTTTCCACTTTCACATATAGTTTTAGAATAAATGTACATTTAGCTAGAGCAAATTTAAGAAAAATTGCCAAAGTTTAGCAGGTATATTTGGGTATGTATATTATGTGTTATTAGGCTCAAGAAAGAGATACATGGAAATTTGGAAAATGGACAAGAGTTTGACTCTTAAATTTATGATGATGATGATGATGATATTATATTACATGAAAATAAAGATGCAAAAATATTAACGTGTATGAAAATAAATTAGGTGGTTTAAAATGAAATACAAAAAAAACGATTTTTACTTTTGAAAGTATACCGGACTCTTCATAAAACTTTTCTTTCTTTGCGTAAATAATAATAAATAAATATTATGGGACAATCTTACACAAATCGACCTAGTCCCACGGTAAGCTCAATAAGGCTTGACGATATATATAATACACATATACATATAAATACATAGAAAACATCAATAACTCAGGAACAAATATTCGTGATAAATACACAAATAAATGCCCTGACCAGGATTCGAACCCGGGATCTCCTGCTTCGTAGGCAGGGTCACTACCAACTAGGCCAGGAGGCCGTTATAAGGCTCATTAATTAGTCTTATACTTACATGGAAGGAAGTGTCATAGGTTTCACCAAACTTGAGTATTTTGCAGAGTCTCCTAAGTGCAAAAGAGTGGCTTGGATGCGATATAATTCTACTTTTCCGTTAATTTTGTGCACTTGTTCATACGGACCAGGGCTTGATTTTAAAGTTCTATGTGATCCCAACACAGCCGTTAGGTAGTGATGTCCTAAACTAAAAAAATATAGAGATAAGAAACAATTTTGTGTGTAGTTCTATAAAAAAACCTGCGAAGACGAAAACTCAATCAGCCCTTACTAGGGTTAGGCAAAGTTCACCTCCGGCTTGTTGGGGCGGTGACCCCTGAAACAGGTTACAAACTTCTAATCTATCATAAATATTGATGATAGAATGAAACTTACATTGAGTCCCACAGACACGAGTGGCTTACTAATACCCATGATAGATCCAATAAAATTCCAGTGCACCTATAATAACCGTCCGCATAAATTTTTGCTGTCCATGGCCACATTTGCTTAACATCAAGGTCAGCTGATCGAACCAATTGAAGTTCTTGGGAGGTATCAAAATTGTCAAATAGTGAAGAATCACAAAAAATATATAGTGACATGCAATGTTTTGTTATGTTGGGGATACAATGTTCTTTTATAACTTGAGGTTCGTTGATAACTACATGTCTGGCTGTTTCATTCTCGCCAGTAGTTTGTCGATACATGAATTGAACAGGCGCATTTTGTAATGAGTTACGTTTTTTTCTTTCGTTAATTGTTGATCGCAATCTGTCATTTTCTTTAATGTTGATGTATTTAACTTGATATCTATTGGCGGAGCTGAAAAAACAAAGTTCTTATGAATGAAAAGTGCTAAAACAAAAAATAAAATAAATATGGCCGATGGCGACAACTCGTGTCGCAGGCCACGACTCGCTTTGGGTCGGGGCACCGGGTAGTAATTAACAAAACCAAAAAAAAAATGTTTCGTAAAATTTAAACAAAAAAGTAATTTTAAGAAAACACTCCTTTAAAACCTACCTGAAACCTAAATATCGGCAAGCGTGGTTTGCTTCTAGTTCTTGTTGATCTAGGGATAAATTGTCTTCGCACAAAATATGCCAATCATTTTTTTGCTTCTTTGTTAAATATCCTTCGAGTTTGATCTTAGGGCTTCCATCAAAATCAAAGAGTACGTTCTGACCATTTGAAAGAGCAACTAAAAATAACAAGTACATATAGGTAGTTTGGTTATGTTCCTAATAATCCTAATAAGCATCAATAGATAATTTAAAAAAATATTTCTGTGTATATTTTGTTCACAAATTTCTTGGCTTCGTCATTGTTTTGATTTTAAAAAAATACAAGAACATGATGTTTTTGTATAATTAATCTATTTATTGTAGTCTTCACAATGTATATAAATGAATATTACTTACAGCAATTTAGTTCATCTTCTCCCAGTGGACATTGTGGTTTCCCGTCGCAAACATATTTGGATGGAAGGCAAATTGAACTGTGGTGGCACAGAAAATGTTCGTTGTCGCAACCATCTGTCAGTGTGGGTGTAAAAAAAGTTAAGGTAAGGATGTTCACAGTGCACGGGTCATTTTTCATTTAAAAGATTTTTCTAGGTTTATGACGAATTTGCTTAAATTGTGTTGTCATTGTTTTATTCAGTCGATCACATTATGTTACTTGCGCTGATAAAATTAATAGAGTTGTCGTGAAAAGTACCTTATTTCTGTGTTTTTAGATTTCCATATAACAGGAAAACGAAAAAGTTTCTCAAATATCCTAAAATCTGCAATAACTTTAATATGAAAATGCCCATGTGCAGATCTAGCTTTGTAAGGCAATTAACAATGATTTATATTTCTTAGAAATAAAGAAACATGACCTAGGGTGGGACTCAAACCCGCGACTCTGGGATACACGCCCATCGCTCTACCAACTGAGCTACCGAGACCACACCCGTGACCCTCAAATTTCCCGACCATGTCCCTCCCTAGTATGCGCCGTAGGGGGGGCGCTTAGCAATATCACTTGACATACGAAATTATTTATTTAGAGTTGATATTTAGTCGTTCTAAGACGTTTCTGCTTAAAATATATATATTTTTTATAATTAATATTTGCTTATGAGATAGTAATTTGTAACTTACAACAATCTATTTCGTCTTCTCCGTCTAAACAGTCATACACTCCATCACAAATTAATTTACCGTCGATTGCCCGTAGATAATCAACACATGAGCATTCTGTTTCATCAGTACCGTCTTCGCAGTCAGGTTTATGGTCACAACGTTGATGGTATGGAATTAGCTGTGAAATTCTATCATACATATTAGTTTTAGTAGCAAAATTTTTCAAAATAAATAATATAGGTTTAGTTGATTCATACTAAAAATTTACCTGCGACACTCAAACTTGTTTGGAGTTAAAGGTATTTTCCTTGTTTTCATGGGGCGAAACTGAGATGACACAATGTCTTTTATTTCTTCTACTATGGAATCAGGAAGTTCTCTTCCAGGCAATCCAGTTTCATTGGTAGAAAAGATTGCGATACTCAAATTTTGAGAACTTGGTGTAGTTAACTCAGTATTTTCATTGTCATTTATAGTAGTAGTTGTGTGTGTCTCTGGTTCATCCAGTATTTTAGATTGGATGCCCTCTTGTCCATCTTTTGTTTTATTTATGGTCGAAAGAATAGGGATACTTTGGTTTAACGTATTTTCTGTAGTAGTTACATCAGTTATATCTTTACTTTCGATTGGCAAAGCTGATGTTGTGGTTTCAATAGGATCAACTTCAAACGCGAAAGTAGTTAAAATAGTAGTGGGCTCGTTAAACGATTCGTTAGTAAATGGTATATCGGCTTCTCTATCATTTTTATTATCAGTGGCCGATCTAGTTTTTGATTCTTGCGATGTAGAAGTTGGGGTGTCGCCACGAGTAACTTCTGGATTTTCATTTGAAGACGTAGCAACAGGGTCTTCTGTTACATTTTCATTAGAATGATCCTCATCGCTATCAGATTCAGAACTCTTAGGAACTTCTATGGTTGACGCAAAAAGTAGGTCATTAGTAAAATCGTTGGTCAATTTTGTAGTTGATTCATTACCATCTCGTGCGGTTTTTTGGCTGTTTGATTTGATTGGTACTTTTTGATCATAACTATCCTTAGAACCTATTTCACCTGCGTCTATACTTATGATCACTTCATTCGTATTATTTGACTTGTCTGAGGATCTCATAGAATTACAATCAGCCTCGTCTTCCCCTCCTAGGCAGTCAATAATCTTATCACATACTCGTTTTCTGGGAAGGCACTTAAATATCCCGGACATACATTTAAAGCCTGGACATTCCGGTTTAGGTTGAATTTTAGGAAGTGTTTTTGAGACTGAAATAAAAGTTTACTAGTTATATTCAAACGGCATAACTAATTGACTAACACGACATTATATAGCCATAAATTCAAAATTATGTCTGATGAAATAATTAAAGAAACAGTTTGATCGTTTAAATTAAATAGGTACTTAGTCAGTAAGATGTTTGCGGGACAATTTTAATTTCTTCTAATCTTTCATTGAAAAGAAAAACTTAGAATTTCTTTTTATTTCAAAAGCATAACAGAAATAATCTGCATATAATTTAGCGCCTTTGTTCATGCTATAGTCAACCATATTTACCTCTCAGGAAAAGCGTGAGTCACGCTGTGCCTGTAGTAGTATAAGTTTTTATGTTTAATATGGTACTTACAAATATGAAATCGTATCCATTCCACAAAAAGACTGACCCGGGTATAAACTCCCGGCTCGTCTTTACGAGCGCAGCCGTCTCCGTGACTTACGATCCCGGCTATGTACCATTGTTGTGCATTCAGAGGGTTTCTACACAGAAGTGGTCCCCCGCTATCGCCCTGGATTACACGACAATCAAATTAAGACGTGTATAGTATAGACACGTTAAATTTTAAACTGAAGTTGCAGCATGTGTTGCGTATGAAGTGTACGTGTACGCTATTAGCGGCAGACTTGCATTGTCAAGTTATGGTTTAATTCATGTATAGTATGAATATTACCAAATGCACACTAATGAGTAGGTTCATATTGTATATATCTACTTAAAGCCCATTTTTTCCATTCCGAAGACTAAAATGACAACCTCAAATGTTTAATGATCAAAAATTGCTAATTAGGGCGGGTTTCATTTTCGCTACCGAGCTACATATAACGAGAGCCCAGTTTTAAATTAAATATTCATTTAGTGGTTTTGTATAGCTGTGATATATAGACAGAACTTATATTTGGTTTGTTCTTTTTCTGTTCACGTCGTTCAATTTTATGAAGTGTCAAAAAATATAAATCGAATTGATTTAGCAGTAAGGCTTAGTAGACTTAGTTATTTTTAGTACTTTCATAGCATGTTTTAGAAAAACACTATATTTAGTTCAACGAAAACGGGGTTGCCGGCCTCATCCGTGACTGTACTTTCTACGCTTGACCGTCTATATGAATTCAGCCAGCAACCTCGTACTTCCTGGCCTCTGTAGACTACAGAGGTGAAGCCAAACTCACCTTTAGTATGTCTTTATTATTGTACAAAAACAAAGAGATACTAAAGGTTGGGCTATTTAATATTGAATGACTTTTACCGCAATTTATTATTTTTCAGATTTTGCACATAAATATCAAACTAACCTGACAGGTGTCCTTCCCGCCTTCGCTAAGGCCCGCACATATTTCTTTTCCGGCTCTATCCTCACGGTGTTTGCATTTCTCCCATACCGGCACCTCCACTTCCCTCATGTGATCCGCTGTAACAAGAATACAGGTAAATCTCAGGAGCACAATTTCCGGTAAACTGTACTTAGAACGACAAAGGAAAATCATTCGAACAAGTTGATAGACAAGATATCAACTTGTAAGTACTTTAGAACGGATTAATCACGTTTATTAACACCATGCTGAAGACTCAAACTCGATCGATCCTGGAGGCATTGGCTACTTTTTCATTCATATATAGATGACATTTAAGTTTTAAGTTCATAAGTAAATTCACATCGGTCTGATAGAACTAAATAACAATAATTTTACTAAGATAACCTAATACTATGCCTACTCTTGTTCCTACTCACCATATTATTATTATTATTTTATTATGTATCCACCTAACTTGTAAAACTATGTTTTATCAAAAATAAATGAACAAAAGAAAAGAAATAGAAAATGTAAATTAGGTCACGGGTTAATCATTTATCATTTTTCCGACCGTTAGGCTTTATTCTGTTTATAGCGAAGGCCTCGCTGAACACAAAAACCTTAGTCTTAAAGATCCTCTAGATCGCAGTAACCATAATATACAGGTTGGCAAAGGTAAATGAATGATAGAAACAAAACAATTATCATCTACATACTAGGGTATACAAGGCAAATATATTTGATCGTCCGGCAGATTAGTAACCTTAAGATTTAGCTTTTTGTATTCTTCGAGGCGTAAATGGTAATAGTAACGTAATGGTGAATTAAGCTACATGCACACATCTTATGTAGCTACAGTACTAATACGTTTAGGATATCCCAACCTAACTAATACTTTTTCCCGAGGACCTTTTTCTCGGACTTAAGCAAATTGAGTCAATATTTTTATAGTTATTTATTATACAAGGGGCAATGTTGTTGTTAACCTCTGGTGCCTATTATTGATACCCATTCAAGCGAAAAAGCCACGAGCGTAGAGAATGGAATAATGAGCTTTGCGAATTTCTCAAGTATCGAGAAGTGAACAAACTTTGCCACTGAGTTTAATACAACATTTTTTCCCTCACTGTTACGAGGAAAATAAGCACTGTATACACAACCTGTTAAAACTGTTTACGAATATCATCAACATTTGTGGTTAAAGAAGTTTTATTTTCTCCAAAGAAATTACATTTCACTTATAAAGAGAAAATACTTAAATACGAAGTAAAATTAGAGTGAGCATGCAAGTATTTAACAATTTATCATAATTAACATTTATGCTATGCTATATTTATTATTCAAAACCATCGTTTCACACATAATGCTATTTGAATGATCCTTTGAATGTATACGTTGTAATAACTGTTGGTAGACCTTAAGTTATAAAATTTTAAAAAGAAAACTCTCAGCTAACGTGAAGCATCAAGTCAAACTTAAAGATCAAATTAATTTCCTTACTAGTAGATAAAACACGATTTTACCTGCTCATTTTGCTAAAGGAAGACTTGCCGAGCTAATGATGTGAAAACAAATTATATTTATAACAGCCTGGTAATAAGTATTACTTATCAAATATATTTAAAAGTACATGGCCAAAAGGCTGGTCGACGCAACCGGGGACAAAAGAGCTGGTAGCTACCTCGCCCAACGAATAAGCATTGCGATTCAGCGAGGAAACGCTGCCAGCGTCCTCGGCACTATGCCACAGGGGCCATCCTTAGATTTAGATTTATAGTTTTATATATTTTCTAATTAAGATAATTTATTTTATTTCTTTGTAGGGTAGCTTTTTGTTTAGTTTTGTAATTAATTTAAGTTTTAGTTTATTTAAGTATTTTTTATTTAAATTTTAGTTTATTAAGTTTTTGTATGTACCTTTTAGTACCGAATAAAATATTTGTTAATTCTAAAAAAAAAAAAAAAAGTACATATGGTGCTATATTACCGCACTAGTGCGATAAAAAGCACTTTTTGTGCCTATGTCAAAAAATCAAAGGGCCTTATGTACTGTAAAACGTCGTACGATACATGTGCGAATAGAAGGTAATTCGCAACTCGTGTCGATTTAAAACTCTCCCTTAAACCTTTTTTTAAACTAGCGTATTTGAGTATACGACTGCTAGGTAAAGCACTCTCCCATAAATTTACGTTTCCTCCTTTTAGATGTTAAGAAAGGTAGGTAATCTAGATCATCCCGCTATCTCCGCCCTGCCCACGGCTCATGATCCTCATATCTGGTATCCACTTGGTGGCTATGCTAATCCACCTTTGCCAATGCATACGGTAGACGCGACAGTGGGACAAGAATCCCATTACAGCCTAGTGATTTTCTTGCCTACGTCAGCAATTCGCGTAGCTCACAAGCATCTTACCCAGAAATGGATTTGAGGAATGTGAACGTTTTGGAAGTAAAGGTATAAATACTTTTTCGTTATGCTGCAAAGGAGTCTAAAATTGAGAAATGAGTCTCCAAGTTTCGAGTTATTACATTATCTCCTAGTACAGAAAATTATTCTAAGTACATTCATCTATGCAGTGATTTATATGAAGTCTCAAAACCGCGCAGCCTATTTTTTTTTTATAAAATACAAGCCAGTATATTTATTCAAATGAGCTAGTTGTGATATCAATATTTTGTTACTGTATACTCACGATCAGGCCCATGTTCAATCGTAGCCCCCCATCCTACAGCAGTGCAGATCGTTTTTGGCGGCGGTCCCCACAACCACTCCGGCCCGGCAGTATCAGGCCCCGGCAGACAAATCGGTCGCACCCACCGGCTGAACAACATTGTTGGCTCGACTCTCAACAAAGACAAGTCGTTTTTCATATCCACACGGTCGTATTTGCGATTAACGATGATATGACTGACTCGATGGTTTTGCTCCTGGGGTGAAAATGAAAAGCGGCGAAGCATGCCGACCTCGATTTCGTAGTAATGTTCCCAAAATCTGAAATTCAGCGTCATTAGTGTTATGTAAGATAAAATGCTGTTCTTTATTTACAATTGTCAAAGCGCAAATCAAATCATAATATATACAATAACGAACTTACACAGCAACACACAGCAGTGTATAACAAACTTTACTATAAATATGTCAAGGAAAATGGTCAATGACTGGTTTAACTAGGTCGCGCAATCGATAGTTAACTATTCCCAAACTATCGATAATAGAATAAGAGTTAAGAAAGTTGTATAAACTAGTTGGGACTTACTTGTGGACACAATGGGCAGCTGACATGACCCAACTTTGTGTTATAACGACTCCACCACAGTGAAACATGCCGTCTCTGTACATTGCTACCATCCAAGGCCAAGAAGTAGGCTGGCTCGCCCTCCCGCCTACTACTCTACTCTGTGTCCTTTTATACCTGACACCCTCTTTACTCATATTGCTTGCGTGTACAAATTCATGCAAGGAATTGAAATTCTTGAAACTTGACTTGGAGCTCTTGAAAATATCGTGCCTTTTTACACGATTGCCAAACAACATTGAACGGTAAGGACAACCATTTACCGACAATCTTTTATTTCGACCAAAAAGCCTATTCTCTATAGATAAATCCTGTAAACAAAGCGTTTTATTAGGTGTTATGTAATATCTCTCACCACTTTAGATATTTAAATAAAATGTGTGAGTTTACCTCTCTTAGTAATTGAGATGATGTTAACACTCTTGTGCCACACAATAAATCTGGACAAGTAACATATACTGCAGAGGAGTTAAAACAAGTCCCACTTATATGCATCAGCCCACCCTGCCCAATGTTCAAATAGTTGACCCTTGATAATGGATCAACTTGAACTATTTGTATAAATGGAGGCCTAAAACAACAACAATAGGTAATTAATTTTATACTCATGAGAAAAACAAGCTCGACCAATTTTGACTGGAGTAAATATTTGTACAGGATAGCAAAATAGCTTTTTGTTTACCTTATTATTAGACCAGTTTCTCGACGGCAAGCATCATGGGCTAAACCGTACGGATTTTTACACACGGCATACCAATCTCCTTTAAAGTTCCTCATTAGAAAGCCTTCGGTGTTTGAAACTGCAAATAACTAAAGTACGTTTCTTCTATAAATAAACCATAATAAAAAATAATACAGTTAAAAATATACCAGCCAGTAAAGTGAATTCATTGCGGCCATTTCAATTGTATTAAATTCTACCCACGCTATAAGCATTGGTTTGGGTGCCATTTTTATTGAAATGAGCGGATGCATTACAATGAAATTCAGAAAGTTGTTACAGGAAATTTGACTTCGTGATCCGGTGTTACATGAGTTCGCTTTTTAACTTTCTTATCAAATACGTTTTCTTCGTTTATGGAGTTCATAAGTCTTAATCTGGGCCAAAAGTTCTCAAAACTTATCGATAATAATAAGTGAGTACTGCCATTGCCTAAATTTTGATGTGAGTTTTATTACAAAAATTAATGTCATGGAATTAAGATCGTACCTATATATTTTTTTTTTTCCCAAGCATAAATATAAAAATATTTACTTTTTTATTAAATTACATATACTTACGGGTCGTGCATGCAGACTGGGTGCTAACAAATTGCATTCGATTTCATCTTTATGATTAGGACAATTTCTTACATTGTTGCATCTTTGCTCTTTGGTAAAACAAGTAGCTAGGTTTTCTGTGTTGCTGTCGCCGCAGCTAAATGTTTCATCACTACAACCTACAGAAATGTAAAAACGTAGTATCATCATCATCATAATTTCGGATGATAGGCAACTAAGTGTTGCTTAGTCCAACACTTAGTTGCAAAGCAGCTAGAATAGACGCATATTCTGTTGAACAAGGTATGACAGTAGGAGCTGCTAAAGTTAAAAAAATATTGAACTGTTATCAAAAGTCCTGTAACATAGTTAACTAACGCAATCAATCTATTTTTGGTATATATTACTACTGCAAAATAGATTACCGTCGCATCCCATTTCATCTTCTCCGAAAGGACAGTCAAAATATCCGTCACAGAGTCTAGAAACATCAACTCTTGACTTGCAGCTACATTGCATCTCATCACTGGCATCATCGCAATTTACTTTTCCATCACACCATTGTTTTTCTGGCACGCAGGTATCACCACTGGCACATGCCATGGTTCCAACAGGACAATCGCTTCTTCGTGTTGAAGAGATTGATGGGTTTTCCACATCGGATCTAAAAGATTAAATCAAATGTCATGTAAAAAGTATGTATATGTATAATGTTAGAATGAACACACCATTATTTATAACTGAACCAACAAAATAAATAGTAACGCTATTTCTCGACTAATATGTAAATAAAAAAAAAATTAAACAGTGCAAGTAAACTAATAAGAATTATTAAAAAAAAATGTATTGTACTTAATCTTGCATGTTTATTCTGTTAATTTTCTATTGGAAATAAATGGCTTAATTATTATTATTATGTAATTTTTTTGCAAACCGCTATGCAATTAAAATGATGCTAAGGTTTTCGAAATTATTCTCCGCTAGCACTGTCTTCATCTTACATCGTTATACTTTTTTCGAACGAGTATCTAAAGGTATAATTCGTATTAATTGATAATTTGAAAAAAGCGTCGCGAGTCGGTCATAAAATGGCCTTACCTACGGTCGAAGAAATCGCTAATGATCTCAAGGTCCTGTGGATGCAAATTATCACGTCCTGCTTGGTTTTCTGTAAAAGCTGACTGCATACCACTGAAATAATAAGAAGCTTTATTGCAATTAATGACTAGGTTTTTTTATAAATACCGTATATTTACATAAATGATCCGTACCTAGGTCTCAGTGGTTGATGCGGATTGAAAGATGGAGCATGTTGAGGTGAGATCTCGTAGTTTGCTGTTGGATGATGTACAATGCTTAGAATTGTTTGCATGAAAATAACAAGTTTACTAAATCCACAAAAATATACATACCCAGGTGTGGGGGATTATTTTTTAAGAAATTTGAAAGCAACGACAATGGTGGCCGTGCAAAATTTTGGGAAGCAAAAGAAGTTGATCCAGGAGGGACTAAACCATGTGAATCTTCTTCAAAAACTTTCCTTTCCGTACCAATACTGGATGTCGACCTTGTCTTGAAATGTTTTAACGTTGTTGGTCGTGTCTCACGCTTTGTAACATCCTTTGGAGCATTATTAAAGCTTTCTTTGACCTCATACAATTTTGGTGAATCCTCTGTTTTACGATACGGATCAACAGCTTTTTCATCTTTTTCATATATCGATTTCAATTTTAAAACAAGATCCTTGCATATATCGCTTTGATTTTCTTGAGTACACATAGTGTCGTGTGTTGCAATGATATCTCTAGCTTTCTTAAATTTAACATCGTCAAACTTTTTCAAATCAGGAGTTTCTCTGTAATTAATAGCACTTCTTCTCTTTCGTTTTGAACTGGCGTGTTTTGTTTTATTGTTTAAACGGATGTAAATCTCAACATCGTTTTGTTCAACAGTGATGTTCGTAGCTTTTTGGTTAGATACTACGATAATTTCAGTTTTATGGTTATACTCTATAAAAATCACAAGAATATGGTTATTTATTATTACATAATACATATTAAATAATAAACACCACACATACACATAGGTAATAAAATATGTTTATAACAGATCACTTATGCTCGTTGTTCCGCTGGCGAGGGGCACCTGGGCCATTTTTTGGCCCTTTCGCCAAAAAATGCAAAATTTCACTTTCCAACATATATTTCGCAAGTTTTATTTCGCAAATCAACGTTTAGCAAAATAAAATTTCGTAATTTTTTTATTTGATCAAATTATCATTTGGCGTGATTTCATATTGTCTAACTTTTATAAGGTACATGTTTGTTATGCATACCTACATGTTTTATTTTGTCTCATATTATATATAAAAAAAATATTTGTTCAGACTGTCACTTCGTACGTTCAGTTTGAAGCATAAATTTTAAAATGATTATTTATTTCAACTGATACTGAGCGCCATTTCCACCTCCCGCTTAACTCCGGGATAGTTGGCTAAACCGGGTTAGGTTGCATAGCATACGTATGGTTGACCGAATGAAAAATAACCGTTGATAAATTATATGTCAATGTGTCGATAATTTATAACTCTTGTAATTATGTTCATGACTGAAGAAATACAATTTTAATAAACCCACAGAAATTTTTTAGTGATAGGGTCAAGATAGTTGCGACGACGAGCGAAGCAAGGAGGAGCGTGTTAGGTCAACCGTGGCCTAACAGCACGGCAAAACATACAGATCTGTATTATAATATATGCAAAACATACAGATCTGTATTATGAAATAATTCTAAAATGTAGTATTTTGGGAAGATTATATTATGGCAAACGCTAGAATTTGACACAAAAATATACCAAACGATAGTAGTTACGGCCATGACTACTCAAAAAAAAACACGAATCAAAACATTTATTATAATTAATAAATGATCTGTTTCGTGCTTTACAATTGTATATATTTATGGTAAAATTAAATTTGACCATTACAAAAAAATATGGTTAAAAAATATTAAGTGAAAAAAAAAATTACTGTACTTATTGAAAAATTGCAACAGGTTATTTTGGCAATTTATTTCTTGGGAAATGATAATTTGGGAAAAATACTTTGGGATGTGATATTTTGGGTAACATTTTTGGCCAAACATGGATTGGAGCATGTCCAACAAAATTCGACTTAAGTTACATAAGTGGGTCACTCAATTTATAAATATATTGTAATAATTAACTGTATTACGTTTTATAATTACCTGTATATTGCCATACACGGACTATTATTATGTAAGCGCCTACCGCAAATAATACTAATAATATTAAGCCAATCAGTTTAACTATGAAAGAGCACACATATTTCTGTACTGAGTTGGCATCTCCACCTGAAACATTTTTTATAAAGAACAGTTGTTACTCGTAGTTTTTTTATTTTACTAATACAAAGTTCAGTTAGATTTAACTTCTTAGGGACACTTTTAAGCATTATTTTATTTTAGAGCGTTGGTGGCCCAGCGGTATGACGTAAGCCGTTCAATCCGAAAGTCTCGGGTTCAAATCCTGTCGGCTCGTATCAATGAGTTTTTCGGAACTTATGTACGAAATATCATTTGATTTTTACCAATCGCTTTTCGGTGAAAGAAAACATCGCGAGGAAGCCGGGCTTATCCCGATAAGGCCTAGTATACCATCTGGGTTGGAAGGTCAGATGGCAGCCACTTTCGTCAAACTAGCGCCTAAGCCAAATCTTGGAATTAATTGCCAAAGCGGGCCCCCAGGCTCCCGGAGTCGTGACATAAGCCGGGATAAAACTTGGAAGAAGAAGAATTTTAAACGGAATTCCACAGTTAAGTCCAGGTTAGTTGGCTAACTCTGGTTGGTGCAAGTAGCTCTTAGTCTGTTTAGAGTTGGAACAATCATAGTATATTCCTTCTTGACTTGACTGCATGGGTAATGTAGCAAAATTTTATTAAGACACACGGCAATGAATTTAGCCAAGTTGAAACAAAAAGCCGGGTGATTCTGCAGTAGGAATAAAAACACTAGCGCCTTCGAGCCCTAGAATCAAACCACGCTATCTTTTTCAAGCATATGAACTATCCAACTTTAAAGTATTATTTTAAACGTCAAATTTCAATGTAATTACGACGTTTACAATTTCACAGTCTGTGCTATCAAAATCTATGTAAACATAGCAGATGAATTCTATTTTCCACCCTCGTAACATTTTTAAAAATGGAGCGCAACTGATAAATTATATGACTTGAATAGGTATGTCTTAAAGTAATGCGCATGTAGCCTATATAGTCCATTTAATATGTTTTAAATATCCATTATAAGAAACCGCTTGAAATTGTATCGGAGAAGCGGTTTTGGGCCCCTTATTACAGTAAAAAGAAAAACATTAGTCACTCGCAATAGTGGCACAGAAATCTAAATCGGATTGTAGTTAGTAGGTAGTGGGTAAATTTGATTTCCTACATCACGGTAATTTATTTTGACTTGCCGGTAACGAGCAGTGAATAGGGTAGTTGCTTTATCATGTTTCAAATATTGCACAGACATTTAAGATAATACACCTTTTGAGATAGGTAATATCTGAGTATGAAAAATAACTTTTAGTTAGACGTAGATAACAAAAAAAATATTTTTCTCAAACACTTATGCTCAGAAATGGTTGCATTTTATTTGCAAATAGAAGACGTAAAGTATACAATTCTCTAACCACTGCGTCCGTGGCCTGCCGGAGCGCGGGCGAAGCGGACAATAATGGAATTTGTATGGTTTATTTTACTCCTAGGGAAAAAATGGCATACTGGCCCCTGGAACCTCTCCCCACACGCCGCCGGTCGCCGATGGCCGCGCATGTTTGAGAACAGCACTATGTTATCATCTGCCTCGGCGGAAACAGGACTTGCCTGAGCTCGACTATGCCAAGGCGAATCTTGCCGAACCACCTCGTCAGTCAATCCCTTACTTTCCGTCCCTCGCCAATAATGTAGGTACTATTTTTACTTACGGATTGCAATTGATTCCGCTAATTCCATTGGTGGCAGTCCTAACTGCTCGAATGCCCTTTCTGACTTTAGAGTGTCGTTTGACATCTGTAAATCAAGAATAATGCATTTATTATTGTCATCATTATGAGATATATTGTCTTCACAGGTAGTTCATGGGACGAAGTCAAAATCAGCGCCGAACTTGGAATGGCTGATAGCTCGAAATGGTTAAGAATGAACCTATTGACGCTTAACACTAGTAAAACTAAATTTATGTGCTTTAGTATCTCAAGTTGTTCACAACCCACTGGGAATATGGACCTAAGAATACACGATTCTCAACCTTGTGATATGGCTCATTGTGTCTGCCCATCTATTGAAAAAAATTCCCAAATGAAGTACCTGGGAGTTCAACTAGATGAGCATTTAAATTGGTACTCGCATATTGATCAGGTCGCCAGTAGAATTAGAAAGCTGCTCTGGATATTTAGGACACTAAGACACGTTGTACCAAGGATAATAACAACACAAACAAAGTCTCGTAATATACTCAACGAAATATATACATCTCTGGCGCAGTCTGTCTTGGTGTACTGCATATCCGTTTGGGGAGGTGCAGCTAAAAGCCTATAGACTTAGAACGAGCACAAAGGGCATTAGTTAAAGTCATGTATTTTAAAAAGATTACATTTCCTACTGATACCAACTCAGTGGACTTTTGTCGGTTCGGAAACTATTATATCCTACAAACAACATTAAAAAAGCACAAGATTCTGCCATATAACCCGAGCTTTAAAAAAAAGAGACTAATACCGAACATAGCTATGCTACCTAAAACTATTAGAACCAAATTTGCTAGCTCACAATACCAGATAAGATCCTCACATCTCTATAATAAATTAAATAGATTGTTGGACTTGCACTCAAAATCATATCATGAGTGTAAAAAGCTCCTAATAAAGTGGCTAAAAACAAAAACATACGACGAGACAGACAATGTAATTCGGTAGGTAATACTTCACATACAAACACGCGTGAACTCACACGCACACACACACACACACACACAGAATATTTCTTAGATAGTTTGATATTAGAACAATAAGGCACTTTATTTATTTATTTGTATACAGAAAATGTATTATTATCACTACTCTATTTTTAATGTATTACTTTAGTTCCTTAGTTACCTAGTTAAGTATAGTTAAATAGCTTAATATAGCTTGTTTTGTTATTTCTTTTAATTATCATAAGATACTTATAATAATGTAATAGATACCTAAAATGTCAATGTTCTTACCTCAAGTTACCTAAGGAAGAGCGGTGTCTCCCAACACAGGCATTTACTTTGCTTACAGGGAGGCTCCATCCCTTGGATCATATTTTACGTGTTTTTGTTAAGTAAATAATTTTGAATTTTGAATTTTTGAATAAAATGGTAGGTACTATCGCGTTCAAAAGTGAATGGGCAGTTTATGAATGAATTCATTTATAAATTGAAAAAGTACATGGGCAGTTTATGAATGAATTCATTTATAAATTGAAAAAGTACATGGGCAGTTTATGAATGAATTCATTCATAAATTTCCCATGCAATTTGAACGCGTGTGTACATAGGGAAGATGCCAATTTCACGTACAACTTGTATGTTGTATGTGCACAATGTATCGTGATTAGAGTACGGTGCGATAGATTCTTAGCTTGTTAAAAAGTTTTTATAAATGTTAAAAAGTTTTTATAAAACTTTTTAACAAAAAAGAAAACCGATTTGATATTGTTTTTATCTCGCTTCCACCAGTTAGGAATGAGCAAGATGGAAACACTATCGAATTTCGCAGTCGCTATCGACTACGGTGAGTACGGGTACGTAGAACTCATGGTAAGCACATTGGTGTATGGACTCGTGTCTGTCACGCATAGTTGTGCTAGACGATATGGACGGTATGGAGTTATGGACAACGTATGGACTTCAATTATGATACCTATACACTAGTTTGTCTACGACAGCAAAAATAGTGAACAAAAATCGAATCTTTAATGGTGACAGAATGTGAAATCACCAGTGAAATTAATTAATTTAAAACGGAACTATCACGTTTAATAACACCATGAACATACATTTCGAGTCGTGTTAATAAACGAAATTAATCTATTCTAACGTGTTTAATTTCAATGAATAACAATCGCGGTAACAGAAGACAATATTAAATCAACAGTGGTAATATTTATATTGCATGAAAATCCATAGTAGCATCGCTTAGCGATCTTATCGAATACCATAGACAATGTTATAATAGTAGTTTATGCAACAGTGATATAATAAGGGTTCTTAAAACTTGAGGGTCGCCGTTACAAAACGAGGCGAAGCCGAGTTTTGTAATAATAGACCCGAGAGTTTAAGAACCAATTATGAGCTGTTGCATACCCTAGTTTTTCTACGACAGCTAAAATAGCGTAAAAAGCAAAATCTAGAAACGTGGCAGAATAGGGAAGATGTTGTGCCCACTATGTAAATTAAAAAAAAACAACAACAGTGCTAATATAAATGTATGAAAATCCATAGGAGCAGTGTTCTTATGGAATACCACAGACAACGTTATAATGAATACTTTTTAAATATCGCTGTCAGTCATCTAATTGACAGATAGAAGTGCTGGAGTAGAAAAAAGAGCATTGAATACATTGAGTTTAAATCGCTGTCAGTCATCTGATTGACAGATAGAAGTTCTGGAGTAGAAAGATATCGGGACTTCTGATTGATACTCAAGATGGCGAGGCGTCTCTGGAATAGTTTTTTTTTGTCAGCTAAACGTTGTTTAATGTGTAACATTGATAGCTAATTATGCAATTAACTAACGAAGTAGTAAGTAGCTAATGAAAAATTTATTCTGAAACGCGTTGAACCACTCTTTTAGCCATCACGCGGCAGCTCTGGGATCTCGGCCCCTGAGAAACTATTTGTTTCGTCTTAAAGCTATAGTAAACTTAAAAAATAGCGGGGACAATTACCGAACAACGTCGCCCAAGTGACCCTGTACAATACTATATTATGATAATAAATACAATAGTTTAGGCCCCAATAGTTTTTAAGGTAGGTTTAGATAGTGTTGTTTTTTTATAAGTCGTCTTTTAATGTTTTGTTTTATTCAAGTTATTTAAAAGTACCTACTGATATTTTGATAATAAATAACTGACGTTGGCAAAATTGTCCAACTCACACAAAACTCTCGGACAGACGCTAAAAAGAAGAAGAGACAAAATATCGTTTAATATGTGTATATTAAACGATATTTTGTCTCTTCTCATTATTAATTTCAGTCAAAAGACGTGAGGGAACCAAATAAATCCCAATAAGGTCTAGTCAGTATCCCCTTTGACCTGGAAGGTACATAACCGTCGCTTTCGTAAAAATCTACCCAAAACATTGGGATTGAGTGGCTAAACTAAGCAAAGCGGTAGGAAGTCCAATTTTAATATATAAGAAATTTCAGAGCGAACTAAACGCCGAAACAAGTTAGGGTCTAAGTAAATATACAAAATTATGACTATGAATTATGAGTGTCATAAATTTCTTCCTACCAGGCGTAGGTAGTATACGAGTAGTAGCACATTTATTACAGGTAATACGCCCTAAGTGTCTTACAAATGTGCTTTTTTACTAGTGTAGGTAAATTAAATTTAGATGTGACATGAAGAAAATTGTACGTTTTTACATAGTTTATTTATTACGCCTTTATTTCGTCATTTAATTTTCCTGCCATTAGATTATATCATTACTTTTATCTGCGAGTTACTCGTATTGAATTTCAGTATAAGTAACCGACATAAACATAATTATGACATTAGAAAACCAGTTTGGACTGCGTATTTTAATTGATGTTTTCAAAGTAATATTCGGTTATAATGAGTTTAATATGGTTTTTTATTTCTTGTTTTAAGTTAGGGCTTAGTTAGGGTTAGGGGTTAAAATTAAAACAGCAATTAATAAACACAAACTTACCGTTCCTGTTTTTGTCACTCAATAAATAAACTAATACTTTGAGCACTTCACAAACCGAGTATTTTCATTTTCGCGACACTTTTTACCCTACACCTACGAAGACATCCTTTCGAGACACCTATAATGTGACTGAGTGCCAACGGATATTTTTGCTGATCATTGAAATTTCAAATAATACCCAAAATGCTTGCTCAGATTTCATTGTGTCATTGTTATAAGCAACTATTTAAGCATTATATTTATTGTTGCTTAGTTGCGTATTCGATTGTCTTGAACCAGGTTATCAAATAAAAAGTTAAGGGAATCACTTTAAGTAATTGGCACATACCAATAGAATAAAGGATGCCTCACACTAAAACGCGCCGGGACGTGTCCGGGCCGTGACAATCTGTCAGTTTCTATAGAAAACGTCACGTGACCTCCGAGGGCTCCGATCTACCACGTGATTTTTTAATAGAAATCATTCCACCCGTCCCGTCCCGTTCTAGTGTGAGTCATCCTTAATAAGTGGTCTCAGAATCCTTTCTGTACCTGCCGAGGTCAAAATTTTAATCACACTTTGACATTAAGTTGTGACTTGTGACTATAAAACATATGACAGAAATATCTTAAAATATATACTTTTTAAGATTTATTAGGTTAGCAAATGTATTGTCCATTTAAATCTTTTACACCGAATCAAATAAAGAATCTAAATTACAGTGTTTTAATTAATCATAAGCGAGACATTTAGTTCTCAATATTTAGAGAGCATACTCTAGAAAACACTACCTAACATTCGTAATTCACAATAACGCTGACAGTTTAGGTAATATTTATATGCAATTGACGCGTGTGTGTCATTTCTCTAAACGATGAAACCAATATCGAATTCTAATAATAAACCTTTGAGCCGCTTTTAATCAAGCGGTCGCATACGCCTACCATCTCTCAATTAGCAGCATGTTCCTGCGTCCATACGACGAAACAAACTGGGGTCGTTCTTCTATTTTAGCGACAATGATCCTGCGCAATCTTCCGCATTCTTTTTCTTTAGCATATGATATTTATCTCAATGTATAGTTTGTGTTGTGTAACTACTTTAATAACAAGTCAAAATATTTAATTAAATAATTTGTTTTGTTTCAAAAATAAGTTCCGTCATTATGTTTCCTATAGAAGGTAAATTTCCAAAATGATGGTTAACTTTATCATTACTTGTCTCTTCTGTGACTATTGAATATCAACTAGAATACATTAAGAGAGTGGTTAATCGAAAGGTTGTCTACACTGAAAAATAACCTCTCTAACACGGTATGTTTTAGAAAACCACTGAAAAAAAGACTGAAAAAACGCCTCTGACTTGAAAATACGTATAACTATCATATAGTCTATTTCATATACACATGTAATTTTTATATTGTACCGTTTTCATTTAAAATACGACCAAAAGTCCGAAAATTTTTGAAAATTTCGTTTTCTTGCTATACAAAAAGAAGAACTACCCACTCATACCTATTATTGCAGATACTGAAATTGGTCAGGGCAGTGCATGCATGCGTCAGATCCATTAGTTAATTGATTATTATTTCCAGCTTGGTGGGCCAGTTGACACAGTCAACTGAACGTATTTCTGAGTGAAGCTGGTGTTGGCAGTACACAATTAGGAACATGCATGTTTTAATATCAATAAATTTTTATTTTAACTTAAGGGGATAGCCAACGCCAATGGCCTTCGGTCTGAATCCTTTGATTTTATTATGCTTTTTGAAGATTATATTACCCGAAATACCTTTCAGCAAAATAGTATCCCGTAATTGGGTTAATCAACTATTTCTTGTCACTAGTTACCATGGTTACGGTCTCCTGAGTCACTTTTAAAATCACGGTTTTATGGCATTAAAATTCACATATTACCTTTCCATGATGGGTCCTCTACCAAGCATCTCAGTAGAACATACTGCAATGTTTGTTCTTAAAAACCTTGCTGCATTTGTCCCCTGGCTGACGGGACAGAGTAACAACAACAAATGGTTGATTCACCCAATTACTTCAAAGTTCATTATCTCTGAGATATGGCATCAAAATTGAACAATTTTAGGTCAAAAATCTGGTTTTATGGCCATGACTTTTGTCTTACTTAGTTAAAAATTATAATTTCTGACAAATTTTAAGAAACGTCAAAGGCGAACCAAATCTTGCCGATTTCATATACATATAATATGTAAGACCCTATATTGAGATCAATGTATAAAACGAAGCCTGTTTCGGATTTTTATGTGTAGCCCGTTGACGAAGCCATTGTTGCGGATTGTTATTAAAATAATTAATTGCATTAATTTGAAAGATGTATTATAATAAATAAATGATTTATAAAAAACATAGGCACCTTTTTATTTCTTTCCGATTATTAGGTAAGACATGTGCCTTAAAAGCGTTGTTTTATAAAATAGGTAGTCTTGTATCAAAAAAAAAGTAAAATCGGAAACAAAATTGTTTTACGTTCTTAAACTTTCATCTTCCGAATAAAAATACTCGTGTTAAAGATTTCCTCATTTTTATTCAATTTGGTCAACAAATTTTGGTATTGTTGAAAGTGCTTAATTATGGAAAATTATGAAATAATTTTTATGCAAGTTCCAAAATGTACTTATCTATAGCTATGTTTTTATAAGTTACATAGATACCTCTAGTACGTCTAGTATATGTACTAGGTAGTTACGATACTATTATGACTGAAAGATTGATGGATGAAATTATCAAAATATTTATGAACTTCTATGAAACTACGTCAAGTTGGGTCTGCAAAACTTGTAAGATTATACACAAACCTAAATCCGATTGATATCTTAAAAAAAGTATTTACGAAAACGAAAAGTATAACACAAAACCCTTTTTACCGATACCCATCTGAAAAAAAAGAAGCGTAGGTCAAAGTGCCAGCTTCAACACCCTAATATTATGACCCAAGATATTTTTAAATACAAAAGTCAAAGGCTTAATATATTCTAGGTGCGAAGTTATTTGCATCACAAAGGCAGCTTACGGTCGGTTGGTCAGTGAATTGTTTGACGGGAAATGGATAATATGCGCTTTGAATGATTTAGAGTTAAATCTGACCATTTATCTGTGTTTTGTGTCATTATAATTCTCTTCATTATTAATAATTATCACAATGGATAATGGAAACTAACTTTGATTAAATGCAGGTACTATAGCGTTCAGAATTGCATGAGCAATTTATGAATGAATTCATTTATAATCATGCAATTCGGAACGCGTGTGTACCTAGACGTTTTTATTTAAGTCTCGTTTGGTTGATTCAAATTTTAACTACCTATTACTTCTAATGTGATCGAGGTAAGATTTAGTTAAATTAAATTTTAATTACTTCTCTCCATAATTCCACAAATCGGGCCATCTGATTCAGCTGAAATTTGATACAGGTCCGTAATTTACTTGACAAGGAACCTATACCTACCAGGATTCACTATACCTACAAATAAAGAGCTGATCTGATGATCCACTTAGGAGTTGATCGAAGGAACAACTTGAAAACCCACTTGTTCGTTTAAATAAAAAAAGCTAACGTTGCAAAACACCTCGAACGGATAAATTTAACATCTCGGAATTCCATTTTACAAAACACCCTTATGACAAAAATTAGTTACAAATTGCGTTACCTTACATTATTCGATTCATTTACATTTTGATGGAAGTTGTGATTTGATTCGACGGTTAAAAGTCAAGTTTTTGTATACGTAATATCTAAATGAAACCATTTTACCTTTAACTTGAATTCTATAAATTTTTCATACTCGTAGGTACTCTTAATATTACCTATGTTTAGAACTAGCCTCCATCCGCATTTCGTTAATCGTAAAAAATTTGGTACTTAGAACTAAGTTCTTACACATTTAGGGTGGGGTTTTTAAGAATATGAAGAAGTTCATCGAATTTTAACGATTTGTAATAAAAATAAATTGGCCAAGTGCGTGTCGAACCACGCAATAGTTGAGGGTTCCGTACCGTCATACGATGAAAACAGTGTGCAAGTGTGTTCGTCTGATAATCCATCTTCCTGACTTTTTTCACATTTTATGACTTCCAGTTCAAAAGTTTGAGGGCCCCTCTAACGTTTTCAGACTTTCAGAGCAATTATTTCTGAAAATATCCGATCAAATTTGTGCTGAAGAAATCTTTACTTTATTTTTTAAAACCACACAACATACGCCTCTGATTGTAATATCATTACAAAGAAAAAATATTCACTTTGGATATATCATAATCAGACATAATTATGTTGAAGTATTGGTGGTAATATTGTCAGTTAACTAGGGACTTCATTCTAATTTAAATTGATCGTTGACTGAATAATTAAGTTCACGCGATAAAATAGAAATTATCTAAAATATGCTCACTGGTATCCATCAATGTTATCTATATACTTTTTAGGAATTTTAAAATTCAAATAAAAATCAACTTTAACAAGTAAACATTTTATTATTCCTTAATAAGGACATCTGATCATACTGTGCAATAGATATGCAAGTTGCATATTCGTATTTCGTAATATTCGTTATCTCATGGTCATGCCATAACATAGGTAACTACTGTCATAAAAAAGTACAATTTATCGATAAAGTAATATCGTGTGGAAGTCCCTAGCTAAATTTTATTCATGCCACCAAAACTTCTATGTCTGCTCATAATTTTTTCTTGTTTTAGGTGTAGTAGGTGTAAACTTAGGTGTTCCCTGACATATTGAGTCATAACACTATGTATTTATAGTAATTCCGTTTCACCTAGAAAAAACCGACACATACGTTAACCTAGTTCGTCTAACGAAAGCATCCATTTATGAGTACCAATATTTAAAAAAATACTATGATTACATATTGGACGCTCGTCATGGACATGCGCGAACTAACACACAACTGCCAGTGGTCATCCATTAACATGATTTGGTGGTTGGTTGCGTAGAAAATCGCTTTCCACCGTACATATAACTTAAGGGGGGCATGCGACATTTTCCATTCCTACCATGACCTTGGAGCCATACAGTTGAAGTTCCCAGTTAGTTATTCCATCTGTTCTTTGTGCCGTTTCTGTTAAAACACAACATTAGTTCAGGGAGCCTCTGTTGGTTTTTGGTAAGTTCTGTTTGAGTGAAATGTAAATTCGTTGGAGTTAATAGTGTCTGCCTTGGCGTAGAGTTATCCTCTATTTATTTACCTTGGCTTCTTGAACGACCAAAAATATTGTCACTGTTGTAAAAATATATGTTGTGTTTATTGTAAGTTATTTTTGATTTAAAAATACAAAAATCAATTTGAATAGTTACATATATGAATAGAACGATCGATTCATTTCTTAAATTTATAGATAAAATGTTAGATTCAACTTAATTGCTTCTAGTCATGGCGTTATGGACTTGTAAATAGCATCTGAATAAAGAAAGCAGTATGAGTGCAATAGTAAAATTAGTTTTGGCCATGGTCCTGATGATCGGAGTGAACACGCAGAAAAGTGGAGACCCTGATGCTCACATGAGCCACTTCATCGCTGATATCTGGCTAGAAGGAGCCGATGTCGTCAGAATCCTGTGGAGAGATTGCTCGAAAAAAGTAGGTTTCACGTTTTTTTTTTATTTTTAGTTGTTACGCATCCAAAACAAATATTAGTACCTACTACTTTATATTAAATTTTTAAGTCACATGCGATATACAATAAATGCGATCGTTTTAATAACAAACTTGTGTTTTAAATATATTTTCTCGTACATTTGAATAGATCGTTAATACTTTGTGTGTCCATTCCACCCCTGTCCTTTAATTAATACGTTAATCTCCGCCGGGTACCTCAATAAGCAGCTTACTGAATAACAGACGCTTGCTAATACCGCAGACAATTAGTTACAAGTTTGGCTTTTGTAAACCAAAACCTCGTAAACAACATTATATTGCCATTTATTACTGAGAGTAATAAAACAGTTTAAAACGGATTGATCGCGTGTATTGGCTATTGGGATCCTGTATTACATCTCAAGGATCAACCCCAACACAGAGCTGGAAGAAATTGAAATTGAAAACGCATAAAAGAGGCACAATGGTTGTAGTTATCTTGTTGCTTCTTTCTTCCCATTGCCCAGTTAGTGAAGCTTCTGAAGGTGTATGTACCTATGTTAATTCTAACAGGGTTTTAAACGTTTTACTTCTAATTGTACAAAAACAGTTTATGAATATTTTTTTACTTTTGATTTGATTTTGTATGTAAAAGGTACATGAAATCATGTATGTATTTAGGCCACTTAAAATGCAGTTTCCCATTTTATACAGTTCGAAAATTATAATGCGATGACTCTCATTTAACGGCCTCCTAGCCTAGTTGGTAGTGACCCTGCCTACGAAGCAGGAGGTCCCGGGTTCGAATCCTGGTCAGGGCATTTATTTGTGTGTTTATCACGAATATTTGTTCCTGAGTTATGGATGTTTTCTATGTATTTACGTATTTATATGTATCTATCTATTATATATATCGTCGCCTAGTACCCACAACACAAGCTTAGAGCTTACCGTGGGACTAGGTCGATTTGTGTAAGATTGTCCCATAATATTTATTTATTATTTATTTATCTCAAAGTTTTTCGTTGGTTTATGAAGAATATAATTAGAATTGTTTGTTGGAACCTGTAAGGTACCTCTGAGTAGAAAGAAAAACAATTAGAACCGTAATTACGGTGACATGAAGGTAGATAATTAATTTATCTTTAATAAAATAGTAATTTTAGCAAAGGCATTTAAGTAGTTTTAGTTCTGGACAGCCACTGGTTGTCGGGGTATCTGGAAAATCTAATGGTTGTGTTTACATATAGTTACTTCAAAGATGGAGGCGTAAACTTAATTTAGAAAGGTTTATAGTGGATGAAAGCTTTATGTTGTGCAAAGATTAGATACACAATTATATGTAGGTATTCCTAAAAATACCATTTGGGGACCAATCTTAACTTAAATATTGATACCAAAATAATATTATTTAAAAATAACCGCACAGTCACCTGCAATAGTATCTTCCGCCATAAAGGCCGCAGAAATATGTGGACGCGTTTAAGGCTTTCTTATGTACTGGCCAAAGTCTGTACACTATTTTTCTGCTCGACGCAGCCGGCAAGTGGCAAATTGATTTAGCGTAGCGTTGCTGCTTGCCGGCTGGAAGCCAGAAAAGTATTTTTTAACATGGAATTTGGTAGCTAACTCCCTGTTAGTTAGCTAACCCTGGTTGACGCTTACATACGAATTAGGAGTAAGAGTGGCATTTACAGTGAAAATATAAGGGATAATCTTAGACTATTTAGGGTTCAAGTTGTAGTAAAATAAGTGACGCCAAGCTTATTCTTCTGAGCGAGGAATAACTTGGAAAGGTGTTATAAGTAGTTGCCTTTTCGCTACTTTTATAACCTTGATTCAGTATTCAAAAATTTTCACATGTTATTCCCAGAGACTGCCACCCAAAGGGGTAGCCAGGGCATAGTTTTTGTAATAAATGCCTATTTACTTTTTAGCTAGTCGACGTGAAAGATGTGATCGATCATAAGGAATACTTCCCTAAGTTCGTGCGTTGCATGAAACGGAAGACTTTGCGGGCACTGGACCGGTCACTCAGCACAGACATAGTGCCAATTGCTGAGGGAGTCAATCTTGTCAGATTCGAGATGGTGGACAGGACTGGGAACGTGATGCCAGATAACTATACCAGGTGAGCCGAAAATGTTTAAACCTTCAACACCGCTTAAAAGTTTTCGACCTAATATTCGGAATTCAGAAAATTACACGATATTAAGCGTTATTGATGTATATTCGTACAAAACAGTGCTACAGCTTTCTAATACTAGCGGCTTTTGAGATTATCCTCCAACAGACAGACAGACAGGCCGATATGGCCAAACTATAAGGTTTTCTAGTTGACTACGGAACCCTAACAAACACGCTACTAGCTTGCTATTAGCGTTTTATGTTTATGTGCTACATTTATTTCTTGTCACGAAAAATATCAATTTAAAATTATTTTTCGTAAGTAGGAGTACTACAAAACACTATAAATAATTGTTACGTGTAGATGAAAGTACGGTCAGCTGCCGAGATGAAGTACCGCCATGCATAAAAGTTTGTTTACAGTGGGTTGGGCGGATACCCCCTGTTGGGTAAAGTCGGTTTAGTTCTGCTGCCGACTGTACCCAACGGTGAAAAAATACCGCTGCCTGCAAACAATTAATTATTGTAGCTAGGCTTATTGCGTTATTCATAATCATAAACACACGTCAACAACAGTTTAGCTAAATAATTATTTATACTTATTTGTCAGTTTGACATTTGTCTTTGTTAGAAAGGGAGAAAACACAATTTAACTAAAAAGCCCTCCGGTTGATACTCAGGATGGCGAGGGCGTCTGTGGAATAGTTTTTTGTAGTTTATCTGCTAAACTTTGTTTAATGTGTAAAAATTACTCGTATTGATAGCTAATTGTGCAGTGACCTAAGAAAGTAGTATGCAGCTAATGAAGAATTTATCTTGAACCGAGCCGAACCACTCATCACGCGGCAGTTCCGGGATCTCGCCCCCCTGAGAAACTATCTGTGACGATTCTTATATTTAGGTATAATTTTAACAAATGACGAGGCCAATTACCGAACTACGTCGCCCAAGTGGCAATATACACAAATGGCAACAATACGAGTATACTACATCTACTAGATTTAATGATATTTTGATATTACTTGACATTTGCAAAATTGTCTAACTCTCGTACAGACGCCATTATTTAAAAGAAGAACAATTTAACTCAAACGTCTGTTAACTCTTTTATAAATACAGTAGGTATCTTAATTATTATGTCGACATTATCCTAATTGGAATATGAATCTTACTAGCCACAATAACTAAGAAAGAAGTACTAAATAGTGCCCGACGCTGCAATAGTATTCGACATGGGCACTTTATGTAAAAGAGAGAAAGAGAAAAATCTTCGTTATTTAAATTTAACCTATATAAATTTAAATAACGAAGATTTTTCTATATTCCTATTTAAACCTTGTTCTTTGACATAAAGTGCCCATGTTGAATACTAGTGCAGCGTCGAGCACTAACACTTTTCCCTTCTTATAGTACCTACTTAGTAACCTACTGTAGTCATAGTTCAACCATCGACCTAAAACTTTGCTGCGGTCGGTTGTTAAAACGCTGTAACTCGAGTTACAGCATTTTAAGTGTTTTAAAGCAAATAAATCCTTTTAGTTTTTTCTATCATTCCTTGTTTTCAGAATTTTGATATATATTTTCAATAAGGCTGCAGAACAATGACAAAACGCTGTAACTACATCCTTAACGTAAGAAAACGTAAATCAACTAGCTTGTGATCTACACGCTAGAGGCCAAAACACGGCAACTGAAAAACAAAAGTCGCAAGACGATGTAACTAGAATGTTACAGCATTTTGCTTAGAAGTTTACTGGTGACTGTTTGTAAAACACTTTTTAGCTTATATTTTTATGAACTGGGTAAATTTTCATAATTTTATTTTCCGGCTATACATATAGATTATTATATTAGTTATCTACAGTGTCAAATTTCATCCTGTCAAGTTTATTAATAATATGATTTTCCAAGTTAGAACTGTTTAAACCTTTAAATGCGTTTTTCTCTGTTTTTTGGGTTACAGCCTTTGCCATTTGACGGCAGTTGGAGTACTAATCCAGCTGAAGTACCAATCGATAAGCCTAGCCCTCTGCTAAAACCATATTATGACCAACCATCATTTTCGTTATATGGACTGACGTATATTTGATATACCTATTTGTACGTTACGTACCCTCCACCCCCCCGCAAAACCCCGTGGTTTTTTGTATAGAAACTGACAGACAATGCTTGTCCGATTGATTGAATAATCAAAGACCGAGAAGATTTAGATAACAATTTTGAACAAAAGACTAACGGAGCGCGGATTAATTCCTGTAATTTTGAAAGTAAATTGAAGCGGCGTTTATAAATAGAAAACCCGTCCGTGTCTTAAAATAAACCCATTTCATTTTAGATTCGCAGTAACATTAAAATACTTAGACCATTTTACAAACCAGACTGGCGATTGACAGGTGTTCCCCTCTGCCAGAAGCATATGACCTATGATCCTTTATCTGACATAGCTATTTGTACGTAACGTACGAATAGGCATACAATTGAGGTGCCCCTTTCTCGCAATTTTTTTTTGTTTATAAAATGACAAATATAGCCCAGTCCGGTTAGTTAAATTATCTAAGTTCAAATGTGAGTAGCTATGTATTACCTATTCTAAAATTTGCATGATGTAGAGTGTCGTAGGGAGTGTATATTTTTAAAAATAAAAGGCCTTTAATGGTAACGATCAGTAACTGCTTTCACTTTATCAAATGCACATCACTAAAGGTACTCTAAAAGTATTCCCTCAATTGGTCCATCTTAGATCCTGATATAATGGCCAGCTGTAAAAACCCTATCGGATAACAGACAAAAAGTATCTGTTTCACCAAGTTCGAGGTATTAGGGATCATTAACATAAATTTTTGAGTCTAATATTTTTTTTGGATGTACTCTTATCACTTTCTCAATAAAGATAAGTCTAAACTAAAGACACCTCATTCGGTGAAATCTGTCAAACAAATAGGCAAACTGTAGGGCTTGTCAAACAATTACACATTACAATTCACAAAAATTAACATAAAGAAGCATCACTTTAAAATCGATGATATGTATAAATAGAGATCAGGCTTAAATCGGATTGCTGCTAGTGATTACTTAAGTAACCTTCTATTATTAACAGGTCTGGTACTTTATCGAACTCCAGTTGAGCGGATTTATATAATAGGTACCATTAATGGGTCGGAGACTTGAATGTAATTGGTTCCTACAAGTCCCTTCTCAGATCCCAATACATTCCAATAACAGGGTATTGGGTAGAATTTTGTCTCATCTGATCGTGATAGATAACATTGTTAAGGTAACTATATTGGGATTTAAAAAAATATGCACTCTATTTGTTAGAAGGATTTGTTTTTGGGTGTCGGAACTGTCGGAACAAAAAATTGTATTATTTTTATTATTGTAAATTGTTGTGAATCATTTAGAATGCTAGTGACAGAAATAAAGTAATATCGATAGACATAATTATTAAATGTTTACTACATTACGTGCAGAGGTGAGCGACCGCAATACAATTTGTCAACGTCATGCAAATTGTGTATCAAATAAAATTGCGAAACTGCTCGCTCCAGTTTCGGATTGCAAAATAATCAGCCAGTCATTAATTCGTCGTTTAAACCGATCGTAGAGTTATCAAATACCAAGCGAGCATTCGTCTCAATATGATATATTGTAAATAAATATGACTTCGAGAGCTTTCTTTAACTGTCCGAATGCTGGTCCCGGATACCCAGACGCCGGGCAACTGGCGACTATAATACGTAAATGCTACCATCATCACTACTGAAGCCTTTTTGGCCCCACGCCCCAGTCTTTGATATAGACCTTCTGTATATGTACAAGAGAGGGTTGGTTATATTTAGTCCATACGCTGCCATTAAGTCCAAAACCCAGCGGAGATTTCACATAGGTACTCTTGAATTTCTTCCGAGATGGACGTTTGCAGGCTTTTTAACGATGTTTTCTATCGCCGAAAAGCAGCCTGGTAAATCTTAAATTATATTTTGTACATAAGTTCCAAAAGTTTATTAGTACCAAGCAAGGACCGAGCGTGTAATATTTTGCATACTTAAATTATTCTCATCTCCAATTTTATTGATAATGTTTGAGCAGTCAATTGTTGAACGATTCATTTTCTAATATTGTCTTCTGTTACCGCGATTGTTATTCGTTGAAATTAAACGTTTGACGGGGAGAATTCGCATTCTCTCAGTCATCATCTTAACCCTGTGAAAACGAGTGCTGTAAAGGGCTCGAAACGTAGGATCATGGTGTTAATAAGCGCGATTAATCCGTTCTAAAGTGTTTAATTTCGATTCATTTTCTGTTTTTAACCTGACGTCGCACGTAGTCCGCGGTCGGGAGCGGCCTGAAGTCCTCGGAGTTATTTTGGCCTCTTTTGCAACGCGAGGTACATGTATACAGTTTTTTGTTATATCTCGATAAAGTTCCTTTTATCTAGGTATGTGTTTGGATTTGCAGAAGCTTTTACGATTGCAAAATGATTTTAATTATACCCGACTTGCCTACTCTACGTAATAACTTATTTTTATAGGTATTAATAGTGTCTTTGATTACTTTTATGTCTTTGATTATGTGTACATATATTATATTCGTGCAAATAAATGTACTACTTAGGTTTAGCTTCATGAATATATATGTTAAATTAAGTTGTTACTGGGAAACACCTTATTTTGATTAAAGATTTTGTCTTAATTAGCTATAAGCATTTTTAAGTGATTTATGTTAATTACCACTAATACATAAAAAAAATAAATAAAAAATAAAATAAAATTTATTACCGAAACACACAGGAAGTACACAGACAATTAAATGCAGAAACTTATATAATAACCTATGACTAAATAGGTAGGTACCGTATCACGGTCTTCAATCTGTGAACCATTTCTCAAACCTTTCCTCAAAAAAAACTATCAACCAGTGGGTCACAAATTGAAGTCCTTGAGTGTACACCATTATTACTAACAGTTAGGTAGGTATATAGTGTTTGGTAAAGGGTACCAGTCTCAACATATGCTAGGATATTATATATACCCAGCGTTGATTTTCAGACTGATCCCTTTGACAGGGTATATCGTGACACTACGAGACATTAAATTAGTATTAAGTTATAAAGTTTCTCCCAAATTCACAAACAAAAGAACCTAATATACTTACTTACATTTAGTTTAAATACATGCTTTCTCCCTATCTAACAAACGTAAATGTCATACTAACAGATAAGGACAAATAATTATCGATCTAGCTAACGTTTGATTTACTTATATGAAATATGAGTATGGCATAGTGGCATTGATTAAGTTTGGACTATTACTGTGACTAATATTAGTTTATAAAAAAACGTGTTAATATGAATAGTGTTCGTGCAATATTTAGTGGTATGACTGAGTTTATGGAAAAACATGAATTAAAGATTATAATATATGTATACGGTGTATAGATTTTTATTTTATTGTATGTTTTTATAAAATATATATAATTACATATTAAATAAATTGCGGGTGTGTTTTACATTTGCTGTTGCTTTTCAAGTAGATACTTTTTCATTCGTATTTTGAACTGTAGAAACATAGGTACCTACTCATTTTAAAAACAATTAGTTTAATTTCAGTTCCAATCCTGTTTCTAGTGGTATTCATAAATAACATTACTGTTGCATATGTGTGCAAGCACTAGTATGCATGTGTGTGTGTGGCTGCGACCACGACTCGCCTATACAATTAATAAAGCAGTGTGCTATAAACCAAAGCTCGTATCACTCGTCTCCTCGGCCCATACCTATCAGTGGCGACAAGGATGGGATTCGTAAATACATGAACTATTATTTAGAATGGCTTGATAATACTAAATTCTTTATCCTTTAATAATTAATGTTAATGAAATACCTTTATTAAACTGAAGTCTTACATAAATCTAATATGAAATAAATACAATGTAGGCGTCGTTAATAATAAATTTAATATAAATTGCCATTCTGTTTGTTACCTTAATTTCATAAAATATAAATAAATTTCCGTAATAGCGTTCAAGTTTAATATTAAGTAAATCAATTATTACGTAAAAAATAACTAGATTCAGTCCCATTTCAATTTATTCTGTTTTTTTTTATTTGTAACAAACAGTGAATCATGTTTAGTTAAAACGTTCTCGTTAATATTGTAAGAGTACAGTCAACCAATTGGAACCCTAGGCCACTCTACAACCATGTCAAAATGACACGCCGCCGCAGCTCGCAGTAAGAGATTCTTACAATCTGATTTTTAGCGTCACTATTATTAGAGTTGTGGTTTTTAGAAATGGAGACTACTTGAAAAGTATATTAATATGAATAGCAATATAATTAAAACGAGCTCTCAAATAAACAAAATGTACAACAATATATTCGTATAGAAGAAATCTGACAAGACAATATAAAAGTCAAAATAAGCACATCTCTTCCAAACTCAAACTATGGCACAAATAGGTTGAATACTTTAGTTTTTGTATATAGATATCAAAACTACTTTAATACCTTCCCTTATTCAACACTATTCATTCCTAGAGATTTGCAAAGGGAAGAGAGTCTTGGCCGTGGAAGTCCTTTGGTTAAAATATCAGCTGGTTGATCCGTTGTGCCGATTCTTTTAACGTCTATGGTACCTTCGGCTACTAACTCTCGAACATAAAAATGTCGAATGCGAATGTGCTTTGTTCGCTTGTGAAATTCCGGGTTATGTGCCAAGCGAACAGCTGCCTCGTTGTCAACATATAGCGCAGGAATATGCTTGAGCTCGGTTAACTCCTGCATTATTCTGGTCAGCCACACCATTTCACGCGCTGCTTCACTAGCTGCTACCAGCTCGGCTTCTGTAGTAGATATAGCAACTGACGCTTGTCGTTGACTGAGCCAGGATATTACGCCTCCTGCATAGCAACAGGCCACGCCTGTAGTAGATCGGCTAGTTTCTCGATCACCTCCATGATCAGCATCGCTGAATGCTTCGAGTATTCCAGGTTTATGTTGTCTATACTTAATCCCATAGGAATGTGTGCCTTTGATGTAACGAAAAATCCTCTTTACTCCTAGCCAGTCCTCCTTAGATGGTGCTTCTAATTTCCGGGAAGCTACACCTACTGCAAATGCAATGTCCGGCCGTGTGCCAACCATCAGGTAAGTTAACGCACCAACGGCTTCTCTGTAAGGATACTTTTCGTACTTTTCTGTTTCAACTTTCCTTGATAGCAAAATTTCTTTTTCAATTGGTGTTGTTACAGGGTTGCATTCTGCCATTCCAAATCGCTCTAGGATTTTCTTTGCGTAAGCTTCTTGATTTATGAATACTGAACCATCCTTTCCTCTTTTGATTTCTAATCCTAGATAATACGACGCGGGTTTTGTCGTAATCTTTAATCGTTTCCGTAAATCATTAAGAAAAGAGTTTGCTAAGTCTTCATCTGTTGCGGCTACTAATCCATCATCTACGTACAATGTGATTAATAACTTCTTGCCGCCTGTTTCTTTACTGTACAGACAACAGTCAGCCTCGCATTGCTTAAAACCCATATCAAGTAAAATTTCTTCAAAACAAAAGTTCCAACATCTTGGAGCTTGTTTTAAGCCGTATAAGCTACGATTAAGTTTCCAAACTTTAGAGGTTCCGTCGCTAAAGCCTTCTGGTTGTTGCATGTAAATTTCCTCTTCAAGTTTTCCGTTGAGGAACGCAGTAGCAACATCGATTTGAACTAGATGCATGTACTCTTGAGCGCTGACACTCAATAGTGCTCTGACAGTCGCTAGACGTGTGACAGGACTGAAGGTCTGATCATAGTCGACTCCTTTTCTCTGTTTGTAGCCCTTCACAACAAGCCGTGCCTTGTATTTGTCAATTGAGCCGTCGGGGTTTCTCTTAATTCTGTACACCCACTTTGATGAGAGCGCCTTTCTATTTGGTGGTAGCTCGCTTAGCATCCACACATCATTATCTTCTAAAGATGCTAGTTCCTTTTTCATGGCATTCTCCCACTTTTCTTTCAAGGGACTCTTGATAGCCTCTTTGTAAGATTTGGGATCTGTAAGGCTGTACATTACATTACATACATAGTCGTCGAATTTACTTGGAGGTCTAAGGGTCGACCTTGGCCTTAAGTCGAATCTAGGCTGCACAGTGTCATTGAATGCTTCATCTTCCCCTTGTTCTTGTTCAACAGGGACTGTTATTTCTGATGAGATTGGATTAAGTCCTTCAGCTAATGCTACGTCGTCAGCTATCACCGATCCTTCCGGTCTTACATCAGATTGCATTGAATGTTCTCCAGCGTTTATCAAATCATAGGCTTCAGGCCCTTCATCGGTATGAAAAGTAATATCACCGATACTTATAGAGTCTTCTTCAATTTCCTCCCTAATTTCGAACGGCGATGTATTTTCTTGGCGAGTTATTAGCAACTTATTTGGTACAGGTTCACCAAAGTTAAATGATGGACGGTTTTCTGGTGATACTATCTTTATCTCCAATTCATTTTGCTTCGCATGGTTAGGTTTCTGGGACACTTTAACCTCAGAATCCATTCTGTTGAGTGGCTTTTCATCAAATATGACATCGCGTGATCGTATAAGTCTATATTTGTTGTTTTCTATTGCTGCCCAAATGCGATAACCGTCATCATTATCATATCCGACGAGTCTAAAAATCGTATAAAAACATAGACATACACCTACAGACACAGTCCATACACATATTTGACATCCATGTTTGACATAGTCCTACAGTGGCTTAGGGTTCCAATTGGTTGATTTTACGTGTGTTGTACGCGGAGTCAAAAGCGGTAATTTTTGAAACAGAGATATATTTTCTGGAAAGCTTACGCGTCCGGAAAGATGATATCCCGTCAAAAACATTACACAATAAGAAAGTTTTAAGTTGACTTAATAAACTACCTATGTATAAAATTTGGAGCTATTTGATTATCTATTGATAATCGTGAGGCAATGAGTAAGTTAGTGGATTAAGGAATTAAACAACTTTGACGTGCGATATCTCTTAAACAACAAGTTAAAATATCAATAAAATCAGGGTTTAAGCTTAAACCAGCGTAAAATCAGAGGAGAAAAAACGTAAGTATGATATCCAAAATTTTATTTTATTTTAATATGAATAAGTCTGGCGATAGTTTAAATTCGATACATTACAGGAGATTAAAAATAGCCAGAATGGCTTCGAGAAAAAGATGGTACGGCCTTCGTTTTGGTTTTAGAGTTGAATAAATTGTATGACATTGACGATGAGTCTATCCTATAGGTACATTTTGCCAATTTTATAAAATTTTGCCCTGATACTCGTCTAGACATGCGCGTCGACAATCCTTTTGACGTATTTAAGTGGTTAACACCTGCGCCCTGTAGCCTACGGTTGCAGTATCTCCTGTCTGTCGTAAAAGGCGACTAAAAGGAGTCCTCGGCGTTGCAGACGGTAGCAATCAAGGACTGATATCGTCCAAAATAAAAGGTAGGATCCACAGAAACCTGACTCTAGGGCGGTCGCCGGCCGTGATGCGTTCCACTGGAGATGCCAGGACCGCCTTGATTTCATCGAAGATGACCAACGGGGGGTATTAGTCGATGAGACGTCGAAATAGCTTCTGAACTGTCCCTGCGGTGTAGAAGTATCCATAATAGATTTTGAGATTCCATAAAAAGGTGGTTAACTCGTGTGGCCATACGCCACATATATGTGGAAGCGGGAGAGTGCTATACTAGTCTATTAGAGATGTCCCGTCTGCACTGCGGAAAATGAATCTGACATGAATTCAATGTTATCTATTAACTGTTGTCAAGTACTAAATACTTAGTAAGAATAGGGCTTATTAAGTAATCTCTGCATCCTAACATATTATAAATCTCCGTCTTAACATATTTTCTAAAGATGCTAATACATATTTTATGCGGATAAGAACTTTAACACGCCAACATCGCAAACTTTACATGTTCGACGTTCTTGAGCGAAAGGATAATATCGATAAGTAAAATATAATATTCATGGTGATGTTATACTAAACTTGGAAACTGTGAACATAAATAATTATGATACGAGGAATTATAAATCTACCTATTATAATAAAAAGATCCCGTGTAATGTTGAGTTAAGGATGAGTCTCCACCCACTCGTGACCGGGCCGGGGCAATCTGTCCGTTTCTATAGAAAACGTCACGTGACCGACGTAGGCTCCGAACTCGGACAAGATTCCTTCTATAGAAATTGTCAGATCTTCCCGTCCCGCCCAGTCCCGTCCTAGTGTGAGTCATCCTTTAAGAATTACTCCATCACCCACCCCCCGTAGTTGTTGTAGAAGTCGACAGACTACCTATTGATTACGACGTACGTGTCGACTACGTGTCGTCACGACTACGTAGAAGCGGGACATGGGTGCAAATATGGTATGGTCAAGTTCCAGGTGCTCTATCTCTTTTGGGAAAACAGGTGTGAGTTTATCTATGTATGTATACATTCCTCCTTTTAATGTGCTTGTTTTCCACCAGCTCATGGTCAGAGAAGGAGCTGGAAGAAGGCGAGTGGCGCACCCTGGCGATGCACCGGATGGCGAAGGTCCTCCGAACCCACGTCATCAAGTTCGACTTCGAGGATGGGAAGACGCCGGAAAAAGGTAAATACCTACCTCTATATCTTGAGAAGTTAACACTAAAAAAGAGCGTACTTACTCCCTTCTTAATGGTCGGCAACACATTTGCAAACACCCACTGTGCGTAGCCAAGATCTAAGTGGTCGGCAACACACTTGCAAACACCCAGTATGCGTAACCAATATGCCAATCGCTGGCGCTCAGTCGCGAACGATACCCAACTGTCATTGTCACACTAATAAGGCATAGTGATAGAGAGAGATAACTATGATACGCTTCTGAGCGGGAGCTATTGGGATGTTGCAAGGGTTCAAGGGCGACGATAAAGCTATCAGAAGATTCGTCTACTCGCTTGCCCAAAAAAGTGTCACTGCAGCATATACAATGTTAAAATAATTTAACCTTTTTAAGCAAGTGGTATGACTCTGAAAAAGAAAGCTAAAGAGATACATACCGCTATAGATAAAATTGATTAGCGAAACAAAAATAACATTATTAAGTGACAGATAAAAAGGTGAAATTCACAGCCATGAGCAAGTGTTAATGTTCAGATTATTTCCATTTACTTTTTCTATTGTAGGTAAATCATAAACGTAATTGGAATTAGGTTTCACTACATTTTTTCTGTTTCAGACTTTCAGTGCCAACCAGGATTAGGTACTTTATTCATAAATTCTTGCTCAAAACTTAATTCTAAATCTAAAAACGAAAATGCGATGCATTAAAACATATCTTTATTATTCTATTAATTTAATAAGTATGGATATGACTGTTTTATTTCATGTAAGACATCCTTTATAAATGCAAACAACGTTGCTATTAAAATAATTTGAACATGCATTATGTGCAGCTAATTAAGCTGTTTTAAATAAAATATTAATTTAAAATTTTGACTTGAAATTAAATGAAACTAGTTATTCGCTCTGAACATGAACTGGCGACTTTTTGGTGTTTACAAATTATTTATTACTCTTGTAACAATCTGCTAATTTCACGATGGTAAATGATACTCAATTTACTGTCGTACAAACATACACACACGACATACAGACTCGCGGAACTCATTCGCATCTTTTGCTCGTTCAATAATTTTGTTTTTGCTAACGCTTAATTAGCGCATTTTTATTTTTTGTTGTAGAAAAATCATTTTTTGCTAAATTGGAAATGTTTATCTCTATTCTACTCAGAGTCGCGAGCTCTTTCAATCCTAATAGGAGAAAAAAGTGTCCTAAAATTTCCATACTTTTTTCAAACTTTCCATTGCGCTACCGCTATACTAAATCTATGAATTGATGGTGGCGAAATGGAAAACAAATAATGGGACACTTTTTTTCTCCTACTAGGATTGAAAGAGCTCGCGATTCTGAATAGAAAACAATTAAAAACATTCAAATTTTCTAAAAATGATTTTTCTACAACAAAAAATAAAAACGCCCAACTATGTAATTTTTACGTCTTGCCAAAAGCATCAAAGAAACTAACACGCGAACTAATTGTCAATATCTTCTAAGACATCAAAACTTTCAAAGCGACCAAAATGTTAATAAATATCACAGCCGTTTGACATTTCAAACACCCATATTGATTTATTTATCCCCCTAATTGACAATTAGGCGAGTGTTGATGGTAATCAGGACGCAGTGGGCGAACTTAATTGGCCTAGTTATTTTCTTACTAAAGATATGAACAGAAATAACTGGCTGTAAAAGTAATAAAATAAAAGATTCTTTTTTTTAAGTCCGTTAATAAATAAAAACTTAAATGCAGTGTTGTACTGGTAGACATACAATTTAAATATCCATGAGTCATACTGACATTAATGTTGAAAAATAGTTAGTAGATTACGTACCGAGGCCTGTAAAGTAAGAAATACCTCGGATCTCGTGCGATATAAGGCTTTCTTATTTACTGGCCAAGGTACACAATTTTTTTGCTTAAAGCAGTCGGGTAGCGGCGAATTTTTTTAGCGTAGCGGTTGCAATCGGCTGCTTGCCGGCCGTAAGGCAGAAAAAAACTCACGTATTTTTATCACAATAGCCGTGGCGTGTTTCACCACAATATTAATGACTGGTATACGTACGTCTAGTTGTCTACCGCATCGTGGTATATCTCAACTTCAAAGAGCTTTTAAGAACTAAGTAAATAACGGTAAACAAATTAAACGTATTACTTAAAGTAGAAGCGTACCTATAAGTAATTTAGGCGGAAATTTCCAAATAAGACACGATGACATGATGTGTCCTTTAATCTTGAGTATGATTTTGCAAAATAAATTAACGAAATATTATTAGAATTTTATATGACTGTATTATAGCAGGTATCACTTAAGATGATAAATAAATAAAAATACATATTATGACAATCTTACACGATCAACTTACAATTCGACATAGTCCCACGGTAAGCTCAATAAGGCTTGTTATGGGTACTAGACGACGATATTCGAAGGGTAAGCGGTCAAACCCGATACCTAAGTCAAGATAAATTTTCATTGAAATAAGAACGTTCCAAAAATTGCACATAGTTCGAATTTCAAAAACTGGTTTGCGTGACTCGTTTTTGTTTCGGTCGGATCGTTTGATCGGTTTGACCGCTCGGCTTACCCCTCGATATATAATAGATATATACATTAAATACTTAAATACATAGAACAAAATTTATTTCTTTATTAGTATATACAATATAACAATTTCCAAAAGAACTTAGCCTAAAACATGTCAAAAGGTAATTAAAATAACAACAAAATTAAAATTAGACTAGAAAATACATAGAATACATCCATAACTCAGAAACAAATATTCGTGATAAATACACAAATAGATGCCCTGACCAGCATTCGAAGACCTCCTGCTTTCTTGGGTAGGAGGTCTCGGACCCCATACCGAATAGGCTAGAAGGCCGTTTATAGCCGTAAGATAAAGCCAAATAGAAATAGAGACAAGTGAGTGTCTAATGTCTATTCATATATGAATAATCTAATCATAGTCATTTATTCATGATATACTTAGTAAAATACCACAAAATAAAAATAATCATCATAAAAAAAACGTATTATCAAAGTTTTATTTATATATTTATATGAAACAGTCGCATTATATAGAGGTTGAGCTGTTAAAGATAGACCCATGAAATTTTAACGAGTCATTTTTTCCACCAAGAAAGGACATTTTGTATTTCTACCCGTAAGGGATTGAACACGGAGATGAAAGTGTTCTACTTAGTTTAGTTAATTTATAATTGGGTCAGATCACAAGGAGTATTGTTTCCCCAATTTCCTTATATCTACATAATCACAACGATTCGAGTTGAAACGTCTTGCTTGTTCCAGTTGAATTCCGTGGTCGCCGCCGCCATCAGATGATGGTGATGATGATGTTTGGCATCGTGTCCATCGGAATGGTGCTGATACCCATGGGTTTTCAGTTCCTAGCCGTTTTAGGCGGAAAAGCTCTCTTACTAGCCAAAATGGCTCTAATTCTTGCCTCCATACAAGGACTGAAAAAGGTAGATACTAGTTCATTATTAAATTTATATTTGAATTTGAATATATGAATAATTTAGTATTTCATATAAGTACTTAACTTAATTTGAAACGCATAAAGCTAATTGTAAGGCTTTTTAATAAAGTTTGACATGATTAAATTAGACGATAGTACTAACTAATTTAATTAATAACACTTCTAAAAAAAATACCTAACCTCTACTAACGAGCAGAAACTTAGAGCATAGGCAACTAGAGAGCGCTTTCAATACTATTTCCCCTCTGCCTAAATTTTGCACATTTTTTTCCTGGCTATTATTTTTGGATTTGCCAATGTCAAAATTACAATTGTGCAAACTTTAAAATTATTTTGTCTAGAAAATGACAGACAAGGCGTCTCGAGTTACTTAACACGTTGATGGACACTATTTTCAATTAATGATAATCAGCTATACTTACATCGTGAACGCCTATAGTCGTAATGTCCCGCAAAGTGTTAATGCTCTTAGTGCAGAAATTAATAATATTGTCAACAAATACTAATACTCACTAACATTACATAATAACACGTTCCTTTTTAGGTAGACTATAATGATGGGTTTCATGACAGGGGAAAGGTATGATACGTAAACCAATTCCATAATAAATTTCACCTCTTAAGGCCTCATTTATATACAGTGTTCTTACCATAAGTTTTAAGTTACTGTACACGCTAGCATCTGCATCAACACGCTATCAGTGCGTCTTTCTCGTACTTATATGCTGGTGAGAGGGAGATACAAAGTGAGTCGGTAAAGTTAAGTAAAACTTGTGATAAGAGTATGTGCTAACCATAAATTCTACGTAACCATAGTCGATGGCGACTGCACGATTCGATAGTGTTTGCATCTCGCTATCGAATCGAATCTCGATATCGAATGTACGGTTACGTAGAACTCATGGTAAGGGTCCTGGCGGTGCGTTGGGTTACGCGAATATCGAATCGTCGGTCGAGCGTAAACGGTCCCAAAGTGTAAAGTCAATCCTGTTCGGAATATCTTTATAAGATCAATTTTGGTACGAGTAAACAATATCTTTCCAGTGGGATCTTACTTGACCAAAATTGATAACGACCGCTGTATTAAGGATACTCACACTAGGACGGGACGGGACGGGGCGGGACGGGACGATCTATCAAGTCCTATAGAACGAATCACGTGATAGCTCGGAGCCCTCGGATGTCACGTGACGTTTTCTATAGAAACTGACAGATCGTCCCATCCCGCCCCGTCCCGTTCGTAGAGTGTGAGTCATCTTTAATATTCACAGTTTTGAATTTCTGTAAACAAATAAATATTGTTTCCATTTTTATGTTATTTCTGAACGTTATGTGTACGTATCTAATTGATGAATTGCAAAAAGAATGGACCTAATTCCATTCATTGTGCATTGTCCAAACACATTTTATATGAATTAGGGCCACTTTTACCAACCGGGGTTAGCCAACTAACCCGGAGTTAACCGTTTTGTTGTATGGAATTTGACAGCTTTACCCCAATTTAGCGGCCAACCCCAGGTGGCGCAAGTGGGGTTTACAAACATATTAAATGAAGAATCGGAAGAATAGGCTAGACGACAAAAAATATCTAATTAGTCCGTCTACTAGTTTATAAAAAAATATTCGACACTACTTGTTTGTGTGTTTTGTTTGTCAAATGAGAAATGATGGAAATATAGTGCATTAAGGTTCCGCGTGACGTCACAATTAAGTACAATTCTTACGTAATAGTGATGTCGCCCGGGGTGGGGATCCCGGAACTTTGATGCTCTTCATCTTCGTCAATTTGAGTAATCTTGACAAAAAAAAATGTGACTAATAAATTTGAATAATTTGACGGACCAAATAGAATAATAGTTTTTCAACCTAGTCGTCATCTCTATTTAAATATAACTAATTACAGGTTTATTTTTTCAGTCGTTCAAAATAAGTCAAATGTGTCAACAACATTTACGCGACGCACTGCTTACCGATAAATGAGGCCTAAATCTCTTTTAACAAACAACTTAACTTATTAATAAAAACCAATTGTAACAGAATTCACACACACCGTTAGGCTTTCCTGCACTATTACCAGCCATGTTTGATAACGTGTTAACAGATGTTCTGTTCCAGATCGGTACAAGTCCGCTGAACTATGGATTCTACCATTCTTACCCTCCTTACGATCATTACGAGAAGCGAAGCGGAGACAACTGGCCTCCCCCCTCCGTGATGGCAGGCACCCCCCCGCCGCTCTCGCGCTCGTGGTCGCTCGACACGGGAAACATCAAGACTGACAGAATACATTTAGCCGCTTACACTGAAGCTAATAGCCTTAGCGAAACGCCAAAGTTCGTTCAAAGAGATTCGGAATCTAGAGTGTATCCAGTTTATCCCGGGCCAGACGCGACGCCTTCGTTCACTGTTATAGATTCTCCGACGCCATTGATAGATCAAACGACTACCCCAGGGGAGGTCCAGGCAGATTATGCCTTGGAGCTCCCCTACAATGGATTTCGCTTTCAAAGTCCCGCTCCTGTCGTTTCATCTTAATGTGTTAACTGGATATTTTCGCGCGCTTTACGAGATAGTGTATAGTATTTTTTCATATATGGCACAAATTATGTTTCCGAGTAGACAGATTTTATTCAATTCTCCCACACCTATAAGACGTCCATTAAATTCTCCCTCACTTTTAAGACCTCCATTACTGAACAATCCTTTACATGGATTGTTTCAAAGATTTAAACACTTTTTTTAGACTTCTTGAGCCATTACACCATAGTATCATACATTTTTCAGTCTCGCAGCCCTAATCATATGAAAATATGTAATACATTTTTAAGTAGGTATTCGAATGACTTTTTCATGGTAGATAATTATTTTATTGAATTAAGCGTGTATAAGTACCTACCTTAAAAGAACCATGTATTATATTATTTATGTAAGCTCTACTGTATTATTAATTAATAGAAAATTATAGTTTATGAACAAAATGCATTTCTTTCGTCTCACTTAAAATACTTACTTTAATAGAAATACATTATACAACCAAATCATTGCTACAACACAAGGGGTCTTACCATGTTGACGACCCAAACTGAGTCGCTGCAATACAACTGATCACAGTTAATAACCTACACTGAATCATGGTCCTGCATGCGTAGCCAAGATGCTCAGAAACGTATCGTAGTTATATCTTTCATCAGTCATCACTCTACCTTATTAGTGTGACAATAACAGTTGCGTTTCGTTCGCGTCTGAGCGTTAGCGATTGGCATCTTGGCTACACACACAGAACAACATAAGTATTGAACGGTTTTGGTAACCAACTTATCACACAAGTCATACCAAATGTTACTAATATAATCCAGAGATACTACTCTTTTCAGCGCCCAGAGTTAGCTGCTAACACGGAGTTAAACGCTTATAGAGACTTAATGGTTTTTAGATTCACCTATAATAATATTATTCATACATTTATATATATATTTGACAGCTAACTCTGGGTTACTTGTTTAACCCCGGATATTGCAAGTAACGCTAGGGGCACTTAATTAACTTCTATAATCGAATTATTATAATTATCAAATAACTTTGTTAAATATAACTCAATGATTTATATGTTAGTGTACACAAATTGCGTTTGAAGACGGAGCAAAATGTCGCTACACATGTAGGTATCATTTACCGCAGACTATCAAAATCATGACATAAAACTGATGGCTTCAAAGGACCGAATATGATTTATTCGACTGTTCTCGGCAGTCACTGCATAAAGACAATGGTTGCGCACATCGCACTAACAACTTGTATTTACAATATTGTTTTCTATTACCGCGATTTGTATTAATTAAGTTCTGTAAAGGATTCAAAACGTTGAAGCAGTCAATATACGCGATAATTCCGTTTCAATAATAATTCAATATTAATCAATATATTCAATAATAGTAATTCAATATTATTCATAAGATTAAAACAAACTTATTGACTACATTATTAGTATTCAAATACCCGGAACCGTTCGGCTTATCAAGTTTGCCGGGACAGTGAGCAGGTGACATGTGGCACCGTTTTTCAATCGTGCTATTCAATGAGGTCTTTGACATTTATTTAACGACTTTATGTTTATAAAAAGAGATTCTGTGGGTATTTAGGTGAACCAAAGTTGTCGACATAGCTCAGAGAGTTACTAGATTCAAATGGCAGTGGATCAGGCACTTTGCTCATAGAACAGAACGGTTCTCAAATGGCAATCGCGTATCAGTAGATGCATCGTGGGAAGGCCTCATACAAGGTGAACTGAACCTTGGATGCCAGTGGAAATGGAAGTCTTTATCTAGCAGTGGCTGTCTTCTGATTGAATTTTTTTGTAACTAATAGTGACGATACTGATGATTGATGATGGAGGATTTCTATTACAGTTTTTTTCTATATTTGTTACAAAAGAATGACCTGCTTATTCAGTTGGAAGGTTTTATTCGTAACTTTGTTATGGTTCAATCAAACAAAAGGTGTCTTAATATTTTCTTTGTGTCATGTTTTTTTTTCCGGAACTCTACCAATAATTTATTATCAATACAGTTGCTCAAGTCAAAGTTTTTTTTTTGGCTGTTTAGGCGCAAAGTTCGAGATACAAATCCGCAATCGTTCGTTTTCGTGGTATAGGCCCAGAATAGATTGTGAAACATGTATGTACATACATTGATACGCAAAGTCTCATGAAATACAAGATTTTGATTTTTTCAAAGTATGCAGCCCTACATGTGATGTAACCGACAACAGCTATTTACGTTTCATTTATTATATACAAAGCATTTAAAGTAATCTCTTTACTTAGAACCAAAGTCTTGTCAGAAGTACTACATTACTGTGTCTCCATTAATTTTATAGCGATTTTATTACAAATGCCCAGCAGTTTTATGTATGTGCTAATAGGATATTTACTCCTAAACCGCATTAGTCTTTCACAATAGCAATTAGTTCATAAAAGTGTAATTTTCTAAAAAAACTACACAAAATAGAGTCATATTTCTTTGCGGTTGCGTTATTTTCAGCCAAGCCAAGTGAATTTTCACATAAGACCTTGAGAGTGAACGTCAGGATGGTTGGACTAGCAATGAGAGTTTATAATCACAAATAAAGGATCATCAATTTTGACGTCCGATTAGTTGGGCCAATCGATTTTTAGGTTAAGAAGCGCATATTTTTATTTCTTTTGTAAAAACATATTTATTAATTAGTACAGCCAAAGTCTTAAGTATCAACCCGGATATTGAAAATAAAAGTGGGCGTGTATACTTTCGTTCTACAGAATTCTACAAAATGTTACTGTGGAATCACAAACACAAAAAAATTCTCCAACATTGCCAAACTTTGAATTGAAACCATATAAAAGACCAGGAAACAAACGAAGCATTTTACAAGATATAATTGAACTTGCAACGTATGTATGTTTGTGTGTTTGTTAGGGTCAAATCTTGCAAACTGGATTTGACTAACTTCCCGTTATTCTAATAAGCTGAAACTTCACATGCTTATGTGGGTTGGATGATAATACAATGTTAAAGTACCAAAGTACAGTCAGCGATAATAGCTTGTATCAATTTTTTTACATAGTACATTTTTTTAGTACTTTGTATGGCCCAGCCACCCAAACGTTCTCGTCTAAGAGTATCGGACACCTCATTTACCGAGCGTTGTGCTAGACTGTCTCATTTAGCTCCCTTATCATGTCCCACTCAATCCAACCTAGATAAAAGGGAACTTGCGCAATAAAACTTAAGTAGGTAGCACTCTTAATCCTGTAGTTTTTGTCTAGCATGCAAAAACTCCCTCAGGGCATTTCGTTTGCGACGTTTTTCTTGACAATGGCATATGGTACATATTTAATGGTATATCTTAGGTAGGTATGTAGGAGTAAAAGCATAATAGCGTTTTAAAAGAAACAAGAAAGAAAATAGCTATTTATGTCTATACGATCAATACAAATTTATAACTAAGTAGAGACTTTTAAAAAGGCTCTGAGTATAAATTACTGACGTGGTATCCATGGTACGTCGCTAAGGCGTAGTTTTTCACCCAATATTAATTAATGAAATGAAATGAAATTTAAATGTCCAAAAGTGATAAGTAAAAAACCAATAAAAAAACAAAAACTATAGCACATATTTATAAAATTTGGTTAGTAAATACAATACACAAAAAGAACTTAAGTACAGAAATAAAACTAGATTAAATATTACACGATAAATCAACTTACTTTATTTCAAATTCGTCATGTTGCTTTTGTAATACACACCAGCCCTCTAGTCTAGGCTCAAGAAACTCATTGGTTAGAACCGAGGTCCGAACACACCGAACCCATGACCCGACCCCGAGTAAAAGACATATTAACAATTTATTAGTAATATTTAGTATTATTTTTATACAGTTACTCATGTCAATAACTTCCTTTTGACTTTATTGGTACTTTAGTATCCATTAATATCCGTTCGCCAAACTGAACTCTCAGTGGGCTGGACATATTGCCCAGAGAACAGATGACCGTTGGGGCCAGCGAGTTCTTGAGTGGCGACCACGTACCGGCCGAGGCAGCGTGGGAAGGGCTCTCACAGATAGAGTGATGACCTGGTAGAGGTCGCAGGAATTCATTGGATGTGGGTAGAGCAAGACCGATTGCTGTGGCATTCTCTAGAGTAGGCCTATGTTCAGCAGTGGGCATCTTTTAGATGATCCGTTAATTTAATATCCATCATTATATAAAGTAGGTACTAGCTATCCATGACCTTGAGATCTATTGAACTATTATTGACCTATTGAAGCAGCACCTATCATCACTCAACGGTTCCATGTTTTATAACCAAGTAACTGTGCAGTTTGAATGAGCATATGGTTTCAGTTGTGAAACAGTTACGTATTAATCTTTAACTAGACGGAGTAGCAACTGACAGGCCTCAATGACCCGTCTGCCAAATGCATATTATGACAAACAATCATACTCATTGTTTGCACTGACATTTACCTGACATATCTATTTGTACATTCCGTACGAATAGCCATACATTTCACGTGCCCCTCTCCCCCAAAAACCAGCAGACTTTCTTGTTTAGAAAACGCAGACATTGCCAGTCCAGTTGATTAAATAGTCAAAGGTATTAATGGATATCTTGGGGATATAACAATGTTTCTAGGCCAACGGAAAAATTGCCAAGGTGCTCTATTACGTAGATAAAGGTTTGATAGGAATATTTTTTATCTTATCATAGTTCACAGACTTAAGTGAGCGGTTTATATTGCGCTGAAAACCGATTTATGCGGGGACATTAAGATTTTTGAGTGGTAACCACCAACCCGAAGAATAACAGCAAAATTCCCAACCCGACCTTTAGGCTACGGTAACGCCGAACAGGTCGTAAACCCGTGATTGAGTCAAATGTCTTGCAGTGGATTTTTTGTTAGATATGTTTTTTTATGATATGCTAGGAGTCTCTCTGCGAGATCGTATCAGAAATGAGACCATCCGCAGCAGAACCAAAGTATCCGATATAGCTCTCCGAATCGCTAAACTTAAGTGACAGTGGGCGGGGCACACTGCACGTAGAACCGATGGCCGTTGGGGCGGAAAGGTTCTCGAGAGGCGACCGCGTACCGGAAGGCGCAGCGTGGGTAGGCCCCCACAAGGTGGACTGATGACAATGGCGCAGGACCGGTCATTGTGGAAATCTTTAGGGGAGGCCTATGTCCAGCAGTGGACGTCTTTCGGCTGAAATGATGATGATGATGATGATAATGAAGGCAAAAAAGTTGAGAACTGACATTCATCTAAGTGGTGATGATGGAACCCTAGGTATTGTAGTAGTGTGAGTAGACTTATTTAAATATCTATTGTAATATATATATATATATATATATTGTAAATTTCAATAGTTCATATATTTACCTGTATAGTTTAAAACAAAATAAATCATAGTACTGTTGGCGCTTACATCGGTATACATCCCATTTCTGCCATAACTCGCGAACAGCCATAACAGCCATTTGAATATACTGATTCAATTGTTAACCGTATTCCCGCGTAATATAATCCTAATTCAAATGGCTATTCCAATGGCTGTTACGTCTGTTCTACATGATGGGTAAGATTTCTGTGAGACCTCCTCTAAAATGACCCAAGGGCTTGTAGTAATATGGGTAATTTTCTCTTAACAGTCTCGCCTCATATCCAAATTCCTACAGTGTGTCACAATAAAAAATTCTGTGTGACAAACCATCTGTCCCAGTAGCGGTTTACTTTGTGCAAATATTTTGAGCTACATATGTAGTTTATCATATGAAAAATACGTGTGGCACTCGGGGACTGCCGCGGTAAAGCTATTGCATATCATTTTGTATCAACTTATGCAATTACTAGCTGTTACCCGCGACTTCGTCTGCGTAGTATTATAATGTTTGGTAGTGTATTTTTATTACCATAAGTATTAAATACCAAATTGACTTGAACTGTAAATTGCTAATTAAATTCCGGGGCCGTATAAAACAAACAACTAACTTGCAACTACAGTAACCTGTTATTCTTTGTTCTCGTTAATAATTCAGGATATACCAAAAATGCTGGTGATCAATATTGTAATCTGATTTGGAAAAAATAGGACTAAATGTTTTTTTTGTCAAACATTTTTTGTTTATTTATTCTCCTAACCACAATTCGATACTGATTAGTGATTACACATTTAATCGAATCACCAGCATTTTTGTGACAGCTGTATGTATCTTTGACCACATATTAATCTTTCAGTGGCTGGATACGCTGTAGATATGCTAAAAAGTACGTCCAAGTTGACATAAATTATCTTTCAATGAAATAAGTAATCAAGGCCGAGTGTTTTTGATCACGGTTTACAACACTGCCTTAAGCTCACTGAATTTAACCCACAGAATGTCAGTCGGTACCTGATTACAACTAACTTCCCAGTGAAGAAAAACATTGCGAGGATACCAAAATAATTACGTCACGCATATTATAATTATAAACTTTCATTAGGTAGGTAAGTATATATTATGTCTCATCTCAACCAAGGACGATCTTATGATAGGATCGGCAGAGGCCTTTATTCGCATTTACACAGGCGTTCAAAAGTGCATGAGCAATTTATGAAAGAATTCATTCATAAACTGCCCATGCAATTATAGATTTGACTATTTCACTTGCTTCCTTCCCCTTTGCACCTCTATTTAGGATGATTTTCATAACAAAAACTATTCTGTCCTTTCCTAGGAGTCAAAACATCCCCATGCCTTTCACCTTAATCCGTTCAGCGTTTTTAATTTAGTGTGAATTGGTAACAGATAATAGTTCATCAAATTTACAATATTAGCATCGCATGGAAATTTGTCCAAAATGTAATTGAAGAAACCGTGCTGGTTTTGTGACAACATCGCTACGCAAGATCAGTTTGCTAGACAACAAAAATAAAATAGATGCCATTATTAAGTAAAATGTATCTAATGAGACTAATGGCATGCCATGATCTAAGAATGTTTTTGCGCAAAGTTAAAATAATTTTAATCAAATCAATTTAACGGGGATATAGGCGATACCTAGTTCCATTAGTGACATATAGATAGAACTGTAATAAGTGCCATCCTAATCCATCAAGTTGTGCATATTCAGTAATAAGCCGTTTTAGTAAAGTAATCGTACAAAAAAATCTGAGTTTATTTATAAACTATCCTTGTCCAATATTTAATATAAAAACCGTACTGGCTTTGTGACATTGTTCTTTGCGCAAAGGCAAAATCGTTGCGTTTGGCCATTGTACTCCCCTGGGCCCGCTATGAGGTATGTATGTCATCCGCTTGTACAATGCATGGTGGGTGTTGACAGCCATATATACATTGAGTTGCCGTATTTGTAGTGGTTGGATTCCGCGTCACTAAGACCTCAATGATATTGTCCTGAGGTCTCTTCAGTCAGCGGGTGTTCATTCCGTTCTGGAGCCACTGGGTTTAGCCGCACTGATAGCAAGATGGAGTGACCCTGGTGCTGTGGAAAACGGGGCGGTGTTCAGTGTGGGATGTTACATGCGTTAGCACAATTTCGACCACCCATATTACTCGCACTTCCCACGTAGCAGGAGCCCTCTGCCGAAACTCTAGCGGTGGCGAAGCGGCAAAAGTGTGCGCTCCCTTCTGGGATAAGATCCCAAACGGATAGCGTAACGTAATAAGACAACAGTTTGTCACCTTTGTATGACAATTTCTGATAATTCTATACAGTTACTCACATTTGACAGCAATCACCGTCGCACTATCCATGCAACTTGTCTTTTCATGAACTTATAGCATTATCATTATCAGATGACATTCGTGGATAAGCAACTTAGGTCTATAGGACATGGATACAATACATGTTCATGCCTTTGGTTGTGGAGACAGCGGGCTGCTACAAAGTTACCATTATTAGTGATTTTATTTATTATCAAATTTATCACAGCATTAAACATATCATATTTACATAGATTTAATGGATCCCGGCACATTGGTCACTTTTCAACTCATTTCCTAAAAACACAGTTTTGTATTTTTTGTGCACTTTCGTCAGTAGTGACAAATATGTACCTACTTAAGTTTAATTTCTGTTTGTTTATGACACTACTGAACAAAAATAACTTAAAATAAATTTGGGTACATTTTCGTCTGCAGTGAAAGAGAGCTTTTTTATAGGCGGAAAACATACGGTGATCATCGTCTTCGAACACCACAAACAAAATATTTACAGCACGCAGCAATATCACCTTTGTGATTATCACAATAAGGAACAAATCTAATATACCAATAGAAAATATTTGATAAACAAGACAAAGGCATATTTCGATACTCTACTTCTTTGTAGGTACTAATATTTCTTATGCCAATGAAATTTCCACTTTATTCCGTTGTGCACTAACGTGCTAAATTCACAAATTTAAAATGGTACTTAGTACGACTTTGCATTTGCACTAAGGTATCGATTAAAAAAACAAAACGATTCGCAGTCTAAATAAAAAATTAGGCGCCTTTTGCCTTTAATTCGATCCAGCCAGTATATTATGCATCGATTACAAAATCGATTTAACATATTTGATTCTGGCGGGAAAAAATAATAGTGTTTATTTTGACATTTGACATCGCCGTATCTCTGGTAATAAGGGCTACTGTCCTCAATATTTTGTATAGAATATGACACTTAGCGACATTCGTATGGAGATATATCCTTTCCCCGATAAAGAACTTTGTAACAAAGTGAATAAAGTCGGTTTCGGTCCGTCGGAGTGGGGAGCGTCAGGTTTTTTTTCGTTACGGAATTTCTGGATTCGGTCCCCGCGCTCAAGGCCCGCGATAGAAGCTATGCAATAGCTTAAAAAGAACCTTATAACATGCTGCTGCATATGCCATAAAGCCACGTGATTATGTTTCTTACATATACGAACTTAAACTTTAGATACAGTGTTGGTGTTCCTAAGTTTAGTTTAGTTTCACTGAAACCTGACTAGTTATTGCGTGGAAACTAAATAAGAACATAATATACCTATGTTCGGGCTCAGGGAGGAGGGGGGGTCTAATAAAATGCTACTTGTGTTAATTTAGTATTGATGTAGGCAGATGACGTCAATGCCGCCCTCAATTCGCAACATATGTTTTATTGTATATCAATAGGTATCGATAAATTCTGAGGCGCTAAGTATTTTGTTTTTGGATTTATCCATTTCAAATATAAAGTGTTGAATGGCCGATCAATTAACTGCACGGGCACCTAAAATATTAGATCATAAACAGAACATCACAGGGGTTCTGCGTAGGCGTCAGCTGAAATGAAATACACCCACAACCGTTACTGTGCTTATTTGTATTCAAACTATGTGTTTTTATAAGCTGGAAGCGATTACAAAAGTTTTGAGAATGTATAAATCTAGTCCTTATTTCAAACTTGATTATCACAAACAAGCTTCAGTTAGTTTTAGTTAATCAGTCTACTTCAAAAATATCCAAATGACCATACGTGTACCTTTGTCTTAATGTTTCATGGATTCCATCATTAGATCTGAAGTAAAAATCAAATAAAACTGCCTTAAAGGTCTAAAATCGGATGCTCGAGCTGGAAATTTTAAGCAGTTCCACTATGCCATCCCAGTCCTTCGATACCAGGTTCACTCCACCAAAATAATGATTTCTGCTGACTCCAGAAAATGTTCAAGCTACTTAAGGAAACCCTGAAATAATATTCCATTTGCTGTTAAAATTTATGAGTTTTCTCAATTCCCCATGATCGCATCATCAGAATAGAATTATAATCAAATATAGATAGGCTTATACTATTTCAAAAAGGCATAGTGTTTGTGGGTACCTCCATTCATTCAGGTTCAGACCTATTGTTATCTCTTTCACAAGCCCCCCGTCAAAACTACGAGTAAGAAAATCAAAGTCATAAACCAGTCCTTCACTTCCTCACCAAGTAAAGGAAGTGTCAAAAAGAGATGTATAATATGTTTGTTATTTCTCCGATTCTGTAGGTTGACAACAGTTTTGCTGATCTCTTTTGATGCAATTTGTCCAAGCAACCAAATTAAATACATCGTTGTAATTTGGTAGTCGGTATCAATGCATTACAACTTAACTTAGTCGCATATTTTAACAGTGGATTTTTCAAAATTAAATGTTGTAAGAGGCACGTTATTAGGTTAGACTTACGACATTTGTGAAATTCACTGCCAATTTCAATGCCGCTCCAAATTGTTATCATTTGACAGTTTATATACTACTTCCATGCTTAAGTTATTCTTCCGTGATAAGTCATTAAAAATATCGGAAACCATAGACAATTGAATGAAAGAAATGATTGAATAATGGGTTCTATGAAAGTAAAGACTGAATTCTTTGCGCCTTCTTTAGGGGATTGTATCAAAGATTTTTTGCGTATATAGAGCCCGTCAAAGAAATGGCAGGTCGCAGGAATACTTAACAAATATAACATTAAAAACATGTTTTGCTCTGGATAAAAACGGATCTATCAAACGAATCTAGTATACAAACGTTAATTTTACTTCCGACTCGATAAAAGACGACGCAAAACGGCGATCGACAGTTTTTTAACGGAACGTTTGGTATGTATATTTGCTTCGAAGTGTTCTAACGATTTATTTTTTCATTGGGTAGTTACTTCGCTAACAAATTGATTTTATAAAATTTACTTGAAGTCTTTTACTCTCCTCATAGACGAAATGAAAAGTAGGGTGTTTTTCTCGGGGTTTTTTCAGGTGGTTATTTCACCTCCAAACTTTAAGCGCTCTCACTTCGTTCGAGCACTAAAATATCTTAGGTGTAATAGTTTACTTTCAACCCTTGGTTAAAAATCTAAATCTATTTTAAAATGTATGTTAATATTCTGGTCGGTCGTTTAACTATTTAATTCTAGCTCAAACATATCAAATAACTGCTGAAATTATCAATACAATATTTTAAAAAATAAATAAATATATATATAATCTTTAAGGACTTATATTAGGCACTGGTAGTTCCCGTGTGGATCAACAAGATTCATGATTAACAAAACGCTTATATTAGTAACTTGTAGGAACGCGGATGTTCGCTCCGGTAAAGTTACAGATTAACATTATAATAAACTCGGTTATGATACAGTCATGATTACACGTTTAATATTATATTAAGGTAACGGATTAATTACTTAATGTGCTTGTCTTAATACGCTTGACGGCACAAGTTGAACCGAATAGAGGAACCAAGTGTTACCATATATTAGATATATCAGAGCGTCCTAGGTGTTTAAACATCTGAACAAGCACTCTAATGCCTTGACAATAGGGTCGTGTTCAGATAGTTGTGAGTGCCTTGGCTTATCCGATATATTTGATGGAGCCTGTACATTGTACAATGAGCAGCAGAACTAGCTAAACGGGTACAGTATTCAAAATCAAAATGATCTTGGAACGAACTAATTTTTGAGACCAACGGTTTGTGTTGATCATTTTGAACACCTTGCCCGCTCATGTGGTTATATTACAGACTATTATCAGTAAAGGAACCCACAATATGAACTATTTCGCATTTCTCTTGGAGCGTTATCACACTTGCGATTTGCGAGCGAGTTGTGTATGGAGGCGAACACGTTGCGAGTTCGCCGCGTACAAGTTTTGTATAGAAATCGCTTTCAAATCGCCCAAGTGTGATAAGGCCCTTAGGGATGACTCACACTAGAACTGGACGCGACGGGGCGGGACGGGGCGAGACGAGACGATCTGTCAGTTTCTATAGAAAACGTCACGTGACATCCGAGGGCTCCGAGCTATCACGTGATTCTTTCTATAGAAATTGTCCGATCGTCCTGTTCCGCCGCGTCCCGTCTCATCCTAGAGTGAGTTATCCTTTAAACTTAAATTATGCCTACAACTGAAGGGCTAGCCCTTGGTACTAGTACCTATGGCTGCCATTTTATGAGCTATCATGCTATGCGTCACTTTCGCACTTGTTAGAACGTGACAGCAACATTGATAATCTGACCATATTAGATTAGCTGGAAAGGGTTTCGGATGTTTATGCATACGTTAAGTATACTAAAGTATACGTAAAGTATACGTAGGTAGCGTATTCTTCGCTTTATTAGGATTAGAAATGCGGATAAACACGGATGCAGCCTTCGTCAACCTTTTTTGATTAGGATAAATACGGTATTAGATTTAGCGAGCTCCACTGCTCCTGTCTCGGACAAGACCTGTTCCAGAAATGGTAATAATATTAAATCTAATGATAGCCTTGCATAAAATATACACTCAGTTACTAAATAACTGAAAAAACAACAATTGAAATTAATAAAATATATGGGGACTCCGGCAAAGTGAGCCTAGTCCGTCATGTGCGCCAACTTTGCCACCGGATATCTTTGCCCACATATTTTTTTTTAGACAATAACCGGAAAATGAGAATCGTAAGTCATTTTTATGGTGGGCAATATTGGCATTTACAGGTCTCAAACATTACTGTGTTACATTGCCCATCGTTATAAAAATATATATAAGGCCAAATATACCCTTGGTGACTGGTGTCAAAGTTGGCGCATATTACTTATAAATATAAACACTACGTTTCGTGGTGAATGCTATATTTTGAGTGACACATAAACATCTGTACAAAATATAAACAAACCGTTTCTATGCTAGATTCAAGTAGTTGTCAGATACGTAATATAGATTACATACTGCCAGCATAGGCGCGCATATGCTATTTACCTCAAATAGACATAACAACAGTCATATTTTTCGACGAAACCATTACAATATTTTGAGGATACACATATGTACGTGTAGGTTACATGAAGATATTAACATGTTATAATGTGATCCGGATTGTTACAGAAAAAGGATTTAAGTTTATAGGGTGGTGTATCCTTGATGACGTATGGAATCATAAATATATCATAAAACGGGGTGGATAGACATGGTTTTGAACTTTTAACTAAATTTCAAGCGTGAATTTGAATATATAAAAGTTGAAAGGTTAAATTTATTGTTTGAGACGTTGTTAGTTCTTGAAGTTATAATGATTAGATTCAGCTTTTATTCGCCTAATTAAGAGAAATTTGGAAATAACTACCCAATTTCGTCAAACCTGTATAACGGGGTTGACAGACACGCCATACGGGGTGAGTAAATAAATCAGTCAGGTTTATCACAAAATATTATAAGTTAAATAATTACTAGCTATTAAATAGTTTGTGTGCTTTACAAAACTTTATGATAATATACTTCATAATCACAATAATCATTATCAGCTAAAAGACGACCACAGCGTCCACAGCTAGACATCCCCCCGAGAATGCCATGTTGCTCCATCGTACGATTCGTACGCTGCCCGCATCCGATTTTTACAAGCATCGGCACCTTTCGAATCGCTATTCACTTAGCGATTCGAAAGTATATGCATCTTGCTCATTCTTAATGTTCGCGAGTCGCAAATACTTCTGTCGCTATCGACTCATGGTTACGTAAAACTCATGGTCACACAGGTCATCGGACCATGTTTTCGGTTTTATCACACTTCGTCGACCGGTGCCTGTGTGCTTACTATAAGTTGCTCTTAGCACTGCTCTGGCAGGAGCGGACGGACATACTTTAGAAAATAACACATAATGTAGTTGGTCGCCACTCAAAAACTCGCTGGTCCCACCGGCTATCAGTTTTCCGGGCAATATGCGTCCCGCCCACTGCCACTTTAATTAGGCAAGTACTTACAGGAGCAACGTCGGTTACGTTCGTTTCCACGGCTCTGATTCCTGATTCCACCTTGAAAGAAATTCCGAGTATTGTATTTGATTTACTTAGAAGAAATAAAATTACTTTCTTAAAATACCTAGGTCACAAATCATAAGGTCATTTTTCTGATAGAGTTTGTTCAGTGAAATGCAAAGATGGATTAAATATTACTTATTATTCCAAATATTTCAAGTTTATGTTGGCATATTTAAGTTAACATTTTGTTACCTTCACGTACATATATTTAGTCCAAAATATCCCATAATTATACCCTACAAATGCCCAAATAGTTCATAATTTAAAGCATATTAGTATACCTCTACATACATTTTACTATATTTCTAGGAAATACTAAAGCAGAGTTAATTAGATGGTAACTAAGGCTCTTCCGGACATCCTTGCCGCTGCCATGACAGGTAATTAACGATACTAACTCATTAGAGCATCGCGAAAACAAAGGAAAATTCCACTTGCGGGTGCAGGAAACTTGTGGGTGCACCGGAAAACAAGCGATGGCACATACCTGTCTATTTTACGAAGAAAATTAACAGGTACGGACAATAATGCAACAGTAAAGAATGACTCGTACTAAAACGGGCCAGGCCGGGCTGATATAACGGGACAACGACGGGACGGAACGGTAGGACAGTACAAGTTCATGTACCTGCTTTATGCAGTATAAAACGAGCGAGCTCATCGCCAACAAACTGCTCCGCAGTTTGGCGTAACATTGTTATATGGTACATATATGTATATTTTCAAGTTATTTCAATAAAATAAAAAAATTGACAGTTTCTATAGAAAACGTCACGTGACCTCCAAGGACTCCGAGCTATCACGTATTATTTTTTTTTTTTTTTTTTTTTTATGCTATAGGGGGCAAACGAGCAAACGAATCACCTGATGGTAAGCGATTAACGTCGTCCATGGACACCCGCAACACCAGAGGTGTCGCGGGTGTTATTTTTTATTTTTTATTTCTGTAGAAAATGACAGATCGTCCCGTCCCGCCCCGTCCCGTCCTAGTGTGAGTCATCCTTAATGCTGCTGCAATCGCGAGGGTGGTCATACCTTTTGTCTACCCTGTGAGTAATGGAATGTTGTGTAGGTCCTGCGTGGGCGATTAAACATGAACGCAAAGCGATGAAATGTCATGTACGAGTAATATAATTAATATGTCAAGAATCAAAACATTGATGCCTAAGACATGAGTGGCGAGCATGTGGCGGCACGTGCGGTGGGGCGGGCACCGTGCATCGTCTATGCGCCTTTTTCTACTCAACCACTTCAATCTTATCCACTATCCACTTTAATCTTAGGAACCCTTATTATAGCACTGTTGTATGAACTACTACATCCTGCAGGGGCATGCCCCGTGCGAGCGTCCACTCACACATTATACCTATGTACTAAGGCCCACTTGCTCCCAGGGTTAGCCACCAACCCGGAGTTAAGCTGTCAAATTCCATATAAAGAAACGCTTAACACCACTCATCCACGCAGGATAACACATTTCCACCACCGTTGCTTCTTAGGTTAGGTACCACCTTTTACTAACAGGGCGGCTGCCTTAATCCTTTTTTTATATTACTTCTACGAAAACGGTTAATTTAATATCTCACACAAAGTTTAGGTTTTTGATTTGAGTAATAAAGCGTTAAAAGCAATCTTACATTGTTTTCATCGATCTTCTAAGAACTTACGCAAACCACGACTGAGAAAACTGGCTCAATTATCTACTTTATTTAAATTAGAGCTAAACCAACCATGAAGTTATAACTCTTTGAACATTGAGGAGCTCTTTTGACTTTTTATATTGTATTACAAAGTCTGAAATGACTTCCCCAATCTTCATCGTTTCAATTAGGTATGGACTGCTAAACAATATTCGTTTGAGAAAAAAATGGTCCTCACCTACTGCTAAATGGTTATTTAATTTTAAACTCCATGTTTTGATTAAGTAAAGACTTATTGACTCTTTTATTTATGGAAAAACCAAATTATAAATAATCAAATCATAATCATAAGACTAAATATAGCTATATTGGGTTGAAACATAATTTTTACAAGGTTATTTTTTAAACATAAATAATTCTGCACCTTGGGCGTTAATAACCCCAAAGATTTTAACGGTGAATCATTTGAATTTGGCTTCGTTTTAGAGATAATTTGATTTTTCTCTAAAATTGTGTTTTATCATAACTCGTGCAAAAACTATTTTTTGCTGCATTGTCACGACTATCAGGCTTAGTTTTGGTATAGGTATTGACTGACATTAGAAAAAAAAAACTAAGTAAAACCCTCTACCACAAAAAAATTAAAATTAAAACATTAATTAAAACTCTTTTTTCGCATATGACTTATTAAAGGCCATGTATAAAAGTAATAAAACAACGTAAGTAAAAAACAAAAAAAAACTTAAAAAATCACAAAACTTATATTGAAAAATTTTTTGCTTCTTTTAAAGTCGAGAATACTATAAGAATATAAAATAATACAATTTGTAGTTGAGCCACCTACCTAAGCAAAGATATAATTATTCCAGCGAGATCGTGAATATGTATTACATATATAATATGTTATATCGAGTTAGGAAAACTCATTAAGTTCTTCAAGTGGAAGTTTACAACATTAGTTTGGTTTTCAACCGACTTCAATATTTCTAAAAGAGGAGGTTCTCAATTCGTCTGATTTTTTATTTATTGTATGTTACCTCAGAACTCCGTCATTACTGAACCGACTTAATTTTTTTTTTGTTTTCTGAAAGTAGATGGTTCCAGATTGGTCCCGTTTTTTTCAAAATCGATTTCTGATGATGGGATCCATGAGGAACTGAGGGAACTCCTCAAATTTGAAAGGCACATGCATGCTGATTTGGGTGATTTCTTAAGAAACTCGAGCATTTCTTTACGAACATCATCAATTTAGTGGAGTGGACCTGATGATGAAGACCAGGGATGACAAAGTGGAACTGCTTGGTAATTTCCAGCTCTATCATCAGATTTGAGACATTCATCTTTTCTTTGTACAGAAATACCTTCAAGATAGCCCTATTTGATTATAGTTCTATTTTGATGATGGAATTCATGAGGGATTGAGAGAACTCCTCAAATTTTAACGGCACATGCATTCTGATTTGAGGGTTTCCTTAAGTAACTAAAACATTGTTTTGGGGGAGCCAACATTTTGATGAAGTGGACCTGATGATGAAGACCAGGGATGGCAAAGTGGAACTGGTCGATAAACCTAGCTCTACTTATTATCCTAGTTGTGACATTCATCTTTTTGATTTGATTTCTATTCTGATGATGGAGTTCTTGAAGAATTCAGAGAACTCCTCAAATTTGAACGGCACGTTCATTGTGATTAGAGGGTGTTCATAATTAGCTTAGGCATTTTCTTACTGTGGCCATCATTTTGCTGGAATGGACCTGATGTTAATAATCAGGGATGGCATATTGAAACTGCTCGATAATTTACAGTCTGTCATCCAATTTAACACATTGTTATTTTGTTTGTTTTATTATACAAGGGAGTTCCGTTTGATTATACTTCACATGTATTGATGGAAGCCCTGGGACATTAAGAAAGCTCCCCAATTTTCAATCGTACACGTGCGGTGTATTGGATATTTGTGAAGTTACAAACTGGCTAACTCAAACAAATTCAAAATTTCACTTTTACCGGGAACCAAATGAAGTCGTTTTTTTTCTTAAAAATTATCATACTTGTTTTCGAGTATAGTAATTGCTTTAATAAGGTTTCTGTCGATAATCAGAAGGGAATTAATCAGAATACATGGTTAAAATCTTTCAGTTTATTAACGCCCATGGTGCAAACACACAAACAACAACAAACAAACGAGTGTTGTTAGTTTTCTTATCTTAATAAACTTGAAATTGATTGTGCAGCATTTTCTAAATAAGCACCTATAATAAAACAGTGCCTTTGTACACACTGACGCACAGCCAAAGCCAATGAACGTAAAACCTTGCAATTTCAAATAAATAAGAATTTCTTGATATGGAAGCCCCAAAAACTTTCTACAGACTTATAAACTAACTTACAACCCAATGAAGCAAGGCGATTGTGCCCTTTATATGTATTGTATATTGTTTGTTTCTTATGAAAAAAACATTAATTTGTCAGTTAATTGCCAATCGTCATTGATATAAAAATGCAAAATAATTATCTTATTTAAACTATCGTGACACATATTAATATTTTAATAAAATTACGGATAACACTTACGTATGTTTAGCCACTATGCGCGACATGTTGAAAATAATTGTCAAAAAGGGTCAATCAACTCTGCAGCTGACCGAACATGAAAAAGTATCAGGTAATATATTAATATGAGCTAAGTTAAAAATAAATATATACGAGTACCTAGACCAAGTATAAAATGGAAGTCTGAACTCGCAATCGCACCGTGTCAGATAATGAGAAATGTACGACAATCTTCAGTTAATTAAAGTGTAGATGTGCCTTGAACTACTGCGCAATAAAATTGCAGTCGACATAGGTACTAATAGGTAGGTATGTCAGAGCTACTATTTTTATCACAAAATGTTATTTTTCTACGAGGACATAGACAAAACTATAAAAGCATTCTTTTCGATATCAGACAGTCTATGATACATCCAACTCAACTATAATATTTAATTAGGATACGCTAGCCAACTATAATAATTTCAAAAATAGAACTTCATACAAATTCTATTCTAATTTGCGATACCTGGCAAATTTTCCTGCATTTGAAACACATTTTTTTATCTGTCACGTTACTGGCCAATCAGAGACAGTTTTGCAACATATGACACTTTGGTTGGAGTTGGAGATTCTGATATGGCTGCTCCATAGAATGGGCCATGATGGACACAGTTATGAGAAAGATAGGTTACTCAATACTGTCATCCCTTTCTGGTGTATGGCTACGTCCTGTATAATGCTCATGATGGCCCATGGTGTGGAGCGGCCATTAAAGTGTGTTTATACAACATTGTTGTTTTGTTTCTAAGTCGATTACTATCGGCCCCATTAAATCGGATTTAACATTTCCATGGTGGGTCAGGATTTAATAAATCCTGACCCACCATGGAAATGTGTCATATTGACATCTCAAGTCAAATGCTAAGTAAAATCATACATGACGTTACTGTGATACAGTTCTATAGTGGGTGAGGATTCAATTGGGCCGATAGTATACACTGTACACCTCTAATTATTACTAAAAATAATATTACTAATCTGACTAAATTAACTAATAGCCAGTAGAAATGGCCAGAATATTGTGATATTTTATATAGGTATAATTTAATTATTTTATACAAGTCGTTTTATTTGTTTTAGTTCATAAATGGATGGAATCAATGGAATAATTGCTAAAACACAATACCTAACCTCGAAAATTGTTTTCAAACTTACTCCAGTGTACTGTTCAAAAGGTTACTATTGTTCTCATATTTATTTAATCTTGATTGCACAAAAGAACAACTTGTCGTACGTCATAAGGCATTCTCTATCAGTCAACCTTTAAGCAATGCAGAGATATTGTGGGGGGTGCCTACTGATAGGTGCCAAAAATGCAAAAGCTTACATATTAACTGTTTATTGCTGAGAATTGTTTGTTATCGAAGCGTATATGGACGTAAATTTAATATTGAAATTGTTCCTTCACAGATGATGATAAAAGTATTGTACGCTATCGTAACATAATTAAGTTTTTCAATCTCGTACCTTACTTAGGCCACTAAACTTATCAAGCTTCGTGGCCTAAGCACCGTACTCGACTGAAAAAATCTTCGTTATGTCACGATTGTAAAAAATACTATTTCACAAAACCATCGTAACGATTTTCAATTTCCTGTTGCAATGCTTTCTGATATTTTAAATAATAAAAACACCGCCTGTCATCAAAATGCATACCTACGTCTATCTCTGATCCCGGGGAAGCTGGTATGAATTTTAATTTATAGTACATTAATATTGTCTTCTGTTACCGCGATTGTTATTCATTGAAATTAAACACTTTAGAACGGATTAATCGCGTTTATTAACACCATGACATATTATATGATGATATATTATAGTACATTACTGCAGAGGCCGTGAGGTAAGAGATTGCAGGACGAGTTTGCTGTAGACGACCGAGTCGTAGACGAGGCCGGATGCCGGATTAAACAAGTCCTGGAATCTCTCTTCCGGCCGAGGCTTGTATAGTGCTTTTCTCAAACATTGTGAGGAAATATTAAAATTAATGTAACTACTAGGTAAATAGTTAACAAGGAAAAAATAATTAATTTGCCAAATTGCCACCTTTTTTTTTTAATGCCATTTGAATGAGCTATTCGAGCACCATGTTTAACCGCACATAAATATACATAGAAACATAGAATTTGTTTTTTTTAATGTCGCAAGTATCTAGTGGTCGTTGGCTGTATGTAATTTTTTGCTTTGTCGGTTTAGTGTTAGTACGCAAATTAAAAAAGTTAGAGCAGCGGACAATAATGTTTCGTTCATACTTACGCCATACATTACTTCACGGCCGCCGGCCAGGAAGTAAATGGCCGTAATCAAGAAACTTCATGTCTTCATTTCGTGACATAAATGCATACATTTACGATCATGTTTGAGAAAAAACATTTTATTCGTTCGGAAATGGTACAGCTAGAATAATAATCATATATAAAATCATTTATTCTCGAAATATACACTTACCATAATAATCATTACTTGACATCTATGTTTATATATTGAAGGATGACTGGCTTAAAACGGGACGGGATGAGATGAGAGACAGTCATTATGTGACGTTATTTTATAGAAATGGCACTGTTACAAGTGCGATGTTCACGGTGTAACTGATTTACTGCGAGTTTTTATAAGAGGCCGTTAAATGAGTAAAGAGATGTCAAGTGCATTAGTAGTTTATGAATGAATTCATTCATAAAATGCCCATGCACTTTTGGACGCGTATGTACCTGCATAAAATATTTTATAATCATTCTCGGTTTACACTCAAAAGGTGTACATACCTACATCTGTCCTTTTTATCAATTTTACACCCGAATTTCAAACCTCACCTACCTACTTGTTTTTACCATCTCAAAAGTTACAAGTGTGATCTTTAGCTCCAACACAATAAAATACACGTGAACATAAAAATGTGCTACGCATCTGATATTTCTGGTTCACTTAAAGGCAGAGCTTCTGAAAAAACACCATTATTCTATTTTATGATGAAATTTACGGGTAAGACTACACTATAACTATAATCACGATCAATATATTATATTTATTATTATTTTTTTATTTATTTTAACTCCCGTAATGTTTGATGATCACACAACAATACAATGAAATAGCGCTTTAACAGCTGAATAGACTTGTAACATTATAATACGTGATGAAGCCTTATTATGACTGATTGATTAATTTTGCGCCCATAACGTTTCGAGTTAATTAAGGTTAATGTTCTGAATTTGTTTAATAATATATATATAATGAATGTGTTACTTGACTGTTTTTATTACGAACAATGTAAAAAAAAAATTCTTTTTTTTCTATTCCAAAGCAAAGCTTAAGTGGCAGATATACAAACTATTTCGCCAAACTGAGAACAATCTGCTGACGTATAATGTGCTTATATCATTACATTATTGTGTTATACTTATGTACTTAAGTAAAGTTGTAACGCAGTAGGCAAACAAATTTGATCTAGTTTTGAACGTATCGGTAGGTACATACTCAGAAGGAGATCGAAGTATTTTTGTCAGGATTACACAGAACCTTTGGCTTTACAAAAAACAGACATGAAACATAGTATTTTTTTTATATTAACATAAAATGGTTACAGAATGTTCATGTTTTAACTTTAATTTTTTAAGTCAGTGTGTATTTTCAGTCAGTGTGTTTCAAGTGTCATTAAAAGCATAGTCAGGCTGGAAATGGGCCCAGCTTCTGAGTTAATTAACACACTACTAGACAATTTCCTCGCCCATTCTTCGAGACGTGACAAATGGCGTGAATTTCGTTTTTTCGATATTTAACCACGCGCCATCGTTGATTACTTAGGTACTATGTTTACTTTCATGTAAAACAGCTTGGAATCTACTGTTTTGAACGAAATAATACTTAATAATACAAAAAACAAAGATCTATTTCTTGCCAGCTTTTTCCCGCGACTTCGTCTGCGCAAAATTAAAATAAAAACAATCTTATGTCCTAGGGAGTCAAACTATCCCCATACTTACCAAATGTCATCTTAGTCCGTTCAGCGAGTTTAGAGTGAAGAAGTAAAGTAACAGACAGACAGTGTTACTTTCGAATTTATAATATTAGTTTGTAACGAATAATTTACGATTTGAGTCACGAATGATAATTTCACAATAATCTAATTATGCGTAATAATTTATAGTAGTCTTTTTGAACTCCCTTCCACCTATTCTTAGCACGGATTCAAACTGATACCAAATGTCCGCCTACAAAGTACCTACGTTCAAAATATTTACCATGCAAATAATACGAACAGATAACTTCGCTCGTGCTACAAACATAGTACGCTGAACATCTAGTGATAACATTACTGTCTCGAATTCGTGGTAGAACAGTATTATCAACGACTCGTTACGTCATGGCGAAAAAACACGTGCGATTAATAAATTGATTTGTGTAAAAAATAGTAAGAATCAACAGTGAGTTGACAAGCGCAGTTCAGGGTGCGCAGAACCATTTATTAGCCATATAAAGGGAGTGAGACCATTCCCGCCCCATTCACAAGTCCGACGCCGCTACCCCCGGTAGCTTGACAACTTGTACAACTTCTGATACCAGTGGAGTTTAGTTCGACGCGATGAAATTGTTTCTGTTCGTCGGTGTGATGTTGATGTGCGATGCGATCAACGGGTTGTTCTTGCCGGTAAGTAAGGAAAACGTTTGTAGCGAACATTTTACCAGCTTCAAATAGTTTAGTATTTTTTTCAAACTAAGTACTTTACCTACGCAGACGGCAACTGTACTTACATGAACAAAACTTTTGTTGTTTGAAATAGTGTGTTAACCTGGTTAAAATGGTGATTTTAGACCTACTATTTGAAAATCAACATGAAATAACATATTTTATGTCGTGCCAAGTTTTCACGATGCGTTACATTTACTAACAAACGGTTTTTAAATTTTCAAATAACAAATACTTAAAAAAAAGTAAATTATAACTTTAAAACATACTCCATTATTCTAAACTTTCAAAGATATCATACCTGTTGATACGTTATACGTACAGTCAACCAACTGGAAACCTAGGCCAGGCCACCGTAGGACTATGTCACAGTGACCCAATAACTCGGATTGTAAGAAATCTCTTCTTGCTTGTTATTATGACATGGTTCTAGAATGGCCTAGGGTTCCAATGTATTGTCTATACCTATTTTGAAAGTATTAATCAAATCGGATCACCGATACCAAACGTAGGAAGCTTTTTAAACAGAGATTTAATTAAATAACAATGTCTTAACCAATTTCCTTCAACATTGTCAGCTTTTTTAATCAAATTCGTGCATTGGCAAAATTTGAGATGCATCTTAAATTTTAACATTTAATACACGGCTTTCCTGTGGACTATGTAATTTTCTTATTTAGGTTACCCTTCTACAAGAAAGAACTAAATGCCTTGCCCATAAAGAGAGTAAAATTGCTAACTAGTTTTTTCCTTCCTGCAGATAAGTTAATTGCGTATGGGCACGCAGTAATAATTTTGATTATACAACTCAATAAAAAACCTTTCATGCGCATAAGGGTTGACTAAGAAAATCAACATTTAATAGTCCTAAACTCTGTGGTAGTCCACAGTAAAGTCTGTAATAACATATTGTGTTTGACCACTTCATATTACCGGTAAAATATAGCAAATTTATTCCCACATATTTACCTTCCTTCTCCTCTCCTTATACGTACCTTCTTCAAAATACGAAGTAAAGTTATCAAGTAAAGCTAAGTTTATCGCAAAGCACCGAAATAGAGCTCAATTAGTTAATTAACAGGATGTTGTTCCATATGTACGTTTTCGCTATTTACCTACTGAGTTGTTTTGTGAAGCAAATGAGCATCATAATTGGCATCAAATAGGTTAAACGTCGTAAAATAGGCTTATGATAAATCGCTTCCTATTTAATTTAGAGGTCTTGAAACTCGACTCTGTCACTTTCATTCTATCAAATGAACTTACTAAAAAAGCATGAATGAAACTATACTTTGCTATCTCGTGATTTTTTACTCTAAATCTCGGTTTTGACAAAATAAATAAGTTCTTGCAAGCTCTTGCAATAATAAAATTTGGTCCTTAAAGATTTTAGAAGATTTTATATAATTATATAATCGCCTGGGAGAGATTTATTACGTTTAAAAATTTCGGCGCTTTCAGCCGCTCCGCCCGCTTTTACATTCGTTCGTTGGAGGTAGGATGGTGCCAGCGTGTCGTTTAGCATCCCACACTAGCATCTGACCCAAACTCCAAGGAACTAAGGACACCCTATCGGGTCTCTTGCCATCATCCCTGAAAATACCAGTCGGCTCAAGGAGAGCAGGCACGTTGATGGTGGCAAGAAACCGATGGATTATGTCATTAAGAGACGCATGTTGCGGAAAACCTCCTACAATTTTTTTACAACACAATCCACGATGTCCTTGTCGGTCCACGTATGAGCCACAAGGACATGAGTGTGGCGCATACACCGACACCCCCAGTCGCAAATCCATCGCCAGTCTAAGGGAGGCCGGATCCAAGAAAGTACCGTATTAGGCGAAAGATGGGCATGAAGCCACTAACCAGTTTCCCGAGATCCGACCGCCAAAAGCCTCTTGTGATCTGGACCTGTAGAATTATTTAGAAGAGTATTGTAAGTTAAATCGCAGTAAATATTATCCCAACTCCTTTGTGATTTTGGGTTGTCTGGAAAATCTTTGCCTGGGTAGGCAATTTTTTAAGCATTTTTTAAGCTTGCGATCTCACAGTTTGTGGGCAAAGCCCTTAAAATATGTCCTATGAGACCGGCTGTGCTATGAGTGGATGCTAAAAAGGCTGGAGAAGCCACACTAGAAATTTTGCGAATTCTTAAACCCCCGAACCGAATAGGCTGGGACGCCTGAGACCAGGAGGGCTCATTCAGCTAAATGTTTAGAATCGTCTCTAAACTGATTTTGATCAAATCATCTATAGGTGATAGTAAATTTAGATATTTTCAAAAGGGACAGCATCGGAGCACGTACGTGAATTTAGGGACAAATAGACAGAATTTTAAAATCACAAGAGCATAATGAGGGCGAGTTAGAAATATAGCCGGAAAAAAGATTTTTAAACATAGGAGAGCCCAAGAGGCAAAGAGAACGATCATTTCAGTTCAAATTCAGTTCTAAACCAATAATTTTGAAACTACTCTTAATAAGAGACAAGTTTCTAAAACCTCGTTTCTAATTATAAAAATGACATCGTACTTATCCCGTCAGGCGCAGCATTAATTTCTCCACGGAAACCATCTGTGGAAAAAATAGAAAGCGCAGGAAATTGGATGTCACGTTAGAGATTCATACAAAGATATCAAGGACCAAGTTAAGCAAAATAGGGAGAATATGAATCCCGATAACGTTTATATCCATCTTTTACTATGTTGATTTTATATCGGTATTTAGATATATATACTAGGTAGGCTTGGGATTTTTGGGTGCTCACCGTGGTTCTATAATCCACGGAGTCGCCATTATTATTTAAGAATTATGACTTAAGAATTAGGTATAACTTAAGAATTATTTGAAAAAATCTTTAATGTCGAAGGCTCGAAGGAACACAGTAGCGGACTATTTAACAGACAAAAATGCATGGCCCATACCAGAAACTGTAACGAAATCAACAAAAAATTTGATTCAATGTACTACTGAATACAGAGTGAGTGGTGTCTTAGTACGTAAGTTCGGAAAGTACCAGTGCTCAACATGGGCACTTTATGTCAAAGTCATATAGGTCAGAACAACGAAAATTTTTGGATATTCGAATTTCAACCTTGCCACTTTGACATAAAGTGCCCAAGTCGAATATTAGTGCAGCGTCGCTAATTTACTTACTGTATGGGTACTCAGACTGATTTACTTTAGTAGGGTGTTCTTTGTAAGTATTTTAATGATTAGTTTGTATTTTATATACTCATTATATTTTTGTTGGTCATTTGTAGTTCTTCAAGCAAAGGTCGGTCATTTACATTATATTTATTTATTTCATATTTATTTCATTTCACAAAGAGAAGGTACAAAAGGAGGACTTTATTCTGTGAAGCATTTTCAACCTGCAGGCAAAGCAGAGACTATGTAGGCGGTATATATATAATTATTAAGTAGTATTATTTACTAAATCGTTACTCCGTGAACATGACGCTTGCAACAATGCCCAACTACTTAGGAACTCACATGCAAAACCAAATATAAGGACATACAAGTACTACGAGTAGTACCATATTAATGTATTTCGGGGTTTCTAATAACAGTTTTACGTTTTTAGGGTGCCGTAACTCAAAAGGGAAAACCTTTATAAGATCACATTGTTGTCCGTCCATCCGTCCGTCCGTCCGTTCGTTCATCCGTCCGTCTGTCCGTCCATCCATCCGTCCGTCCACTCATCCGTCCGTCCGTCCATCTGTCCGTCAAAACCCTTTATCTCGGGACCGCGTAGATGTAGCAAGTTGAAATTAATACCTACCACATACACATGTCTGCGGTCCCTTGAAGCTGTGAAAATACCAAAGCTCTACGTCAACGCAATCAAAATATACGGTCGTTTATATCGCATTTCCCATACCTTTGCAATGGGAATCAAAATGTATAGGGTACTTCCCGTTGACCTAGAATTATAGAGTCCGACTCGCACCTGGTCGGTTCTTTTATTTATTCTTATGTGTTGTTTTTAATAAATAATTGAATTCTTACTGTAAATATTACTATAAGAATACGCTGACTACATTACAAGTTTTACATTATAAGACTATTTGCTCAAGGTAATAGGAGGTCTCCCAAAAAAGTCAACCAAGAAAAGTTCGTCAACCTAACGTCTTTCTTCATTCTCCAGGTACTTAAAAATTAACCACAGGTTAATAATAAGGCTGAGCTGGAGGCTACTTTCTTAACTTCCTAGGGACTTTTTCTTCGGAGTTTTATTGTGTGCAAATTTAATGCTGTCTGCTGACTTTATATACTGCTAATACGCACTAAAAGTCTACGTACTTAAGACGCGGTTAATGTTAATGACTGAGCCAAAATAGATTTCCAATGTTTTAATAAGTGGCATTTTTTCTGTAAATAGATTGAGAGACAAACAAAATTAATTTGATTTCCCGAAGGACTACAGTCTGAGGTTCATCGAAAATTTGAGTATACAAGTTTTTTATGGGCCGACAAAGTGCATGCGACACTCTTGAAGTTGCAGGCGTCCATAAGCTACGGTGTCCGCTTTCCATCAGGTGGGTCGATTGCCACCAACGGGGTATAAAAAACCAGAATTGGGGCCAGTTGCATCACCCGGGGTTAGCCACATAAGCCGGGGTTAAGCGTTTTTTGTATGGTGCATATGTCTGTATGTCTCTCTGTCTGTATGTCACATCATTAAATATCTCGAGAACTACTAGAGAAATACTAGAGCTACCGATTTGAAATTTGGAATAGTTATAAACAAAATTAACGCATACGTAACACATTGAGAGAAGCACATATTCGAGTAGGGTAGGAGGTTATAATCAATTTTAATCGGCTGAATGCGCCGAAATTTTAAAACGTAATAAATATAAGAGCCTGGGCAGAGAGTACCTTTTTGTACCATTCGGGGTCGAAACTCTTGGTCCATGGGGTCCCAGCGCACGCAAATTTTTCGTAGAAATCGCGAAACGTCTGGTTGATGTTACTGGTGACCGAAGAGCTGGTGGCTTCCTCGCACAACGTATCAGCATTGCGATACAACGAGGAAATGCCGCCAGCATCCTAGGTACAATGCCTCAAGGACCTACTTTAGATTTAAGGTAGGTAGAGGTAGGTAGTTAGGTAAGTTACACTTACTGTATATATTTCGAGAATAAATGATTTCTGAATTAAAAAATAATAAAAAAAAGTGTTTCAACAACAGCGATCGATGGCACGACACATTTTATGAAAACATGAGTAACAAATAAGCTTCAATCTATTACGAGTACTAGTATTGATAACATGCCAAAGCCAGCATAGCGATGCCTACGCATCAAGCTTTCTGAGAAATCGGACCTATATAGCAGGTGGATAAATTGCACGGCCACTCCTCTTCTGTACACGCAATGTTCGCTTTTACAGATAATTGTCGATTGCTACTAACGTTAGTAGTTATCATATGCCTTTTGCCGCATTTTACAAAACAAAAAAGGTAGGTAGGGTTAAAAAGATAGCAAATATTGCTACAAAATGCGTGACCACTATAATATAATCACTATAATGTATGCCAATTTGCGTGCTAATTTAATTGCTGTTATGAATTTGTAATTTGTGTATTACTTTTGCACCTAAGAGGGGGCTGACTCTCCAGCGGCGTCTTCATTGGGCCGACTGTGTGTTTAAGGGTTTCAGTTTTATATGACGTACTAACTACTTAATTTTACCTTTGTCACTTAAACGGAAAAAAGTTGCCACTTTTTGCCCTTTAGGTGATGAACTGATGAAGCAAAAAATATGTAAAATCAAACTACTCGTATGTGCCAATTGACCACAAGTTGGGGAATTAGTAGGACTACAACGATCTTATAGTGAGGTATAGAGAAATGAGCCCAATGAGGCCGCTACTGGCGGGTTGAACGCGTTCTTAAATAAAATAAAATACTTGTAATTATTGTAAGTTAAGTTGTTACAAATAGTTTAAAGTAAGATTTAAAATGTATAATGATATGCCTAACTCGTGTGTTTTCAGTCCTAACTTAAAAATTAGTTTAGAAGATGTCAAGTATTGAGTGCATAACTTAAACCTTAAAAACCGTGAATCACGTCTATACATTGGTGCTAAATTGATACTCGTTATCGTAACGCAAACGAAGCAATCCACAAGCAATCGCTCCTTTTGCCAGGGTATTCGATATTGTAATGTTAAAGATTAAATGAAACCGTTGAACTTCTGTGCACGGTCTAAAATACACCTGAGTAAATTCTCCAAAGATAGGGTGCATATGAACATGCACGTTTACTGGAAACATAAAGCGACTATTTCAAAACACTTTTCTAGAATAGATTTTTTGTTGTTTTTTGTTGTTCTATAGTGAATAGTGTTTTGTTGTGTAACGTTGTTAAATGTGTAAAATTGGTAGCTTTTTGTGCAGTGAACTAACGAAGAAGTGCATAGCTAGTGAAGAGTTCCTGAAACACGGTTAACCACTCTAGTCATCACTCCGCAGTCCCAGTGTCGCGCTCGCCTGACACTATTTGTAACGTTAAGTTATAATTTTTTAACAAATCGTGGCCGTCTATTAAACAATATCGCCCAAGTGGACATTTACTTTGACATTGGGAAAATTCTCTTACTCTCGGAAAAAAGCCATTATTTAAAAGAAGAAGACGTTTTAAAATATACTGACAGCATTGATTGTCTGACCGTTAATACTGACTATAGAATTTGCGGGACTTTAAGGACGCCCAGTTTGTCAAACAAAAATACATAAAAAATATGTGGTGTCTCCTCTGGCAGCTGCTGTCAATTTGCCGTGCCGCACCACAACACTAATAGATGGCGACACAATGGCCACTCCTATACAACGAGTGTCAACTTGTATGAAGCGCCAAGCGCCATATAAATCCGACATTGCGCTATCGAAGTTTCGAATGTCCATTACATAAATATAAGTTCCAACCTTCTCTCACTGGACTACGGTCCCCAGGCATAACATCTGCCTGGAGAGATATCTCTATGGGCCCTCTCTCTACATTCTCTACATTGGTGACCTCCCGACATTTGGTCAGCAAAACGCAGCCTCGAAGACTTGAAGACCCCGTTAAAGCCAGCCGTTGCAGCCGCAGCAAGCCAGACGGCATCCTCTCCGAGTGTACCACCTCACATGCTTTTTAAATATCTTGTATATATCGTATTTACGTATTGTAAATTTCTTGTAAATATCCATGCCTCTGATATCTGCTCTCAGTCGTCGTTCTCTTGCTTACACCTTGGCTCTGAGCACCTCTCTCGCTCGCCTGTGGCTCTGAGCATCGCTACGCTCACCTTGCTGGCTCTGAACAATCTTTCCGCTCGCCTAGCTGTTTCTGAGCGCTACTGGCTTTACACACATTACATTTGATCGGAAGAATCAAAATAAATTTCAATATTTATAAAGAAAAATCTGTACCCTTATCGTTCTGGCGTGAGTAAATAAGAATACTGTTGACACTTTGTTCTGCTTGGTGCTTACAAATCGGGAACCAAGAGGAATAGATAGGGCTGCGATGCATCGTTTTCCACCTGCTTTATAGATAAACAACAACCCACTTTCAGAGTATGTGAAACGAAAAGATTTTTTAATAATTCTTAATAGCGGGAAAAAATACTTATATACTTTACGAACACGACACTTTATGATTCTAGTAAATGAATCTAAGTTTCTAATAACATGAATAATATTCTCATAGATATACATGTATTCGGACGCTACAGTTAAAATATTAAAAACCTACAGGGAGTACCTATCCAATATATAGGGCAGAAATGAGTCAAATCACTTGAATTACCTACCCGATTTAAAAAGAGGTATGACTTAACTATATTTCACAAAATCTGGAAAGTGTCCTTGTAAAATGGCATTATTATAAATTACAGCTAAGAACGATGCTATTACATATAAAACAAGTAGCCTAGGCATTAATATTGCCGATGTCTTCTGGAACAGATCCGTGATCCGAAGTACTGTGCCCGGTAGTGCGATCTCAAGGCAATCAAGAATGACGTACGTGGCAGAGCTGTCTATTTTAGTTCGATGCAGGCTGACATAGAGGGTTGCCACGCTCTTTAATAATACCATATATCATTGACATTCGGAATGCTGTCACGTCATGCTATGCTTTTAAGTTAATCTGAAGCTTGAACACATTTAAGCTAAACAACTAGATTGATCATCAATTTAGATACACTACAGAAAATACGTAGGTAAGCATGACGCATGTGTTGTCCCGTTAATTTGTGTCAGTTTCCTACTGTTATTGGCATATTCAGCGGTTTTAATTAAAGTGCCAACTTGCTTGTCAACTCATCAGAATTGATCAGTGAACTAATATATAATTTTGTTTTGACGCACATACAGTGGTCATTTTCATGTTCATATTGAATGGATATAAATTATGATTTCAAACAGAAGACGATTTCCTTATGTGCTTTAGAAATCTATTAGGTATGTACTATTTCTTAAAGGTACGGTTTAAAAAACTCTGTACTAAAATATGATTGTTCAACGTATCCTAACAATAATGCAAACTCCTTTTGAAGTACGGAACCTTAAAATCGTGGAAAAAATAAAAAAGAAAGTGTATTTTCCTTGATAAATTAAATGATCAATCTCTCTTATAATTTATTAAATTAAATTATGGAAGTTAGTTATCATCGGTTTAGAAAATTTCCACGGCGTACTCGCGGTTGGGCTCGACACTTACTCTTTAAAAAAATTTACCTACGTTTCTCGCAATAACGTAGGTATTGTATACTTAATACGTCCAGTCGTCCATGACAATGTCAATGCCGTTAGTTTACGAATGTTCCCTTTTTATTTTAAATCAGTGGCAAAATTACATTTAGTCCGTTAATGTGCACAAAATGATGCAGATATTCAGTTGTTTCTTAATTTTCACTGGATTATGGCCATAATTTTATATACTAAATATAAAAATATGTTAATTTAGTTCCCAACATTAATTTTAGTCATTATTCTAATTTAAATCATTTTTATTCAAATTCAAATTATTTATTTCCAGACAGGTCTTCCATATAGACATACAGTAGAGAAATTAAATTAAGATTAAAATATAACAATAAAACATAAAATATTAATAACTTATTTAATTATTATTTTTATTTATTTATTACTTAATTGGCTCCAATAAAGTTTAAATAGTGCTGAAAAAAATAGTTTGCTATGCATTGAACGTGTCGATACGATTACAAATATCATATAAGTATCAAAACTAATAAAAATCGCATTATACTCAATTGACGAGATTTTCGAAAGTGGAGTAGAACAAATAATATTTCTATAATAGTATCTGAGACGTAATATATGTATATGTTTTTACTTTTAATAATAATATCAGATTGTACACATGTACCTACCTAGTGAATAAGATGTAAAATAATTGAAATTTACGTGTAAAATATAAATTTTATTAATAAATATTTGTATTGTATTGTATAAGTAGGTATATGCATACATAAGTTGTAAATATCTTAAATTAAAGCGGAGTTTTGAGAGCCAAGAACCATAATGGCACTCATGACTTTCACGATAAAAATCAAAGTCGGTTATAACCTTTACAAATTGAGTTTTATCCGCCGTCAATACTTATCTTCCTATCTTCAATTTTTACTTTATCAGCGCGACGTATTTTGTGGATGAAAGCTAATTTTAGAACATCTTCACCGGAATATCGTGTAGGTATATTTCAGGGTTCTTCTTTCAATATTAAACTGATTATTTAAGTACAAACTTTGTATTTTTTAGTGACATCTGAAAGATACATTTTTATTTGGGAGCTTTACAGTAAATAAATAAATAGTGATATTTTTGTATAATAGATATATTTTAAGTATTACGTAAATAAATCATAATTATGTTGTTCGAGGTAGGTTTAAAATAAAACAACTGTTAGACTCTAAGTTTTAATGACACTCTCCCACATATTCTGCTGTTGAAACTCACTTCCTCTAGGTATATAATTTTAGAACAATATTATCTTTTTAAACAAAAAGTTCAGATATTGCAATATCTAGTTTTCCGGCAAACAAGCATTGTGGGTTGTTGAAGTTCCAATTTTTCCCGATAAATTTTCTACACCGTTTTTAACCTGCCGGGGAACTCAGGACTTAGGAAGTCAACAAAAGGGGCGATATCAGTGGAGAGGAAAGCTTTCACATGAAGGGTTGTAGGATAGGTAGTGTTTTGTTTTAGCGCTTAAAATTGCATACGGTCGAGGACGAAAAAATGGCGATGGTAGATGTAGTAGACACTTTGTGTCGACTTTTAAAATCGTAAAACAACTGATTTCAAATGGATGATTAACGATCGTTTTTAATGCTAAACATTCCTTTGTAATTTAGTTTGCAAACAAATTTCGTTCAGTATTACAAAAAAACAACAATACTCGTTATTCTTTGTGAAAATACCAATAGCATAAAACGTTAGCACATTATTTTATACCCATGCTCCATGGATAAGCATACAAACAAAAATGTACAACCTATTTCGGGACATATTTGGCGTAAAACCTCGTCTTATAAGTTGATGACGCATGTCTATTGAATCAATTCAACCTCGAAAACTTCGATCATGTGGAAATGAAATGTGTACAAATATCAAACATATGCGGCCGCGTCCGTTGACAAAAGCTTTGAAGGCAAATTTTGCATGTTGGCAGCAAAATTAAACGGCTTTGTGAGTCCAGACTAACAGCCGATTGAAACTGGAATCTAGCTAAAATAAAACAGAGCACAAAGGGCAGAAATCATAAAACGATATATCGTATCTTAAACATGTGTCGTATGCAAAAGTATACCTTTGCATGATTATTCCTACTAAATTTTATTCGCGACTGTCTACGTAGTTATTGAAATAAGCCATGGCAGTGTGGGTGAATTTGTTTTATTATTTTTGTGTGATCAAGTAAGAAACATCTGAACTGACTACTAACTTCCCTTATAAATATTTTTATTAGTGATTACAGTTTATTTAATGGCTCTTTGTGCTATATAATTTTACGTATGATGGTTTTCTTAAAAAAGTAGGCCGTAAAGCTGGTATTTACTCTATTGCAAATAGGCCGCTTCGTCTTAATCTAAACTGAACAAACAGTTCATAAATTTACAGTAAGATTAATGACGTATTTTTTTAGATTAGATCAGTAATTGGATAACAAGAAAATATGTTTGTACCTACTCGAGTAATTATCTTTCAACTAAGAAGAATTTTTATGACCAATTAAATTGGTATTTGTTGAACGTAGTTTTTACGTACACTATTTGAGGTGCGACTGATTAATTTAAATACTTGAGGACCAAAAATTATAGCAGGAATTTTTCATCTACCCATGATGCCTTGAAAAAATAGTCTCGTTCAGTTTTCAGGAATTATTAACCAGTGAGGGGGTATCATCCATGGAACTCGTTATTAAATCGCTTACCCAATTTTAGAAATTTTAGTATTTTTCTGCAGGTCATAAAGAGAAACCAATTAGGTGCCTATACCTTACCTATTAATGTTTTGACGTGCTGTCACCATATAAATTATCCTAGTTATATTTATATAATCACGAATAAAATTTAATTTTTCCTCACAAGTGTGTTGAAAAACGTCGTATGAAACGTGTCTGCATGGTCATTATACAGAACGCGCACAATATCGCCTCATGTAAATTGACCATCATAGCACACTTGTATCACAATGTAGGTACAAATTATAAATTTGCGGGCGTCATTAAGGTGTTATTCTTAGTCCTTGTGTACATAAATAGCTTTAGTAAACATCTTCATAAGTCTGAAGTAGTGGCCACTGGTGTAGATAGTTAGAAAAGTTTTCAAATCTAATAGCGGAAAACAGAGCATGGCTGTTGCAACTTTGACACTTTCCACCGCCAACAGCTTGTGTAACGTATTGCAGCGATATCGTGTTCCGGTTTAAAATTGTTCTTCTTTGAAAACAATATTTATATTCTAAAGTTTAAATAACGATAGCTTGGTTGCATAATGATATTGGAATTGGATCAGATTTCTGATCTAATATTGTCGACGAGCAAATTGAATTAATCTGAAGGAGCAGGCACGTAAATACCTACCCAGCGTTTATTGTTCATTTTTCTGTCGCTTTAGTTGAACATTACAGTGCAATCGCGTGTAACTAGTTAATTACGAGTACCCTACATGGGTAGATTAAAGGATGACTTACACTATAACGGGACGGGACGGGACGGGGCGGGACGGGAAAATCTGTCAATTTCTATAGAAAGCGTCACGTGACATCCGAGGGCTCCGAGCTATCACGTGATGCTTTCTATATAGATTGACGGATTTTCCCGTCCCGCCCCGTCCCGTCCCGTGCTAGTGTGAGTCATCCTTAACTCATAGATATAGATAGATAATATAACTATTCGCTTTGATATTTCGATTCCAATACACGTACTCGTACGACAAAAAATGATTTGTTCATGAGAGAAAGGTTAACGGATAAAAAGCGGATAATACAGATCTACCCGCAATGAAGCCATAAAAGATCACGATTCACAAAGGGTTTTCACCAACGCGAATCCGATGCCATCTCATTTATATTACCTCATAAATGATAACTTCGAGTCTTCGTTTAAGTAATAAACGATACTATGAATACAAAATGTGTGTCGTCATTTCCTACATCGACCAACATGTGAATGGGATTCACGACCCATAAAATTATTACGACTTCATTTTTAAGAGGCTTTTTTTCTAGGAGCTGGGTCGTGGTCGTCAAAGAATATCGACGCGTGGTGTTTCGTGGTACCAGAGGGGGAGGCGAGTGGAACGGCCTACACACCGAGTTATAGATCCCAATGAAGGTAAGTTTTTTTCATTTTTCATCACACTTGCTCGTAATATGTGTCATTACACGTAGGTAATTACGACCTAGGGTTATATGTAGGCGACACGGGCGGTACAGTTTTAATTGAAAATACATTTTTTATACGCATTGGTATTGGCAAAATGTCATGGTGCCTGTGCCACAAAATGTGGAATGGAAATTAAAAAAGAGGACTTTTCCGGCCTAGACCTTTAACATTTGTATGAAATTCCATTAAGAATCTCTTGCCCTAGCCGCACCTGAAACGCCATCCTTCACGGCCTATTATAAGCAACATAACATCAATATTTCATTGCATGTTTGAGAAAATATAATTTACTGGCCATGTCGCACAATTACTACTGGATAATGTAGTTAAAATTTTACGCTACTTTTTAGTTATGCCTAAAGTGCATAACAACAAGAATTACGAGCTCGTGTGAAAATTAAGTCTGAGTCGGAGGGCGAAGCCCTTAATTCACAACTTCCTATTTAAACCGTAGTTTAAATTTAGAAATGCCAGATCTTTCTGCTGCATTTGCATTTTTGTAAGCAAATAAGTACCTACTCAGGTTATCAATTCTTTATTGATATCCATATCCGATATCCCACATTGGTTGTTAGGTACAAATTTTACATAACATTACACCAGTTTCTCTAACATGACAATATCTTAGTATCAATGAGTAGTAGGTAAGAATGCAAGTGTTATTTAATTAAGGATACAATATTCTCAATAACTCTATGAGGTCATTCAGACCGATCATTGGCGTTCTTTCCCTATGACTTTTCAAAAACCACGCGCTAAATTCCGGGTCCTAATAATAACATAGTATGGCGGTACCAGTAATGAACAAAGGACCTTATATATAAGAATTTATCTTATAACCTTATTATACCTAAATTGTAATTTCTCCCTCTTTGATTGACCTTAGATGGGCTTAAAACCAGTTAAGCTGTGCCCATACCTTTTTCCTTTATCAGTGCCTAAATTTGTATCTGTTCATTGTTTTGTTCAAGGAAATAAAATACTTGTATTCGTATTTTGTATTTGTATAACCGTACAATATTTGAATTAAGAATGAATTAGTGCCGTTACTCTAATCACGCTTATTATTTGTTTCCATTAGATTGTTTTCTGATGACGTCTGATGAGGGAGAGATCTTCTTCAAGTCGCCGTCAGATGAGCCAGTCGTGTGCGGCATTTTCATGATAGCGGAGCCTGACCAACGAATCCAGGTTACCTTCAACTATTTGGATGTGCCCTGCGATAATGGAGGTTTGGTTGCAGTAAGTACCTTTTATCATTTTGAGCCCAGTGACTCCTTGCAGTATGTATCTATTATCATTTTAAGCCAACCAATTTCTCCACTAATTCCGATCCTGTAGTGTGTCTAATGATAATCCACCACCGCCGTCGGGGTTAGCCAAACCATAACAGCCAGCTAATAGTATTTGGTGCCCGAAGAACTGGGAACCAAGATATGTTGTTTAATCACCAGAGGTCGGCAGAGGTGAGCTATTCTTTTAATAATATGACGTAAGGTAAATCGCCAGTAACAGACCACCGTCCAATAACTAGCCACATTATACCAAAAATTAACTCTGTTCACCTATAAACAGAGTTCATTTCTAGTGTAAATTTTCCATTACTGACAGCCCTTTAATAATTGACCACTTTATTCAAAATGAGTTCTGTTTAATAGGCTAATAAAATATATATTTTGTATAAAGTGGCCAATTACTAACGAATGGCCGGTTACGGGCGATTTACCCTATGTCATGTAAAATTTTAAGGTAAATAGCTCACCCCTACCGACCTCTGTTAGTCACTAACGAGCTACGATGTAATGATCAGAACGAGTTAAGAATGACTCACACCCATCCGATCCGATCCGATCCGAACCCATCCGGGACGTTCTGTCAGTTTCTATAGAAAACGTCACGTGACCTCCGAGGGCTCTGAGCTATCACGTGATTATTTCTATAGAAACTAACGGATCATCCCGGATCGGATCGGATCAGATTGGTAAAGGATGATTTACGGTTGTCTATCTTCTCTTACTACACTAATAGAGGTATGTATGTACTATTATAGGAAGGGAGGTATTATTTATGAGCTCTAAATGTACTGCGACTGCCCGCTCGGATTTATATAGGATAACATCCGGCTGAAATTGAGTTTGACGGCTTAAACCATGATGAACGACTGAGTATACTCATACATAAGCCAATACACAATGCTGTCAGCACAGGTTTGGCCCTTCAACGCTTTGACTTTTAAATCAGCCGATCTGGCAAAGTCTGTCATTTTCTATACAAAAAAGTCTACCGATTTTTGTGGGGGAGGTTCACGTCAATGTATGACTATTCGTACCTACTTAACGTACGATTGTCACGTACTATCGCGTTCAAAATTACAAGGGCAGATTATGAATGAATTAGTTAATAAATTCATGAACTAATTCATTCATAGAGGACAGAGGGGTAGGCTTGTTAATTGCTGCTTCGTCTTGATTAACACTAAAAGCTTCATTCCTTTCTATTTCATTTTGAACATATTTTCATAAAATAAGGAAAAGGCCTTCTTAAGAAAAATACAATTGAACTTGATATGATTGGATGGGATTTGATCCTTTATAACACACAAGCCTTCTTGGGCTTACTGCGGGACTTAGTCAATTTGTGTAAGAATATCCTATAATATTTATTTATCTATATATATAAAAGAGGTTGTCCTCATCTACGATCAACGCACAGCCGAAACGGCTAAGACTAGAAACTTGAAATTTTTACCAAAGCTTCCTTTTAGTACGTAGGCGAGAGATAATGACGGATTTTTGGAAATTCTACCCCTAAGGGGGTGAAAAAGGGGTTTAAAGTTTGTATAGAAATGGAATTTTTTTTTGAGCTAGAGACTTGAAACTTTGTGTAAAGGACTTTTAATTACAATTGAAGAAAACTGTTTTCGTGGTTTTTGGAAATTCCACCTCTAAAGGGGTAAAAAGGGGGTTGAAAGTTTGTATAGGAATAGAATTTTGTTTTGAGCTAGAGACTTGAAACTTTGTTTTAAAACTCTGTATTACAATTGAAGAAAAGTGTTTTCAAGGTTTTTGGAAATTCCACCTCTAAAGTGGTAAAAAGGGGGTTGAAATTTTGTATAGGAATGGAATTTTGTTTTGAGCTACTTGAAACTTTGTGTTAAGAATTCTTATTATAATTAAAGAAAAGTGTTTTCATAGTTTTGAAAAATTCAACGCCTATGAGGGTTAAAAAAGGGGTAGAAAGATTGTATGAGAATGGAATTTATTTTTGAGCTAGAAACTTGAAACTTTGTGTAAAGACTTTTAATTACAATTGAAGAAAACTGTTTTCATGGTTTTTAGAAATTCTACCTCTAAAGGGGTAAAAAGTGGGTTGAAAGTTTGTAAAGGAATAGAATTTTGTTTTAAGCTAGAGACTTGAAACTTTGTTTTTAAACTTTGTATAACAATTGAAGAAAAGTATTATTATGGTTTTTGGAAATTCCACCTATAAAGGGGTAAAAAGGGGGTTTAAAGTTTTTATAGGAATGTAATTTTGTTTTGAGCTACAGACTTGAAACTTTGTGTTAAGACTCCTTATTATAATTAAAGAAAAGTGTTTTCATGGTTTTTGGAAATTCAACCCCAATGGGGGTAAAAAAGGGGTTTTTATAGGAATAGAATTTTGTTTTGAGCTAGAGACTTGAGACTTTGTTTTAAAACTCTGTATTACAATTGAAGAAAAGTGTTTTCATGGTTTTTGAAAATTCCACCTATAAAGGGGTAAAAAGGGGGTTGAAAGTTTTTATAGGAATGTAATTTTGTTTTGAGCTACAGACTTGAAACTTTGTGTTAAGACTCCTTATTATAATGAAAGAAAAGTGTTTTCATGGTTTTTGGAAATTCAACCCCAATAAAAAAGGGGTAGAAAGTTTGTATGAGAATGGGATTTATTTTTGAGCTAGAGACTTAAAACTTTGTGTAAAGACTTTTAATTACAATTTAAGAAAACTGTTCTCATGGTTTTTGGAAATTCCACCTCTAAAGAGGTAAAAAGGGGGTTTAAAGTTTGTATAGGAATAGAATTTTGTTTTGAGCTAGAGACTTGAAACTTTGTTTTAAAACTCTGTATTACAATTGAAGAAAAGTGTTTTCAAGGTTTTTGGAAATTCCACCTATAAAGGGGTAAAAAAGGGGTAAAAAGTTTGTATGAGAATGGAATTTATTTTGAGCTAGAGACTTGAAACTTTGTGTAAAGACTCTTTATTACAATTAAAGAAAAATGATTTAATGGTTTTTGGAAATTCTACTCCTAAAGGGGTAAAAACTAAAAAGGGGGTTGAAAGTTTGTTTGAGAATGGTTTTTTTTAGCTAAAGTCTTGAAACTTTGTGTAAAGACTCTTTATTAAAATTTAAGAAACGTGTTTTCATGGTTTTTGGAAATTAAGGGGGTGAAAAGGGGGTAAAACCTTTGTATAAAAATGGAGATTATTTTTGAGCTTGAATGTTTTTGTAAAAACTTTTAATTTAAATCAAAGAAAAGTGTATAATTTAAACTTTCGTGAGTCATACTGATATTAAATTGCAACGGTTAACACTCACGTATTTTTATCACGTTAACCGTTGCAATTTAAAGAAAAGTGTTTTCATAGTTTTGGAAAATTCAACTTCTAAAGGGTTAGAAAGGGGGTTGAAAGTTTGTTTGAAAATGGTGTTTTTTTTGAGCTAGAGACTTAAAACTTTGTGCAAAGACTGTTCATTATTAAAATATAAAAATATGAAAATTAAACGTTTGTATGGAAAAGGAGATTCTTTTTGAGCTAGAGGCTTGAAACTTTGTGAAAAGACTCTTTATTAGATCAAAAGAAAAGTGTTTTCATAGTTTTGGAAAATTGTACTCCTAAGGGGGTGAAAACGGGGTTGAAAATTGATGAAGCGGGGAAATAAAGATTTTTTTGAGCTAGAGATTTGAAACTTTATGCATCGATTCCTTATTTAAAAAAAGAGAAAGCTGGTTTCATGTTTTTTTTGGAAATTCCACCCATAAAGAGTGTTGAAAGTTTCAATGGCGGAAAGTTTTCTTTTGTATCCATAGACTTCAACTCAATTTTGTTATTCAAGTATGTAGGTAATCATTTATGCTATTTAACCGGATGGTTGTCTGTAAGAGACAATTGTTGCCTTTTAGCGATAATACCGCCTGTTGCCAACATCTACCTAATAAAAACTTAAACGTAAACGCAATAGAAAATATAAGTATTATATATGTGTAGGTTATATCAAGTCACATTTTAAAAAGATAAAACAAGGTATGAAAATCTGTAGGAAGAACCCTATTATACGCGGACGAAGTCGCGGGCGGAAAGCTAGTTTATTTATAAAATTGAATGGAGTAAAAGGTTTTATAGGAAAACTTATTGATTATGCATTGGATAGGTTCTTTAACGACATTAAATACAACAAGATTGCATTCTTCAATTACCTTTATTAATCGAAGACAGCTACTTACGAGTAAATGCTGATTTTTCGATTACTTTGCAGAGATGACGGTTTGTCGCTGACCTAAAATGATAATTATACCTGATTGTATGCGAATTGCCTCATAAGATATGAATACAAGGTAGGCGCAAATATTGCAAACGCTAAATAAAACTCAGCAAACAGTAATTTTCTTTGTGAACTAGTTTTTTGAATAAACATTTATCGAGTTGAGTTACTTAAGGACATAAAACCATGTTAAATAGTGCTGATTCGCGGTTGTTTACGTTGCACGTTGGTGTCTTGTGAAAACCACTTTGTACGCCGTAATCAAAGATGATTTGATTACGATGCAAATATCGGCTTTTGATTTTTATCATTGACATGAGAGCAAGACATTTTTTTTTTCGGTAAATCAAGAATTGAAGCGTGTACCTACACTAAAAAACTTGGTCGTGCATGATCTGGTATGTCTAATTATTGAATGGTCTATCTAATTTACATTCTAGATATAATAATATTTTTTTAAATAAAAATACAAAAAAAAAATACAATCAAATAAAAAGGTTTTGTGAGTTTTCACCAATTGTATTCCATCATAACCTTCACTCGCTCACTTAAAACAATTCACGGTTGTAATAAATAATTTACAAGCTGTTGTACGCATAATAAAATCTCACTTTACGAAAAAACGACATATTCTAACTCCTTACTACGTACTTGAGATGGTCAGGAAGACTACCTTACTCAAAGCTCTGAAAGTAGTTTTTATATGAAAAACACTTTTACTATCAAATAGGCAAATATACCAAAGTTAAAATACCTTCTTACTACTTCAATCTGAATTTCATTAAAAATGTTAGTTGTCGTGAATATTGTATGGTACAAAAATTAAAATATTTTTAAAGGGAAAACTTGCTAAATATTTGAAGAGTCTTCTTAACATAATTGTTTATTTTATTTTATAGGACTATATCTACAAATTATGGAAAATAAGAACTGTTTGTAAATAAATACTCATTAAAAAGATACACCAGATTATGCACGATCACCCTAAATTATTGTTCTTGATTAAAATTTAATGTCTTGTTTTTTAATTTGTTAGGTTTTTATTAACAAAATGTTTTAAGTAAATCATTATACTACTTTTCAAGATATTTATTTTATGATTTACATGCCATTTGACTTGAATAAAATATAATGTAGATGCTGGCACTGGCACTACCCGGTGTTAGCCACATAATCCGGAGTTAATCATTCTTTGTATGAAATTTGACAGCTTAACTCCGGATAAGGCTGATCCTGGGTGGTGCAAGTGGGCCTAAGTGATGTAAGAACGACAGGGGCGATATTTTTAATAATTTACCAACGTTTTTAAAATAAATCGCGCGGAGTTTGCACTACTTCGTCCCTCGGGTAGTTAAACTCCGCGCTACTATACTAATTAGTTAAATTGGAATACAAATATTGGACTTCATAAAGTAATATTTTAAAAGCTTATTCATTATCGCCAGATTAACTCAACGTGTGCAATTGATATACTCGTATTAACTTGCATCGCTCTTCTTATTTTGATTTCTGATATTTGATCCAAGCATGATATTGTAATTTTATCGTAAAGGTACCCTCCACTCAGTTACCTACTTAAACGGGTTTTTAAGAAAAAGTGTACCATTTCCTTTTTTTTTGTAATTTAGGAAGTTTTGGGTTTCTTATAACCAGAATCACGAGTACAATTAATTTCAAAAAAAGAGAAAGAGTGTCCCTTTTAATTTAAGTCAGGTTCGTAACGCATTTGTCATACATTTTGTATGGGCCGTTACGTAACTGACTCATCTTTTTTGTATAGAAAATTGAGGACCCATTGTTTTTAAAATGGTAGACTTTTTTTCTGAAAACCCCCCTAACATCCCCTAACCTTCTGCCCTAGTAATTAGTTCCGAAATATACCTGCATTCATAGATGTGACTGTACTGTTTTAAAGTTGAAAGAAATAACAAAGCAGTAGTTGACACTACTCTGCTCCACGCAGTACATCTTTCATATTGGCCTGTTGCAAACCAATGTATTTATGACTCATAAGTAATATTAGCCGAACATTTTTTTATCAAGCGAGCGAAGCGATATTGTTTTCTGTTTCTATGTTTAATATTATTGTATGTATATTATACTATAACTTGAGTACCTACCGTTGGTTGGATCGTTGTCAAAAAGTGTTTCATTTCTCAAACCATTTATCCCAAAATATATGTTTTATAAATATTCATTTCCCAACTAATCATGTCGCAACCGTATCTTTCGCGGAATATCATATTCCTACCCTAAACTAACTTAGTTGGCAAATAAAAATTCGGCCAAGTGTGTGTTAGCAAATAGTAATTTGATTAACGTTGATATGCCAGTGAATCATCGGCGAAAAGTTGGTTGGCAAATGATTCGGCAAAATGAATTTCGACAAAAAGGCAGGATCCCGCCAATATGATACAGTTTTTTTTACCTTCGGCTCAATTGTCTAATAAACATTTTTTTTAGTGGGTGGACGGCTGGGAATTAAACGGGCAGGTGTGGCCCGCCGATGCCTGGGATGACGACCGCGTGGTCGAGTCGTGTGACCGTCGTCCGCCGCACAAGCTGGTGTCGCGCCAGAACGCAGCGCTGGTGCAGTACCGTGTGCCGGCCAGGGGCAAGGGATTCGCGATCACTGTACGCCATCTCAAGAACACGAGACGTAAGTTAACGTTTTGCAAGCATCCAGCACAGTATGAATATTGGTACAGTATTCTGCCGCTTGAACTTTCTTGAATTCTCATCTGTCTACCAACTGAGCTGACTAGACTTAAGATAGTTGGCTGAGATTTTTCCACGTAGCCTTCACAATGCGCTTTAGGAGGACGCCTAGAGACAATTTTACGGTTTATCTAAGCATTATACTCGTTATATTATTAGCACTTTTTTCTGCTTAATACAATTTTAATTTGCAGTATGAATGTCAAGCATATCGATTTCTGCATATTTTCTATTACGTTGCGAGAATAATTTTGTGAACGCGACGTATGTTTAGTTTATATAACATAACTCATTTCTGTACAACGTTGCCAATTATTCAAGTGTGGTCAGAAACATCTTATAAATACTGTTTAAAAATGAATTCTGTTTGTAAGTAAACAGAATTAATTTTTAGGAAAAGGTGGTTAATTAATAGTGGCAAGTAATGGACGATTTATCTTAGCGTTAGTTACCGTTATTGTTTTTTTTGGTTAAATTAACCACAAGACAGCAACAATAAAATAATAAAAAATTAAAGAAAAAAGCACATAGGTACTTTCCGTACGCTAAACCACTACTAAAAAGCCACTTTTTGAACGACTGGGTATACTAAAAAGACATAAAGAAAAGAGACAATAAGGAGTTTACCAGAAAGTAAATTTATTGATAGAATAGTACAGTTCAGTGTTTGGAAATTGGATCGGAGCTCGGAGATTTGCATTGTTAGGTTTACACGAGAACTTAAGGGTTGATATAAAGGGTACGTGATTTCTAGTGAGTTTATTATTTGTGACTTTTTTTATTTACTTTGCTTTATACACACTAGCTTTCACCCGCTGAGAAATCGTTAAAATATTATATACGCTTAAAGTTTCAATTGCCGAAAGTATTTTTAGTTGAGATTAATGACGTTCTAAGGATATAATGTATATTACTGTATTCTAAAGTTCAACAATATTCCTTCAACGAAATAAGAGTCTTTATAAGGCGTCAGACTAATATAGATAGATAGATAGAATACTCTTTATTGCACACCTAATACCCCTTTATACCCCTTTATACTAATATAGTTAGAAGATAAGCTGCAAATCATAATAAGAGGTGTTTGCTCTGTAATATTATAAAAACATAGCAACTTTGCCTAAAATTTTCTGCACATTAGCCTCGTCAGGTCGTTTCTCATTTCTCGGATTAAGAAACTGGTTAGTCAGTAAATTTTAGCAGATTTTAAGGCGGCTTGTACAACACTTCCTGTTTTGTTTTAAGTAGCATCACATTATTTTAACAGAAGAGAAATGATAAATTGTAGATATTAAATATTTGTGAATACGGTGACTGCCCCGATATACCTATGTAGTAGGGCATTTCCATTATTCATAATACTCAATTAAGAAATTGTTAACAGAAAGGTTCATTAGTTCATTTGGTTCCACGCTTTTTTAATGCTCAATAATGTTAACAATAATATATCGTACTTAAGTAACAAGTTATTTTTTAATCCTCGTTGACACTGTTAGATTATCCGGGTGGTTGGACAATTTTTAAGTTATCAAACGGACAATTGAATTATCTTTTAACAATTTATTTAACAGAAAAAAGAAATTACCAGTAACGACAGACTTTTTTCGAATTTACAGCGATTTTTTTTGCATGGCATTTAATTTCAGATACATACTAATTTCGGGTAATAAAATAGCATTTTTGGCAGCAATATAACGGCATATTTCGAAGTCTCAATTACGAGGCATTCATTATTTTGGATATGGCCTGCAGCGGTATCGGAAATTTTATCGGTATTAATTTAGTAAACAGAGTAAACGAAATTATGAGAGGGAAAAATTTTCGCCCAAAATTTATTGAGTCTGCAGTGCTAATCTATTTTTAGTAAGAAATTAATTTTGACTCTTATTAAAAAAGATTAATTTTTATTTTATACAAACAGTCGCGTTACGTAGACTGAACTGTTGAATAAGGATATATTGAAGGAACATAATATAGTAATAAAAATTGAAATACGCACCTTTTTCGCCCTTGTTTCTATGATAATAAAGCCTAAATTTATTTCACTTATGTAGATAATTTGTGTAAATAAAACAGCAAAGTATCCCTATACCTATTTATTGTTTATGTTTTTAGCTAATTTTCCTGTTATTTAGCATGCAACGTGATGATGTTCGGCTCCGAAGGCATCTTCACGCTCCGCAACCACGGGGCCACTGGCAACTGTTCCGTCATCGCAATAGCCCCGGCCTCGGTCCGAATTCTGGACCTCAACGTCGGACAGGCTGTCAAAACCCATTCGCTCCTTGACTTGGAAACGGGGACCATCAATCAGGTAATGCCGTTTCCGATGCGTTCATTTCCGTTACGTTGACTGCTCTCAGGATAGGAAATTATATTCCGTCTCGAGTCTGACGCTATGCTTTAAAATGGAAATATGTTATAAAGGTAAAAGAGGGATTTTATTTACTTGGGTGTATAAAAGTTCGCAAGTGTATGCATACTTTTTTACGTAGGAACTGAAAAGTGTTTTTAACATTAACCAACTAGACAACAGTATATTGATTTATAAACAAGACTTTGCGAATTGTATGGAATGTAGGGCAATCATTTTTGTAATTTGTTTTCCTCCTATTACTTTTTTTTGTTTTGATCGCCGGATATTGCCGTCGTTTCAGTAATGTCTAAAAATCTATAAGTAATTACGTACAAAATCTCGATTTTTATTTAACACCATTATTAAACACAAACATTTAGTCTTTAATAGCCAAAAAGTATATATTCAAAGAGCACCGCCATAATAATTTAGACACATTTATCTACGGACAATATCGTACGGAATACTAATCAATTGCCTTTTTTTGTATTACAGTGAAACCTGGATAATTGACAAGGGACCAGCAGTTTAGTGTCAATAACCTGGTTTTCCTCTTAAGCAGGTCTTGACCAATTATCCAGATAGTAAACGATCTCGTTTTAATTATAATGGCTCTAGATAATAGAGGTTTTGGTATATTTTTTATTTTTATTAATCAATTTTATAATTTTTTATAATCATAAGAAATACCTATTATAAATAAAATAGAAGCATTTATAAAAATAAGTAATACTCGTAGAAATGATAATATTTTTGTCTTAAGGATTTATTGATAACTAAAATTTGTACGGAAAACTTTTATAATTATTTTCTTCTACGGAGTAACTTCTAACGGACAACAAAAATAAAAACATTTTTTCTCAATATCCTCTGACCGAATGTTTTCAACAGTAAAATACCGACCATTCAAATACTGGTAAATAATGTGAACCTACCATCTAATCAGAAAATATGTATAAGACTGGTTCAATTATAAAGGCTCGGAATGCCGTTATTTTAATTACAGAGGCCAAATAAATAAAAAAATCCAAAATCTGAATTTCATTTAACCAGGCACCGAAATTTCGATTATAGAGGTCTATCGTTGTCAAGGGACCGGACATTTCGTTGCAATTATGCAGGGTATTCCATTAATAGAGGTCCCAATTATCCAGGTTTCACTGTATTAATATACTCTTTCGCGTTTATTTTGCCGTTTGTTAGGCTAACGGGATTATAGGCTTACAGATAACGAGATATTGGGTGGCCTTTTTTTTAAATCAACATATACGCGGACTCGAACCGAGTTACTCGACGCACCGCTGAAATTTAATTTTGAACTATTTAATATTTATGCATTTTGTTACGATTTGATTCTTTAAATACCTACTTTTTTAAATAAAGGTCCTGATAGGTCCTGATTTGTTCCATATCGTAACTTGTAAAGAAGAAACTAGTAAAGAATAAATTTTGTTGATTACATTAATAGCTACCAAAAAATTCATGAAAAAATTCTCTAGTCATGAATATCAACAATTTAGTACTTCAGTAAACCAAACGAAAATACCCTTCGCGGTAAAAAAGAATGTAATCTATAACATTTCGCGTTAATTCTATCTGAAAGGTACTACATACATTAATTACAACGGAATTGCAATGCAATGATGAATCGCTGACACTGACAACGATGAATGCTGACATGCATCAGTCGATGTCAACACCTCTTAATCAGATTAATGTCAGTGCAAGCAGGTCTGGCCTGGCCTGTGTTTTTTGGCTGCAACGGTTTTGCTGAAGGAAAAAAGTTTACAGTGCGACAGAAAAGGGAATAAAAAGTGGCAACATTGTAGTGTTGTCCCGTGTACATAATATATTGACTTGAAAGGGACGACACTACAAAATTTGGATACTTTTTTCATATTTGGTCCATTTAGTTTACTCAAGTGTTAGCTTCGAAAAAATTAAGTTACGCTATTTGGAAGTTGGTCATAAGTTAATCGTAGCTGATGAGTTTCATATAGAGTGGAACAATCTCTGAAAAAGAAAGGATAAGTCGCGGCAGACGCCCAAACCAGCAGCAAAAGCAAGAAGTCGCCGCTGGTTCGATCCCAGCCCTGGACACTGGGGGCCTTGGTCACTTTTTCTGTAGTATATCGATACCTTTGGGTTCAATTGTCGTAAAGGACAAAATGCAGGTTTTCAGGAGAAGCAAAAAACAACTTTTTTTAAATAAAACTGTTAATATTTTTTTTGTTTTTTTACCTATATTTGTGACATGTATAAGAAAAATATGTAGATTTCTAGTATCTTTAACCTGGTGTAGCAACCGTAGTGATAAACTAAACGGTTTAGAAGTTAGATGTTGTAAAGGACACGTCAAAATGCTATGAATGTCCTTTACACCCAAGATTTTTTTGAACAATTAGAGTTGATAGGGTCGTAAATGACGGTGTTAGATGATTTTGCTACAGATTCGGGGCGTAAATATAACCGAAATGGTACTAATGACAACTGTATTCACCTTAGTTTACTATTAAGAAACTTGAAAAATGTATTAAAACGTAGTTAATATGGTAAAAAATAACCGAATTAGATTTACAGTGTATATTTGTGTAAATATTTATTAGCAACAAAGAACTAGACTATTTTATGTCCAGTTTTGCAATAAAGAAACAATATTTGCTTCAAAACTATCTAACATTTTCGCACCAAAAGTTATTGTTTCAGTGCTCACCGCTGTCTCAATAGTTAACGCATTCAGCCTTGTATATGTAATTAAACTGTGTAATTAATTACTAATGTTTAAGTAGTTTTTACTTATATGACATAGTAATTTTTAGTCTTGTAGAAATAAGTACAAAGAATACCTTTTAAGTCCGCGGTACTTAAAGCAAAGATTGTTTAAAAACTAAATAACATCTTCTGTTTTAAAAAATATTAAAAATATAAATATCAACACATTAATCGGGTTTACCGTTACTATTACTTAGCAGTTGGTCACAGTTCGTATACCTACGCGTCCTAACATGCGCTTATAAAAGGCTAGATGACTAAAAAAATCTATTTAGTCCGTCTTTTAGATCATAAAAAATATTGTACACGTATTTTTTCTTTTCTTCGTCAAATCAAAAATGACAAAAACACAGTGCTTTCAAGTTTCGCGTAATGTCACTCCTAGGTACAATTCTTACCTAGGAGTGACGTCACAAGCCCCCACCCCGGAACTTTGATGCTCTTTATCTTTGTCAATTTCAGTTAAATTGAAAAAGGAAAAAATACGTGTCTAATAATTTAAGATGATTTAACTGACGGATTAATTAGAATAATAGTTTTTCAACGTAGTCGTCATCCCTAATACTGTATAGGGTTCCAAACCGAGCCAAACCAATATTAAATAATACTAAAGGCACTGGTCGCAAATAAAGGCAAATAATATAGTCTAATAAACAAACAAATAAAAAAATGCTTAGCGGATTTCGCACGTTTAGGTCCACGATGTTTCGAATAAAATTAAAATTAAAAGAGATTTCTAAATTGGCAGTCGTTCCGTGTATAAAGACTTTGGCCTTCAAACACTCAAGTCTAGAACATTTGTTTCCTGTCCGTTGGTTATATTCTTTCTTATCTTTACCCTTGCCTTTACCCCTTTCTTTTCCTTTTCCGTTCCCTTTCAGAAAAGTGACACGGTCCTTTACCACCTTGGTTGTTCCATATTATTGCGGAAGAATTATTTGTAGTGCAGGTCGTAAAGGACGAGAAATTTGTTCTTTACGCCCAACTTGACCATAGTACTATAAAAATTATCGTAATAAAGTAAGGGCTTAAAGGACAACAATGAACGTGAAGGTCACATACGACAATATTTTTATTTATATATTTCCTTTACGATACAGATGATTATTTATAATCCATGACTTGATATTTACACCCCATCAGCTTAGTTATTTTTGCATGTCCATAGTAGAAAATCTAGGTCGTAAAGGCAACTTTTTAAGAGATATCGAAATTTTAACTATACACATCGATAGCGCTTGAGATTCTGAACAAAACTGTGTATATAACTCATTTTGGCCAAAATGTCCTTTACGACAATTGAACCCAAAGGTATCGATATGACATCTCTTTCAATTCATAATAAAAAAGTATATTTAAAATAGAACAGGTTTATTGTTTACGAAAGTTTCCTTATGCCAAAAAATATTATAACTGTGCATTTATGTATCTTTTTTTAGCACGAAACCAAAAAAAAACATTCAAAGTCAATTTTTGCAAGTTTGTCCAAATTTCAAAAGTATTTAATATTTATTTACAACGAGGAAATGCCGCCAGCATCCTAGGTACAATGCCTCAAGGACCTACTTTAGATTTAAGGTAGGTAGAGGTAGGTAGTTAGGTAAGTTACACTTACTGTATATATTTCGAGAATATATATATTTTTTTAATGATATAGGTGGCAAACGAGCAAACGAATCGCCTGATGGTAAGCGATTAATGTTTTTAAGTGCTTTAATATTTATGATTTTGAGACTGTCTCTTTACTTAAAATATGTAATTATTAAAAAGACCAATTCCACCTGGCGCCAAGCTGTGTATGTGCATCCCTTGGTCTTTTTGTTTAGTAGGTATATGACATCTATTTCAGTTTTAATTAAGAACATTTTAATTTTGGCCAAAAATATCATATTATCGGTTTAAAAAGCATCTGTATGATGGTACCTATATTTCTGCTTTTCAGTTAGTAATAATTTTCATAGCTTTTGATTATGAGTTTTGCATAAGTTTAATATTTCTGACATAATCTCTTTCATAAAATCTGCCTTAGGTGTGTGATTTCAGCGTCCCTACATGGCACGTACCATGCAAAGAGAATACTTGCATATGTAAACAGTACTTGAGTCCTCGAAACGTTCTCTACATAAATACACTTATTGCTCTTTTACATCATGATCATATGAATTAGGTTGATTCAAGTAGAGTTATTTTATAACATTATATAACACTGTATACTTGTAATAACTCGTAACTATAGTTGCCGATTTCTAAGTCTGAACTTTTGACACTTGAGTATTGACGTACTTAGTGATGAGGCTAAGACAAATCGTTTGTCAAATTCAGCGATTATTGATTTTAGCGATGAATTGTTTGATTCGATTTTACTACTACGGATTTGTATTTGATAAGACCGAGAAACTTCAACAAACTGCGCATTTGTCATACGATTTTATCCAAAGTCATCTTAGTTTCGTTCAGAAATCAATACTGTTGAATTCTTAAAATGTAAGATAAAAAAATTCATAATTAATTTGTCTCATTTAAAAAAACATTTTTTTCCACATCGTACTTAGTTTTATTTTCGTTTTAATCGTTTAGTTTTGATGTTTTACTGTATATTGCCTATTGATAACAAGATCGATTTTTATCGATTAACAGACAGTTGTATGAATTGGAACAGCAGACATGGTTACAACACTAAATTTAAAAAAAAACGGCGTAGACCGTAACTGTTGGCGTGCTAAATTGTTATCGTAAAATATTCAATAACTAATGTATGAAAAAATTTAACATTCATCACATTATGTTTATGAAAAGTGAAATATTGTGTTTATGTACATGACTAGCTGTAATATCTTTATGGGATTTTGTTTATAATTCCAAAGTGTCTTGCGCGTTTACGTTCTACGGGTATTTCGATGTGTCAAAAGTTCAGACTTAGAAATCGGCAACTATAGGCACCTTTAGGCCGGTGATCCAAATTGTTGTCTATTAAAATAATTAAACTAAGTTACTCGAGGATATCAAGCACCCAAACAGCCGACATTCACTCGTTTAACTCCAATAAAACATTTATAAACAATATAATAATTAAAATAAAATTACTCTAAACCTAAATACAAATTGACAAAACACTTATGCCATCTTATGCCAAAACCAACTCAGCTTTCAGTCTAAAAAGGCCCCCGAGCCATGGTGCCGGGGATGATGGCTGCGTTATCCCGCAGTATTACGAGACTTGAGTCCGACTACGCTGTTTGCATAAATTTTGATAGCACAGATTTTGAAAGTGTTGAGTAAACGTCATAATTTCATAGGAGTTTGTATATAATAACACTAACTGTTTGACAGTTTATTTGCATGGAAGAGATAACGTGGCTTACGTTGAGCGAGGTAATGATGTAATGAAGGAGCGAGGCCCTCGAGCCGCCAGATCTTCGGTTAATTAGCAGTGACGTCCCTAAGTCTTTTCGATGTCTCCGATAAAGCTCAAAGCGGCTGGATCCCACGGACGCAGCGTCTCGATGCCTAAAGACTTTTCTGATTATATGCCATTTACTATACTTACGTAATATGGCAGTTGCCCAGTGAATTTCATAAACACTTTAAATTACACAGTAAATTTTTAGAGCTAGATCGCTAGTAGACACACAGATCAATACAATTTCCCGTTTGTAAAAAAGCTGACACAATGGTGCAAACTTTTCTATGTGCTGACGTTTATCTGATACTACGTAACGTACGAAACTTTTTAAATAGCGATACAGAAGCAAAAAAAAACCGTCAATAACGACAAATCGTCATTATTGTTTAAATTGATATTATATTTTGTATCCAAAATGTCAGACATATTGCTAACAACATGCATAACATTGTAACTGCGTCAGTTATCTAAGTTCCTTTCAGAACACTTATTAACAGTGCCTTATTTTTTACTCTTATAGTCTGAAAACTTCTATTAAACACGTTTTGTAAACTATTTTGTAAACAGTACTTAGGTGTAATGAAGATACTTTTAAATTAAGTGCAAAGTTTAATGCAAGCGTGAACGGCAGATAGTTGGAGTTTGCGAAACATCGTTGTTTTTTTATTGAACGATCAGAAAACAGAAGGTATTTAGGTGGAAAGTAAGTCATTTCAAACTAAGATCATTAAGTATATGTATTTTTTATAAAATATGAGTGAAATAAAATGTTTTAAAAATGTTTAAATGAAACATTATATTGAGTAGGTGCTATTTGTGCCTGAAAAAGTTGGTAATTTTTTTTAATAGCCTATCAGGCCCCTTGCACCACCCTGAGATAACCTGGAATTAAGCTGTCAAAATTAAAAAAAAACGCTTAACTCCGGGTTATGTGGCTGATTCCGGTTCCATTGCTAGACAAAGGCCTCTCTCTGCCTTTTGATCTCCAAGACTCCCGATGTTATGCCTCATTAGTCCACTTGTCGGAGAAAGTATTTAGGTCGTCCCGTCATCTCTGTTTGGGGCTGCCACGTTCTTCTAATAAAGTAACGTTTTTTGAAATAAAAAAACTGAAAGAAAATTTAATTGAATTACAAAAAGAAATTGGTTTTAATGAAGGCATAAAATAATTCCACGAATCTCTGTGACTTGAATGTTCGCTACGACTAACCGAGAATATGTTCAGTATTTTATGAACTCCAGTTTAGTACCCGCGGGGAACTTTCAGCTTGTTAGACATGCGATTCATGTTTTTAGAATATAAGTAGGTAGGAACAGTCGACGTCAAAGATATGTTTACACTTTGACACGTTAACCCATTGTAATAAGGTGCAATAAGGTGCAAATCTTTGACGTCGACTGTACTACAAGTATGTTATTCGTACAAGTTGTGCCTGTTACATGAAATATAATTTAGACCTTAGTACCTAGACTTGGCTTTCTTAATGTTTTTAGAACCTATTTTTATCGTTGAATGAGCGAGTGAAAGGAGCGGTGTTTTCCCAGTTTACTTGGACAATCCGTCGTTTGTATGTATGTATGTTTCATTGTGTGTATGTACATATGTTTGTATATGTATATTAGTTGTCGAAGGAGCGAGTGAAGTGAGTGAGGTATCCCAAACTACTTGTCACTCCGTCGTTTGCATGTATTTTCGTTCGACGATAACTCGAGTATCGTTGATCGAATAGTCGTGAATTTGGTAAGTGGTTAGATGACATAAATAAAAAAAAACTTACTACGAATATGAGTCAAATTGGTCTAGGGTTGCCGAGATAAAGAGGTCGTGAGTTCACGTTTGGGGCGAACTACTACTAGTACTAGAGACGAGACTAGAGAAGAGATGTCATAACCTACAGAAAAGGTGACCATGGCCCCCGGTGAGCAGGGCTGGGATCGAACCAGCGACCTCCTGCTTTAGGGCGTCTGCCGCGAAAGCAGCAGGTGGCTGGTTCGATCCCAACCCTGCTACCGGGGGCCATGGTCACTTTTTCTGTAGTATATGACATCTCTTTCAATTTATTATCGACTATCGTTGATTGGATCGTCGTGAAATTTGGCAGATGGCTAGATGAGATAAATAGATTTTTTAAAACACTTATTTAAACTTTCACGATTTTCACACATTATAAATTTACTAAAACGGGGCTTAATCGTGTACAGATTTTGAAAACAAACCTCCGACGTTTCAAGGGCGACATTGCCCCTGTGGTCCCGGAGAAAGACTGGCTGAGGTTGACATCAACATCTTCTAGCTGCGCGGGTATTACGAACCACCCGCACTTGGTCTTGATTATAAACTTGAACATTTTGCGCACTAGGGATGTGACTCTGTCGACACACTACACTCACGAGGTTTCAAGGTCGAGGTCGAGGGTTCGAGGTCGGAGGTTTGTTTTCAAAATCTGTACACGATTAAGCCCCGTTTTAGTAAATTTATAATGTAGATTTTTTAAAGTTTGAATATGAGGGAAATCGGTCAAAGGGTTCACTTTCAGGGCGAACCACTAATATTGTATCTATTTGGACAAACCGTCGTTTGTATGTTTGTTTTTATTTTGTATGTCCGTTTTTCGAGTATCGTTCGTTAGATTGTCGTGAAAATTGACAGGTTCGAATGTGTACCAATTCGGCCAAAGGGCTGCCGTGATATAGGGGTCGCGAGTTCTCGTTTGGGGCAAACCACTTGTGTCATGATCTCACTTCAACGAGGGTAAGTTTTATATCGTAGCTATGTAAGTCGTAGAATTAGTTGGTTCGTCTTTTATAAATTTAAATTAGCAATTGATTATAATGATCAGGGGAATTCCTTTTTTAATCAAGACATTGTTTTTAGGGTTCTGTACGAAAATGGTAAAAAATAAACCCTGATGCCACCGCTCGGCCTGTTTGTCCGTCTATCTGAGAAAATTACAAAATTTTGATTCATGAAGGAATATGTAAAAAAACACACTGTTCCTCCCCTTCGCCCTTATGTCCGAAGTTTACGAAGTAAACTATATGAACTTTTTACACAATGTTAACCTTAAAAAAATCGGTTAACGTAATACAGAATTATTAACAAACATCAAACTTACATACTAACTCTTTTTCGTGCAAATGAGGGACCTAATCTATTGGCACATGAAGCTGTCGTCCAACTTCAGATGTTCATGTTTGTGGATAAATGCGATAGCTAAAAGTTTGTATTGAAATTAAACACTTTAGAACGGATTAATCGCGTTTATTAACACCATGATCCTACGTTTCGAGCCCTTTACAGCACTCGTTTTCACAGGGTTAAGATGATGATGATGATGATGATGTTGTATGTCATCATCTTAACCCTGTGAAAACGAGTGCTGTAAAGGGCTCGAAACGTAGGATCATGGTGTTAATAAACGCGATTAATCCGTTCTAAAGTGTTTAATTTGAATGAATAACAATCGCGGTAACAGAAGACAATATTAAAAGTTTGTACTTACGGAACTCTCGGTGCACGAATCAGACTCACACTTGAAACCGGTTGTTATATTTTCACTCTACCTTACTTATTCCTCGATCTTAAATAGCGGACCTTTACACACTGCAGCTTTAAAAAAAATGATATCGACTGTACAACCAATATCGCACTTTTCTCTTTCTAGAAATCTAGACACGTTTGATATTGAATTTTCTTTTTCGATGATTAGAAGTGGGTCTCCGGATGTGCAATCATTTGACTCAATAATATTTTTACTAATACTTTGTGATAAGAAGAAATGCTATAAACACGACTTAAACATCGACTGCTCGTGTACAGTCAAATGGAAAAATAAGTATCGACAAAATCGTCTCATAAATATGGCTACCTACGCTTTTATTACACTGGAATAAGAAGCTATGGAACATATTTTACTTTTGCGTAAGATGTGTACTGTACACCCTTATGTTACACTTTATGGTACGAGGAAAGCGGCCTGCAACAACGTGGCAAGTTTGTCAAGAAAATATAAAATTAATGATTGTTACGGCTTTATTCATTTATTTTATTGTGTTTGCAAATTCCTAAGAAATGTTTTTTACAAGAAAGATAATCCGAAAATAATGATTCCTCTCATCGTGTACCGGTCTATTTTAAGGCCCACCACATTTACCCTTAAGCTTAACAGTCTTTGATGAATATCCTTTGAAATCGCTTAAGATTGACTTAAGTTTGACTGAAGGAAATTTTTTTCTTGATCTTTTTATTAAGCAAGTCGAATTTAAATGGCTGAGGGTTGACTATTTGAAGTTTTACTTCACAGCGGTTTTTTGGAACATTTTATTTTCTTGCCTAACTTTGATTTCCACTATTCTCAACCCTTTTAAAATAAATACTTCGTTAAGTAACCGTTACTTCAGATTAGGGTGAATGCTACACAATGGTTTAATAGTTTTTGGTGTTGAAAGAGCGTGCGAAGCGAGTGAGTTCTCCCAAACGAGTTGGACACTCCGTCGTTTGTATGTACCTATGTTTTTAGGGTCCCGTACCTGAAAAGGAAAAAAGGAACCATTATAGGATCACTTTATTGTCCGTTCGTCCGTCCGTCCGTCCGTCTGTTTGTCAAAAACTCTCCGAAACGCGTAGAGGTAGCAAGTTGAAATTAATGCCACATACATATTTAGGTCTGCGATCCTTTTAAGCTGTGAAAAAACCAAAGCTCTACGCAATCGAAAAATACGGCCGTTTATGTTGCATTTCCCATACATTTGTAATGGGAATCATAATCTACCTATGGATACTTTTCGTTGACGAATCACGAAATTTGGCAAAAAGCAAGAGCTTGAACTGGCTTGGCTGAACAAAGTGGAACTAGCGTACAGAGCATAGCTAACTGCGAAGTTGTACAGAGCTATGTATACCTCGGCTCTACTATCTCCAGTACCGGGGGATGTGGCGACGAGATCCGACGACGATGCGCCATCACCAGGTCTGCAGTGGAGCGGCTGGGAAAGATTTGGAGAGACAGAAGGGTTACCAAGAATACGAAGGTCAGGTTGATGAAATGCCTTGTTTTCCCAATCTTTCTTTATGGAGCCGAAACTTGGTCGCTGAGACTACAGGATCGCCGTAAAATCGACGCACTGGAGATGTGGTGCTGGAGACGCCTCCTTAAGATACCGTGGACGGCTTTCCGCACTAATGCTTCCATCCTCAAAGAGCTTCATATCAAAGATCGGCTTTCGTCAACTGTGCAATTACGAATACTGAAGTTTTTTGGTCACATTTCCAGAAATGAGAACTCGATGGAGAGACTTGTGGTTCAGGGCCGGGTAGAAGGCAAAAGATCACGCGGACGGTCACCAACTCGCTGGACTGACCTGGTTAAACAAGCTACCGAGTCCACTGTGACCCAATGCACTCGCAACGCCTCTAACCGGCAAAAATGGAAGCAAATCGCTAGGAGAGCTATCCTCGAGAAAGTTAACGACCCAACGAACATCTCTCCAAGTACCTCGTCTGCGCAACCACGACCACTCTGACAAGAGTGTCCGACTAAGAAGAAGAGAAGAGCTTGAAGCACAAGTACAGGAAAAAATCCGAAAACTGTATAATTGTCGCACACTTATTCAATAAAAGGAAGGAGACAACGGTAGCATTTTTATTACAATATTAAGTAGGTACTTAATCGTTACATGTCGACATATTGATGAACGTAGCTTCCAATAACGATTCATGCATTCTTCTTTCGTTATATGTAGGTACCGAATCACTACCGAAATGTATCGGAATTTGTGAGCTCGTTTTATGTCGAGATTAAATTTATCTCGTCACACAACAATCTGTGATATTCGTATTGTTTCTCGCCTGCTGTTTTTTATCGTGATTTGCTCTTATGCTAAATAACAACAAAAATACAGTAAAATACGGGTCGTACTCTCGCGCGCTGAGGCCTTACCATGACTTCTTAACGCGATTCAGTTGACGACCAAAACTGAGTCGCTGCCATACAACTGAGCCTAAACTGAATCGCGTTTAGACGTCATGGTAAGGCCCCTAATTTTACCAAAGCCGCAGCCTTAAGTTGGTGGTAATACTCATTGACACGTCGATTACTTAGTAAAAAAAACATATTCGAACTAGAGACTGCTGATCCACAGAGTTAACTTATTTTCTGATTTTTGTTGGGTTCTACGTGTTTTAATGTAATTTATATTCTTGTATTTAATAAATGTACCTACGGATTTTTTGTTTTCAATTAAATCACCTACTGGCAGCCCAGCAGAGCATGACCTTGTGGTCATGGCTATTGCTCGTGTATCGGCCTTACGAGTCATCTACGTAAATGCTGCAATTCTTCGGACGCAGTTTAGAGCACCATTTTGTTGATGTAAATACCAATGATGATGATGATGTTACATTAATATATCGTTATCTTTGAACTCCTTAATTGCTAAAAGTGACATTGAATTGGAGCCATTTCATGTGCTCTGCGTACCGTAAAATAGTGCTACTTTGCTCCAAACGGTGCTCTAATTTCGGAAATCAAACCACTTTAAAGTATGATATAAAAGGGCACGTTGATAAGTATATAGGTAGTTAGTAGATCAGCTATTACGTGAATCTGCAACACTTTCACAATAAAATCATTCTGTTCTGAGACAAATATACAAACTTAAACTTAGGTGCAATCTTAACTCAGTCTTTGTCTAACTGCCAATAAATATAATTTGTGAGTTGGAGCAATTTCACCCTTTTGTGTATAATTTTCAATCTTAATTTCCTCTATATAAGCTTTATGTGGGTATGATTATACAATAAACAGACTCCAGGTTGACGGGGCAGAATATGTACCCGTGCAAGTTAATTTTTTTTAAGTTGACTAAATTTATCGACACCGGTAAAAAGTATTTTTTAACCATCATTATCATTACTGATAACATCGCTTGCATTTCGATACATTAGTAACCTAACCAATCGTACGTTTGATCTCAGTGCAAAAAGCGAGGACTACCTGACTACGTGAACATCGGTGGCGCCAGCGGACTGGACCATACCAAGATGGAAATCTATGACAGCGTGTGCGGACTTGATTCTAAAGAAGGTAATATTTTCATTTATTAGTTTATACCTAAAACGCGTCAATTTGATAAATATCTTAGATTTGTATTTCAAAAAGAGAATTTTAATATGACTTACACTAGAATGGGACAGGATGGGGCGATCAGTCAAGTTCTATAGAAAGAATCACGTGATAGCTCGGAGATATCGGAGGTCGCGTGACGTTTTCCGTAGAAACTGAAAGATCGGCCCGGGCCGGTCACGTATCAGCCCGTTCTAGTGTGAGTCATCCTTTAGACGATCGGCGGTGATATGACAAAAACGGAATCCTTATGATTCTGGTCATGTGTGATTGTCTGTCTATTATATTATTATACTCGTACATACTCCGAGTTTTTATCCAAAAAGTAAATTTCAAAAAAAATTAAGAAAAAACACTCAAAACATCCAAGACCTAGGGTGTAAGTTCTATGATTAAATACGCTTTTAAAATTAAGTTGCGTTTTCTACAAAATCTAAAGTTAATATTATTTCTGTATGTACCGAAGTACCTATTACTCCACATTACTTCTTGAATTTTAGTTAAGTTTTATTTTATGGCTTCGGAACTCTGAATGGTTTTATCCGTTATAATTCCATTGTCGACTACAATAATCATGAATATAATACATATTGAAAGTCTAAAACTAATTATTGAATTAATCAACGTTACCTACACGATACCCTTTTAATAACGCCAAAAGCCATACAACACAATGAAGTCGATTGTATTATTATTTATAGCATATCGCCGACTGCGTAGCAACGGGGTACCAAACCGTATGATAATAAAATAATAAATTGAATTGCACGGAAACATACTGATTCTGACAACTTTTACAAAAACGGGAAACCTTGTGTACATTCTTAGGTACCTTTATTTTTGATAATAGGTGAACAATTTTTTTTCGAATCATGAGTAAATAAAGTATCATGATGTTTTTTATACCTCGATCGAATGCCAAATTTAAACGTATCAGTTGCAGATCTACGATACTATGTAGGTATACCGGAAAATCTAAAATTCGCCGTCCGCAATCCGCTGCAAATTCATACAGATGCGCAGATGGCATAACAGAGAGGCATATTAAAAAACGAATGAAATCTTTGTAATTCTAAGTCTAGCAGAAGTAGGTGCCTGCTTTAAAAATATTTTATATAAGGTCAACGTGCCTAATTCCGTCATAGAAACTAATTCCGTCTATTGCTCGCCTGCATTGAATATAAGCATAGCAGCAGTATAAAAGAGTCGGCAGCTGCAAACTGTGCTTATATTTAACGCTGACGGGTATTAGATGGAATAGTTCCGATGACGGAATTAGCAATATTGACCTCGTACACTCGTAGGTATTATGTATCTCGGTGTAATATTTGTCAGTGGGCTTATGAAGGAGGTGGTTATTCACTTGACAGCGCAACACAGCATAATGTCGTTTTAAGTATCCGACCGAAATTTCGGTTAAGGTTTGGGTTTCGGTTTCAGCCGATTTCAGCCTAAAAATAGTGTTTTCGCCAAAGGCTCGGTTTCGGAAAAAAACTAGCCGAACCTTTCAGCCGTGCCGAAACTTACAATATCGTACTTTCGTGTCACGTTCGACTGACGTCAGGTGAGCTCGGCACTGCTGGCAATATAACATCATAGGATAATGCAAAAATTTCGACGACCGGTTGGCGTCGTAGTTGGTAGTGAAGGGCATTTATTTGTGTGATGAACACAGATATTTGTTCCTTAGTCATGGATGTTTTCTATGTATTTATGTATTTGTATATTATATATAAGCCTTATTGAGCTTACTGCGGGACTCAGTCAATTTGTGTGAGAATGTAAAAAAAAACCGAGTAGATTGAAATCGTACGATGGAGATGTTTCATTACTTATTCATTTTATTCAGCGTCTTAAACACATTTATCAAAATTACGTTTTCGGTTTCGTTTTTGGCCGAAACAAGAAACAATACCGAACTTTCGGTTTCGGTTTCAGCAAAAAAAACATTTTGGTCGGACACTACCATTTCTTGTTACTCTACGTTAGTAAGAGTAGGAAATGAGCCCTTCGTTACAGGATAAATGACGCACGACTACGCGACCACAATCTAAAGAAACTGAACCACAGGTAAAATTAATCCTTCTCGTTGCATATTAGGCAGGCTTTTCTCTATCTAAATATTAATAACTCTGACAGTTTTTAAGTTAAACAGCGCCATGGTAGCAGGTTAAGCTTTGATCAGAATAAGCGCCCATCTTTTTTATACGAAAAAGTATCTTGGATAAATTAATACTGTTGCGGCTTTTGGCAACAGGTCGAAGTGGTCGAACAAGAATAATTAAGTACTTCTGTTAACTTTTCCTTTTTTATTGTCATTAGACTTTTATTTCCCATTGCAATTCTAACGTCAGGATATTGTCTTTGTTGGCTATTTTTATTTACGGTTTATTTTTAAATTTATAAATAATGATTAATTATCATACATACATATTAAAAAAGGAAATCACATTAATTCATATTAACGTGGAAAACATAGATAGTCTTTAGAAGCTATTTTGCTGCTAATGTTGACAATCTACCTTGCATCACGATGTGGCTTGATTGTGATCAGATTCTTATAATACTACTTCAAATTAAAACAATATTATTCCTAATTTCCAACTAAATAATATGATTTTTCTGATAAAAATAGCTAAACTACTCACACTACTCACACGTGTCCTAAATAACTGAAAAAATGTTTTTCTACTCGCCGACTTTAATCTGCCAATTACGAGTACATAGACACAACTATAAGCTCATACTTTTCAACAGTCCAACTCAACTATAATATCTCATTTCGATACGCTGTAGGCAACTATAATAGAACTTCATACAAATTCTATACTTATTTGCGATGCCGCCTGGGATTTTGCCGACCGCGCGCCCCACGCCTGCGCCGACCGCGCCGGCCTGCCGGACATCTTTTTGTGTTACATCCTTGTTAAGTCAATGAAATTGGTACTCGACTGAAAAACTCTTCATTATATCACGATTGTATAATAGTACATTACATACCAAGGCCGTTTAAGTGGGAAATGGCTCGGATTTCATGTAATTGACTAACATGTGATCCGAGGCTTTCCCATTTACCGGCCGAGGTTTGTATACTATTTTTCAGCCCGACGGAGCCGGCAGGCGGCAATTTAGTTTTGCGTAAAGTGGCGCTTACCAGCCGGAGGACTGAAAAATACTATTTCCTTCTTTTGCACAATGCGTTAACTACCTAATCTTTCAAAAATCTACGTTTTTCCTAGGCATATATTTTTGCCTAGTTTTTGAGACTAAGTTTACTTGGTTGCCAGTTTTTAAGATTTGTCACGTAATTAGGTAACCTACAGTTGAAGTCCCAAAAATGTGTCATTCTTTTATACGACATTATTTGTTTGGATGGTTAATACAGCGTTTCTGCATCGGACTAACACAACCGTTATACTAAATTAAGGACCCGTATATTCTTAAAAGTTTAAAAGCGTTGGTGGCCCAGCGGTAAGAGCGTTTCAATCCGAATGTTGTGGGTTCAAACCCTGGCACGTACCAATTAATTTTTAGAACTTATGTACGAACTATCATTTGATATCAACAATCGTTGGGAAACCAAACTAATCCCAATAAGGCCTAGTTTACCCTCTGGGTGGAAAGGTCAGATGGAAGTCGCTTTTGTAAAACTAGCGCTTGTGCCGAATCTTGGGATCAGTTGCCAAAGCGGACACCATCAGGCTCCCTGAGACGTGACATAAGCCGGAAAAACGCTAGGAAGAAGAAAAATAATTTCCTTAAAAGTTTGCTTAAAAAAGCTGCAAAATAGGGGTCATTCACTTTTCGGTTTGGTTTAACCTAGACAAAACTTGTACAGGGGGTTTATAATGAGTGTAAACCAGTTACAACAATATTTTATAAAATATTAATATAATAATAAGTTGGTTAATTAGTATGACTACAACGACCTTATGGTGAGAGAAACAGAATGGTTTGTTAGAAAACACAATCTGTCCAATAAGAGCACCACTGGAGGATCGGACCCCTCTTAAGCCCACGGACAGAATAGAAATGTAATATTCACATCGGAGTAATTACTATTCAGTTCAATCAAATTTCTATTACAGACTACTTTGCATGTTTATAATATTGAAGGGATGAAGAGGTTCCCTGAAGGGATAAACTGGCTTAGCTTGAGGCGATAATAATTTAGGGGATTGTTTTCTAATCCGATCCAACTTCTAATAATCGGCCACAAGCATGTCGGGTCAAGCTCGGGGCTCCACCCATCTGGCATAAAAGAAGTATTTTTCGACACTTCCAGCAAATCTCACTGCTTTGTTTAAAGTACTATTATTACTATTAAGGAAATAAATTAAAGCACGACGACGACGACGAGGTGTGTTTGACACGAGTTGCGAATTACCTCTTTGCATGTGTATTGTACGAAGTTGTACAGTACCTACATACGGCCCTTTGAATATTCAACGCAGCAGGTACGTAAACTGCTCATTATCGCACTAGGGCGGTAATGTATTAGGCGAAAAATAGAAAGTCTTGGGTTGTTTTTATTACTTACAAATGACCACCGTTTTTAAGCACTTCAATCAAATGGATTTAAATCTTGTATGTTAACAAAAAACCTTCCTTCTTTGTTGGAAAACTTAATGAGGCCAAGCCTATCTCTGATAATTGGTTCCTTTAGATATCCATAATATCCAGAATATTTCCTGTAGACAGATGATTTCCATTTCGCACGTAGTAGGGCATTTAAAGCGGGCACTAAAACATGCGTTAATGGAACTATTCCGCCCCCGCATGATTATTTTTAATTGATTTCTACTCTGAAAAATGAGCGTTTACGATCCTAATAGGATCAAAAAAATGTCTCGACATTTCCATACAGTTTTTGAACCATTCATTCCATTACCGCCATACAAAGTGTATGAAAAAATGACAACAGAATTAGAAAAAGAACTTGGAACACTTTTTTCTGCTATCAGGATTGGAAAACTCACAATTCTGAATTAAAATTATATAATTTTTATATTTTTTTGGCACAACTTTGAAACAGTTAAGTACCAAAAATTCACCTTAATTTCGTCTAGTCGAACGCCTCTGCATAAAGGATCACTCAAGCTAGAGCTGGTCAGTGACTCCACCGTGAGCTGCCTTAAAATGACATTCGCTAGTGCCAATAAAACGAGCAAGATGCAAATACTTTCGAATCGAATCAAGTCGCCAGCAAATGCCATTCCTTAATCGGTACCCAGGATGATGCATCGAGTTCTGTAGAAAACGTCACGTCATCTCTGAGCTGTCACGCGACGGTTTATCCCCAAACTGAGCTAGCCTGAGTCATATTTAATACAACTTTTATTTAAAAAATACATTTCCAGCGCGCCGACCCCTGTTCATCGCCTGCGAAGACACCGTCGTGCGACTGGTATCCAGCGGTCGGTTCCACAACTCGGTGACCTTGGCCTTCAACCCACTAGCTGCTGAGGACATCGAGCGCGCTGACCTGATCTGTGGCATGGATGGCATGGATGCGTTAAACGAGTTGCCCGATGTGTAAACCGACCGATATAAGCTTTAGCCGTGGCACTTTACTTAATCACAGTCTTCAATATCTTTTAGTCGAAGATGTACTTCATAGAGCCGATATGTATTAATGTATAAAGGTTCTTATAACAATAAATAAAATAAACCGACGAAGTGCGAGAGGGACTCGCGCCATGAAAAAAAACGGCAAAAAAACACGTTTGTTGAAATGGCCCCTTAAATATAATTTTATTCTGTTTTTTAGTATTTGTTGTTATAGTGGCAACAGAAATACAATCTGTTAAAAGTTTAACCGTCTGAGTCTGACTATCACGGTTCATGAGATACTGTCTGGTGACAGATGGCTAGACAGACAAACAGACAGAATGGAGTCTTAGTAATAGGGTCCCGTTTTACCATTTGGGTACGAAACCCTAAAAATGAATTTAATAATTTTATGTACATTTTTAAAACCAATATTAAATTATAAGTATAAGATAGGTCGCGCAACGAGTCATGAGCGCTCGGCGAAAATGGTGAGGCGGTCGGTTATTTCGCTCCCACAACTCCAAAGAGACTACACTGCACTGCTCTACACCTTCAAGGTCAGCGCTCATAACAAATTGCGCGACCTGTATTTTATTAATTGTTTGTCAAGTTTTTCGACTTAATTCCTCACTTTAATAAAATTATAATTAATTATTAAAATTCGGTCTACGAGTCACTTTTTTTTCACTCGTTCTAACATAAAGTGTAAGAATAATTTACCTTCAGTCCTATCGTTCAATTTGATCTACCTTGAAACTCTGGAACAAAACAGTCATGTCATTATTAAATATTTCCATGAAGATATCTTGTGGAAAATATCCCACAAAATCTGTCACTCGAAAAACTAGTGTCCAAAAAGTAGTGCCACGGCTCTCAGACTACGCGATCGAAACAATTATTCCGATAATAAGATATCAAAATGTCATTATTTGTTTCTAAAAATGTTCTAAGTGGAATAAAAATACACGTAGAAGAGAAAGAAATTGCTACTTTCAATGATGTTTGGTCACTAGCCATTAGCACATTCTAAGTTGTGTTTAGGTAGTTATATTGTAATCTATACATAGTTTAGTGCCAATTATATACGGGTTTTATTTAGTAGGTATACTGTATAAAATACAACGGTATTTTTCTTAATTAGCGATATACTTTTAGGATGTATTTAAGTAAATAAGAACTAATTTCGTGTATCTACTTTATTCATATTTATATCGGAGCTGTAATAGAGTTGATAGTTTACTGTGTCAGTATCTCAATCTAGTCATGTAAGAGCTAGAAGATTATAATAAAGTACCTACTAAAATGTGTCCTAGCCAAAATGTCCATAAATAAAACGAACTTCCTACAGAACTTTTTTTTATTTCTAACTTACAGTCGACCTATTTACAACCAAGTTTTTGAGGTTATGGTGTGCTTAAGTAGGCACTGTGTATATTGTATGAGTAACATTAATATTTAACAAAATAAAGAAAAAGTTAAATAAAGTTATTGGCAAAATAATTTTTGCGTTTTGTTGTAAAGCTAGCTTGTAAAAAACCCAGTCTGAAAAATTCAACTAAGCCCATTTTTTCTTGTATAAAATCTTCTAAAACTCGACTTTGAAACGGAATAGAGTAATAGCCCTGAGGCTCTGAGACACAGGCTAACAAAACAAACTAAATAATAAATAAGATTTGTTTATACGCATACGCAGACCTTATACTGTCGATGGCATAAATATAATGTAATCACTTTTCACATTTATGTCATTGATATAAGGTTAAAACGTGTCTAAATATGTATGCACTTGACAGTGCCTTTATAAAGATTTAAATCCACATTTTCCTCCTTAAATTATCTAGGTCAGACAAATCGTCGAGAATGCCATCTTTATATCGGGTTACTCGTAAATGTAAATTTGATCTTATGCGCCTATTAGGCTCCTCAAGAAACGACGAGCAAGAAAAGGAATTCGTAACCAGTAAGGGCTGTAAGCAGCGTTGAACTTTGAGGTCAATAATTTGCGACCCAGTAGTCAGAAAAAGGATTAGAATTTTGTCTCGACTAATTGGTCTCGCAATAGTGATTGTTTTTGTGCGCATGTGTGTGCGTTTTTGGGGATAAAAGCGAAAATAGGTTTGACCTATTTATTGTTACTCGTCAGCGACTGACAGAAAAACGAAAAACTACATTTTTATGATTCCTCTGAAAACATTAACGATCCACAAGCTACTCGTATTTAGTCCAAACGCATGTACAGCACTCGTTTTCACAGGGTTATTAGAGTCATCATCTTAACCCTGTGAAAACGAGTGCTGTATGCAAGAGTGCTGGAGGGGTGTTAATAAACGCGATTAATCCGTTCTAAAGTGTTAAATTTCAATCCATCACTAACGATCTAATAGTTCAACAACGAAACGGTACCTCAAACGGTACACAATTTATACATAAATTTATTCATGAACTGTCCATGCAATTTTGAACACGATAGTACCTAAAATTTACCTATTGAAGTATATTGACTAACTTGACTATGAATTTGTCTCTGTTGAATTTTAATTGCCGGCTAACTCTATTAAACTGGCTCTTAACCGCCAGTAGAGTTTCCATTAACATCACAGGGACCAAAATAACAAAAATCAAAGACACTTATTGCATTTAACCAAAATTGACTTGTAATGAAATTATTTCCAAAGAAAGTTATTACACGAAACCCTGACGAAGTAGATAAGTTTTGTTGAAAGGCAAATTTTGGAATATGACTTAAGAAACTGTTAAAATTTGATTGACCTAGGCTAAAATTAAGGAACTAATCTAGTTCGGAAGTATTTTCCGAATGTATTATTTAAATGCCAACCTATTTATTTTATTATTTGCAGTGGCCTTCACATAATAATCATCGGTAATGCCCAACACGACTCTGTCTGTCCGACGATGACTGCCCGATGCAGTCGAAAAATGTCACGCCTATTGTGATAAAATCGAGGGGTAAGCGGTCAAACCCGATAAGTCGAGATGATTTTTCATTGAAACAACGTTGCGTAAATTTCACATAGTTCGAATTTCAAAAATCGGTTTGCTCGACTTAACGGATTTGACCGCTTACCCTTTGAAATACGCAAGTTTTAACCGTTTAATTTTAACCCATGAAAGTTTAAATATAATAATGAATCTTTTTATTTATTATAATAATTATTATTATTCATTATTCCTGAATAATGCCATTTACAGCAAAAATGCACATCTGAAACTTTAAAATTGATTAATCATACGCCGGCCATATAATAATATGTACGTTCGGGCATATACGCTGGATCTGCCAATAAATCTATGGGAAATTTGTCTGGCGGATGTCCGGCGGACTTACCCACTATCGAGATCCGACAGATTGCCTGGACGTATATGGCCAGCTATAGCTAGTTGTACTCAATGATGAAATTACTTCTTGAAGATAGTTTAATCGAAACAAAAACATATAAAGGAACGCAAATCTACTCTTGAAATAACAGCTCGTGACATTATAAACCTTGTCATAAGACCTTTTTTCTCGCACCAAGTGCTTGCAACCTTGTGTGGAGATGGCAACCGGAGCAACATAAATACCAACAGAAGTAGCAGGCAAAGTCATCAAAATGACCGCCACATGCTCTTTATGCACTTAAAACCTATGTTATGTTCGGTAACTATCAATACCTGACCCCAATTTTACCACAGTGACAGTTGTGACAATTGTCAGCATCATTATTACTGGTATTACGGGCACTTATGAGCTACGGGTGCCGCGTACTATTGTGCGGGATGCATGCTTGTTTGCCGCCACCGCGTCATTTATAAATAAAAACATCATTATTGCCATTAAAAACGAATAATATTGTGAAGAGCTATTGACATCTGTCACAAGAAACAGGACATATTTCCTGACATTCCGACACAAAATCATTTTTATGTCAAAAACTAACGAAAATGTATTTATTTATTTATTTTAAACTTTATTGCACATTAAAATAAGTACAAAAGGCGGAATTAATGCCTTAAGGCAAAATTATTTAAAACACTATTAGATCTCGTGACAATTGACAAAAAGTCTTCACCAAGAAGTTATTATATTTATATTAAATTTATTGACGATACATTAGAATTTTATTTAAATTATCTAAATGGTGGCAAACAAGCACACATCCCGCGTGATGGTGAGGGTTTCCGTAGCCTATGAATGCCTGAAACGCCAGTAATCCAGTCATTTTAGTCAGCGTGGTGAAATCTGGACCTAACCTACTTTTGCTGCTAACTGTGCAAGTGTAGCTCCTATATTGTTGTCAACGGATAAGATAGGTTCACATACCGGCGCCATCTATTTTAATCTTCTTGAACTACGTTGCAGTAACTCAAACTGGATTGCAGGTTGGTTAGGAAAAGTTTAGCCAGAGGGCGGCGATAGTACGAGTACAAACAAATGTATGAGTGAATGAATGTTTTTTTTTTCATTAAAGTCTGTCTACTAATACTTAATCCAATTTGGTTGGTTAAATAGTCTAAGTATTATCAGTAGACTGGATATGTCCGTCATTTTCAATACAAAAAAGGCCTTAAAGTTTTCCGGGGGACGGGCACCTCAAATGTATGGCTATTCGTACATAACGTATAAATAGCTACGTCAATTAACGTCAGTGCATACAATGAACAACATGATCCGGGTGGTCAAATGGTCTAAGACTCAATATGTATAAACACTCTTGAAATAATGATTCGGAATAATAGTACATTACTGCAAAGGCCGTGAAGTAAGAGATTGCAGGACGAGTTTGTGATAGACGGCCGAGGCGTAGACGAGGCCGGATTAAACAAGTCCTGCAATCTCTCTTCCGGCCGAGGCTTGTATAGTGCTTTTCTCAAACATTGTGAGGAAACATTAAAATTAAAATAACTACTAGGTATATTTACCTAGAAGTTATTTTAATTTTAATATTTCCTATACCTTCCTTTATTTTCCTATTAACTATTGTTAATAAGGAAAAAAAAAAGCCACCTTTTTATTTTTTAAAGATGCCATTTGAATGAGCTATTCGAGCACCATATTTAACCGCAAATAAATTTTTCCTTTGTCAGTTTAGTGTTAGTACGCAAATTAAAAAAGTTAGAGCAGCGGACAATAATCTTTCGTTCATACTTACGCCATACATTACTTCACGGCCGCCGGCCAAGAAGTAAATGGGGGGAGCCGTAATCAAGGAACTTCATGTCTTCATTTCGTGACATAAAGCCTACATTTACGATCATGTTTGAGAAAAAATACATAAATCCTTGCAGTATCGAAGATATTCTTTAGCGATTGTTTCTGCTAAGTTATATTAGCTACGTACCTACTCAATAAATTTGATACCATTTTTCGAAACAAGGAGGGACGTAGAAAGTGAAACAAAAAATAACACATTTTAATTCAATTTATTGATTATTTTTCAGGTAAGAGATATTAATTGGATACCTATTTAAAGCAAAATATTATAACTATTGTCTTACAGTATTCAGATAAAATATTTATTCTCACTACAGTGACTGCACTTTAGGAAGAACAATTAATTTATTAAAATTCAGTACAACTGTACAAACAAATTTACATAATGCAAATAGTTAGCAAATTCTTAAGAAATATGACATTCAGACCAAACTAAGTGAAACTAATAGGTTCAAGTTAATTATATTTAATTTAAATTCAAATGTCAACCAACATGTGCCGTTTTATTTAATGATTTACAAATATAGTGAAATATAAGATCATGTTTTATTCTTATTTATAGGTATGCAAGTGAAACCGAAACCTCTTAATTATTTATTATTTATTATGCGATAAAACACACTATTATTACGTCCATCTAAGCTAAAACTGTATTGGCTTGACAGCGCTGCGACAAAAAGTTGCAACGCTATTTTAAAATCAGAGTTTCATACGGATTTCTAGTCAACAGTGGTTCGTTCACACTCCGTCGTTTTCCCAATCAGTTGTCTCTAGTAAAAGGTACCACTTTGCCGGTTATCAACGGGTGGATTTTTATTTTGTAGTCGTTTTTTTTTTCGCGTCAGATTTGAATAAAATTTTGTGGGTATGTCCCACAATGTTTTCTAAATTTCCCACTGAGTTACGAAAATCGCATACGATTTCGTAATTCAGTGGGAAATTTAGTACAATTTTTGTGTCGCTCATTGAGATTTTGTATCTATCTAGCGTAGAATAAGGAACTCTACCTACCCACCAAATTTCATACAAATCTGACGCAAAAAAAAGACAGCAAAATAAATATATGCCCTAATAAGCATTATTCATTTCTAAGTGAATAATAATGATATTAGCACTTTATCGGCAAGCGACAATGTGGTACTTTTTACTTACAACAATCATAATTCAATTTAATGTTGATATAAACGGGCTATACTAAATTGACTGATACGGAAAGTCTACTGTTTCAATTTATCTCTGTGACATTTATGACTTTCTACGGTAACTTTCAACGCCTTACTTTGAAATATCTAAGACCCTTGTACAATCAACACACGAAACTACCTTTGGTTTTTGTAGTATAAAATATGTAATAGGATTTCTAAAAGAATCACACTCAACTAACACATGAAAAGCCTACACAAAAGCACGCCATTCCTGGACACAAACAGAACAGATATTGTCAACGTCATTCGCATTAGTTGTCAAGAGTACAAAAAAATAGTGCACATACCCACATGTATACATTTATTAGCACCTAATGTAAAGCAGTGTCTAGTTTTAGTAAAGACTCGAGGAGTTGCAGCTGTAAGACCGGAGTCAATTTTATACGTTAGACAATTTGTTAAATTTGAGGGTTATTTTATATTTGGTTACACCACTCCTCTCTAAGATTAGTCTTTAAAATTTTGATGAGTGCTTATTTTAATCTCAGTTTTTGATTAATAGACTTGGAAGGATCGAACAAAACAATGTTACACGCATTTCCCTGGCACTATTTAAAAGATAAGGGCTATAAATGCTGATTTTCTTTTTCAACCCTTATCTATTTTAAAGGACATTCCGTTCCAAAGAATTGTCCTTTTTATTTAGCTGTATGATAAAAATCATTACTGCATGCCTACAAACTGTTAAATATTGGTCACAAGAAAGGTTATCTCTACAGTTGAAGTGAACACACAAGTTGTCTTCCCTGTGACCAATAATTACCAGGTTTTGGGCATGTAGTAATGATTTTTATCATACAGCTCAATTGAAAGCAAGTACCCTTTAATGTTGATAAGGGTTAAATAAGAATATCAACCTTTATAGCCGTAAACTTTTGAGTAGTCCACCGGAAAAACGTGTACCTACTTAGCATCATTTTGTCTATGACCCAGAAACCATTTATTGGTCGTTAAAGATTAATCGCTGATTCTCGCTAAAGATTCATGTAGGTATCGTAAAATTGAATCAAGTACTACAAACTCAGACTCAACACCCGGGACACGAAAAAAACACTCCTTAATAATTCACTTGACTCTGACACTAATATTTTTTACGCTTAACGCTGAAAGTGTCACCGTCAAGCGAATACGCTCGACGCGTTCTGTCGTCACTCGGGTAACCGAGTCTTTAACAACTCCAGCGGTATCTAATGCACACAGCGGCTCGTATATCGGGTAGAAGCTTTACCAATAACATTGAACATTTACCTTCCCTAATAAACATACATCGTTATAGATTTCCTATTAATCTCTAGACATTTAATAAATGTATGGCACGAAGTTTGTCTATGCTATCTGAAATATTTACCAAAGACTTTATAGTTATTTATTATGCAGAAAAATAATAATGTTTTCGTACTTACTGACACGTGTAACATGTGCTTCATGAACTCAAAAATAGTACTTTCAGATTACCACTCTCCGTTATTTACTCGCCTCCGATGAAAAAAATGTTTGCCAAGTTGTCTACTGAATTATGTTACCTATCTGGAATTGTCTATACTTCATACACAAGAGGAGTTTTTGCATTAATTATTTATCTATCAAAAACCACTAACGGCATCACATTCAATCTAAACTTAAGTTATCAATACTACGATCTACAATCTAATGAATAGATTACAATAGACTATTATAATAATAAACAGTACGTATGCAACAACCATACTGGATACACTACATTAATGTAAAACTTATTGTTTTCAAAGTCAAGATGAAGATTATTAGGCCCCAGAAAAATAAAAAATATAGGTACCTAAGAATAAGTAGAAATGAACGATCAAAAGTTATACATAATTACATAATATAATTCTATGTTTGAACAGTACATATATTATTATTTTAGGTATAAATTCTGGTTATGTTTTAATTAGGTATCTACTAGTGCATAAATAAGGCTTTTTAATTGTATATTTTAATTGCTTAGTATATTTATAATGAAAAAAAAGTAAACCGTATATTTTTAAACTAATAACTTGCTTTTCAATATAGGTGTTATGTTTTAATACTTGAATGTGTTTAAATTTACAGTTATAGAATATTTTCAACATACATTTTGTTAGTAACATAACACGAAATTCATTATAATAATCTTACTTTATTATACATCACTACGTTAGCTTACCCTTTAGATCACTTTACATCTTAATATTAACTAATTAAAGCTATCCCATACAACTTGTCAAATCGTGCTGAATTCAACTTAAAAGATGTTTCGCATTTTCCGGGAGCCTTGGATATCTCAAGGGTACGGCTTCGGCACGTGGCGAGCGTGTAACGGAGCGTTTGGTGAGAAGAGCAGCGTTTTGCGTATTAATCCTGCCCAAGTAGCAATTGATAGGCCTACCCTTCTGCCGAAAGCATATGATCAACGATCATGTTCATTGTATGAACGGTTGTTTAGCTATTTGTACAGTAGCGTTCAAAACTGTATAAAAATTTGCGAATACCTACGTTCGTAAATTGCCCATGCACTTTTGAACGCGATCGTTACGTACGAATAGCCATACCATACCAGGTGCACGTGCACCACTCTTTTGTATAGAAAATGACATAACGCCAGCCCAGCTGATTAAATTTTGAAAGGCGCAACGTAGCATCAAGATTTTAATAGAGTCTGACTACGCTAAGTTTACATCGATGTTGTTACATAGATTGTGAAACTATTAAGTACCTAAACGTCATAAATTCATAGAAGTTTGAAGTTTAAAATAATACTTGCACAGTCTTTAATATCAAAATTGATTCAAGTTTAGCTTGGTCTGACTCTATAATTCATTCGCTTATCATGAACGTGGCGACGCGCGCGCCATATCACTGAATTCCCCGTTCGAGTTTTTTTATGAAAAAGGTGGCAAACAAGCAGACGAATCGCCTGATGGTAGGAGATTAACGCCATTCACAACACCAGGGGCAAGTGGCAAGCCGGCAAGTGTGTTGCCGGCCTTTAAGGTGGGAGTACGCAAATTCTTAAGTCCCAAGACTCTCGGATTATGGAATTTGCTATATATAAAAAAGCGATCGGTGTGCATTTTACTCTCGTGTCTACGTTTTTATTATCTATGAGAGGACAAATCTACATAGCTAATTTAAGTAAACGCAGTGACATAATGAAAAAAAATGCCTTACTAGGCAAAAGTCAGGGCCAGATGCACCAAACCATCTGTCAACGTTAAAAATTACTTGTATGAAAAGTTTGACAGTTCTCTATAGTACAGATGTAGTACGTACAAACGTTTTTAGTCAGTATCAGTACTAAAAGTACCGAGGTCGATTGAAGTAGCATGACAAATAAGAGCATTTTGACACTTCAACTGTATATCTTATAGATTTTTATAGCACAGACTGTGAAAGTGTCAAGTAAATTTCATAGTTTCATAGAGGTTTGACGTTTAACATTTTAAAGTTTGACAGTTAATTTGCTTGGAAGTGGAACAGATAACGTGGTTTGACTCTAACTACGCCGCCATATTTGACGTTGATCATTTCGATAATTTTGCGAGTTGCAACACTTGCAACCCGCCCTTTGTATTTGCAAACTATGAGGTAAGCGGGTTTGTTGTTGAAAATGTAGCAGCTCGTCAACCGTTTAGTCTATGTATCGCCCTATATACTGTGTGCAAATGCGTAAAATATACAGGTTTATAGTGGGATATAGGTACAGGTTTGTCAAAAAAATGGTGACAATGGGCAGACATTAAACTTTTCTGATATTGAAACCAAAAACCCAAAACCGGTCGGCTTGGAGAGCGTTGGTGAAAAGTGTTCCAGCTCATCACGTTCCTCAGAAATGAGGATACGACAAAGAAGAAGAATATATTAAAACTAATTGTCTGTTAGCGCAAAAATATTGTAAAACTATATTAATATAGTTAATATTCGCGGTTTTTATTGCTTGGCAGTTACATCTTCTCAAAAGCTCTTGAGACTTTTAGTAGAGAGACGTGCATTTATTTAAATTTAGTATACTACAGTTAAAACGAGAATAGCGATGGTTACGGGATTTTTATTCAAAAAAAGAATTTACCGACATAAAACTTAATAACAAAAAAATAAATTAAACTAAATAAACTTAAACTACATAAATCAAAACGGTTGAAGGGCTATTACAATTTTCTAAATAATTACACACACAGAGATTGCAACAACTCTAGTTCTATATTTTTATCTAAGCTACGATAAAATACGCAATCGAAGAGTGGACGTGTGTCTATTGGAATTGCTTACATAAATGTGACTAATTTAATTATAAATATTAGAAAAGTGTGAGGACGATGAAGGACATCTAAGGTATAAAAGCTCCTGCGTTTTGTTAAATATTTGTATCATTGAAAGCCAAAATATGTTTGGCTAATATGTTTATTAAACATATTACGTTAAAATTGCAGCAGTTTATTGGTAAATAGTATTTTATGTATGTGTAAGTTTACCATAGCTCAATGTAATTTTGTGTTAAGATCTGAGTATAAATATCTGGTTATGTATGATTTTATGATCTTTTTGCTATAACACTGTGTCTATAAATGTAACTGTTTTTTTAATATGTGACTGTCTGCAGAGAATAGTGCTACATTATTGTTTCCCGAAATTTTGTACACATATATAGCATTCCTTCTCAATGTTCCCAAGACGTTCCTTGCTCATATCAGTAATTGACAATCACTTTAATACCTTACATTCTTATTATTCGACTCCTTAATAGGTACAAATTTCATGTTATAAAATATATAAATCGTAATATTAAATTCATAAGACGATTTTCACTTAAAGCATTTATAAGCTACGGATTATATATATTTTGCAGTGTTTGATAGGGCATGGAGCAAGATTTCACAGAACTTTATTATTATAAGTGTACGCAAGAGGGTAGACTGACATATTTGGTTATGTTCTATCAAATAGTATAGATAACGTGAGTTTTATATGCAAATTTATTGAATTGTTATTGTATATTTTAAATAAGTATAGAATTGGTAAAGATTCTAAAGAAAATAGATGTTTACCTATAAAACGAAGGTAATTTATGTGTGTTTTTTATTAACAATTAAAACATAGGTCTACGTATTTTATATATAGTTAGGAAGTATAAGTAACAATAACTTTGCATTTTATTCATAAAAAGGTATTATTTACAAAATATTCTATCATCTGTTTGAAGTCATAAGAATTTGAAGTTCATAAGATCCTCGAGTGGTACGCATTTAGTAGCATCCTAGTTATAATATAATAAATACGTCAACAAAAATTCGTCGCATAGTATACGCTCTACTTTACAATACGATCATATATTTATATCAAATTCTAAATTTCACTAGAGTAAAGATATGTTTTATTTTGCTATTCAAGCAGAGGCACACTTGATATGTATTGTGATTATCCAATTTTCAGTGAAAGCATTGCTTTTTACAATCAAAGCATTAAAACTTATTACAACAGATTTTCTAATTAATTGTACTTATTTTAACATATACAAGCCTAAAGACTTAATATTCCACATTAAAAAAAACTGAGCCCATGTTTAATATCACTCATAATTTTAATAGTGTCTAAGTTTCATATCGATTTATCTTGAATGGTTGATGGATTGCACTGTTATTTATACTGTTTTTGAAATAAATAAATAAATAATTGAATAAGTGCATGTTTTTGCACTATTTTTACTATTTTATTTTCACTTAAAATGTAAATCTTTATAGAACAAGTTTATAGTATAAGTGTGTACTTTATGGAACATTTCTCACACACTAGTTTTTTTTTTATATTTAAATTATGAGTGACATATTTTTACATAATTGCCCTAACATCGAACATCAAAAATTTTAATAGTTTAACATTATTAATAATTACGATTAAAATAAATTTTTGCAACATCAAACAGACGAAACAACTAGACAAGGAACATCGTGTGCCTACCTAAATTAAAACGTTACAATTCATGGAAATTATACTACCTACAAAAGTTTACAGAAATTAACTGGATTTTAAACTAGTGCGTACATTTGCTACCTTAACCTACAATAATCAGTTCCATTTGCCAGTCATTCCAAATATCATCCAAAATGCTTTTCAGCTATAAAATATCCAATTATTCAACCTCCATAAGAAATATTTTGAATTATTTGAAATGTCTCATCTCTTACCCACTTTTGTTCAACACATCGTTTTTAATCACTCATGTTCGTAACACATTTTTCTTTTTTAGCCACTTTTTGGCGTTATACTTTTCTTATTTAAAGGGCGGCTGTAGTGGCGAGGGCAGTGAGTAGGACCACTGGCAGAGTAGTCCCAGCCACACTGCTGTAAGGCCCAGTTACTGCCCCATCGCAGGGTACACGTTCCAATGCTGAAATGATAATTATCAACAATTAGTATGATTAAACTTCAAGCACTGATTAAAAGCGAATAGTTTAGAGCACACCAGCTTAATTCAAAAAGTAGTTGTCATGTGAAATAGAAAACATAAATACGGTGTGTGTGCTGTGTATTTTTTATAGTTATGTGCCGTACTCCCTGCCAAGGTTTTCCCAAAAGACTACAGTATGGAGTTCTTCAAAAAGGAGTGTAAAAGTTTTTAATGCATGTGAGTTGCAGGCGTTCATAGGCTAGGGTAACCGCTTTCCACCAGGCAGGTCGTATACTTGTTTGCCACCAAGGTGGTAAAAAAAGAATTAAGTATGACGATGCACTACATCTGTACCTACTTACGTTTTCTTTTTATACCACGTTGGTGGCAAACAAGTATACGACCCCGCCTGGTTGAAAGCGGTTACTAGCCTTGACAAATGAAACATGATCCCGAGTTTGACAGTTGTCACCAAACTGACCTGAATATAATTCCTTATTGAGAGGGCTCGAACAAATCATGCGGATGACGTCAAACCACTCATAGGATGATTTCTAATGTTATTATTTTTCGTAAACAATTACCACTTATCATTTATCAACCTCTTTATTAAACGATATCGTTACTTTAAACAATTTATTTAATTCACGACATCAACCTCTCATTTGTATTACTAATTTCATGAATTTATTTATGATTATTTTGTTACTTCGTGCGACATGTCACACTTAAGTTTAAATTTAAATACAAAAATCATCATGTGTGTAAAATTTCGTCACTTTTACGCCATCCGCGTGATTTTTTCGTGCCCTGCTTATTGGATAACATGTTTTATTCCACACTAGCGACCCGCCCTGGCTTCGTATGGGTTATTATTATACATACGAGTATAAAACTTCCTCTTGAATCACAATCCGTTGCGTAGTTTGAAAGATTTAAGCATACATTACACACAAACAGCGGGAAGCGACTTTGTATTATACTATGTAGTGATAACACATTATTGTATCCAGAAAATGCATATGAAGTGATATAGAACTCTAGGGTCGAGAAACAAGTTGATTGATTCTCGTGACAATACACAATTAGAGATGACTCATGCTAGGACGAGCCGAAGCCGGCCCTGTCCGGGACGACATGCCAACTTCTATAGAAAGTTACGTGACGAGATAGTTTGAGGATCACGACACGTGACGCTTTCTATAGAAATTGGCACATTGTCCCTGGCCAGGCAGCGGCCCGGCATAACGTGAAACATCAGTTATGCAACCCACTTCTGTTGCAAGTTTCAGTGGTAAGATGGAAGACATAATATGGTGCAAGTCACACAAACTGTTGTCTGAATTGAGAAGTAAGATGAAAGTAGAAAAGTGTAACAAAGTATACGTGCCTTATAGTCCTAGCCACAGTATATTGCGCTCGAGATAGACACCTGTCTTTGTCTAATCCAAACAGTTAAAAGGTGTCCATCTCCAGCGCAATCGTGACAATCTTATGTAATGATGTACTGGGAGTGTTTGCAATGTCTAGGATTAAATGAAGCAAATAAACAGGGAGTAAGAGCTTAAGCGAAGCGGGACGACATGAAGGAAAAAAACCAGTGATGCCTTTCAGACCGTTGAGCTTGTTAAGGAAGTCGTTCCAAAATGCGCACGCGCTAGCGCGCGGGCCGCGTGGCCCTGCAGTCCCACTGGGTCCGTCCGCCGTGTACGTGTAGTAGTGGGGCGATGCGCGGGAGTAAAGCGGCCATTTTTCCTCGGGCTTGTTTGGTTTGCTGGAATCAGATGGAGATATATAAGTAGTTATCATAAAAAAGTTTTTTTCACGGTTTAATGGTCCTTCCAAGCTTAGTCTGTAGTGGCCTTGCCTTCGATGCTCGAGGACCCGAGATCGAATCCTGGTAAGGGAATATGCAGTCTGATAACCAGTCTGACAGGTGGTTTTTTAAATTAGAATGCGTTCGATTTCTACTCCGAAAAAAGGGAGGCATATCAATTTTATAAAATCCACTGTAGACCATATCAATTCATATGTGTCTATATCACAAATATTTTCTCCTGGCTTACAGGCATAGATATAGAATAAAAGAACTGGATACCAAATCAGCAGAAAAATAAAGACGCCATAAGCGTACCGCAATTTCGGTACTTTTTCATGTAGTTTTGTTTGGAACTAGACGTTTCGTTAAGTGCCAACAGCCTAAAAAGTTTTAACAGTGTTGGTGGTTCTCTGTCTGAATTTGACACTTTATGTTTGCGTCAGTAAACTCTTTTTCGTACAAAACATTTAACGTTTGTATCATTATCAAAGCAAATTTGTTTGCTAATGTCACATTGTTTGACGTTTTTGTTCTGCTTTGTGTGTATATTAATTTTAATAACTCAATGCTTACACGTGTTTTTTATGTATAGATTTATTAAAATATGTATATCGTCAGCTATGTTTAGTATTGTTCTAAGTCAATGTGTGAAATATTGTCCCCAATATTTATATTTATTTATTATTTATTTCTATTAAAAAAATACTCTGTACATTTTCATGCGACGTTTGTTTATGTCACAGTTATATAAACGTTATATAAATTAATGTTTTATGAAGTAATATGAATGTTAGAACAGTAATATGAACCTTCATTAATCATCTCCATTTAAAATGTATTTAGGAATGACAAAAAAAAAACTTGAAAAGTTTACTAAAGAATTCAATTGCTGAATTTAAGATCAGAAATTAATAACTGGCAACATCGCAGTGTCGTCTATTTCAAATCATTAAATAGGTATAAGAAAACAGCAGGACACTACAATGTTGCCACTTTTTTTATTTCTACCATTTTTCTGTCTCACTGTACAAAAAGCCCATTTTTCAAGTAAGTAGGTACCTACACGTAATCTCAAAAGCTAAGCCGATTTTTCACGAAAGTCAGACGTAAGTTAAACGAGTTTTCTTTTTACAATCAAGATTCAACTTCCAAGCAAGTAAAATAAACTCCTTAGACAAAGACCGAGTCGTTTGAACCACATTTAATAAAAATAAATTTTACTTTAATTTTACATCAAAAAAGGAAATATTATAGGTAGGAAATTTGATGGCTTCGATGTTTACAAATATATTAATGAGTAGAAAATTAGTTAAGTATTTAATTAAACTAATTTTCAGTATTGCAACAGATGACAATATATTGTATGTTTGGAAGGTTACAGGTTTTTACAATAATATATTATGTTTTTATTATCTCGTAAAACGATATTTTCACGCACTTATAAAAACACATCAAGGCGCGTACCTTGTTATTTGATGTGATGGTTGATGGATTGGTGGAGGGTGTGATGTGATGGTTGTTTTTATTTTTACATACAAGATATTATACTACAAGATAGTGTACTAGAAAAAATACAAATTGACCGATTTCACTTTTGTATGCATTATTGTAAATTACTTGTATGTTAATTATTATATATTAATTATCATGAAAATCCTATATTTTTTGAATGAACATTCTTTTTCCAAAATCAAAAAAGCCAGCCGAGTGCGAGTCGGACTCGCGCACCGAGGGTTCCGTACACACATCATGTTGCAACTACACCTAGAAGTGCTTGTGTCAGTCGTTTGTACGGCATGGAGTTGTGCGATATGTTGTGCATAAATTTAAAGAAAAAAAAAACAATCTAAGTTGGTTAAATTTCAACTTTTGTTCCGAATAGTTTTTTATTAAAAAAAAATTAATGAAGTTAGGGTCAATGTTATATTTTTCCTGTAGTGTTTATAATAATATTAAAATTATATATATGTCTTTATTCCTTCATAAACTTCAGATATAAAGAGGGAATGGTATTTTTTTTACATATTCCTTCATAAATCATAATTTTTTTATTGTAAAAAAACTAAAAGTAAATTGTTATTGAATGTAGCTGTTTCAAATGTACCCCACATGACCCAGCAACTTAACTTTTAATTTTTGCCCCCTCTACTAACGGGAATGTTTCATTGAAAATAAATTATAATATGTGATAAATCTTCTCTCAATATGTCTGGGATAACTTTGTTTATAACTATAACAAATTTTCAATCGGTAGCTTAAATAGTTTTCGAGATATTTAACGACGTGACAGACAGACTGACTGAGTCCCACCAATAAGGGTATGGTATTTTGGTATGGAAGCCTAAAAACGGAAAAGATTAGGCACTTACCACTATATCATCTTATATCGTAATTGTTACAGTCTGACGGAAACCGCACTGATTATACCGTTATTTAAAGGCGGAACCTCGAAATTAATTTACTAAGAACAGTTATTTTATGAAGACGGGTGGAAAGTTTTAAATCGACTTACAATCAGTCGTGGTTGTGTACTGAGACTACAAACTAGTAAGTACACTCAATGAGAACAAAGAGAATAAAGAATAATAGGATTCAACCGTAAGAAATATTATCTAAGAGAAAAAAACATACCCAGTAAGAGCAAATCTAGTGAAAGACTGCATGATGTGAGCGGCCAAGTCGCGTTCCCTCGTATGGTACTGCAGCGACATGTTGAGCGGGTGCCCGAACACGTACTCCATCTCGTCTCCGTGCATCACACCCATCCACTCGCCCCAGAGGCTCGTACTTGTACGCTGGAAATGAAGAGTACATAATGCAAACTGTGATAAAGGGCAATACAGCATAAAACATTTTTTAACACGACCTTTTGTGGTGCAAAAACTCTTTTTGGTCCCCGCTGATTGAATTATAATAATATTAATAAAGGCCATAAAATAGGAAACATTGCATTTTGGAAAAGTTATCAATCGAATTTTTTCAGTAATAATGACCGCGAGTGATGCCCAATGAATTCCGAGTTGAATTTCGGGTCAATATAAAAAATCAGAAATGAAGGCTAGCGACAAATTGAGTTTGCCTTACCCAAAGTTAAATTGAGACTTACTAAAGTAAAAATTGGATTTTTATGAACGGAATTGTATGGAAAATTGGTAAAAAGTCCAGGTTAATTTAATAACATCTGTGGCAAAATAATTGAATACTGCAAACAATTGAAATCAAATAAAAAAAACCGGCCAAGTGCGAGTCGGACTCGCCAACCGCGGGTTCCGCACAAAGAATGAACTTAAAAATACGGGTGGCACGGAAGTCTCAATGTGCGGCAATTATACGATTTTCGGTTATTTTCCTGTACTGCAGATTTGTAGGTATTCATTTTTAATCAAAATATATAAAAAATGTAAAAATAAACATATAATAAACCCAAATAGGTACAACAAAAACTAAGTCTCTTTTCACCGCCAATGTTTCTTTATATCTTCTATATAATTGTTATTGAAATTTAACACTTTAGAATTTTACTTTAGAACGCGATTAATCCGCGTTTATTAACACCAGGACACCGTACGTTTCGAGCCCTTTACAGCACTCATCTCAAGTGTTTAATTTCAATTAATAACAATAGCGGCAACAGAAGAAAATATTATGTCTTAATTAGGTTAATTACGCCCATTATTATTAAGAAGCGTCATAAATTACCTCAAACAGACGTCATGTAAAGCCCCAGGATCCATATTTCATGCTTTTTTTATCTTTGCCAGAGCAAAGCAAAGACGTCTCCGTCACAAATTTTTGTCTACTTACTTTATTTTGATTCATATAAATAAATGGTTCTCTAAATTATCGCCGAAAACAATTTTGCCGAAAATCACTTTCCAACCAACTTATCGCAGAATTTTATTTCGCCGAATTTACATTCGCAAACTGCGTCATTTTGTAGACGTATCTTTCGCATAATATCATATTCCAACCTAGCCTAATCTAATTGGCAAATGAAAATTCGGCCAAATGAAATTCGTAGAAAAGGCAGGATACCAAATTGAATATCTTTTTTTTTCGTTTTTTAACAGTAAAGTCTGCAAATGATACCAAGTTTAGAAAGAAATGAAAAGACGATTAAGAGGCACATAAGAGGGATAGGGCGGAGAAATTCTGGGTTATGGGGTGTGTCTCGGTAGCTCAGTTGACAGAGCGATGGGCATGTATCCCAGAGTCATGAGTTCGAGTCTCGCCCGAGGTCATGAGTTTATCCACTCTTCCTTTCTTCCTAAGAAAATTGAACAACTAAAACTACCCTCAATAAGAGAACAGAGTTTTTGTTGGCCTGCAGCTAATTGGAAGTATTAGAACTTCACAATTAGTGCTTGTTAGGAACCCGATATTGACACGAAAGTTTTTCAACCAATTAATTACATAGCTCTCGGAACAAAGTGGAGATTTTCCTAGGATCTTTAAAACAAGTTTTATTTGTGTCGGAGCTCGATTTACTCAATGCCAATTGAACTTCTTTTAAAACCAAAATTAACATTGCGTATTTGAGTTAGAGAAAAGATTTTGTGTTTTTTTCTGGCTTTCGTAAGATTAGCCAATGTCATGTTAATGTTACATTTATTGTGCTACATTTATTATATTGACTTCGCTCTTTATGCAAATGCTTTATAATGCGGTGTCTGTACAGTCATAATAATACCTAGTATATAGGTACGTTTTCAGTTTAAAGAAATTAATTGTCTGAAAAGAAATTTTACATTTCACTTAATGAAAAACTTAAACATACTTAATAATTATTTTTCTAGCAAGCAATAAGCATTAAGGTAATGTTTACATTGAAGGTAATGTTTTCGGCAAAAACATTCAAAAAAATAACACCATAATTAGCCGACCGATACTAGACATCTATATAAGGTGCTAACAAATTAGTCACGGATATTTTAAGAGATAATACATTGTATTAAAACAATTAACTTTAAACTATAATTAAGGAACCTTTGTATATAATTTTTTTGTTTTCATTTACCGAACAAAAATAATAATTATAATTCCGTCTAAAAATAATCACCATGTGCAAATTTAACTGACAAGATGTTTAGCATGATGACGTTGACAATCGAGTCTTTGATTTGACGTTAAGTGGCCAGTTAGGTGTGATCCAAAAAAGAGGTAAAAGAGGTACTAAAATATGTTCAATGAGTACTTATTTAATAATCACACTAACAGGGTGTTTTAACGTTGCAAATTTGTTTCCTAGTTTTCTCCAAAAAACATAACAAAACTTATGATTTTTCATACCTAAATTTACTCCGAGAACCGAGTACTATCAGCGGTAAAAATATCTGTGACTAAATTGTTAGCACCTTATATATCCGCTAGTTATTGTGCCATGCTTCTATGGTTTATTGTAGAATCACTAAGACTGATAGATGTGAGAATTTAAATTATTTAGTTTTCATGAATAAAGGATGACTCACACCAATTCGATCCGATCTGATCCGGAACGATCTGTCAGTTTCTGTAGAAATAATCACGTGAAATAGCGCGGAGCCCTCTGCGGTCACGTGACGTTTTCTATAGAAACTGACCAATCGTCCCGGATCGAATAGGACCGAATTGGTGTGAGTCAACCTTAAGACGGAATTTGGAGCCTTGAAATTTCTATTCACAGGAATCAATTCATCAATAGGATATGAAATTATGTACTGCAGTGGTTAAGGCTTCCATGCTTATAGAGGAATGTATTTAGTACTGCCATAATATTAGCATATAAACGACACACTTACCATAACACATAAGTTCACCATAATTAGCATAAGCTCCTTATCAAACTCATACAAAATTAATGGACTGTTATTTAATACCGTTTATTTTGCTAAATTGCATAATCTTTTGGTTTACTTTTTTAACGCCTGTGAGGTCAATCAATTGGAACCCTAGGCCACTGTAGGACTATGCCATAGTGACGCTATAAAACAGGTTGTAAGGAATCTTTTACTACTTGTCATTTTGACATGGTTCTAGAGTTGCCTAGGGTTAGGGATTGGGTGACTGTACCTTTGATCTGCCAATCAATCTATGGGAAATTAGTCTGGTAGATGCCCAGCTGACCCACTATGGAAATCCGACGGATTGCCCGAAGGTATATGGCCGTCAATGACATTTAAATCAGTGATGGCTGTTGAGCCCTTTATGAAGAAAGCCATGAATCCAAATATGACTTGCAATGTATTAAAGTACGTACTATTTCAACGTATTGATCACTTTATGGCGCAGTTTAACGCTTATTTATTTCATCATTATGAATATTACTAATCTAGAATTAGATGTATACGCTTAAAAACAATTCTAAAAACACTCAGAAATAAAAGTGTTTTCAGGTCTAAATAATCTCGCCCTTTTTACCTAGTTCCAATACAGCGTCGATTTATATCTGCCTGCACTAAGTTATTTTAGGACTTCGACCTAAAAACGATAAAAAGGAAGAAGGTTACTACAAAATTAAATCACTTCCTATCTCTATCAACTGAACACCTAAAAGCCACTTTATTCCCTGTAAGAGCGGCTCGATGAACGGTATCAATAATTTAATTTGACCCTTCATATCAGCTCGCAAATATCTAAATTTACGGCAGCGCTGGAATATTTCCCTTGGAAGGTTTGAAAAAAGTCGGGCATAAAATTAAAAGCAGCCGTTTGGTTCGCCAGGTTCGTTTAATAATGCAAGCGCACGCCTGGCGATATGCTCCCGTTACTAACCAAGCCTAAGCAAGCCCAGTTCTTACTAAACCAGCGTAACTATGGTCGCAATTATGCATAATCAACCAGGGTACTTACACTGGTTTGCGGGACCGGTGGATTTGCTTGCACTTGGTAAGTGATATCAGTTACGCTCCTGGGCAGCGGCGAGCCTGTTATGCGTTGACATGACGTAGCCAGGCCACTAAAGGTCAACATCTTGTATTTGTAATGCCCGCGTGGGTATGAGTAAGTCAGTAGTTAGAAATGTAGATAAGCGACAATTGTCAGACTAATTTAATCTAATTATTTCTGCAAGCATAGCAATGCAAGTTAGGCTTTGCTGAAGTTTTATCTTTAATAATAATCAATTGACGATTTGACTCATAGTCATAGCACTTAACTTTAATCCACGGTCAAGGTCAATCATCTGCCTTGATGCAGTCACTTCGTTCGAATTAATTGTAATTTCACAACATAGGACAAAAATTTGCTAATTTGCTATTTGGAAAAACAATATTCAAAACCGGCCTAATGCGAGTCGGACTCGCGCACCGAGGGTTCTGTACAAACTTTTAGTTGCAAATGCATCTCGAAGTAGATATTTGACGTCAGCCCCATGTATTTGATAATAGATTGGATCACTCGTTTTCACGGCAAAGAGTACTGACTCTACCCTACTAACGCAAGATGTTTTTTTTTTATCACGTAAACATTTTTTTTTAAACTGTATTTTAAAGATTCATATACATTTTAAGAATAAAAAACAATTTAAGGCGGTAAAATTGAAAATTTTGTTCAAAAAAGTTTTTTCCTAACAAAAAAAATATATTGAAGAATTAATTTATATATATACTAATGTTAATGTTAATGTCATATTTATGTTAATGTTAATGTTGTGTAAAAATGTCATATTTTTCCTTCGTAAACTTCTGAGAATAAAGGGGCGAATGGATTTTTTTAGATTTTCAAAAGGTTATAAATCAATAATTTTTCAATGTAATAAAATATTAAAAATATTAATATAATAAATTTTCAATGAAAATAAATTAAATTATATTGTAATCCTCCTCTTTTATTGTATCTGGGTCAACCTTTTTTATAACCATTCTTAACTTCAAATAGGTGGCGACGGAAAAGCACTACATTCCTAAGATGGTCAAGGAAGCCATTGAAATCCTTAAATATAAAAACTTTAACAGAGAAGATGGTTTTGAGCTGCCGAAGGTCTGGTATTCAGTGATCCGAAAGTTCACATATCGAAAAGAGACTGTTCCGGTAAGAAATGCACGGGTTGATACTGTAAGTGTGGTGTGTCGTGAACGTGATCGAGTTTTAAGTGAGAAAGCGGACGGTAGTAGTGCCAGTGACAAGACACAAAATAAGTGAACCCGTAAGAGGGTAGATCGCTATGGCGTGTGGGTAGATCACAACTAAAAACTCGCAGCTCATCAGTTTACTCCTTGAACATGACGCTTGCAACAGTGGCGAAATATCGGGTGCTCAATAAAACAAATATACATGGTAATGATCCCGTTTCAAATATTAGTTATAATAATGCAAACCATGGTAGCTTAAAATCGTATCAAAGTACTTAGTTGTATTTTTGATGTTTAAAACCTGCTTCTAAAACAAAATCGATACTTGTCCAAATTATTTATCTCAACAACATCCCTATAATGTCCCAACAGCCGTTGCATGTGCTACAAATAAATCCAGGCAACCAGACGCGCACAGAAATGGAAGCGGCGCGCCGGGCCGGAACCCGAAATACCCCGCTGTTAATCTGTGACCTTTGCCACCGGTCTGACCCATCATTTATTAAAACTGACCACCGTCGTTTGTTACGTGGCTTTAACAGACTTACTTGTACGTCTGTCTGGCAAATTCAAAAGTTATTGTCTTAAGGTAGCGCCGCAAGTAATATTAAATGTAGATATAATTTAAGGCGTAAAAATACGATATCTCATAGACGTGTTTGATTATTTTAAAATAAAATGGACACGAAATACAAGGGAGTACGACTCACACTAGAACAGGACGAGAGGGGGGGTATTTGCCAGTTTCTATAGAAAACGTCACGTTGACAGATAGTCCCGTCCCGTCCCGTCGCGGCCCGAATATTTTTTTTTTCTTTTTAGACTGCTGTCAGATTACTCTTCCTAACTCTGGTTATTTGTATGAAATAAAGTCTTGATCGTCCTTGGCGGCCATAGGACATGTCTTTTCATTATTTTTCTGGCAAATCGCGCCATCAACGGGCAAACGTATGATTTATCGGCACCCATTTATCTCATTTTAGCCGCACAGGGGTCGCCTACACCTTTTATAATGGCGATTCGTTTATCTAAATTTATTTCTGCGTTGAGTATCCGTCGGTTTTTATTGCCAACGTATTATAAGAAATTCGATAGATTATTTAAAATCTACTCCAAACGTTTCGTATTTAGCGGTCCGCTGACTCGCAAGCTGCTACAACCAATAATCCCTTATAAAATTCCTTCTCTTCCCATATAGCTCATTTGGCCTATAAATTAGTAAAACAAGCAAACAAGTATTATTATAATATAATTACGGATAACACTTACGTATTAGTCACTATGCGCGAAAAGTTTCGGACATTCTATGTTGCCATTATCAAGAGCCGAGTACCGCCCGCAGCGCTCGTGATGACACAACCGGTTCAGAAGGCTTTTACAAGTCATATTTGACTTTTTCCTCTCGACCGCGTTAGCGTATCGAGAGGTCAAAACATCAAAGTAGCTGGATGATTTATATAAATGGCAAAAATAATTTGAACTTTTGATACGCTAACGCGATCGAGAAGTAAATGTCAAATACAACAAGTAAAAATTTATACTAGGCCTTCTGGGTGATCACCTTGAACCGGTTTTGACATCATGAGCGCTGCTGATAGCTTTATACCGACGTATTATTTTAAAGTAAGTGTTGTTTATGAAAGAGTTGCATATTATTTTTGCTTTAGGTTTATATAATAATAATTTATTTTCTGTCCAATCAGTCCATTCCTGTATGCACTGTTATGACGGTTAAAGGATGTTTCACACTAGATCGGTACGATGTGTACTCACGCGTTCAAAAATGCATGGGCAATTTATAAATGAATTCATTCATAAACTGCCCATGCAATTTTCACCGCGGTAGTAGATTTCTGAAGAAAACGTCACGTGATTGCGTGGTCAGAAGCCACCTCACGCTTTCCGAATTAGAATCCGATTAGTACGTCTCCGCATAAAACAACCAATTACTTTTAGCGACGTATATATAGTATTATATACGGACGATCTGTCTGTTTCTATAGAAAACGTCACGTGACATCAAAGAGCTCCGAGCTATCACGTGGTTATTTGAATAGAAATTGACAGATCGTCCTGTCATGGCCCGTCCCGTCCGAGTGTGTTTTTTTTTTATGCTATAGGGGGCAAACGAGCAAACGAATCGCCTGATGGTAAGCGATTAACGTCGTCCATGGACACCCGCAACACCATTACACCAGAGGTGTCGCAAGTGCGTTGCCGGCCTTTAAGGTGGGAGTACGCTCTTTTCTTGAAGTGTCATACACATCACGCCTATTGTGTTAATTTTAACCATTTATCCAATATTGATATTATATTATGTTGATATATATAATCACTTTAACAATAACCGTCTCGCATTCATTCTAATAACTATTCAATGATATTCCATGGTAATTGATTTTATTCCGAACAAAGAGCCACAAGTCTATTATATATTTGGAGTTGTATAGATACTGAAACTGTTGATAGTCTATTATTATTAATTTTCTTTTCATGCCTTCCTAACTAACCTGACCCCGAAACACGAAGTAAATTTTATGCGAAATCGTTTGTTTTGTAATGAAATGAAATATGTAACATTTAAAGTACATAGGTTGTTTGTTTGTAAAATAATTAAAAAAATTAAAATTAATAATTCTAAATGTTAAAAAATAATTAGGCACTCAAACATTCGTCTGATGTTATAATTTAACCAGGTGTCACCCGAATTTTAATCAGTTTTATTGCCTAATTATTTACAGTTATATACACTACTTTATATGCACACATATCATGAGTTTTCCATGATTTGCCCAAGCCGCATGTTAAACCGCGACTACGACTTTATTTATTTGATCCTAATTGCACAATAAAAATACGATTGTACAAAAGAATCAATGAAAACTTTTCTAGCAACGCACATTTTTTATTCACAGACAATCTACAGTTGTCCTCAATTTTCATATCGTTTGATATTACGATATTAAACAACGGGCGATTTGCATGCGACATTGTTTGCAATTGATACCTCATTTCGAACTATCATTTCTACTGGTAAGTATTAGAATAGAGGTCGAATCAGATTTCTGTGTTTTTCAGAGATTTAAGATTAAAGATTACAAAATTAAGAAAAATATGGTTCTGAAATCCATGTTATTATTTAGCTATAATAAAATTTTCACAGATAAGAAATTTGTTGTAGCAAAAAAGTTTATCATTATGGAGGTCTTAATATGGGGTTTTGCGAAGGCATCATAGAGGGGTAATGATATACGGGTACCTATATAAAACTTTTCATGACACCCTAATTTTGTCCATAAGTCTAGATATAATCTTGGTTTTGAATGTGCCATAGATTATTTTTGTATGGTCTACGATACAATTGTGTCTAAGTATTCCTGGTAATATCCCTAAATTCGCATAAACCTCGAAGACCAATGCGTAGGCGTTGATGTTTACGATAAGATGAATGAATTATCGGAAATCCATTATCAAAGGTCAGCTGAATGTGGGAATCCCAATTTTACTTCAAGTTTGGACGTAGGTACCTAAACAATTTATTACAAAAAGTTTGTTTCTCGTGGATGAAGTTTTAGATTTAATTTTAACTTCCATTGAATGGAACTGTTATCGTATTCGAATTTAATTTGAAATTTATTAATAATTATTATTTAATATTATTGCAAATTATTTGAAAGTTTTATTTAAAGTCAATGTGGCTAATTCCGTCATAGAGTCTATTCCGTCTAATGCCCGCCTACGTTGAATATTTATGCAAAATTGGCATTGACGCAAAAACCTTTTTGTCACTCCAATATGCACAGAGATGTCGATACAAATCCGCAATTTTTCGATTTTCATGGTATACGCCCTTGTGCTGAGTTACTACTTATGAGTATAGCGACTAAGTCGACAGCTGCGAACTGTGCTTATATTTATCGCAATCGAGCATTACGAGTATGTAGATGGAATCCCCACGACGTAAGTACCTTAAGTGAATTGAATTCTAGCGTTGGGTTTGCGTTATGTTTGCAAATTTCCACGCGGGGTATAATAATGAGTTTCCCAACTTACGTGCACGAAATATAATTTGATAATAACTAGTTGCTTTACGGTGAACGAAAACATCACAACGAAACCGAACTAATTTCAATTAATGCTGTCGCGGTTAGAAGGTGTCATAGCAGGATATATCTCCAAACGAATGTCGCTAAGTGTCATATTCTATACAAAATATTGAGGACAGTAGCTTTTATTACCAGAGATACGGCGATGTCAAACGTCAAAATAAACACTATTATTTTAGTCCCGCCAAAATCAAATATGTTAGTCGCAAACTTATGTTTCTTATTTCAGTTATCATAAACCTATAGTTTCAATGATAAATATTCCTGAATAACCAACAGCTACTGTAAGATAATAAAACCCACATGTATTGTAAAATAATGTTGACAACTTTTCTATCAAAAACATTGAATTTGAAAATGAATAATGATCCACAAGAGTCTACAACAAAATATGGGACCACCATTGACGCGGTATTTTCTAGGTATTTAGAGGATATTAAGTCGCAAACTTATGTTTCTTATTTCAGTTATCATAAACCTATAGTTTTAATGATAAATATTCCTGAATAACCAACAGCTACTGTAAGATAATAAAACCCACATGTATTGTAAAATAATAAAAACATTTTAAACAATATTAACTTTTTATTTATTAAATAATAGAAAAATTTGTTTTCTTATCGGTCACCACGCTCAAAAAGTGTAACTTGAATTAATATCAAAGAAAAAGAAATACTGCATGAATAAAATAAATAAATAATTATAATTGCATAAGTTGATACAAAATGATATGCAATAGCTTTACCGCGGCAGTCCCCGAGTGCCACACGTATTTTTTTGTATTTAATCAATCTGACGTTGAAAAGTGCTGAATTTTGGCCTACTTCAAATAAATGCTTTTTGAGTTTGAGTTTGACTATTCTGTAGGTATTTCATTACTTTTACATTTATTAGGTCATAATAATAATCGTAATACACAGGCGTAGGGATGTGACAACCCCATCGCCCACTAGTTTCGACCGGTGCAATCAGTCGACGCAGGGCTGCTTGTGGCGAGTTGTTGGGGAGTAGCGACCCCACGTACCTGAGCGCTCCCGGGGGACTCCATCGTGCGACACTAAGTCTTCCGCCTCTGGCTTGCCGTAACCGGCCGTCCAGAGTGGGATCGCGAGAGCTGTGTTCCCAAGGGTAGAATCTACATCTGATGTGGAAACCTAAGTGGCGAGTTGGCTATATGTTAAAAGTCCAGTAATACCTCTCTACCCCCAGCCCTCATACCAGTGTTGCCCTTGAGCCATCTTAGATATCGCTTTTTGGGGGGGTCCATCTTATGTGGGCGAGTCACCGTCTGCCCGAAATAAAACTGCTTACTATTTTGTTAGGCAGACGTCCGATTTTATTCTCCATAACCCAGTATTTAGTCCACCATATTCACCTAATAGTCCAGTATATTTTTTATTCCATTAAATCTCAATAATCCATACACCCTGGCGGGTGCTGCCTCTGCGTGCGCACCATGACTCGGGCAGGTGCAACGCCCGCTCGGTGTACCCCTTAAATTTCATTAAATTGTCTAAAGGGCCGCTGCGTGTTGGCTTCAACTCCGAGTACGCATTCCAAAGGTTCGGAACACCATTGTTTCGTGATGGGAAAGACATCGTAATACCAAGAGCTGCTATCACCAAAACGGGTAAAACTTTAGGTGAAATGTAGTGTTAACGGTACCTATACACGTAATCTAAATAGAAAGATACAAAGATTAAACTGCTGAAATTATAACCCTTTCTTCCAGCTTTACTAGTCGAGTAAAAATTACATCATCATTAAATTTTCATACGTCGTAGATGTAATAAAAGCGATGTAGCCGACTTAAGCATTGTTAATAAACTCAACTAGAGCACATTGTTAAATCAGAATGTTACAAAGCATTTCTCCTTCTAAATTCCACTGCAATGTTACGTTCATATGAAACCTAACATTTACACTACCCTCAAAACACGTCTACATGGATTTTGCTTTGAGCTTAGTGTTGCAGCGGTAAAGTAAAAAGCGAATGTAGCTGGCAGCGTAGAGCGCTTCAGTGAGAGCCCTCGCGTTTGGTTCGTTAGCCAAATTAACGCGTTAGCCGTCCCGGCTGTTTGGTAAGCGCCTTCATCACGTAACCTTTGAGACAATATCGACGGTCACTTGTTTTGGTGGTTTGCACACTGACGTTTCGAGTTGAGTTAGATGATTATACTTATAGATTTTTACTGTGATTGTTTTAAACTAAAATAATGTTACGGGATTCAAAAGAGCAACTCTGCTTGCCTTCTAGGCGGTGAATTGGGAAGCATTTTGTATTCAGAGGTAAGTATTTATTCTTGTTCAGATTTTTTGGGAATATAAATTGCCAACGAAACTTGAATTGAAGATTTTAGTCTTGCCTGTTAAGGGTTAAAACTTTCAGTAAAAAAACTTACGTGTGTAAAATAGTAGTAGTACACATCAACGCCCGCGTCTGCCAGGATCTCAGCGAAATAGTTGGTCGGGCAGACGAAGAAGTAGTCACTCACTATGTCTGCTATCATCTTCTGGTTCAGGTAACCGTCGGTGATCTCTTCCCAATCCGTATACTGGAAAATAGAAGATATAATATAGTCATTTTAGAGCCCAGGCACTCAAAACTTGACACGTGTTTCGCCTCTCTACGAGACATCTTCATGTGATGCAGGAGATAAGGTAGAAGTACCAGTGCTCGACACTGCACTAGTATTTCGACATGGGTCTTTATGTCAAAGTCATATAGGTTAAATTTGAACCGCGAAGATTTTTATATTTTCGAATTCAAACTCTGACATAAAATGCCCATGTCAAATACAAGTGCCGCGTCGAGCACTAGTACTTCTACCTTATTGTCGGTCTGGCGTCCGACAAGTGAATGGCATATTTCTTGCAAAAGTGGAAAATCTCATGGCCCCGGGTGATAGTCGAACTCGCGACTTTGGGATACACGCCCATCGCTCTACTGACTGAGCTACGTGCGTTTTTCACTGGCGGCATAGTGCAACCTTGATGATAGATTAAGTATAGAAACGTTTTTACCGCTCAAAACGTGTAGATACACTAAGTATTTTAGTGAGGCCAAAATTATTATTAACTACTTGATCACGTATGGTCTAAATAGGCAGGCAGCGCTTAAAGTGCTGAAAAAGACGTCAGTTACGTCCTCGTCAGTAAAAGAGTGCAAGGAGGAGCTGAACAGGATAGGAGTGGATAGAAAGGTCACGGTGGCTTCGGTACCAGGCCATCAGGGAGGAATGGGGTACGAGAAGGCAGACGAGCTGGCAAGGAAAGGGGCGGAGAAGGAGCATACAGGTCCAGAACCAGCTCTACCGATATTAGTGGAAGTAACTAAAAGGGCTATAAACAAACTACTGGAAAGAGAAGCGGAAAAGAAGTGGAAAGAGGAAGATGGCTGCAGGCAATCCAAAATGATGATTGTAGGTAACAATAGGTAGGTGGTGTAGGTACCACAGGAAAGGTATCAGGTATCTTCTCAAACTTGATCGGTATAATAACCGGACACCATACACTTAATAGACATCTTAAGAACTAGGTATAAGTAGGTACCCATCCTGTCCGCATTGCGGTAAGGAGGAAACCAGTAAGCATCTACTAGCAGAGTGTGCTATGTATGCAGCAGCACGATATAAAGTTTTTGGGAAATACACACTGGAGAAAACCGAACTAAAACATGTTGAACTAAATGATGCCCTTCTGTTCTGCAGGAAGACTGGAAGATTCGAGGATGAATGTAGTATGAGAAGACAGCCGGGTCAGTAACCTGCAGCTCAAACTTCAGGAAACTGGGCTAAATGAATGCGAGAAGCTGCCAGCCTGTGTCCGGCCGGGCGTCCCTACACTACATCTACATGATCTCAATAAGTGTAGTTTATAAAATTTGACATATAAAATAGGTACAAAATAAACATTTTATAGGTTTAAAGCGTGGTTTTTTAACATGCATTTTTAAACATCTTTTATTCAGCGTTATCAGTCTATCTATTTTATTTCGATGGTTGCAGCAATGACTTCATACAAACTCAAACCCTATCAAACTGGTTTCTCTTATCATTCGCAAGGACGCAAAATAGCAACAACACAAGTATACACAGTAAAGAAAAAAAGATCTTATCATTGAGAATACGAGCTCTTTCATGTATTTTCCGAGTTTCGCTCGATCGCCCATGTACAGTGAAAATATGGTCCAGTAGACAGTTTATGCATCAGTAAAAACAAACTAGCCTAGACTAGAACAATACGTAATTTAAAATACTTTGCAAAACGCGTGACAAACGGACGTAGCATTTACCAATATTGACGGTAATTGCAAATGACGTTTCGTAGTTAGTTCTTCCTGCGCCTTCGTTCAATTGCATGCGATCACTGGCGTTTGCATAAGCTTAGCACATAATCTGCAATATTTGTAGGTAAAAGAAGAATATATTTATCACCTCACTAGCTCGGAAAGCGCTCTTCTATGTATCCTTTAAAACTAGCGGGGAAAAACGCATTTTATCCACTAGTAGGAATGAAATTTGACCTTGCACGATTTCCTATGACTCTCCACCTGTCTAGTATAAGTGAGACCTGTATGATCGTAGTAAATATGCGCAATCGGAGGTCACATCTTTAATTTGGTCAAGTTTTATCCCGCGATTGAAAGCTATTGGCAATATCTATTGTACCAGGAACTCTATGGCACTTTTTGACCTTGAGTTTTGAATGGTTTCTTCAAGCTAACTTAAATTTGGATAGGATTTGTTATCGTATGTAGTTTCCATTTTCCTCGCAATATTGAGGTGAAAAATCGCTACGATCGTGGCTTAATTTTGGAATCTTTCGCTTGCTCGGATATCAATATAAGCCCAGGAGTTAAACAACAACCTTGCCCTCGTGTATAATACATAACTATTATTTGCAATACGTAGAAAACATTTTTAAAAACAATAAATAAAAAAATAATAAAATAAAGCTAGACCTAAATACAATTACTAAAATACTACGTACCTAGTACTCCGCGCCGTAAGATAAGATTAATAATGGATGTGTATGGGGCTAACCTAAGGCACACTAGGCTGAGCTAAACCACATAATACTATCAATAAATAAATCAGATAAAAAATATAAGTAATACTTACTTGAAAGATAATTGCGTCTTTTTTAATCTCGGAGAAGTCCTTGAAAATCGTTTGGATGATCTCTAAGAACTTTTCCCTTTGTAGAAAACTCGGTCCATCCTTTTCGAAATAGTCGAGGAAATCGTATAACAAGAAATATGTCCCTGAAAAAAAAAACATTTATTAGTGCAGTAGATACCGCAACTACCATCAAAACTTTGCTAACTCAATAGGTAGCTATGTATCTCCTATAATTGCCTGTTACTCTACTGTCAAATTCTTATTTTTTAGGTAAAAATTAAAAGTCGTTGCTGACACCGACTTCATAAAAAGATAATATTTAATAAGAGTACATTTTGAAATTAACGTTACATATATCTAGTTTATCGCAGTTCAAAGCACCTAAGACAGCCATGTTGTAAAATCTCTCTATGTAGTATACACATAAAGCCATCGTTCCTTTTTGTTTAGCTGTAATACAAATTACCGGGTCGTCGCCTTCGGGCGTTCCGTAAACATCGTTACTGGTATAAGCCACCGCAACAGACAACATCTAACTCACTTTATCGATAACCATCATTTTGCAGCATTATATTTAGTAAACACGTTTAGTGCCATTTTGATATAGCGAACTTGCTACGCTGTAGCAAGTTTATCCGATATATGCTTGCTACGAGAGCGATACATGAACTACTTTCGTCTTTTCTGAAGATTTTAAGACGACTAATACTTACGTGGGCGAACGAACGCGATGGCGACAAGGGTGCGCAAACCGGTTTTTATTTGTATGGAATTTTGGTTATTAACCGGTTTTCCATATATTTAAAAACCGGTTTGCACACCCTAATGGCGACGCGATACGGGGCGGTAACATTTTGTCGCGACGCCGCGCGATATGGCCTTCACATGTCACAAATGTCAAGAACCAAACCGTTGATGATAAATATGAATCCAGTAATTGAACTGACAGCTTGTACCTATCGGAATTTTGATTTTTTATCGTAACAGATATATCGTGAGTCTAGTATCATGTAGACAACAAAATCCAATAAAATATCGTTACATGCAGATTGTCGCAAATATGTACACGCGTGTTTCAATCGTTTTTCTTGTAAGATTTTACGTATATATGGTTTTTAGTCGTTTAAAATGGGTCGGCGCTAATTTTAACCTATTACCGTTTGATTCTATTTAACGGTTTTATGTGAATAAGTTTTCTTCTGTATTTGCTTTTAACACACAGAAGACAAATATGTCGTAATGTTCACAAACGAAAAATATTTACTACCATAAATTATAAAATTGACTTCGTTAAAGTTTGTAGGATTTTAGCATATAGTATCCATAAATATCCTATTGGAACATAATTTTAGAGAATCAAGCTATTATAATCGAATGTCAGTCATAATCGTATCTTTCCTAGGTTATATGGGGAGTGTCCTAAGTCAGCGGCACGTCGCGTCGCGTCGCTTAGTGTTCGCGTAACGATCCCGCACGTAGGAAACTTACATACGGTATCAACGGTTTGTTTTTTCCGCACCCCACTGTGCGGCATCGTGTTTCTTCGTCCAAGAGGTACAATGCGTAAGTCCAAAACTGTCCAAAACGCATGTGGCACATTACTAGACTCTCAGTCAACAATTCATTTCTATATAGGTAGCTTAATACCACTGTACTCCGCCAATGGCGTCAGCAGGAGGCCAAAGCTGTATCATAGTTTGCACGTAGTCACTATGTGTTTTATCAATTAAAATTTCTTTATGATTTACTTTAGTAAAATCTAAACTTATAATTTAAAAAAATACCGGCTGGAGGTTTCGTTCAACTGGTTCTTAAACTATATATTGGCTTAAATAAAATATTAACTGGATTAACTCGATAAAAACATGCACGTAATAAATTGCTTCTCAGCTTTCAGTTTCGACGTACAAATTTTTGATTGCTATTAATGTGTGTTATTGAATTCTAACGGGTACTTACGGTTCAGAATTCAATATAGAATACCATTCAAATTCGAAACATTAAAATATACGACATTCGTGTTTTTCATAAATTACTAGCACTTTTGAAATGTTTTACTCGTTCTTACGTAAAAAAATTAATATACGCGAAACTTATGAAAGGATTATGTAATAAAATATTAAGCCCATGTTATTAAAGATTATTTAATTTATACTAATTAATAATAAACGCGTCAACGGCTAATGAAATTGCTTTCCTTGAGTCAAAACGAAAACAACGAAAATTAAATATTTTTATTGCGTCAATGCTATGTAATTAATATTGGGGAATTTGTTTTTTCTTCATACAAGTCAATATTATTTGGTACTAGCGACCCGACCCGGCTTTGCACGGATGCAATGTATTATATATATAAACTTTTCTCTTGAATCACTCTATCTATTTAAAAAAAACGCATAAAAATCCGTTGCATAGTTTTGAAGATTTAAGCATGCATACATACTTACAGACAGCGGGAAACGACTTTGTTTTATACTATGTAGTGATAATAGCTTACTTTCTGCTCATAATTTTTAAAAGGCCATATAGTTCGAATCTCAAACCCCCTTAAAATATATTCAGCACACAGGTAAGTAAGCTTTCTTCTTCCAAACCTCCCTAACGAACTGCTTGACACGTCATCGCCCTAATCGGACCAACAAACCGGCAACCACGCTTGTTACTGTTTAAAGAGATAACAAAAAGGAACACCTCTATTCCACTACCTTGCTACCTCAGTCACACGTCTACGCGTCAATCTGTATAGAATTATGCACTATATTACGTATGGGTAGAGCTTATTATTGCTTGCATTGATTGGGTTATTTACGAGTTTGGTAAAATAATCGGCCGATTTATTTTACGACTACAGCTCGTAATTTTGCTTTATTTCGTGCCATTCCACTTCCCTTATTTATTGGGAGGCGGGGCTGGGAATAATTAATTGAATTAGATTATCGTTTGTGTTTTTTTTGTGAGGCTTGCGACGATATTATTTGTTTAGGTAAATCGTGACTACTAAATATGCTAATGGTTAATCCAACCATTTGCTTGGATTAATTAATTCAAAAAACAAATTATATCATAGTATAGTGACGTAGACAAACTGAAGTCATGTAGACGAATATAAAATATATATGATTATAGTATTTATAAAGTCCGGTTTTCATGATTTTTTTAAATTTTTTTGGACATGCTATTCAAAAGTTAGCAGGGGAGCGTACATATCTTTTAACTTCCAGAGCGCCTTCTTTTTCCAACGATACCTCGCAGTTTGTGGTTGAAACGAAAAATAATCACCTCCCACTTAACGTGTAAGGGAGGTAATCTAAAAATAAAAGCTTTTCGAGTTTTAATTTTACCACTTTAATGCCATATTTTGGTGATCCGTGTAAGGGTCTAGTTATTATTAGTTAGGTAGTATCGCGTTTAGATTTGGATACGCAGTGTTTGAATTTATTCATTGCTCATGCACTTCTGAACGCGTGTGTACCTACTTAGGTACCACTGATTATAAAAAAAGGAAAAAATTGGTTTTAACGCAAAATATTATTTTGGAGGTATGGAGGGGTTGGCGATTTAGACTACGGTGCTCCATAAAAGTGTGTTTTTTTTCTCTAATCAGACGATACTGATTACACTGTATGCAATCTAATCTATTCATAGATCCTTTATGAAGCGCTTGTTACGAGTATGCTGCACGATACAACACGTTACAGACGCGTAAAATGAAGACGGTCGCTTAGAACGATTTTGTGAGGGCTAAAACGAAAAGCATCCATAACCCAAACTAGAGGCAACTCGCAGACGATCCTTAGGGAACAGCTTAGCGACACACGTATAGCTAGGTTAGGATCTTCACAAGTGTTAATTGCCTTGATATAACCCGAGTAATGTTTATGTTCACATTTCAAAAAGATCATGACTTAGTAGTAAAATAAATAGCCTCTAAAATTATTTAAATTGCCACAAAACCCTAGGGCAATTAAAATGTTAACATAAATTTTATAGCAAGCATTTACACTGACGACCTGCCTGGCTCCCAAAGTAATCCAGAGATAAGCGCGGTGGAGGGTGTAACGCGCCCACCGCTAGTGATTAGCCGCGGATTCTCTTGCCTTATCTGAGAAATATTTTCCCATACCTACGAGTAGCAAATATTCCCAGTCTTCTTCTTAGCAGCGTTTTACTACTACTACTTTCTTAGCTACGACTCAGGGCAACTGACACCAAGATTCTGCGTAGGCGCTAGTTTTACGAAAGCGACTGCCACCTGACCATCTAATCCAGAGCGTAAACTATGCCTTATAAGGATTAGTCTGGTTTTCCTTCACCGGAAAGCGAATGGTAAATATCAAATAAAATGATATTTCGTTCATAAGATCCAAAAAACTCATTGGTAAGAGCCGGAGTTTGAACCCGCGAATCTTCGGATTAAAAGTTGCACGCTCTTACCGCTGGGCCGACATCGCTCAATATTCCTGCTATATCCGCCTTATTATAATTCTATGATATAGTCTCTTAATACAACCATTTCATGTCCATTGCGTAAACATCTATTTGAAGTAGTTAAATAGGATAATTTCGATTGACATTGTACACGTTACCGACTTGGGAGCCCTTGAGAGAAACCCCAAGAATACCTACTTAGTTTGATTCAACAATAACATAGCAATAAACTGAGCACGTAATTTACCACTATTCCGAGATTAATTGGTCGTAATAAATATTGTCCTGGGGCCTTACCGTGACGTCTTAACGCGATTCAGTTTAGGTTCCTAACTGTGCTCAGTTGTATGGCAGCGACTCAGTTTTGGTCCTAATCTGAATCGCGTTAAGACGTCACTCAAGGCCCCAGAACACATTTAAGCCTTGAATGATACCCTAAATATTATTAAATTGTATGTGTAAAACCAGGGATTGGATTTTTTTTAAACCCCGAAATAACTTAATGGGTGTTACTCGTATAGTTACGGACAAATAATGCAGAGACTAATTGTTAAATGCAGGACCTTAATTTTTAGGGTTCCGTACTTAAAGGGTAAAACGGGACCCTATTACTAACCATCCGGCTAAGCCATCCGTCTGTCCGTATGTCCGTCCGTCCGTCTGTCACCAATATCTGTCTCAAGGATCGTGACAGGTAGACACTTGAAATTTTCACAGATTATGTATTTCTATTGCCGCTATAACGAATAACACTAAAAAGCAGAATAAAATAAATTTTAATATAAAGCGGCTCTCATACAAAAAACGTTATTTTTATGCTGCCGTTTTTATAGATAATGGTACAGAACCCTTTGTCCGCGAGTCTAACTTACACATGGCCGGCAATTTTTTTGTTATTTACTGTGAGGAATTTGATTTATGTACCATTTCGTACCTTGTCATAGTGACAATTTATATTATAGCCGCTAGTGACCTTAATTTTAATGTGACAAGTATGAAAATGATGGAGACTAAGTTTCCTAGATTTTAATAGCACAGACTGTGGGAGTGTTATGTAAACGTTTTACTGTCATAGAAGTTTGACGTTTAAAATAACACTTTAAAGTTTGACAGTTTATTTTACTCTACATATTCATCATCATTTTATCATAATTTTCAACCGACGAAAAAAACGGAGGAGGTTTGAGGCTGGCACCGACTCCAAAAATAACAGATTGTAAATATATAAATACGCAGATTTGTGTGATTGATTTCCGAAGTATGTATATAGTTCATACATTCTAGATGTAATTAAATTGATATAAGCCTAGCGATTGTATTCGGTATATATAGAAAGTGTATAGAAATAGATTATAATTGTAATTGTAGGGTAGGTATTCACTTGCGTTATTGAAGAAAAAGTTATTATTTTTTTCTTTTCAGTTTCAGTTTTTCGGCGGTTTTATTTTTTTGTTAAAAAGTTTTTATTGTGATGATGTTATTGTTTGTGGATGAATAAAGATTTTTATCTATCTATCTACATAAATCATTTTCCTCCAGTGTGCATATCATCACTTTAAAGGTTTAAATCTATCTGCCGACTTTTTATGTCATGAAGTTTTTTTTTAAATCCTCAAGCCCTAAAACTTATTATAACATAATCTACCTATCATCCAAAGAGTATACTTAGTTTTAAAAAAATCTTCTTATAATTATAATTGTATGTGAAACTTGACAGCATGAATAATAATACTAAATTGTTTCGAATGTCTAGTAAAATAATAAATAATATATTCAAGGAATATTTTTGTTAGTAAATTCCCAGGAACAGCACAGCACTAGCCAGCACTCATGATATATGAGAATTCTGTAGCGAGCTACTGCGCGGTGGAGATTGTATAACCTGTGCTGCACTCAGGAGGTATCCCAGGCTGGGTAATGGCGGCTTTACTCTGTTATGATGCGCTTTTATATCAGAGCAATGTATGGATACTTTGATTTATAATTTTTTTTATAAAATGTACAATTTTTGAAACCACGAATCATATCATTTATTATTTTTAATAAATGTTTTGATTCATGTTTTAAGTAGTCACACTACTTTATGCATTAAGCGATTGACAAAGAAAGGCAAAGTAATTTTAATTGACACATTATGAATCTCGAGGAAAGCAAAAAACGTGTTTTTGAGCAATTGCTTCAAATTCTTTAGCTTAAATTAAGTTAATTTCTCAAAGACAAATAAATAAATATAATATATAAATATATAAGCTCCATTTAGAAAATAACTACTAGATAATTTAATTTTATCTCTTATGAATTCTGTGGTGGGAGGTGACTCTCATAAAAAGAAGCGCACAAGCGGAGTGCCGATCAGTACTCATTATTCAGCATTCCATTATCATGCTCATTAATATTCAGACCATCTTAGAGAACAGACGTTAACAACAGACTAGCTTTAGATTGGTTATAAAATCAATCCGTCTGGACCGTTGCAATCCTTAGCGCTTTTAGATTACTAGAAACTAGTTGCGAATAACCTTAACGTTAGGTTCTTAAATGTGCTCAGTTTTATGGCAGCGATTCAGTTTAGGTTCTTAACTGTTCTCAGTTGTATGGCAGATACTCTATTTAGATTCTAAACTGAATCGCATTAAGACGTCATAAACGTCATAGACGTCGTATGGTAAGGCCATAAAAATAGGAAAAAGTAAAAATTCACGCCCTCGAGCGGAACTCGTACCCGCTACTCTGGAATACCAGCGCATCGCTCTGCCAATTGAGCTACTAGCTATTGAATTTATCTACCGCTTAGCAACGTCTACCGTAAGAAAGTAATTCTTAATTGGCAAGTGGAGTCTCAAGTTATATTCAGAATTCACCACTAACAATGTGGTACCCCATACTAAACTATTTTTTATTTTCATGATATTTTCGACTTTATCTTTCTCTCTGAGAAATTAAAAAAAAATAGTAGGTTAACGACATTGTCGTGGAAATGTAGAGTACAGATGAAAAAATGCAATGGTCATTGCTTTCCCGATTGGAGCACCATCAATCATCGATAAATATCTAGGAAATGAACAGCTGTAATGACGTAACAACGACGTTTTTACCTAAAACTAGTGGAAATTAGCATGTACCTACTGCAAAAATTATGTACAAGTTGTTGAAAATTCTGATGACAGAAAACCTATCTGTAAAAAATACAAACAAGTATACAGTATTTGTTTGCATGTAGATAATGCTTTCTTTAAAAATATTTGTTTTAGTCAAGCAGTAGGATATTATAAAATTCATATTCCTAGCAACAAGTTAAAAGGAACCATAAATTTTGCTTCAAAATTTACCGCCGTAAAAGTTTTTCCTTTTTTCTCTTCACTTTCTACTTGCTACAGTCATTGAAAGTTAAATTATTTTATCTTTCATGTAACAAGCACATTTTTCTACACTTAGCGAGTAGGTAATAAGAATATATTTTAATATAAAGGCACTAACTCTCATGTCAGTAGTACAATTGATAAACATATTGTAATTGTTTTATTATTTGTTTCTTGGTTGACGTATAATTCGCCTAAAATAAACATTAAACATATATTTTCTAAATTTTATCTTGCTTAAACAAGCAGATAATTACTAGCTACTTCGTCGATTTATAAATATTTTTTATGTCATTCTTGTGATTACGTAAGTTCAAGTATATTTTAAAGATATACTCGTACCTACGCCCGGACACAAGACATGATTTTATATAAATTAATGATGAAGAGTCTTAATTTATTGTAAGTAAAACGTCCGAGAGTTCAACACGCTAGTGCCTAATAGATAACACCCATCTGTCACCTCTATCGGCGTTGACATAAGTTTAAAGATGACATGTATTGGGACAGGCTGGACCTCTAATAAATTTAAGTTAGGTACAATAGGTACTGTCCTTACTTCATTCATCAATACAATACAATACTCTTTATTGCACACCTCACACAGATGAAATGCAGTTACAAGAGAAAATCATTATTAATTAATTACAGTATTGCTTCATAATATCTTAAAATGTAATTCGATTGTACTTGGTAAATTTATAAAATTCTCGCTCACTCGTGAACATGCAGAAAAAGTAAATTGTACATTTATTTTCAAAAGAGCAAATAAATGTAGACGATGTGAGTAGTCTATTGTGCACTGCTAGCGATCCTCTTTTGTTTATGACTTCATCGCACGTGCCCGCAGCGGTAGACTGCGGACAGAGTTCCTAGCTTTTATCTTTATTCTGTACCTCTTCTTTGGTAATAAAATGAAACGTTAAATTAATTATTTTCCAGTAGCCTCTGTCTTAAGTTATACGTAAAAAAGTTATATAGGGCAAAAGTCTGAGTAGTTAATTAATTATATTGAGTTTTATATTTACTGTAACTGGAAAAATATTTATCCACATTTAGTTGAATACATTTTCAATTTTTATGAATGCGATTGAACTCAACTCCGTCATACTTTTCTTACATTTAATGTGAGTTGACGAAGTTTAGACGCAGGCATAATTCTGGACAGTGACCATGTTTTTTTATAATAAATTTACACAACATTCTAAATATCTTATATCTAAGATATACTTCGTACTGCACAGGACACAAGACTCCTCCATTAGACGAAGACTTCTTAAAAGATGAATATATAATACCTTATAGGTGTGTCGAGAAGAGTCAGACCCATACTTCTCACCTATAAGAACCATAACATAATTTTTTGCCCTTCAGCCGGCAAGCAGCCAATCGATATATATATATATGCGGTTTGAACGCATCATGGAGAGTCATGTTTTATGTGTGTACTTATATAACGCAGTGTATGTAATTGTAAATAATTAGGAATTAAAACACTCGTGTGATGGTCTTATGAAACTCGGCTGATGCCTCGTTTCATAAACCCACACTCGAGTTTTAATGCCTTTCATTATATACAATTACATAAACTACTATTAAAGTAGATTCTTACACGTTGACGGTTTTTAAGCACTGGCTCACCCCCCAAGTGGGGTGCGTGGCAACAGCGTACCGCCCGAGGGGGGAGCGTAGCTACGTGGGCGAGTCTGTAGTACTTGATAGTACGTCTCTAGAATCGTACAGCTATTGTTGTGTCTACACTGCTCTACGCATGCGTGAACAGGTCCTGCATTCTCAATCCAAAACCAAGCCAAGCGAGAATTTGCCTCTGGCAGACCATCGCGGTACCCTCGAGATCCTTATTCGATCAGAGATCATAGTTACTCTAGTTAGTGAGACGAATGTAAGCATGACTTTGTTAAGCGATGTGAATTCAGGAGCCGGGCAGGTGTGTACTGTACAGGAATGACCTCGAAATCTATAAGACGTTGCACGCGACAATTGTAAAGTTTTTCAAATCAATGCTCCGCGACTGAGATCTTGTCCAGGAATGGATGGGTATTAATATAATATTATTTTTCTACTCGTCGATTATAATCTGCATAAACTATAATATAACAACGTCAGTCTTTTCAACGTTGAATAGTATGTACCTATATGTCGCTTCCAACTTCACTGAAATAGTAATTTGTAAACACTTTATACAACTGAAATAGTAACTTTCAAATATATTTTTTAAGATGACTTACGTTACACTGGGCCGGGACGAGCCGGGCCGTGAAAATGTCACGTGATCTCTGAGCTTTTCTGTCTATAGAAATTGACACATCGGTTACGGCCATGCCCGTCCCGGCCCGGTGTAGCGTTTTGTTTTGTTTCATCATCATCATCATCATTTCAGCCGAAAGACGTCCACTGCTGGACATAGGCCTCCCCCAAAGATTTCCATAATGACCGGTCCTGCGCCACCCGCATCCAGCGGACTCCTGCGACCTTCACCAGGTCAGAGGGGTCCGGGTCAGGTTGTTTTGTTTATGGGCTCCTTATTAGAATATAAAAAAAGTTTATTTTTACTTTTTGGAAAATTTCATTTCGATTGCAACGATAGTGTTTCGAAACTTAACAACGTCGCGGCATTAATCAAAAATGTAGCTCTACTTAAACTTTCTGGTTGATCCAGGCCATACATTAATAAAATTTGTAATAAATAAAAAATATGAAGAATAAAAAACTGTGTACAAATACTCAACAAGCTTCATGGCTTCAACACGGTACTCGACTGAAAAGCTCTCTATCGGTACAGTGTGCGTAGCCAAGATGCCAATCGCTTTATCACACTAATAAGGTAGAGTGATAGAAAGAGATCACTACATCTTCGCTATACGCACGCAGTAAAGTTACATATACGTAACCAATATTATGTGACTTATTTTTATGACATACAATTCAACTTCCGTAAACAATTACATTATGGCGAAATTGTAAGACGTAGTACTACTTTGTAAGATCGTGCGATTTAATTAGCTGAATTTAAAAAAAAAAAACGGGACTACATAAAAACAACATTGTGTTTCATTACCTAAGGCTTTATTACGTGTTCTCGTCCTGCTGCTACTGTATGTACATTATACTCCTTACACGTGTAATGTTGTGTCGACGTACCTATATCAACAACACGTCTCCTGAACTTTGAGTGACCTACCTATACCTATCTATACATGTATTCGTCTAGGACCGAGAGCTAAACATTTTAAATTTATTTATTAAGGAATATGATTAAAGGAATTTAGTTTATTTGTATAAAGTGTTTCAGGCTATTTGAAGCATTATCATTAATTAAAAGAAAAGATAAAGGCTTAGGAACAATATTGTCTTTATAGTCAATATAATGTCGCAGGAAGTCAGTTGATAAGTTTAGTATAAACAGTTTTACGCACTGTGGCTGTTAGTAATTAAATTTGTAATAGGCAATTATAGTGATAATCAAAAGGTTAAATATGTAAAACATGTTCAGATAAACACTATTGTACACATTTATACGTACATTACAGTTATGATATCGTCATACATAACGATAAAGTCAAAAACATGTTATGAGTTAAAACTTACCTTCGTCTTGATTACTTCCGAGTAGCACTTCAGTATTGTGGAAGCTACCTTCTTTCATCATAGTGTCAGGATCCTTTGGTAGAAACACGCCGTCGACCGTCGGAGCTGACGGAAATCCTAATATTCCCGTATATGAATTCCATTGTTGCACGGAAATGGTTTTTGCATCAACCCCTCTCATACAATCCATCACTAGGCTCGGATCAGCGGACAGAAGACTACTGTTACAGTTACAATCGTCTATCAAGACCTTCCCAATATCTTGGGCGCGTTCACCTGTCATCCAACTCCACGGTGCGTTCAAGGTTCCCGACTGTAGTATACCCCTCTTAAATAATCCCTTCATCTCTGGTGAAAGCATGTGCAAACTCACACTTCCGCCTCCAGCTGACTCACCAAATAATGTTATCAATTCAGGATCTCCACCAAACACACGCGCATTATCTTTTATCCAACGTATTGCCAGCTGCTGATCCCAGAGTCCCATGTTACCTGGCGCTTCTTCGCTACCCGGAGAAAAGTATTTATTCAAGTATAAAAATCCAAATGCTCCCACCCTGTATTGCATAGAAGCTACTATAACGTCACTTGACGATGCCATAATATCGGCTTTATATAGATCAAGGGTAGCCGTTCCGCTCATATAACCTCCGCCGTAAATCCACACAAGTATCGGCACTTTCGGCCTCTCAGCCAAAGGTTTGTCTTGATGGTGACGTACTCGTAAATGCTGTGGCACCCAAATATTCAAATACAAACAGTCCTCTGATATATTAGTGTTAGGGTTCCACATTTCTTCACCTTCAAAACCGGGGAAATACTCATATCGCTCTTGATAGCAGCTATTGGGCATAGCTAGGGCATCTAAAACGCCGTGCCATGGTTCGATTGGAACTGGCTTACGGAATCTTAGTGGACCAAGAGGGGGTTTTGCGAATGGTATTCCGGTGAATATGTGTACCTCGCGACCCATGACCGTTTTAGCATAACCTCTGACGAGGCCGCTTTTAGTTTCAACGATAAGCGGATCATTGTGAAAGTTCTTTGGAGCAGGACTAGTAGTTGGCGTCGTTTGAGTAGTAGAGGTGGTGGTGTCATGGTGGCTGGCCCAAGACCTTCCTCTTACGCCAGACAAGAGGAAGCATACTAGTAGCTTCGTGAGTACGATTTTGGTATTGCATGTCATGTCGACTTTTGTAGTTTTCAGTGGCTCATTAACGAGTCATATTAGGTTGTAATCGGAAATAATCAGCCAACTTGATCAGACGTTTATTGAAACACATTTCTGTTCAATTTTTTTGGATGAACGTTCAATGGCAGAGTACCTGAAACAAAAAAAGGCTTTTACAATATAATCTCCGAGGCCTCCAAGCTATCACGATCTATAGACATTGACAGATCGTCCCGTCCCGCCCCGTCCCTTCCCGTTCCTTCCCGTTCTAGTGTGAGTCATCCTTTTAACTTTGAACTTGGATGCAACATTTACTTCATACATCTTTTAGTTATTAAATAAGATCGCAATAAAAATATATGAAATAGAATAAGCTAAAGGAATTGGCTACACGCTGCCCAAAATAATCCAGTATAATTTGGCCATACGTATGGGCTATAAAGAAAGGGTCTATAAAAATATGACTGACTACCTAATAAGATGAAGTAAGGAGGAAAAGGACAAGAGGAAAAGGGTAGGTACCTACATTTTTTATGTCGTATTGTCTTTGTATAATATTACTACAATCATCACTATCACAGTTTTGTTATGATGTAAATATTATCGTATATCGTTATTGAAATTACCAACATTAAGATAGGTTATCACTGTTTTAAATCATTTATATTTTTAAATTTGAACCGGTCACTAATAACTTCAAAGCAGCTTCTAACTCTAACAGGTTTCCAGAACGCCCAAAGCTAAGTTTAGACAAAAGTGCCCCTAATGTTGTATGTAATGTAACTAATGTAGAAAATATAATAAACTTCTGTCGTTACTTAACAGTGCATAATCATAATTATAAGACCTTAGAATATTTCATTTCTTATTAATAAAATATTGTTAAATGTATGCATTTGAATTTTATATTGTTTTCTTAAACGCATGCCAATCGTTTCGAAAAATTAAATCATTGGGAGTCGGAGACCCAGGAAATCGATCGTATATAATGTCCATTAGCGAAATTTGCTGATTTGAAAAAATAACGTAGGTTTTACTGGCCTGGAAATAGTAAATCAATCACAATCAGCTTGTTAGGTAGAGTGGGCCGGACGGGTGTAATAGCGTTATCCGGATAAGTGATAACTAATAATAAACGCAGCTGGGAAGGTCAGCACTATTGTTTTAGTACCATCATAGTATTGAAGAGGGAGCTGGCGGCATGGACACTTCCTGTTTCGTGTCGAAGCTAAGAGTTAAAAAAATATTTTCTCCAATATGCTCGGAAATGTTCACATTAATGTAGCAAAATTGGTACGAAAAGAACCTCCTTATGTACCGACTCAAATAAAAAAAAATCGAATTCATTATTTTACCGTTTTAGCGGAAGTTGTACTAAAATCCATTACTGTATTGTTTTTTACTTTTTAAATAAATATTTGAACTATAAAATTACCAAGTATAACTAACATTACAGGCCGCATCGAATTTAAATAGAGAACGTTGCTGGCCCAGCGGTAAGAGCGTGCGACTTTCAATCCGAAGGTCGCGAGTTAAAATCCTGCCGGCTCATACCAATGAGTTTTTCGGAACTTACGTACGAAATATCATTTGATATATACCAATCGCTTTTCGGTGAAGAAAACATTGTGAGAAACCGGACTAATCCCAATAAGGCCTAATTTACCCTCTGGGTTGGAAGGTCAGATGGTAATCGCTTTCGTTAAAAGTAATGCCTACGCCAAATCTTGGGATTAATTGCCAAAGCGGACCCAGGATCCCTACATGAGCCGTGATATAAGCCGGGAAAACGCTAGGAAGAAGAAGAAGATCGAATTCAAATCATGGAAAAAGCGTAGATATCACCTTGGCAGTAACAAAGATAACTCAATTATCAGAATAAAAAGAGTTATGTAAATATGTCTCCATTAATATCCTTATTTATTTCAACCACTGACAAACAAGAAGGCTTCATACTGTAAGGAGTTAAGTCTATAAGTAAGTAATATTATTATTGCAACCTTGCTATTTGTATAACTATAAATTAGGTGTTTGTTTAACGGCCTCCTAGCGTAGTTGGTACCCTGCCTACGAAGCAGGAGGTCCCGGGTTCGAATCCTGGTCAGGGCATTTATTTGTATGTTTATTACGAATATTTGTTCCTGAGTTATGGATGTTTTCTATGTATTTAAGTATTTATATGTATCTGTCTATATATATACCGTCACCTAGTACCCACAACACAAGCCTTATTGAGCTTAACGTGGGACTAGGTCGACTTGTGTAAGATTGTCCCATAATATTTAATTTAATTTAATAAACGAGTAGTCTTTAATCAGCATTCACAGTGTTTAATTGCAACACCCAACTTCTCGTACCACATGGCGATCCTGCCACGTGAGGTGTCGGGTTCGGGCGCCGCCGCGAGTGCGGAAGTGCATTATTTGAACGTTAGCCGACACACTCATATATCGTCGTAACAATTATATTTTAATTATAAATATATGCAACTCAAGAGTCGAGAAGGAAAATGTGTTCATCAGCCAAAACGCTGCAGAAAAATCAACCAACGATGCTGCTTTCCACGAGATCAGTATTGAGACGATCAGTATTGTCATGATAGTGATTTGCTCATTTATGGCCATCGGGGTACTCTACAGCTGCTACAAAATATACAAGAAGTACCATGGTAGATGGTCAAGAGACTTTATTGTCCAATATCTTCGACGATCCTTTTTTTTGATCACTTTCGTTAAGCTGGACACGTCTTACTTTTACACAATCGCGTTTCTTCCTAAATCTTAGCTTTTGTGTTTAATTTAGTGCTTAGATTTTAATGTAATACCCGAATGCGGTGAAGCTAACAGAGGATCTATATTGTATAACCGTCCCCATGGCCCCTAATTAGTACAAACCCGTCGAGGTAATTATTATCAATAAAATGACATTAGGTGGAGAATTATTAATGATAACAAGGTATACATTATGTAATGAATTACATTACAAAATAGTTTTTACATATTAATATGTTATAAGCAATAGGCTATTAACCTTTGAACACATTACTTGTAAGTATTGATTAAATATCTTCTTGAAAGACAATATCGTGATGAAACTGGAGTAATTCCAATAAAGCCTTATTTACCCTCTGGAGCGCCTAAGCTAAAGCTAACCTAAAGCGAGCCCTAGGCTTTCTGAGCAAAAGCGTAAGCTAGGATAAATAAGATATAAGAAACTTAACAAATTTCATTTCCGTGAGAACTCAAACCAATAATTTACTATAACATAAATATTTCACTCAAACAAAGGTATTTTTTTTAAATAATATCACTTTACCGTGTTGTTTTAGTTTCCCATCTGATACATATTTTAAATGAACACCTTATGTTCAGCACACGCAACCTTTATTGAACACAGTTCCTTATTTACAGCGCCAGTCATAATATTTTCAACGCCGGAAAAGCAGTTTCCCCTACGATTTAGGAAGCCGGAAATTCATGAGGCATATAGCTTACGCAGGACCGTTTGTGCCCGATCGAAGCCCACATTCAACAGATAGTCGATCTAAACTTATTATCAATTTACGGAGAGGTTTTTCCCGGGCTCGGGTTCGGACGAGAATGGACATTATTTCATCGGGCACTTCGATCGTTCGCCGGGGACCTATAATCCGTAGTCGGGATCGACTTCAGATTGCGGCGAGGCAAATCTTGTTTTAGTTATGTGGTCTACTGTTTTTTAGAAGCAATATAAAAACCCTCAGACAATAATTTTTAAAATTGGAATGTGTAAATCTTTAAAAAAATCCCGGCCAAGTGCTATAAACCAAATAGTTGAGGGTTGCGTACCGTCACACGATAAAAAAAGTTCATGCAAAAAGGCATAAGTGCCTTTATATAATCGTCCTTTTTTTAATAAACAGTTTTTTGCCAAAAAATCAAAAACAGCTTGACCAAATTTGTTCAAAATCATTTTCGTGGTAAGTTCAGCTTATGATCATATCTTCCTGATTTGTTTCACATTTTTTGGACCTCCCGTTCAAAAGTTAGAGGGTGGGGGACACTTTTTCAGGCTAAGAGAGCGATTATTTCCGATAATATTCGATTAATCATATTTTTGTTCAAGAAACCTTTATGTTATTTCCAAAGGCCTATTCGATGATGTGTCACAAGTAGATATTCGGCAAAAAAACATTTGAGCTGAGCTGAGAACGTAAGTGGGAGACAAAGTCATACTTGCGTAACTTAAATATGATCCGAATGCATGGATTTTGGATACGCTCAAACTTATTATGTTGCTCCTCTGTGAGATCGAGATAAGAAACGTCATTGTAGTCTATAATGGGAGGGAGAAGGGTTTGGGCAAAAGTAATTTTGGTAGGAATAGGAAAAAAGTCCCATAACCAACTGCAGCAAACATCTCCTTGCTAACTAAGACGGGACGGGATGATCTGTAAATTTCTATAGAAAGAATCACGTGTTACCTCGGAGCCCTCGAATGTCACGTGACGTTTTCTATAGAAACTGACAGATCGTCTCGCCCCGCACCGTCCCGTCCCGTTTTAGTGAGAGTCATCCTTAATCAGAAACCTATTTTTTATCAGTCCAACATCCTAAGACTTTATAATAATATTTTAGAGTCACACTTTGAAGAATTTCCTTGAATTTTTGTTCTGTTCAACAAACATCCTAAACCGATGTAATTAAATTCTCGCAAACCGCACCGTCTGTACTCTGAATATACAATTTTATATTTGCGTAACCTTTACTTTGTTACCGGCTTCCCTTGACCCACGATCCAGTGAATTATTGAGGGAATAACCGTAATTCTCATTAGATTTATGTTCGTGAACTATGGCATATGGAATACATCATTCTTAATTAGCAAAGTATGTGGAAAGCGGGGAACTTGGCTCGGAAAGCCGCAAAGCTGCGATCGACAGAAACTATAACTTCAGAGTGCGAAGTTGGCGCACGAGGCATATTCAGATTAAAAATATTTGCTATGATAAGTATTTTCATACTTTTTATTTCTGGTCATATCAATATTTAGGTATCGCAGTAAGTCATCCTATAGTAAGACTAATTGTCGGCCATATACCTACGTTCGGGCAATCTGTCAGATCTCCATAGTGAGTTTGTTTGCCAGACATCCGCCAGACGAATTTCCCATACATTAATTGGCAGATCTTGCGGATATATCCGAACGTATATGGCCAGCAAATAGTATGATTAATGAGTATGAATAAGAGTTTACATTTATGACAAATGTCGACTCCATTGCTTGCTATTAGTCTTACTATGAGACGAAAACTCCGATGCCTTTATCAAAATAATTGCTAGAGAAAAGTAGGATATACAAATATTCTTAGAAAAAAAAAAACAAAGTGGAAAGTTTTATGACGTCGAGCGGGACTCGAACCAATGACTTTTGGATATACGCCCATCGCCCAGTAGCTCTAGCGTGCTGTGACTGTGTGACAGTATCTCGCGGCCAAGAAAGACATCTGTCATTTTCTGACTGTTGTTTTTCTCGACCGTGAAGTACTGTCGCGGCTTTTTCTGCTTTTTAACGAATAGTTCACAAATTTTCCCACATAAATACAGAAATTTCGTGCGGTCAGCTCAGTATTAAAATTTAATAGTTAGTATTATTTAAACTTTCGTGAGTCATACTGACATTAAATTGCCCGATGCAGTCGAATCATGTCACGCCTATTGTGATAAAAATACGTGAGTGTTAACCGTTGCAATTTAATGTGAAAAGTTAGTGTTTAAATTACAGGTAGGTATATATTTTTAGGGTTCCGTACTAAAATGGTAAAAAGGAACCCTTATGATGCGACTCAGTCTGTCTGTCTGTCACATCGTTAAATATCTCGAGCACTACTTAAGCTACCAATTTGTAAATTGAGAGTGGATTTTATTCTAATTAATTTTCAATAGGAATTGCCTTATAAATGAGGAGGCAAAAATTTAAAGTTTAGTTATTGGGTCATGTAGGATATCATTTGAAAGGGCTTGATTTCCACATTCTATAACAATGTTTTTTACAGTGAAAATATGTTTATTTAAAAACGAAGATGTACAAAAAAAATCTATTACCCCCGAAGTTTACTTAGTAAAAAATCTGAATTTAATACACAACGTTAATCTTATCCTTAATATTACAGGAAAACTATAATACCTATTGACCCTATAATCACTAGTATATTTTTTTTATTAAAAAAATTCTAATCAAATTTTTAAATTTTACCGTCTTAGATAGTTCTTCTGTTCTTTAAATTTATATCATATGCTGTAAGTACCGAATTTCTAATTCTAGGTGCAGTTGCAACTTAATTTGTGTACGGTACCCTCGGTGCGCGAGTCCGACTTGGCCGGTTTTTTTTGACAGGAAGGTATATTTACTAGCCCGCGTAGCCAGCGTAGCTAATTTTAAATAATTATTTTGAAATTTTCCTTGATTATATTTATGATTATTACGTAGATATAGGTTAAATTATTGGAATTTGAATATGTTTCATAATTTATTGACATTATTGGAAATTTATTTTTAATTCATGATGAATTATTATTGTTTGTTATTATACACTCGACAGTATTTTTGTGGTATTTTAAGAACATAATAATATAGGGAATAACATGTAATTTTTAATAAGAAAAATAAATCTATCTATCTATTTTAACAAGAATAGCAGAAGAATAGCATATATTTATCTTTCATCTAACCTTTTCAAACTCTTAATAGTACTTTTTCAATCGAACACATATCTCAACTTTTCCAATATAAACTTTCGATTGCTACGCTGAATAGATTCATCTCATGTATTTGATAAGTAGAGTATATCGTCAAACTGTTTGTTGGGATCAGCGGGCGACCCGGGGGTGCCATCTTCGTTGTAAATTAACTTAGGGTTGCTCTGTATGCAGACTGCCACGCTATATAACGAGGTCCGAAACCCAGCAGAACCGCTTACCTCCAAGTTTCCGAAGTGGATTGTCGTAGCTAATTTATCTATGTACGTACTGCCACTGAAATACTTCTCCTGTAAGGGCATGCTTAGAAATAATTGACACCCTGTATGTTTCGCTCGAGAATTAGGTCAAGCCGCGGTTCGAAATTTCGAGAATGGTACTTGTTGGCCTTAATGACGGAGTTTGAGCGCTCAAATATAAACTTTGGTAAATTGATATTGACTGCTGTTTCGTAAATTGTTTTTGTTTTAGTAGCAAGTAAAGTTCTTACTTAAATGCATGTTATTATTTTTAAGTCATTATTAGCGGTTATTTTGACTATCGTTAAGTTGTAAACATGAATAACTTACAAGCTTATTAAAAAAAAGCGTAAAAATTCCGTGTAACTTTTGAAATTACCACGCAAACTCCTTACTAACCGGTGTTTCCTTCAAACTATTTAAATATTTCCTCATTCTACAACTATAACAACTTTACAAAATAAAGCGTAGCCTTTTTAAATTAAATGACCGTGAAGGCCGTTTAGAAATTGAACCACTACCTAATTTATAATAATTATCCCTAATAACTACCTTAGGAACCTTGGAAACTTTTTACATTACGTATCTAAGTTGTTACTGTTCGGACGCAAGTTATATATTAATATGTTTATTTCAATCGTGATAATAAAATGTAGATAATTCATCAGAATATTTACAGTAAGTACAACCCTTTAAAAGTTGGGGATGCGACGAGCGCCACGAGTAAGGCCCGGAGCCACTCAAAATGCGTACGCAAGTATTATGTATTACCTGCGGAGCCTACGAAAGATATTACGTTTGATTGAAAGGAAAGAGAAAAAATATATAAAGTAACCCAATAAGGCGGGCAGAGACGAGAAAAGTGGCGGTGGGAAGGGGGGAAGAGGCCGGCGCGCGCCGCTCGATAAATCGATGTGGCAATACAATGCTATGCGGTGGAACGGCCTTGAGGTTGCAGCCTGCAAGACACACCCCCGCTCCATTTCTCAAGTTCACTGCCAACGCATTGCTTACAAGTAGCCGAAAGAAAGCAACTCATCGACCTAATTTCAGTAATGACGGCACTTGAGAGCGCACGTAGTTGCTTTCAATTGGGACTTGTTAGCGTTTTGGGACTTGTAACATTTAACAAGTTAAACCCTGGATTTTATATTTTATTATGTTGAGACTGGCATAGCAACAAGCTAAGATAGCTCGTGCTCACCCCTGCTCCCTAGCGATGGGACTTCCTGAATAATTACTTGGACGACGTTGAGAACCGTCTCAGGCATTCATGTCTCATCCGGCATGCAAACTGTCTCCAGAGCTGATGATTGAGACTCAGATTTAGATATTACATCGTAAAATTGGTTTTGGTTATACATATTTATGTACATTCATTTTGTATTTGAGAAGGAATAAGAGTAGGTATTTTGTTTTAAGAAGAAAAAGTAAATGTCGGTATTGGTTTTTTAAACACATATATTTTGTAATAACTACATTCGTGACAATCAATCGGTCCGCCTTTTAATTTGCAACTGGGGCCTTAAAATGACGTCTTAGCGCGATTCAGCTGATGACCTAAACTGAGTCGCTTCCATACAACTGAGCCTAAACTGAACCAAAACTGAATCGTGTTAAGATGTCATGGTCATGGTAAGGCCCCCGAAGGATGTTGACGCGTGTAATGTTGCCCTCAGGAAAACCTCGGAGCTTTAAATATCAACTAGCTTGATCAAACGATATGGCATCTATTCGTGATGGAATGTTAATTATGTTATGATTTGCGAATTACGAGTATATGTCAGGTATCTACTCGTAAACTCTATTTCAGTTTTAATGATAACTATGTATGACACATGTTTGTCATCCTAATACAACGTTACGTGAGGTATAAAACTTTAATCTAGCTAGTTTTGAAGCTAAAATTGAATACCTAACTATATGGTACTATTTCTAAATATGAATATGGATAAATAGAAAGCCACCTTTATGAACTACGAGTACCTCTACAAATAGAGAAGAAACGTCAGTATCAAAACGAATGTCAATCTAAAACTGATCCGCTAAAGTAGTAATACTAATAACCTAAATAATTTAACGTTTTATGCAATCCTGCCAGTTAATTTTAGTATTAGCACCGCAAAATTCCGTACTCTTGACGGAAGTATGAACAAAAAAAGCTATTTTTTTCCTTGTCGCATTTTACCATCAACGCTTTAGCCACAAGATCAACCACAAGCAGGGATTATAAAGGTAAGGGTTGTGTTTTGAATTTATTATGTCATGATGTTGGGGCAAACTCATGTAATTTTTAATCTTCCATCGAAAAAGCTGTTAGTTAAATTTTTTGTTATATAAATTCCACGTCTTATCTATATGCTGTACCTATGTATGGTTGTGTTGTGGTATCGTTGTATAAAATTGCAAGGATAGTTTCATGGAGTTGTTGTTAATTAGACCTAATTTTTTTATCGAAGCGTTTATGGACTAACAATAAAGTAGGTATTATTTGAATAGGCATCGGTGAGTGAAGACAGTGTTAATAACTCACCGAAGTTTTCGCGAAGTTTGAATTAGTATTACGCACGCAGGTATAAACAGAACATGTTGACAAAGTTCCAGACCTTGTTCCGATCTCATTTTCATGGAAATCGGATAAACATTCTTCTTTCGAATTATGACGGTATTCAAATTAAGAAAACACAACCTTATTACCTCATAGTAGGGTACAAAAAATATTCATAATCCTTACAAAAATCATATCAATATTCGTAATCCGACTATATTTCTAACTCGATATCAAAATTAAAAAGTCACACGAATCGTTTACACGAAATTAGCCCTCATTATGCTCTTGTGATTCTTAAATTCTGTCTTTTTGTCCGTAAATTCACGTATGTGCTCCGATGCTGTCCTTTTTGAAATTACTAAATTTACTATCACCTATAAAATGATTTGATCAAAATTAGCTTAGAGACGATTCTAAACATTCAGCTGAATGAGCCTTCCTGGTCTCAGGCGTCCCTCCCTATTCGGTTCGGGGGTTTAGGAATTCGCAAAAATTCCACTGTGGCATCCCCAGCCTTTTTAGCATCCACTCATAGCACAGCCGGTGTTATAGGAAATATTTTAAGGGCTTTGCCCACAAACTGTGAGATCGCAAGCTTTGAGGATGCTAAAAATGCTTTTAAAATTGCCTGCCCGGGCAAAGATTTTCCAGACAAACCAAAATCACAAAGGAGATTTAACTTACAATACTCTTTTAAATAACTCTATAGGTCCAGATTACGCGAGGCTTTTGGCAGTCGGATCCCGGGAAGCTGGTAACTGGCTTCATGCCCATCCTTCGCTTAATACTGGTACTTTCTTGGATCCGGCCTCCTTTAGACTGGCGACTGGTTTGCGACTGGGGGTTTCGGTGTGTGCGCCACACTCATGTCCTTTTGGCACAGACATGGACCGACTGGGACACCATGGATTGTTTTGTAAAAAATGTGCAGGCCGTTTTTCGAGACATGCGTCTCTTAATGACATAATCCGTCGGTCTCTTGCCACCATCAACGTGCCTGCTCTTCTTGAGCCGACTGGCATTTTCAGGGATGATGGCAAAAGACCCGAATATGGGATGTCCTTGGTCCCTTGGAGTTTGGGACGGATGCTAGTGTAGGATGCTACCTGCGTAGACACGCTGGCGCCGTCCCATCTCCAACGAACGAATGTAAAAGCGGGCGGAGCGGCTGAATGCGCCGAAATTTTAAAACGTAATAAATATAAGAGCCTGGGCAGAGAGTACCTTTTTCTACCATTTGGGGTCGAAACTCTTGGTCCATGGGATCCCAGCGTACGCAAGTTTTTCGTACAAATCGCGAAACGTCTGGTTGATGTTACTGGTGACCGAAGAGCTGGTGGCTTCTTCCTTGCACAACGTATCAGCATTGCGATACAACGAGGAAATGCCGCAAGCATCCTAGGTACAATGCCTCAAGGACCTATGTTAGATTTAAGGTATGAGGTGGGTACTTAGGTAAGTTACACTTACTTTTATGTATCTTACAAAAATGATTGACATGATTCTTCATGTTCTAAAAACTAGCAAAAACTTTAGTATAAAATGTGATCCTCCTTTATATGAACGACATTATTTTCATATATCTTTTAAGCCAATCTTTGGATTTACTGTCTGTCATATATTTTCTTTTGTAATGTACGCTAAGTGTTATATAAATAATTGATATAACAAATTTATTCCAAATAATATCTATAGTTGAAATGAACGTACAATTATGTTAGAAGTTCCCAGGAGTGAAGTTTGAAACAATTTTTCGGTTATATTTCAATGTCAACTAATTTGTCACGGCCTACAACCTAGATTACAACGCGTGAGGTATCGTTCGTCTCCGACCTGGGAGTGTCACAGGGAATGTCAAAACTGGTGATTTGTGGCGCCAAAATACCACACTCATATTTTTCAATCTTTGTAAACAGATATGTTTTTAAAGAGAAATACTTACACACACACACACGATACACGAATAAAATGCTATAGTAAGACTTTATACCTATACATATCTTCTTATCCTGCACTTATCCCTACTTACATTAAGTGGGGTCGGTACAATATATTTTCTTTTTCCATTCCTCCTATCTCTCGTCATCTCAGCACTCACTCTTTTCTTTTTCATGTCCTCTTTCATACAATCCATTTCTCGGTCCATCCACATTCATCCCTGAAATTCTTGTTGTAATATTTAGCAATGTCATCGTGTAACATTTTAGCTGCTACAATGTGTAAGTCTTTCACCCAAAATGCAAAATCCATTGAATAACTCAGAAGTTTCAGTTCTCATTAAATTTGAGTATTCACGAGGGAAATTAACCCTGCATATTACACATGCGCTTTAACAGTTTCTTTCACTAATATCACGAGAAGAGCATCGTTTGCTTTCATTTTTAAAGAATGATAAAAAGAACTGTAAATGTAAGAGAAATTATGTAGGTATGTACTTATGTAGGTTCTGTGTCGATATCATTTTAAATTTTAATAAAATCATGACATCAACCATGATTTTACTAGCACGAGGCTTAACACGAGGCACATCATCATCATTTCAGCTGAAAGACGTCCACTGCTGGAGATAGGCCTCCCCCAAAGGGTTGTCTATTATTTGCCACCATTTTATTGTATCTCACTCAGGAGCTCAGGTTTGGATGTGATGATTCTACCATCCTCAGTTTTTAACTTAGCGAGCTGGCTTTGCCCAACAGACAGATCCCTTGCAAAAACTTTGGAGCCCTTATTTCGCTGAATGGCCTCTTCAATACACTTAGTATTGAATTGGCGCATATCGCGGGTGAGGGACTTAGAGATCTGCTTGTTGAGCCGCCGGTATAAAGTCGCGTCAACTGAAGATTGTAGAACCATTTTACTCCTCTTATCGAAGAGTCTCTGAGTGGAGTCTGAGAGCCTTTTGGTCTTATTTGTCCGTTGGGCCTTAAAAACCTTAGACCCAGCGCTATGGACAGCTTCCACAAACCCGTCGTTGAACTCGTCCACATCATCGCCTAGGCAATCGAAACGGTTTTGGAGTTCCAGCTGAAAGCTCTCGGGGTTTTGAATTTGGAGTGCAGGACGGAGCGTAGAATTTATCAGTCGAGAGCGTTCTAGCTTAGGACATATATTCAATGTGCCTCTTACCAGACGGGGATCGCTTCCGGTTTTGACCATATTGATCACAGAAACATCATTGACCATCGGGACTCATCTAGGTCCATTTTCTGTGCTCGCGTTTCTTAAAGAAAGAGTTCATCATGTAGAGTCCCTCCTTCTCCAAGAAACCAGCCAGTAGATGCCCCCGGTGGTTCCGACGTCCAACCCCAAATTGCCCCACTCTCAGCTCTTCACCATCTCTCTTGCCTAGTTTCGCGTTGAAGTCCCCCGTAACAACGGTGAAGTAGGTTCTGGAGCTATGCATGGCTTTTGAAATATCCTCATACATAGCCTCCACCTCGTCATCGGAGTGTGCCGAAGTCGGCGCGTACACCTGTATGACCTTCAACGAGTACCTCTCGGATACTCTGAGTATAAGGTACGCCACCCTAGTCGACACACTCTCGATCTTCACCACGTTATTTACGAGGGACTTGTGGACGATGTACCCGACACCTCCCTGGGACTGTTGGTCGCCCTCGTGGAAATAGAGCAAGTTGCCGGACTTTAGGATTATCGTGTCCTCGCCCTCTCTTCGGACTTCTGATAATCCCACGACGTCCCAACGCAACTTGCTCAATCCTTCCTCCAGTTCCGCCAACTTTTCGTCGGTCCGCAGTGTACGCGTGTTATACGTTGCCAGGGCCAGGAGTCGTCGGTGGGGGTAGCCGGATCTTTGCCGGAGATTCTTAGCACCCCTGACCCCGCTAGCACCCTGGCCGCTACCATAACCAGGGCACCGGGGGTCGCCGGAACCTCGGGGCCGCGGTTTTTTGGTGTAATTCATAAGGGGGGTTTCTGCCGTAATCGCCACGCTTGGCATGCGGGTTGGCAATCGCAGTGTCTCCGCCGTAACTTAGGGATGCTGCTGCCCATCCCCCGGTGGTCTTGGTCGTAGTTTTAGGACATACCCGGGTCCGCACGTAATATTTTAAAAACGAATATCCAACATTGTCCCCATGTTCCCGGAAAAAAACTAGCTGACATTGATATCAACATCAGCCCCTTTTAAGTAAATGTATAATAATGTGTGAGAATTGTAAAAATTTAAATAAGTGTTTTGACATCAAACCAATTTATTCAACCATTTAGCGCTGATTACAACACGATGTCGTTAAGCCTCTGCGAGGCATTTACGCTAAATAAATTATTAATATTATATCGGGAAACTTAAGTTATCGGCAATGGCGTAGTACTCCGAGAATTCCTCATCAGTGAATAAATTAAGGGGAACATGCTCTCTTTAGAATATCGTGGGTACCCAAAGGGTAAAACGGGACCCTAATACTAAGGCTCCATCGTCCGTCTGTCACCAGGATGTATCTCAAGAACCGTGATATTCAGACAGTTGAAATTTTCACACATTATGTATTTCTATTGCTGCTATAACAACAAATACTAAATAGCAGTATAACATAAATATTTAAGAGGACGCCCATACCTTCGTGTGCGCGAGTTCGACTCGCACTTGGTCGGTTTTTTACCACATCATCAAACAGTTATCGAAATGCTTGTTAGTTTCTGATTATGTACTGGTTATTCCTGAATCTTGATCCTAGTTGGTGGATATTTTTAACATTAGCAGTCCTTATTCCTTACAAAATGTTCATGAAATTAGTACATTTTCGGTGTGATTTAACGCATATCACATAATTAATAGGTACCTTTTAAACAGGGTTTTTGTGGTATCATAGTATGTTCTATTTGTACGTTTATAGTAATGTTTTATTGAGAAATCTCGATTCAAAAATCAGTCGAAATGGACAATATTTTAACGAATAAGCGGTTTTTCTACATAGCACAGTTATATTAGGTATTATACGAAATTCATTCAAGTTTTGGCTCTTTCAATACAAAAAATCAAGATCAGAGTCATAATATCATAATAATATATATTAAACAGTTGGTTAAAATTACCTATACTTTCGTCATAATGTGATTTGAAGAATTTTTCCAAGGCGTAAGACCCCTTAGGTTGGTGTGGCTCTGTGTATATTTATGATTTCATTGTTTTGCATTTACTTCCTCAAATTTTTTTTTGTGATTTTATTCAGATACAACCAAAAAACCCCCGGAGTCAATAACAGCAAAGTTAGGTTGGTAATCCGATTCAGCTTAGAATTGAGCGGAACGCGGAGAAAGTTAAGCGATGCCTCCATTAGCCACCTGGGACTTTATCTTAAGACTTTGTAGAATCAGTTTTCTTCATCGTCAGTCTTTTGACAGGCAACTTTTAAGAATTAGGATTGTCTATACAGTTTCGCTTTTTAAAAGCTAGTTATTCCCGAATGACGTTTATGAACGTAGTTCTGGAATAGGTACATTTATTTTGTTTAATAATAAAACAATAAATTAAATTAAATAAAAACAATAAAAACCGAAAAAGTGATTATACTAAACAAGTTTTTAAAGCACGAATCAAATCGTTTGAATAAAATGTTTTGATGCCTGTTTTTAAGTAGTCACACTACTGTAGGTATATATCTAAATTATAAATAGAAAAATATGTCATAAATACTACAGAAAATACTACTTTCAATTTATAATTTACATACAGTGTGTAAGTCTAATGCGGGCGATAAATTTAACCAAACATAGAATTCATTAGTGTTATCAATAATTAAAACATATTTTTAAGTTATACTTAATTATGACCCCACAATTAATTTTTTAATAACATTTTCAGCAGCAATGTACCATAAAAAATTTGACGCTGACAGTTGTTAACGAATGTTTAACGCGAGTGTGTTTGTATTACATTGCGGGCCGAATTATTTTCTATGGATAAAATTTTAATTGCAATTCCATTTTAAAGTTACCTAATTACATTTCCTATGTCCTATACTAACCACCGTTAAGAGGTTCGCCCGTATTAGATTTACACACTGTATAGTAGTGTGACTACTTAAAAACAGGAATCAAAACATTTATTATAAAAAAATTATGATCTTATTCGTGCTTTAAAAACTTGTACAATACCCACCGACCATGTTAATCAATATTCCGTTTGTTAAAAACACATTGTGGTTGATTATGATTATTAACTTCTGAATTGGCCACCATAATAATTGTGAAATGTTGAATTACGAATTCAACGTCTATTTTAAATTTATATCTTTCTATTTACGTAATTTTGGTGAATTCGTCGTATTCCACAAAATGAGTCGAATCGGTCGCAAAATGCATACTCGTATTCATTCATTGTTTGATGTGAGATTTCATGCCTGTTGGATGTTATGAGACTATTTTTCGCAGCTTTTGTCATCTTATTGATGAAAATATATATAATATGAAATATTATAGGGCACGTAAATTGAACTTCAGGGTAAATAAAGACTTAGATTCATGTATAATAATTAGATAGTGTAATCATTAAAGCTTGCAGCTGAAATAAACAATTCAGTTTCCTACTGGAACTCATTGCTTCTTAGGCAGCAGTGAAAAGAAGGATAAATAAAAAGAGAATCACGCGAAGGATGCGAGCTCTGCATTCAGGCGGTCTAGACACAAGCTGATGACAACGTCAAAGAAAAGTCAGTTTTAACCCTCTGAATGCCAAAGCATAGTTCATAGCCATGAAAAATATTTCAACTCAAATCACAAAAGTATAAATAAATCAACCAATTGTCAAATAAATATGATAGGTATTCTGATCTTAAATTTAGGTACTTAATAAAAGAGCCATAACTTTAATTAATTGTGCATTATAAATACAAACGAGTAAAAATATTTTTTTTTGCTAAAATGAACACATAGTAAAAGTAAAGCCGGACTCTTAAATAGTGTTGGGTATGACATCTTTTAAAATGAATTTGAATGAGTAGTATTTTCTTAAATGAGGGGGGACAATGCCATACCTCATTTGAGATGAGAGAGTTACAAATTTACAGCATCACAAAATCTTCTTATCAGCAATAAAAATAGTTAAGTTGTGAAAATGACAAATTTTGAACCGCGTGACAAATAAGACCTATGGGACAAATTTGAGCTGTGACTCTATTTTGAGGCGTGTGACATATTTTGAGGCGTATGACAAAATCAGGTGTTATTGACGCGTGTGACAAATTTTGAGGTGCATGACAAACTGAGGTGTGGGACAACATTTTTGAAGTGGTACAATTTTGCGGTATGAGGTACTGGAATAAAAGAGCAAAATGAGAGGCACAAATGAGGTGCCTCACGAGTGAGTAACCCAACACTACTTTAAAGTGAAAATAATTTGCCTAAAACATTTGGATTGTCGTTGCTTAAAGACTTCAAACTTAAGATTAAATTTTAAGCTTACATAACTTAAAACATGATAGGTAATAAGGTTATCTAATGAAACCTATTGTCATTAGTAGGTGCATATTTAATTCTGGAAAACACCAAAGCATTCAAACAGTTCGATAATTTGAACTAAATACATTTAATTAAAGTCAAAGTGACTAGAAAGATACTGAAACGTAGAAACTTAGCATTAATGTCACTGAAGCGGCCTTGTCGTTTGAACTTTAACAGCCAGCAATTTACAACTGCCTACTAAATTACGTGAAGAGTGAACACGAGAATAATAAATCAAAGCTTTGCACGAGTAACACGCTCAGTGATGTGCCGTGAAGGGAATTTTACTAAGCAAGTTTCCCAGAATATTCCAGTAAATTACCTGGTAATATGGGATTTACGCAATTTTATTTATATATTTAAAATAAAAGGTTATCCTTACTCACCTTGGGGTAATTTAGAATGTAATTTTGAAATGAGACTCTTATCATGATGGAATAATCAGTGATCTTTCTCAGTGATTTTTGAAATTACCCTACTTTCGAAATTATCCCAGTACATGTCTCTCATAGAAGAAAATTCCCAAAAATACTAGTTATCCTAATATTTCTAGGAAATTAACTAATCTACCCACACAATGTGAAACTCACAATATGAAGTAACACTAACGAACACTGCGTCAGCATTGTTTTATCGTTAAGACTTAGACTAAATTCATGATCACCAATCAAATGTTAATTTCTAATCCACTTACTTGGGAAGCGTTCCTGCTTGGGAAGTGTTATTTTTTGTAATAAATATTTACTATAGAATATTTCCCGAAAAACTAAACTTCAAGCAATACATCATGCAGCACGCGTTTGAGCTGATTTATACGATTCCAGTAGCTGACACCAGTTACAGTACTCGCTGATACAGCTGTACATACTGATAAAATGTGAGTTCGCCGCAACTAGCTTCATGTTTCCGCAAATATAAAACTTAATAGTACTACTCGTATTTATACTGTAGTTGTTATACCATTTTCATCTGAGTTTTTTCATTATTCAGAAACGAGTGGCTATGGCGAGTGGGTGTGGTACTTATATTATATTATTTTATTTCTCTAAATTTCTCCACCACCCAAAGGTTGTCTGGAAGAGATCGCTTCTTAGCGATAAGACCGCCTGTTGTGTGCCAATTATTTTTTATCTTGTACAACAGTTTTCTTTGTATGTGTATTTATCATTATTGGTGAGCAATAAAGAATATATTATTATTATTATTTCCTTTATTTATTTTCATTCTTAAGTTAGGTTTTTACATATATGTCTATAAAAGTAAAATATAAAACAACATACAAAAAAAAAACATAAGACATATTATAAAAACCCTAACCTAGAGTGCCGCCGGCAACGGAGCAGGGCCCAGGCTGCCGGTGGTTAGGGCCGCAGAGAGAGGAACCGCCGGACTATACGCGCCGTGTCTAGGATTACCGCCTTCTGCATCTGACCCTTGATCCATCCACCTAGCGAGAGTCTCTCAAGATGTTGGTCGAGACTCTTCGCTATGAGACCGTTCGCTGAAACGACTATCGGGACAATGATCGTCGAGTCAACATCCCACATGGCGGTTATTTCGTGAGCCAAGTCTAGGTACTTACTGGACTTGTCCTTCTCGGCCATTATTATTATTATGTCCTTCTTATTATTATTATGGCGTAAAAACCTCCTTCCTTTTCCTTCCTCTTTTTTTGTGTCCTTTTCTGTTGCATGTTGAAAAGAAACACCATTGATTAGACATAATACATTTATAGGTTTATGTCTCGGCCCTGACTAAGGGCTGTGCTGCGCGAAGCAGGCATCACAGGGTCTACATTCGCATTATAAAAGAATATATTATTATATAACTATAGAAAAGTATAATACTTTAATGATAAATATATTAAAAGTTACATAATGTCAAGATTCAGAAATAAATTCATTTACAGAAAAAAAAATATATATATCTTACTATCAAATAAGCTTACATTAATGGTTTAAATCTTTTACTGCGCGAAAATGGGAATATGAAAAGTAGAACTAGTAATGTAAGTAGTTATATATAAATTTAAGTCAAATTAATTATAGCACATGGTAATACAGACTTTTAGTATCATGACATGTCAGCTCGTACAACTGTCAAATACCTAATTAATGTGCCAAGCAGCGTCATTCTTGCACAAATATACATCATAGTACATAATAAGTACTCCAGATTACAGATATGAAGATTAAATTTTGATCAACTGTTTATAATATGTAATACTCGCAAGTAAAGCTCCAAAGAGAATTTTATGTGTACCAGATAATGTGAAACAAATCAGTATGCCTCATGCGATGCATTTGACTCATGAATTATTAAGCAATGAAATCGGATAGATACCGTCTCGTCTAGTTTTTCCATTACATAGGTGTCGTTTCTATCGCTCAGCTAAGATGAGTCTAAAAATGCCTACATACATTTTTATATGGACCTTGATGCCTCATGACATTGGTTCAATCGAGAACTCGACTCTTCGAGACACTGGTGTCAATAGCAATTACAAGAACAGCAAAGGAGCGGACAGGCTCGGGAAAAAATGTTTTTATTAAAACATAAGCTTCGATAAGAGTCGTCATTAGGATAAATATTGTTATCGTGATCTGCTTTTTAACTTAGGTGAATACGTGAATATTTTACAAAAACTTCAAAAACATTAACATTTATGAAATACATGTCTGATGTAATATGATATAGTACGTCTGTTGTAATATTAGAAACATTTTTTTTACCACCAAGCGTTTTTTATCTAAAATATATTTAGATCATTCTAGTAAACGAGTTTACGCTCAATTTCATTAAGGTGGGAGGGTTTCAGTTCGATTAAATTTAAAATTATATAAATAACCTGCAATTATGTAACCTGAATCTCACATACTCGTACAATAAAATCTTTTAATTCGATTCAATACGTTTATTTAATATCTATTTAGCAAAATACTTTTAACGGCGTGTCATAGAGGTATAATAAAATTGAGTATATTTTGATTTTTTTTTATTTTATTTTTTTTATTTTTTTTATACTACGACGGTGACAAACAAGCATACGGCCCGCCTGATGGTAAGCGGTCACCGTAGCCTATGGACGCCTGCAACTCCAGGGGTGTTACATGCGCGTTGCCGACCCTTTAAAAACTTTAACACTCCTTTTTTAAAGAACCCCATATTGTAGTCCTTTGGGAAAACAGTGGCAGGGAGCTCATTCCACAGCCGGAGTGCTTATATTATTCCATGGAATAATATAAGCACAAATATTCTAAAAATAGTCCGAGGTTTGCGAGGCTTACTGCAACGTTGTATTTGTTTGCATTTCATTTAAAACAGAACAGGCGAAACGCAAATAACCCTTGCATCACAAAACGTTTGAAACTTCCATTATTAACACGAAACAACGTCAACCACTGCCGCAAATAAAACTACATCGCCCTGGCGTCATTATTCTGCACAAAAGTTGCCTTTCGTCGACGTTGTCGAGATAATTATCAGGTTGAATCATGTCCTGCACCATTTTCGCGGGAAATCATGATACCTGTATTCAAAGTCTTCACAATGGCAACTCACACCCTCAACTATATTGCCGTGACTATAGTTGTACTTTCCCGAGAACTTGAAGGAGAACAACTTCGTTCTTAAAAACGGCACAACCACCTATGGCGGTAGTGATAACTAATCAATAGCCTAATGTACGAGTACCTATATTGGCGACTGGCTGGGATGTGGTCTTTTTATGTTTAAAAAAAATAACATGTGTTTTGAATATTAGATTCTAGCTTTAGACGGATTGTTAGTCTGCATTTGCAAGCCTAACTGAATGCATCGTTGATATTTGATCTAGTACTAAAATAATAAAATAAGTGTTCATAATACGTATTTTCATCTACGAATCACAATACTTCGTACAGTCCACTATCATCGATGTAAATTATATGACCACGCAAAATTAATTAAAGGTATATCTCCTACTATAATGCAGCAGCAGTCTTCAATGCTCCATGAAAATTTCGTTAAAACTGGAATATAACCTTTATAAGGCAGATGCAAATAGGTAATCTATTTATGGACGACCTATCTTTATGCGACCTACTTCCAATGGCCCTAGAAAATGATATTCATTATTTTGCTAAAATTAGTCGGACGATCAACGAAACGGCAAGACGTGGGCGAAAGGCAATGTGCTCAAAGGAATTCACCGAAGCCTTTTTAACTTCAATCTCAACGGATATTTCATGTTCATACTAAAATATTTCATCCGCCGCGCTTTGGTATTTCAAGAATCGATATCATGCAATTTTGATGAGCATTTGGGTGCTGGATAAATTAATTATACGAATGCTCTATCAAATGGAATAATGGAAACGTATCACGTGTCATGAATAACCGGCAAATACGACAACGATACACGTAGGTATGTATACTTCAAGGTTTCAGCTTTTTTTCAAGCTTGTTTGTTGAGAAAATAGAAACAGGGTTGGATATATGAGTGCGAGGCCGCAATGCCATTTATAAATACTAGGGATGTCTATTAATACTTCACTCTGCATAGGTACGCAAAGTATGATATTATGAGCATAACTTCTGCTATAAAATTAAGTCAAATTCACCAATTGAAAATGTGTGCAGATTTCCTTAAGATGTTTCTCGTTTTCTTCCTAGCGTTTTTCCAGCTTCTGCTTCGGCTCGGGGAGCCTCGGATCCGCTTTGGCAACTAACCATAACCGACTGCTATCTGATCTTCTAACCCAGAGGGTAAATTAGGCCTTATTAGGATTAGTCCGGTTTTCTCCCGATGTTTTTCTTCACCGCAAAATCATATCAAATTATTTGTATCAGATTTTGGAATTTATGTACGTACTTTTGCGTTCAAAAGTGCAAGGACAATTTATGAATTAATTCATTAAACAACAACAATTTATGAACAAATATATTTAACATTGTATTTATATTTGAACGCCACTGTACATTGTGACTTCATTCATATGTTGCCCATGTAATTTTGGATGCGATCGTACATACATCTCCTTCTTCTTGTTTCTAGCGTTCACCGCGATTTTTTTAGCGAAAAGCGATGGGTAAATATCAAATTATATATTGTACGTAAGTTCCGAAAAACTGATTGGTACGAGCCGGCATTTGGACTCGCAACCTTCGAATTTAAAGTCACACGCTTTTACCACTGGGTCACCAACGCTCGCGATAGTACATACATAAATTCCAAAAAACACAATTCTACAAATTATTTTCGACCCCCGACATTTAAATTGAGAGTCGAAAACCTCATCGCCCATCAATTCAGTCCGACAAACATTTTAAAAATCTTTTTTGAGCAGGTGTATGTTACGGACATTTCACGTGACGGTAAAACAAACTGCTCTATGAAGTTATTTGACATTTATTAAATATATATGGTATCCGAAAATAAGTTAGTTCTTCCAGTGGCATCACCAGCTCCCAAAGCTTGGACAGTATAAAGGTCGCCTCAAACGCTGACTTATAGAGCAACCAGTTTTTGAATTTTGACATAGATAATAACAAATACCTATATATTAAGATATTATTATATCTTGAAATTCTATTTTAACGACATACTTTTTTTAAATGTGTAAGCTGGTAATGATTTATAATGTTCTGGGACTTAATTTATGTATGTAAATAATTATAAATTATAATCCTCTTGTGACTGACTTAGTAGTTTTGATAACGCCTAAGTACTTAGTACCTTTTATAAACGAAGTAGCTGGATTTAATAATTGATAGGAGTTTAGATATAAGTTACTCGTAGTTTGCAAATACATACCAATTATAAATGATTTTGTGAAATTCGACCTCTAAGTCCGCTAAGTCGCGGTTAACAACTACACAGTGTCCGACTGAGCTAAGTTTGCCTCGATTATATCAGCACAGACTGTGAAAATGTTAAGTAATTGTCATTATTACCTAAAAATTTGACGTTCAAAATAACAATTGCGAATCTTTTTTATCAAAATCTATGCAAATTTAGCGTTGTCTAAGTCGAAACACCTTAATTCGATGTTATCGCTTGGATGAAACAACTTCACAAACTTTTATCTTTACACAATAACATTATACCTAGTTATTTCCTTTGAAATAGAAATAGAAAATAGAAATAGAAAATTATTTATTGTCACAAACACAAGAATACAAAAAAAAAGGAAAGAAAAACAAGCACACATTCTTCTTAAATATTAAACACTAAACAACACAACTATGTGACAAAAGGACTGCACTCAGCGTTAGCTGTGGCAGCAACCTCAGCGCTGGTTTTCAGTGCACCCCCATTACAAGTTCCTTATTATAAAATAAATAATTTACCTCAAATCACGACACAATTTTCCGCAGGAGTTGTGTCCCACACGTGTTAAAAGTTCATTAACATGCAAATATAAATTGAAATTTACAATGAGCGCTTTCGCGATTGTAAATCGACCAACCTTAAATTGTACGGCTAAATAAACTCACAACAAACGATACATTAAGGTACCGAGTGTCGAAAACAAAATGTTATTTACCATCAAAACTATGTTAAGAGTCCTTCTTCATCGACTTAGTACTTTTTCGTTGTGATTTAATTTGAATCCTTTTTTTTCAGCACCTTTGAGGTCTAATACCCAGCAAATAATTTATATTTATTTTAGGTTTTTTTTTGAGAAATCTTATTTGAAAAATTACATGAATTAATCGTCTTTAGGGGCTTAGAGACATGAAATAAAAATATAATATTTATTTCACAGTTCGAAAAATTTACCTATACTTTCGTTATAATAGACGTTGAAGTATTTTTCAAATGCGTAAGGCATCTTAATTTGTTTTGCGTGTCCATTATTATTAAAAGGTAAACCAAGCGCGATCGCCGGCGAGATTTGTATGGTAACAAATAGCTACTACGTAGCTTGCTAGTTTTAAGCATCAATTTACGCTTTTCAACTATACGGACTGTTGTTTGGTACACGTGAAAGGCGGAGATTCTATAAAGGTAATTGTTACCGTAAAATGCGCCATCTTTGCCACCATCTTTGCCCAGAAAAACATTTTTAGACAAACTTATTTATACAGCCTAATCTGTGCAAGCTATGACAATACTACTATTTTTACCAGAAAATAGGTTATATTGGCAATAATACTATATATCACATCTGTGTTTAACTCAACTCAGGAATTTTCAGCAAGCTGTAGAAGTCTAGTTCGAATTTCATTATATGCAAGTATAAAAAAGTGAGACCCCTTAGAGGATTTTTTCCGAGTTTGTGTTATAAAACATAAAGCGTAGAATATTTTATATATGATGGAAACTAAAATGGGTCAAAGATACAAACTTTGTGTCGGTGGGCAATGTAACCCTGTAATTTTCAGACTTGTAATAGACAACATCGCTCAAAAATGGCCTAGGGTTGTCAGTCTTGGGTAATTTATCCGATTGCGTACGGTAAAGAAGGTAATGTTTTTTATATAAAAGTAGTTTTATTAATGCATACTATCTTTCAATGATCTAGTGATACTTTGATTACATATTTTAGACCTTTGGCGTATTAAAAGAAGTACGGAAACCATATTTTTGTCCTTAAACGTTTTGATACAAACTTACTCAAAGGTGACAACCCTACCGCTTTTGAAAATGTTGTGATCTAGTTGTATGGAAAATGGCAGAAACAGCTGGGAAACTTTGCTGATACATATTTATCATGAAAATATTTGTATGGTTCTGAAAGTTATCGAAACATGTCTGTTGACATGAAAATTAGTCGTGTTCGGTAATTCTATAAATTTTATAACATACCTACCTACTAATCATAAGTCAAATGTTTTCTATTTGTTTATATGATTAGCCTCCTCACTCTTGTGTCTTCGTATTTATTCGTAGATCTTTTTGTCTACTCTGTTTTTATTATTCTTTAACACTTGAAGAATTATGATCATGTTTTAAACCCACAGTTTTTATATGACGCCACTTTTATTAATTTCTTATATTTGATGAAGTTATTCGAAATTACAATAAATAAATATACTTACTTTAGAAAAAAATAATATTAAAACTATTTCAACACGGGGATTCATTGGTTGAATTCGGAAAAAGAAATATAAGGCGATCATTAAACTTTTTATTTTTGTTATCATGATTATTACTATTAAATTGCTAAATGCAGACTGGACGATTTTATTGACATTCAAAATTACATAAAGACCCGCAATACGCTTGTAACATGCGCCATTCCACGCTATAGCGCGTTTTGGTTATTAACCACCCATAGCACGGCCGTAGCTTACGATTACACCTTCCAAATTATTAGATTAATGACACATAATCTTACGATTAGTGTTCGCTCCAAGAAGGTTATTCGGCTTCTAAACTAACCTATATTTACTGGTACGCTAATTCAGAATATCGGTACAGTATAGGAATTTAATGGTAAATAGGACTTTTTTCTATTGCGTCAGGATCTTTAATTTAACCGCATTTTGATACGTTTCATTACCTGATTGTTGTGATGGCCTTGACTTATAATTCCTATTTCGCATAATATTATAGTATGGATCAAATTGAACCGTGGTGAAACCGAACTAATCATAATAAGGCCTAATTTACCCTCTGGGTTGTAATATTAGATGGCGCTTTAAAAATTAGCGCCAACGCCAAATCTTGGAATAAACTTATCACACTGGTGGCAGCGAGATGCAAAAACTATCGAATCGCACAATCGCTATCGATCACGGTTACGTAGAACTCATAATAAGTGTGCTTAGTTTCAATGTTGATAAATGTACGTTCTACTATTACCTCCTATTATAAAGCCAGACGACACAAAATCAGACTAACAATTTTGATAAACGCGTAATTGCGTAAGAAAACAGACCACTTTACTCCCAAACCTATTATAACGAGGAAAACGTCGATATCGAGCGACACTGTGTTTAGGGAGCAATTTGTGTAATAAGCGTGAAATATAAGGGTATCGTGTAAACAATTGGCCACAGTTTAGCCGCGATGGTTTGATATCGCATTACCGCCGGCTCACGCAAATATGTCCGACCGACACAAAAGAAACAATAGTAAAAGGTCAGCGCGGAAAGCTTAAGTGCCACGCGGTCGCCAACTCTTAAACAGCTCTTGATAGTCCAAAGCCAGTGACTTCGTTCGGTCATCCACACAATTAGGTAGCTGAGCACCCTCTATATCGTAAAAACCAGGAAAGTAACCAGTATAATGATAAGGTAAACTAAAATATCGGACATTTACCCCCTATAAAAACATAATAATTAAATAAAGTCAGACACTTTTCAGGGCGGATACACATTATTGTCGGCGAAAAAAGAGGACGACCCAGCCAATATTTTTCCAATAAATTTCTAGTTCTCGTGTATTTTTTTAAACTACATTCTTCATCCCAATGGCATACGGGAGTTTTGAAAGCCATTACATATTGCCACATAGTTATTCAACTATGTGTCTGCTGTAGTTTTCTCCATCCGTGCAAAAGCCGCCGCAGGGAGGCACACGGAGCCCATAAATCACACTTAATTCTCCGTCTCACTGGCTGCCCCTCATCCGTGGGTTGAATGTTTATTTACTCATTACGCATCCCATCTAGAGATTTGCTTTTCCAACATATCTGCAAATTTACGGAGTTGAAGCAATATGGCTTAAGTTAGGCTAAATCGACTGTAACGCAAGCTTGTGAAGATTAAGAAGTCATAAAATGATGAAAAAGACATAAAAAGTACATAGTTTGTAATGTATGGGGCACAGCTTTGCTCAATTGTTATAGTCAATTAAATTAAAGTATTCTGAAAATCGGACAATCTGGTGCAGACCGTAGATTTGTGAGAAGAGATTGAATATTGTGGAAATCCGTAGCAGAAGGGCATTTTCAGCAGCGGACATCGTTTGGTTGAAATGATGATGATGATGACTTATCAAACTAAACAATCAAACACATCTTACTCACAAATCTATCTGTGTGAAAATCTGTGGCGGAGTATTATGCTTCGTCTACAAGGATTCCTATTTATTTTCTTAGCAAATTCACTGCAGCCTTTATAACATAGTTTGGAATTTGATACACGGTATTGGGTAATATTTTGGAAACCCGAAGGAACCTGACCGAGAATTCTAGGTATGACACAAAGTAACACATACAAGCCATTCAGATAATCCCTCAAAATGATTCGTCACTGTCAGGTAAGGTAAACGTCCGAGTGCTCGACACGCTAGTGCCCATTAGATGACACCATTTTGTCACCTTTGTTGGCATTGACATAAGTTTAAAGATGACATGGACAGCCTCAAGCTCTAGTACGTTTATTTTGCAACAAAATGTCTGGCGTCAACCTTCCTTTGTTTATTTATTTTGAACTTTATTCAAAAAAAAGTACAAATAGCGAACTTAATGCTTTAAAGCATTTTCTACCGGTCTTGCTAGCGCAAACCTCTCTTTTTGGCCTTGGGGAAGAAAAAAAAAAGAGTGCAGCTATGCCTGCTTTAGACAATATTAAAATCATGTCACGATTACTCATAGGTACGTTGGCGGTACTGAAAATCCCTGGAATGAACCATTTGGAGATCATGCAGTAGAAAGGATTTTTTTTATTTTCTGAAAATATAATTCTGTAGCTATTTTTAGAGGTATAACTAGACGGTTATCAACTTATCACCTGGAGTTCAGGATTTCTGACCATTAAAGAATTGTTTCTCATGCGGGTTCTCTATTTTCTGTTTTTTTTTTGTAGGTCAACAATAAAGCAAAAATTGGCTTAGATCATGATTTTATAATAGAGCCTACTTCTTGACGAACTATTTTTAGTAGACGTTACACAATTCATTGTTTACATTTTTTTCTTATGTGTGAGTATTGAGATGCACGTCTTTCAACAGCTGCGGTAACAAATGGAGAATTACAAAAAAGTTGCCTATAAGCAAATTCGGATAATCTTAGTATCCGAGGTTTAAACACTTTCTTAAAAAGTTATAATCTTAATGGACTCCTCACACCATACAAACGTCTGAGAACCCTACATTTACATACAAAAGGTGATCTAGGACAAATGGGCTGTCAGCTTCTCAGGTTGGTTCATTTGTACTGAACACGTTGACAAAAAGAGTTACAAAAGGTGGGGATTAATAAAATAGTCGCATGACTAATACAGTTTCTGAGAATCCAGAAACTATCAGTGTGAACGTATGTAATTAATACAAGATAAAATACATATATACTTATATGTAGAAATAATACTAAAAAGCAATTTAACTGTATGTAATAATACCATATTATTTGTTTAAATACAAGCTTTGTTAAACTACAGACGTTTTATGATTATGAACTGCTACCTAATAAAAGTGCATAAATACATTTTATAAAGCAGCTTTGTAAAGAAGCTTTTATGTTTTATCGTGCACTTAGTAAGATTTGAAAAAGATAAAGACTTGACCTTTGTTTGCGTGTTTGATAATAAATCTTAGAGGGCTCTTAGAGGTCACATTGATAGCTCGATAGGTGAAAGACGAAACAGTTTCACCTTTAAACGGTTTTCTATTTGTTGAAGACTTTCAGGATTTCAATGTAGGTATCTAAACCTCATCTAAAAGTTGACTTTAAATTTAAAGTTAAATTGGCATGCAAACTTTAAGATACATTCATAATTGGATGCGGACTAACTATACGCATTCCTAATAATAGTTTACATTTTTACTCTTCCAATCATGCAGTATATTTAAATAGAAGTGTATTACTATTATAATAATACGGGAACATATCGTCAAATAAAATCCACAAAAATAGGTAAATACGGTAACATGAATCACAACAGAACGAAGCCCGGGTCGGGCGACCGTTTGATACGAATGAAATTTTCCAATTCAGTGACGACGTACGAGTAACGTGTTTTGTCGCGGAAACCTTTCTGGTAGCAAATAGCGATATCGACTTGTAGGGGTAACTTGAACTGAAAGGTGTAATGCTATCAATATATTACAAGTTAGTATATTAAAAAACTTTCTTTTTTTATGTTGTTGCCACTCTTTTTCTTCTTTCAAGCGTCTTCTTTCTTGTTCCCAGCTTATGCCACGGCTCAGCGTGCGTAGCCAAGATGCCAATCGCTTACGAATAATAACGTATCGTAGCTACCTCTCTCTATCACTCTTCCTTATTAGTGTGACAATGACAGTTGCGTTTCGTTAGCGCTGAACGTGAGCGATTGGCATCTTGACTACGCACCCAGGGAGCCTGGGGTTCTAGACCTTATTGGTAATAGTCTGGTTTCCTCACGATATTGTTGCTACTATCAATGGAATATTTTATTGGAACGTAAGTAATTTGGCAAGACAATTGAAATATGTTATTGCAGTTGCTTCAAGATAATTAAAAAAAGGTACCTGACAAAATTATACTCGGTATAATTATGACACAACTGTTTAGGTATTGTTTTTTTTTTGCTACTGTCATTGTGGATATTTGTGATCTTTTTAATTAAAGGTACCACTTTGTCACTAGCCGGTAAGACGTTAATGCCACAAAGATTCATTTAGAATTAAACCTTACAAACTATCTGTAAATATAATAATATAATAATATTGTAAATCATGATAAGAATGTTCTACACACTAGATTTTATAGTATGACTACCTAAAATACAAATAATTTCCCTTTATATATTGGCATTTCTGTGATCACTACCAATGACAAAATTAAATATTTCATTGCAAACTCAATGATTTAGCAAAACAATTATATACCTATTGCTTTTCAGTACAGTAACTTCAAATAAATACAAAACAAAGATATGTGATAACATTGTTTTATCAAATAGGATTTACTCAACGCAAATTTATTTAGGTAATTGATGCATTAATTTTGTTTCAAACCCATCCTTATTTCTTTTTCAAGGCAAAACAGCCGCGGGGCAAGGGTCGAAACCAGTTTTAAGTATTTCCGGAATATCTCTTAAAGCCGTCATTATTTGTTATTATTTTAAATTTGGTACAAGTTCAACTGCTTAGATGAATGAATTAAAAGACAATAAATTGCCATGGTTTACGATTAACCGAAATTATTACCCGGTTTTTTTTATGGAGGCAAAACCGGTTTCCGACCCTTTTGCCCCGGGGTACACCCGTCCGGAAAGCGAATGAATTCTTCGCGAAAATAAAACAACGACTTAACGGGTACCATCGCCAACGTTGTTAACTGACCGTTTGTGATCCTTATTGAAACGGCATATAACCTACCGATGGCTAGTTAAGGCTGTTGCTGTTTGTACCAAGCACGATAAAATAGCAAACAGCCCATTACTATATTACGAAGGTAATTGCAATTAATTAACGATTTACTACCCCTCCGCTAATAGTTTTCTTTAATACATTTCTTAGGAACTTCTTCAAATAAAACTAGTGGCTACTTAACAAATTCCCAATCAATATATCTTTTATTCCCACTTAACGCCAAAAAAGAACGTGGCCATATGAAAGGACCTCACCGGTCCTTTGGTGAGTGGTCTGGTGAGGTCCTTTCATATGGCTATCATTGCCACTAGCTAGTGACTGTCAATTTGCCCGATAGATCTGTTGAATATTTGAGTCTGGCGAAAAATCGATTTATGTCTGGCGCTAGTCAAAAATAATTATGAGTACCTACCGGAGTTATGTCCGCAAATATATGTATGTAGACCCGTATTCGATGACTAGTTTATGCATAGCCTACCTAACCTAACCTAATGAAACCTCAACTTGATAGACTTTCATGTCAAAACGTCGAAGCAAAACAGACCCGTATTTGAAGACCAGTTTAACTCTAAAGTATAGTATAGTAGCTCAATTTAGCATTTCAATTATCTAACAACTATAAACCTAATGAAGCCTCAACTTGTTAGATTCTCATGTCAAAACGTCGAAACAAACCAAGTACTGTTCAGAAGCTCTTAATTTCACAAGTATCGGTTGGTCTAGACATCGCCTGACATCACAAAAGTTACAAAGGTGTGGAGAGATGGCAAATCGATTAAGACTAAGAGCCGCGTAGTTGCGGCTCTGAAGGACTTTAATATTATTTGTAGAACATTGACGGAATTCTGATTGCTTCGCTCTTAGTTAGTTAGTTTTCCTGGGCTTTTTCACAAATCGACATCCATTGTGGCTTTTTCCCTCTTATCCAAATCAATTGATTTGATGATTATAATAAATGAATTGAATCCAATGATTATCATACGAGTATAATCTATTTCTTATATAATCACGCGTAGCACTAACCCATTTTTTACCCGCGAAAGCAATACATTTATTTGTGCAAACTTCTGCAAACGAATTTACGTGACGACGTGATTGTTGATAAATTTTGCATCGCTATTAAATTTTATATTATTGTTGTCCTTAATCGAGTAGCCCAGTGGTTAGGGCGTCTGCCGCGACAGCCTGAAGTCGCTGGTTCAATTCTAGCCCGCTTACCCCCCGATGAGCAGGGCTAGAATCGAACCCCGCCTTGGTCTCTTTTTCTGTAGTATATGACACCCCTTTCAATTTATAATGTATTGATGTCGCTTGAAATTAAGGCGTTCCTTGCTAAGTTAAAACAAGCCTAAAGATTTCACTCGTACTGTGACAGATATGACTCGTTGATGAGCATTCGTCAATTTTCTTGATAAATTGAGTCGTTATCCCAATTTATACTGCCATTTCTGCCAATCAATGAATGGTAAAATTGTCCGACTGATGCCTGGCGGACATACAGATCCGATAGATTGCCCGAACGTATATGGCCGGTTAATAACGCAATATCAATATTGTTACAATCGCAACAATGTATTTATACCTGCTGAAGTTTTCACGCTATTAAATATATTATTCGACCAACACATCATCGCGCGACAGTGACAACTGTCTTAAACATGACCTCTATAACAATGTCGTTGTCACGTACATCGCAGAGGACATTTCGTACCCAATAATGGAAACAAGTGCGCATAAATTAAATTTTAATATAATACCAGATCAAATTATTTTTTGAGAAAGACCTCTAAGCCAATTGAGATGTACACGCGACCAGAGGCGTCGAGAAAGGGATACGAATATTTAAAGTGTTTTTATCGTATAACGATTCCCTATGGATTCCTCTGAGGAAAGTTAACGAAGATTCTTGGCGAATTTTTCCCTTTGCGTGTACGTATGTTGTCAAATGGATTTTGAAATATCAATTTGAGTTGGAAGGTGGATTTGTCGGATATAAAAGTTGTTTCTATGTAGATCTTTATTCGCTGCGTGCTCAGTATGTTTACGGAATATAAACGAGAGAGGTTGGATCTGGAAACATAAATGACTACTGGGATGCTTTTCGACTTGTATTAATTACAACTCAACTTAATTTTTATTGTGGGAACTAGTTAGATGTTCTAACGTCTTGGTTTCCTTAACTATTTTCGGGGTATAAGGGATTATGTCAATGGTTAGAGAAACCATTGTTTCCAATTATGACAATTTCAATTGGACTCCCTATTGAAATTGTGTGGTTATAGTGGTTCAATTGTCTTAAAAGTGGAATCTAGTGCTAGGAATAATTAAAAACGCCTCTAAACCCCTTTTGTTAAGTGATTCCAAAGATACTGCCAGTGCGTTTTGTCGATGTGACTTTCAAGTGAGTTCCAATAGTGATAATCATAAACAAACAAGAATGTAGGTAGATCGTTATGGCAATCCATAACTGTCAATCCACTTGCAGACTTCAGTTTTCTCCTGAACATGGCGATTGCATCATCGCCGAAATAACGGGAGCTCAATTTTTATAAAAAAAAAATCATGGCAAGGATCCGTATAAATTCGTTAGAATGTCAAATAACCGCGATAGTTTAAAAAGTCAATAAAAATAATTGCGATTGACATAACCCATTGGTCAACTGTTCGTATAAAAGAGTTTATATTGTGAACTGTCGGACATTATCCGCTGGGACGGTAGCAATATTATTCGATTACGTCACGCAAGGACAGGTGTTAATTACTGCTCTGAGGTTTCATTCAACGTCGAGTGATAAAATGATTTAATGACGTATCCGCAGAGGTTTGCAATGCAAATAATATTATTGACAAAGCATTCTGTGACATGTGGTTAGTTTTACATGCAAATATTAGGTCACAGAAATCAATGACATGGTGTTAACCCCTGCAAGTATCCCGCGTGTGTACCTTACACACGCGTTCAATATTGCATGGACAGGTTATGAATGAATTCATTCATATATTGTCCATGCTCTTTTGAACGCAATACATTTACATACTTTACATTTTTAAAATATTTATATAGATACCCACATATCATGGGCCCTCAGAAAAATAAACTTTTTTGTAACAATAAATTTCTTATCTAGAATAATGTTATTATAGCTACATAATAATATCAAATACTTCGATTCAAATTTTCACATTCAAAGTTTGAACATCTCTGAATAACAAGGAAATTGGATTCGGCCTCTATCTCTGAATGTAAAAGAGATGTCAAAAATGTAATCTCACTTAAGTTTTCATTCGTAACGTAAAAGCCTTAATGGCGGTCAAAATATGCGGTTTGAACGCATTGCCTAATTGACGTCTCTTGTCATAGTACAAAAATGTCATAATCCGCAGTACCTACCTTGCACCGTCAAACAAACTTTAGAGTGAAATAAAAACGAAAACACACGTTACTTTTAAAAGTCGCTGAAAAAACACGTTTAAGTTTTAGGAGTAGGTACTACCTACGATTTTTTTTTGCTTATGTTATGGGGCCCACCAGGTGTACAGTCACATTAACTACTAACTATTACTTTTACACTAACAGACTGACCTACTTATAAAATGAAACCGATTAAATACTTAATTCTTCGCATATGTAAAAAAAAATTAAATTAAAACGAGTTGATGTACTGTAGTTTCAAATTCAGTAACAACAAGCTTAGTTTCTTGAGTAGGTAAAATTCTGCATCGCGTAAATCTTTTGCTGGTTATAAATCTTAACAAGCGTGATACTTATTTATTTTCGGGAGTAATCATCTAATGTGAGGCTGCCAGCCATCTTGGCGTTTCAGGAAAATGATTAACTCTTAGCTGAGTGTCACCAGAAATCAAACTTTCGGTCGTCCTTTGGAAAGTTTGCTTTTACATATCCGAGTCCGGCTTAGTGAGGATTCGATCAATTTAGACAAATGTAAAAACCTTTTAAACAGTCATTTCCAACAAATGCAGGGGCCTTCTGTATGTCTGTGTGTCCATCCATTCTTAATGATCCTTAACTACGAAATTCTGAATATTCTGAACTTATTACAGGTAGGTATAAGTCTTTTGTTTTTGTTAGTGCCCGACCGAAGTTTCTGTTTCGGTTTCGGCCAGTTTTGACCAAAAACCAGCCGAACTTTTCGGCCGCGCCGAAACTTACAATATCGTACGTATACTAGAGAATAGCTACTAATTTAATTTTATCTCATATGGGATTTGCATGTGTGTAAACGGAGTATGAGTATTCGACATGACATTGATATGTCAATAGTTGTCACTTAGTTGGTAAAGTCAATTCTAATGCCCGTTTTACATTAACGGTTGATGCAGCATGTAATTATTTTGTATGAGAAAAAAAAAAACGAATTTAATAAAACTAACTATGCCATTCTGTTTCCTTAATTATACCAAGCCACATGTCGAAGTTGAAGCGGATGCTCATGAGCATCCTGTATAAATATCTAACAAATATAGTGAACTAGGCTTCAATTCTAAGTAATTTTATATCTACACACACATACACAATATACCCACCGTTACACACTAATAAACACGCTGTAAACTGCTGACTACAATAATTATACATCTTGTCCATAACTTTAGAATGAAACTGAATTGTGTTTAAATCACTCAAAATTTCACATATCTTTGTTTTATATTTTTCTTTTGTTTTTAAAATTTCTTCTTATAATTAATAAATCCTAAACTTCAGCGTAGGTAACAGATAATTTATAAATTGGTATACGATGTAACTGACCCCACGAGACAGGCCTAGCCTAGTGTGGTGGTCATAGGTAAAACTAAACTTGTATAATTTTTGGCAAATAAACAACTTTTACTTTTACTTTACTTTACTTTACTTTACTGACGTCAGGTGAGCTCGGTACAGCTGGAAATATGACATCATATGATAACGCCAAAATTTCAATTCGAGAAAAGTGAAATCGTACGATGGAGATGTTTCGTTATTCATATATTTGAAAAAATACGGTTCGCTGACATTTTATTCAGCGTTCATCACATTTATCAAAGGTTCGGTTTCGCCGAAGTAAAAATCAAACCGTTTCGGCAAAAAAACATGTTTTGGTCATTAAATTCGTCATTAATTGTCACTTACCTACATTAAGAACAATACTTTCCGGTTTACAAATAATGACGAGTAATAATAAAATACTTTGTAATAGGACTCAAGATAGGACATATAACATTATAAGTTATAAAAAGAATTCTTGATTGAAAAAGATTTTACATGCCTGCCCTATATTTGTATAGGTAATATAATAGACTGCAAAATGTTCGTCTATGAATAACTGTCTAAACATCCCATATAAACAAACATTAGCTGAGCAAGACTTAAAAAGCTTTCTTTGAAACCTAATAGTACAAAAAATCTATAATTACGTTAATTTTGAAAAAAAAGCTTTTAAAACCGTATTTCTATTACAATAGGCGTGACATGTTCAATATTAATGTCAGGATGAAAATATGTAGGTACTTAGTACCTACATATTTTCATTGAACATGTGACGCCTATTGTAATAGAAATACGGTTTTAAAAGCCTTGTTATTGGTAGAATTGGTTTTTTTACCTTAAGTTTTCACCACTGGAAGTAATACCAGCAAAATTAAATACATGTAATGAATAAATTTAATCTCTTCACTACAAGACAAATTGAAAAGTGTACAACCCTATGAATAACAAAGCTTCCCCAACTCTGAGTACTTCCACATGTGACTTAGATACACACAAATTTACGACATTTATAGTAAGTACATGGGGTGTGGTTCTTGGTTGAAAGGCACTTGGCAAATATCACTTGCGAGAGACGTGGCTTAGAAGTGAACATACAGGATGGCCTAATAAGAGGTTTTCTTTTTATTTCTAAAATTTTACTTTATGAAATTTTACAATTAATAAGTGTTTTTACATTTTATTGAGGGATGGCACACACAAAACACAAGTTCACAAGAAAAATACTTACTCCAAATTCATAGCATTTTTTTTTAATGTTAGCTATGAGAATCGTAAATACGGCCAATTTTGATAAGATTTACGCGGCTAACAGAATTTTTTGCCTTTAGAGTTTTTTTTTTGTTTGGGAATAGAGGCTTGCGTTTGCGCTCAACCGATAAATTTGTAACATTTAAAAACTGGTTTCTGATGCAAAGTTAATACGATAATGCCAAAATTGCGGGAAAATGTACGAAACATTATCACATTTCCCGTTGCGCTGAAAGTAGACATTTGCTACACAATACATTTGCCACGCTAATATTTTTAATATTTTTAATTTTTACATGACTAAAGTTGCGTAAAGATGTTTTTGTATACAGTACCTATGATTCAATAGTAGAAGAGCAGTAACGTAGTAGTGAGTGGCGCTGTAGAGCATCTTGTAGTATGTATGACCTACTCAATTATTTTAAAGGTGACTGTGTCACCTGCAGTATTTCAGTATCTTCCGCTGTGAAGGTCGCATAAATATGTTGTTCACGCTATTATGGCTATACAGATAAGATTAGTGTCAGATATATTTTGGATCTTCATATCGGAAAATACTATTGCAGTTTATAAACGTAAATACTTTTACTTAAGTTGCAGGTCACTGTTAGTTTAAATTTGTAGGGGAATTTTACCTTGTTCTTGATATTACAAATGATTCTATAACAGCCAAGAATTTCAACATTTACAACTGATCGAATTTTTATTCGGAAAATGGTTAAATTGATTACAACAGAATACTAATCTTTAAAAACATTTAAAGATGGCCGCCATTTTCTTTTCCAAATTCTACTCATTAATTTGTCAACTTCTAGCGACTTAATTACATTATATAATTGGTAGTACGATATCAATTTCTACTATCATAGTACCTAACGTAAACGGGAATTAACGGTGATGTGCATATAAACAATCTTTTTGCATCTTTAGATTATCTTAAGGCATTATAATTTTCAAATATGAATACGATGTTCAATATGATTGCCCTCGGATTTGTGTAGTCACCGCTTAAGTCGCTGAAGGTCACCGGGAGCCCTTGAGCTAAGTGCAGATAATCAGGGTGGGGTGGCTTATATCAAGTTTTGCCTTAGGTATGTATTCCAGTTGAAGCCTACTAACTTTTATTAGTAAAAGGGGAAATTATTTTCCACGTCGTATATTTTTATTTAATTCTAACATTATCGTAGATGTAATTTTGGGAACATCCCTTGTATGCGCTTGTCCCAATTACTTAGGATCTATAAAACATGTACCTGGGTACGTTTAATAAATGGGTAAATGAATACCTAGTACGAGAATACGTTTATCTGAACCCTTGTTAAATTAATTGTTAAAACATCGTCATTTCGCCCTTCCAAGTTTGGAAATTATACTATTTTTGTAAAAAAAATATCTGCTTAATTTTTCCATGAAAAAATATAAATTCACTCAGTAATATATAGAAAATATTGATCAAGCTCTCACTGAACAGAATCGAGATTTCCTGCTCATATTAAATGAAAACTGCAGGTCTCGAGTCTCGACTCAACCCTTACCCCTTTACTACCCCTACAGATTGCATTTCCAGACTGATAACACTTATTTGAAGTTTTCATCTAGAAAGAGTTTATATAGAAACAACATCCAACATCGCTACTAATAATAAAAATGAGTTCAAAAGTATATTTACTACAAATACGAGTAAAAATGTAGGTACATATATTTCTAATTCTTCAGTTCAGATCACCCTACTGCTCTGCTGCTGCTTCAGACAGCCCTAGACTGGGATACCCAAGGAACGTGGCCGCCCTAACGATATACATTCTTACCATTGTGTTTATCATGAGTTGTACTGAACCGTTACTGATAGCGACAGCGGCATTCGAAAGAATGTCCGTCTTACTTCTGCCAGAGTAGTGGTAGGAGAGAGGTGGATATACTTTACCGTCAGTGAATACAGTACCTGAGTGAATACAGTACCGTGCAACTCATGGTAAGCACACATGAGTTGTATGTCGCCGTATTCGATAGCGACTCCTGCCAGAGTAATTTTAGTTTGCCCACGTAGTACGCTAAGCAGGGCTAATACCACGAAAATCGAACCAAATTATTATTAGAGTGACAAAGAGGTTTCCGTAATTTCAATGTTCGTGGTAGGCGTGCAGGCCACCGTACGTACGTAGCCAAGATGCCAATCGCTCACGTTTAGAAGCGTATCATAGTTATCTCTCTCTATCATTCTACTTTATTAGTGTGACAATGAGAGTTGCGTTCCGTTCGAGCGTTAGGCCGCGTCCTACGTGGGCAATGGGCGCGAAGCGATGCGGGCGGCACGGTTTTCACGCGGCGTGGCGGCTGTGTCCTACGTGGGCGGTCAACTAGCGAACGCGAAGCGAAGCGGTGGAGTTGGAAGAATCAACCCTTTGATGACTGTGGAAGTGGACCTACGTGAGGGATTGATTCGCGAAAGCAAAGCGGCGCGGCGCGGTGCGGTTGCGGCGCGGCTGTCACACGTTTGTCATGAACGTCATGGTCGCAAATTGGCGGCTAGCAATCTATCTTCTATCTATATTAATAAATCCGTGCAGACGACGGTAGACATGAATGAAACTATACTAAAATGAAATAACGTAAAAAAACAAGAGTTTGAGTCGACAACTTATATTGGCAAAATTTGGATTGTCGCTTATTTCGCATTTAAAAGTGTTTATTTGTTGACAAGAGGTAGATACTTATTTTTTAATGGCTTCGCGCTCCTGGCGCATTCAGCCACGGTAGATACTTATTTGTTGGTTGACAGTGATGGGTGCGTCTGGAACTGGAACTAACATTATGAATTTTAGATTGCAATCGACCGTTACATTCTTATAATAACTAAATATTTTTATGTCGTAGTGTATTTATTCATACCAGATCGCAAGATTTGTAAATAAAATGATGCCGAAACGGGGTCAAATCTTACATTCATACGTAACGTCAAAATAGCTATGTCAGATAAACGTCAGTTCATACAAGTCGGATACTATAGTCTGACAAGCAACCGAACACAGTAACAGTAGGTTAGAGAACATCATACTGTATTTTTCTTATGGTACTATTTTCCGCATTTTTTCAATATTCCGCAGTGCCTGAAGACGAAAGTCTTCGATCAGTGTGTGTTGCCAGTGATGACATACGGTACTGAAACGTGGTCGCTTACAATGGGCCTCATAAGAAGGCTCAAAGTCACCCAAAGGGCGATGGAGAGAGTTATGCTAGGAGTCTCTCTGCGAGATCGTATCAGAAATGACACCATCCGCAGCAGAACCAAAGTAACCGATATAGCTCTCCGAATCGCTAAACTTAAGTGGCAGTGGGCGGGGCACATTGCACGTAGAACCGATGGCCGTTGGGGCGGAAAGGTTCTCGAGTGGCGACCGCGTACCGGAAGGCGCAGCGTGGGTAGGCCCCCCGCAAGGTGGACTGATGACCTGGTGAAGGTCGCAGGAGTCCGCTGGATGCGGGTGGCGCAGGACCGGTCATTGTGGAAATCTTTGGGGGAGGCCTATGTCCAGCAGTAGACGTCTTTCGGCTGAAATGATGATGATGATGATGATGACTATTTTCACCCCGAAAAAAGAATGGATATAGTTTTTTGTACTACTGTTACAGCGATAGTTGTTCAATCTTACTGTATGTCACAAAAAGTTGATCCAGTCTCAACATGTTCCTGACAATTAAGAACATATTGTATCTGTGGTATTGTTCAACCACATTCTTAACCTCATTTTGTGTTATTATGCTCAATACCCACCAGTTTGCTTATTCTTATTCTACGGGAATAGGGTTCGCAATATGGATCCGAAATATTTGGAAGATCCGTCGGATCCGGGTCCAGATAATTTTATATAATATTTCGGCTCCGGATCGCAAACCGGATCGGGAACATAATATATCGCAAGGATTTTCTTTTAATCGAATGCTTAAATTGTTCCAATTTATCTCATATTTTTAAGTACCTATTTTTTACGTACAAGACGACTCACACTTGACAAGTCAAATCTGGGTTGACCTGTATGTGATCGACCTACATGCTTCACGTCTTTATCCGCGTTGTATTCGCTTATAAAAGTTATAAAAATCAAACCAACTGATCGCTCCCGCATCGCGAGACACCGCGCCGCTTCGCCTTCGCGTATCGATCGCCCACGTAGGACTTCCATAGGTGACAACGACTTGTGATAGGACACTACGGATTATTTTTACTACACCGCGCCGCTTCGCCTTCGCGAAACGACCGCTCACGTAGGACACTTCTACTGCTCTCAAAGGTTTGATTTTTACGGCCGCACCACATTGCTTCGCATTCGCGAGTTGAACGCCCACGTAGCTTTAGCGATTGGCATCTTGGCTACGCACACAGACGGGGAACGATCACTACAGAAGCGAAGACAATAGGGATGTCCAGGAGCGAAGTAAAGTGCGAAGCTCAAAACCATTCACGATGGCGACGCATTGTGGATGCCTTTTACCCCATCCAGAGGACATAGGACAAGTAAGTAAAATTCAGATCGCATTTTATTAAATTATTGCTAACAGAGAATCAACCCCTTATTCTCGTCTGAGAATAATTAGCGCTTCAGGTATCTTTCATTTAATTAAAACTCAAAGCAATCTCAGTAAAAAAGTACGCTAATTAAAATCTACCTGCTAAACGTTCTTAAATCCCAAGAGTTGCTTAGTAAAGCTTTAAGACTATAAGAAATCCATTAGACTCCAGGCGGTCCAATATCGATCGATGAAACTTAATTGAAATTTATAACTTAAGTCACGGAAATTCTCAGACTTAACATCTTCTTCTCTTCTTCTTCTTCAGCGTCTATACGCCCACTGTTGGGCATACACCTCTCCAATTCTCTTCTCCGTTGCCCGATTTGTTGTTTATCTCATCCAGAGAGGGCCAGTAAGCTTCTTCATATCGTCCTCCCATCTAGTTTAAGGTCTATGATGTGGTCTTTTGGAACGAGGCCATCATACTACGACGCCATACGCCGACATACACAACGCTCCATCTCCCGTTGTCTCGGCGACAGACGTGTCCAGCCCGGGCTCATTTCAGAGTAGCAACCCGTTGACCGATGTCACATCTTTGGTCCTTCGCCGAATCTCCTCGTTTTGGGAAACAACACACATTACATAAAGACACACTCACATACACAGACACACACTTTATATAAAGGGGCTGTACGGAGTGTACGGGCTTTAAGTACATAATAATCAAACCTTGCCTAACCCTATAAACTACAAAAACTTGAAACGACCTTGGTTTTCCGAACCGACATATTATTGTGTCCAGCATTCTGTCTACCCAAGAGATTTGAGAATGATATGGCTGACGTTTCTGTCTCCAAACACTTTAACTCATACATTATTCTTCATTAAATGTGGAGCATTCAATCCCCTACTATAAATAAATAATAAAATATTGTTCGAAAACTCACATTAATATCTAATGAACGTCAAGAGCTACCTAGCGATGAGCAATATATTTAGGCTCGATCAAGTTTAATTGGGTCAGCGGATTGATTCTCTCGCGGTAATTATAGGTAAATTATTCAAAACTTAGATTCCCAGAAGGAAATATCAATTTGAGAATCATATTCAATGTAGACGTGTGAGTACTTTGGGTTTTAGCATCGTTCATTCAAGATTTCATAATTTTTGAACTTGCGGTTCCAAAGTTAGAGAAAGGCACTATTTCCTAACTTCTGAAAATATTTTATTTATCTAAAAATGTTATTTTAAATCTCTTATTTGAAAGACCTATCCGTCCATACCTCAAACTCTAAGGTTGAAACGAAAAAAAATGGGGTGACTCCCACTTAACGTCTTCGGGAGGTAATCCAAAACATTTTTTATTCTTTTTATTTGTCTATTTTGTCAGCGTGATTGATATTTATATGTATACCTAATTACAGCCTACTAGTGTCAGCTCCAAGACATGGGGAAACTGTAGGTTTCTTCTAGTTGACTACAGAATCCTAAATACGGGTCAACATAATTGAACGCTTAGCTTTAATGGACTACATGAAAGCACACAATAAGTTGTAAGTACTTGCTAAATAATAAATGTTTTCTCGCATATTTCAAGTTGGAGAATTGTTGAAGTTGGAAAATTATTACATTAAATGCGCTTGACAGGCACTAAAGTCGAGTAAAAGTTAAATAAATGTATGACTTAGACTGCGAGAGAGAAGACCAATATTGATAGATGATAGTTGTGCTCAAAGCTGGTGAGCTTAGCAAAAGCCTACTAGCCTTATCAAAAGAGTGTACAGTATCTCGCGGTCGAGAAAGTTACCTGTCATTGTATAACTGGGCCCTTGCCATGACGTCTGAACGTAATTCAATTTAGGACCTAAACTGAGTTGGAGCTATATAGCTGGGGCCTTACCTTGACGTCTGAACGAGATTCAGTTTAAGAACTAAACTGAGTTGCTGCTTTACAACTGGGGCCTTACCTTGACGTCTGAACGAGATTCAGTTTAGGACCTAAACTGAGTTGGTGCTATATAACTGGGGCCTTACCATGACGTCTTAACGCGATTCAATTTAAGACCTAAACTGAGTTGGAGCTATATAACTGGGGCCTTACCGTGACGTCTGAACGAGATTCAATTTAGGACCTAAACTGAGTTGCTGCTTTACAACTGGGGCCTTACCTTGACGTCTGAACGAGATTCAATTTAGGACCTAAACTGAGTTGGAGCTATATAGCTGGGGCCTTACCATGACGTCTTAACGCGATTCAATTTAGGACCTAAACTGAGTTGGAGCTATATAGCTGGGGCCTTACCATGACGTCTTAACGCGATTCAATTTAAGACCTAAACTGAGTTGGTGCTATATAACTGGGGCCTTACCATGACGTCTTAACGCGATTCAGTTTAGTTTCAGTTTAGGCTCAGTTGTATGGAAGCGACTCGGTTTAGGTCGTCAACCGAATCGCGTTAAGACGTCATGGTAAGGCTTCTGAGCACAGTTAAGAACCTAAACTGAATCGCGTAAGGCCTCTGTCATTTTATAACTATTCGGATTAGACATTAAAATTGTCTTTCTACTATAATACTTAGCATAGTTAAACGTATCAGTTATGCAGATTAGCAGAGCAGGTTTCAATGAAATCCTTGAATATACTAAGGTCTCTTCCCTTCTTACTAGCGTTTTCATGGCTTATGCCACGGCTCATTGGGGGGCCTGGGGTCCGCTTTGGCAACTAATACAAGATTTAGCGTAGGCATTAGTTTTACAAAAGCAACTGCCGTTGGACCTTCCAATCCAGAGGGTAAACTAGCCCTTATTGGGATTAGTCCGGCTTCCTCACGATGTTTTCCTTCACGGAAAAGCGATAGGTAAATATCAAATGACATTACGTACGTAAGTTCCGAAAAACTCATTGGTTCGAGCCGCTAGGATTTGAACCAGCGACCTTCGGATTGGAAGTAACACGCTCTTACCGCTGGGCCACCAACGCTCTCCACGCAGTTGAAAATACTAGGGTATATGGTACTAATAATCTACCTTAAAAAGAGATTAAAACAGTTGGTTTCCATTCCGCTCTTAAAGCATAATCTCTGGAACATGAATACTCCATAATTGTATGTATAACGTGCTCTGCTTCTGAGTTCCTGTCACCGAACAGAGACGAGCCATCGACTCAGACCAACCAGCATAACTATAGCCTGAGATACCTAACAGTTGCCTATGACCAGAGATCACTCGTAAACTAGTGCGTCTATGCTAATCCTTAATCGGAATAAGAGACCTGCGGTTGAACACGGCAAAACAGGGGACTTATTGCGCGATGATGCATTTCTGTCACCGAACGAAACCAGTCATATGACACGATGGTATCTGGAGAATAAGGATGGAATATTTTTTTTGATAACTTGTCGATAACATTTTAATTACTCGTGCTTCACGGGTCAACTACAATATTTAAAAAAATTCTGCACTAGTATTGTCACGTACATGTACACACAGAACTTGAAAATATAATAAAAAATACCGGTCTACCTAACGTGAGTAGTTAGGACCTTGCGGTTTCTGGGGCATGAAACGACGCCCGCGCAGCGGATTTTTTTAGGTTTTTTTGTCCGTTTTTGTTGCTTGATCCTTAATAGATATATCGATACGGTTTTTGGCGCAAAGTTTTTTATGGTCGTAAATTACGGTCAAATCTCGTGTGAGCCTCTATTTTTTTGTACAATACAGGTGTATTATTCTGGTGTGGGAAGATTTTTTATTATGAGTGCAATGCATTTTGGAAGATATTTACGATAAATTCAAATCGATTTATTGAGGTAAAAGTTTTTGCTTAGCAGTCTCCCACGCTGCAATAATTACATTTTGTGGAATCCAATTCGTAGAGTTATGTAGCGTGGTTCATGGGAATTAAAGAAAAAATATTTTTAGAAAACCTATAAAATATCGTTGATTGTTACTAATGTTATGGTCTCGTATTTTATTGTCTATTAAATTTTAAAACATTTTAGGAATTGATCAAGTTCAAACACGTTGTTTTATACAGCGTGCAGGTGGGATGACTCATTAAATAGAGTTTTTTGATTTTACCACGGCGTATATGTGTGTGGGGCAAACACGTTGGAACGTGTTCAGTTATGCAGCCCGCAGGTGCACCGCATATTAATGTAGTTATTTGTCTTTTTCCGCTGTATATGTGTGCGTGTATATCTTTTTGAATAAAAGCTGAGTTCAATTCAACGGGGTCGTCATTCGTTCAAAATTGTTTGTCTGAAAACAGTGCCAAGTGTTGAAAGTGTGCATAGAACATCACAGTACGTTCTCGTCCCCTTAATTAGTGGTTATTTTGACTAACTGTTTACAAGTTGCTACAAGTTAAAATGGAGGTAAGAGCTTAATTTACTGACTGTTTATACATAAACATTAAATGTAACTTGTTTTCCATTTGTATCTAGCCCTCACAAATGTTCTGTTTTTTTTTTAGATATTAAACGAGAATTCTGTCGACTACACTATGAAAAATTATTATTATGACAATTTGAGTGATAATGAAACTGAAGTTTCAAAACCACTTAAGATCCGAACTCAAAAACGAACCAGCAATATTGATGTATTTTTCGAACAACCAAAAAAGAAGCCAACTGTGGAATACTCATCTATTGTCGCTCAATTGACAAATGGAGGTACAAACTATATATCTTCTCGCGTAAATAATGCTTCAACGGCCACTCATCTCATTAAAATTGATGTTTACGATCTGAAAAAATTGCGAGGCGTTCCAGTCAACCAACATTGGAAATTTGCTAATACAAGGATCAAATACTACGCGCAGTCCGAAGAAGACGACTATTATTCTAACACACAAGAGTTAGTTTACAACATTACTAAACATATTGCCACTCAAAGCGACTGCAAAAAATATTTTATTGAGACAAAGCCATAAATCTACCCTTACTCCGCTCCGCCCACACACACACGATGCGATCTTCTCCCCACCAACGAAAAAACCATTTTGGGAGCTATATATTGCAGGGCAACGTAGAATGAACCATAATCTATTTCCTGATATCACACACAAAATGGAGCAAGATTCGTTTGACAACGAGCTATACGACCGCTGTCAAGATCTCTCGGACTTGATGAAGTCTGACGTGGATATTGAACTCTATAACCGATGTCTTGAAGCAGAGAATCCTCAACCAAATTTGTAAGTATCTTTTGAAGCATGTTTTAACCAGTTTTGTTTTTATTGCTGCTTAGTGGGGATACGAATCCCGATATAAGTAAAATTCTTAACGATCTCTGTTATTAGTATTTACCACCGCGATGGAGCTTACTAGCAAAGACATTAAAATGTTCAGCAAAACAGTGTTATTAAATAATTTTCATAAATATTTAAGATTCTGGTTTATCAGTGGTAAACTAGACCCGAATATAGCTCATGATTGTGATTTTAAACCCTATATTACCCCATGTAGTGGGCATATAAATGTTTCGCGATCTTCAATTTCACCCTATGATGAAATAGATGGTGTGTTAACCATGAAAGCATATTGTTCTCTCTGCCAATCAAATATAATGACAGGTAAAAAGTGTTTTTAATGGAGATCCTATATTTAGTATTGTACTTATAATTAAAATGATTTTTTCTTGTTTTTAGATCACGCGGAGTAAAACGAAAACGCGTGTCAGAAGAAAATTATTCATCTGACACTGATTCTTCGAACCAGCTTCCAACAGCTGTCGCTGAGCCGCAGCCATCAACTTCTCGAGCATCGTCAACCCCCATCGCTGCTGATACTGTTGAGTGTCAAACCTGCAAAAAAAATGTTTCGAGAAGGTACTACGCCCAACATTTAAGAAGCAAAATTCACATAAACAATAGTACAAAATTCCAACATTCACATCCTAATGTCGAACTAATCGAAACTGCGTTTGGAAATAGATTGTTAACGTATAGAATAACTTCAAATTCTGATAAAAGTAATCTTGAAACTTTTGAAACACCAGAACTTTTTTTTGACAGTATTAAAACTTCTTTAAATAATTTAATAGATGATGGAATTAATCAGCTTACGATTTTCAAGGTTAGTTTTATATTACACGCAGAATTCGTACAAGAATCTAAAGGAATCACCAATTTTTTTGATTTTAATGTTTTGAGTTGGACTGTTTGCAAAGGTGATGATAGAGAAACATTTTTAGAAACGTTAAAAAATTCGCTTGTTAGTAAAATTTCCAACTTTGAAAAAAAGGACAGCGGATGGAGTCTTAAAGACATCAAATACTTAGATATGAACATTAATCAATTCAATCCATTGCGTGGTTCATCGTATATTGATCTACCGCATGATGTTAAGTTGAAAAAAGCTGTTATTAACGTCCAAAACTTCGATCATGAATGTTTTAAATGGGCGTTACTGTCAGCGCTGTTTCCGGTTAGGAACAGTTCCCATAGAGTGTCGTCGTATATTGCACATCAAAACAAATTAAATTTTGCAAAGATACCATTCCCTGTCAAACTTACAGATATACACAAAGTGGAAAAATTAAACAATATTAGCATTAATGTTTTCGGGTTGCAATACAATGATAATTCTAAATCACACGAAGTAAACGGTCCACTCTACTTCACTAAATGCCGCAAGTCGACACATATAAATTTACTGTACATAACTAAGGGTAGTCAGGGCCATTACTGTTATATAAAAAATTTATCTCGATTAGTTAGCCGGCAAATATCAACAACTAATTGTAGTTTCCATATTTGTGATGGATGTTTATTAGCTTTCTATACAAACGAACAACTAATAAATCATCAAAAAAATGATTGCGGTCGCGTTGTTGTTGAACTCCCCAATCATAACAAAAACAAAAAAGATTGGTTTGGGGAAGAAATTGCAAACGATCACATTTTCTTCGATAAATATCAGCGGAAACTTAAGTTACCGTTTGTCATTTATGCAGATTTTGAGGCATATTTAAATCCTATTAGTGACCCAGATCCTGAAATCGACAGATCGAAATCATACACAAAAAATGTTCAACAGCACGAAGTGTACAGTTTTGGTTACTTTATTAAGTGTTCATTTGATGACAGTCTGTCGCGTTATCATTCATACACAGGTCCAGATTGTGCACAAGTGTTTATGGATTCTCTATATAACGATTTAACTAAATTAACAATGAAAATTTTCTGTCGTAAGGAGCCCAACCGATTAAATAAGAGCGATTTAAACAAAATTGGTATAGCTAATAACTGTTTTATATGTGATAAAGTGTTAGGATTAGAAAGCATTTTTAGTTACGATTGGAATACTGGGAGATTCCAGGGAGTGGCGCATAAGACATGTAACAATAAATTTAAACCTCCTTCATTCATACCAATATTTTTTCATAATTTAAGTAATTACGATGCACATTTTATTGTTAGAGCGCTGAATTTCCGTGAAGGGGCCATCGATATTATACCCCAAAATAAAGAAAAGTATATTTCTTTTAGCAAAGAACTGAAATTTGGTACAAAATCTTTAACGCTTAGGTTTGTTGATTCCTATAGGTTTATGTCGAGTAGTTTAGATAAGTTAGCCCGAAACCTTCAGGAACACCAATTTCATGAACTAAGGAAACAATACCATAGATATGAAGATTTCAAACTTCTGAAACAAAAGGGTGTGTTTCCATATGAGTTCATGAAGTCGAGTAATTCTCTTGAAGCGCTGTCGTTGCCTAATATAAGTGATTTTTATAGTTCTTTAACGGATAGTTGTGTAACCACTAAGGAGTATCAACATGCTCAAAACGTTTGGACTCATTTTAACTGCAAAACGATGATGGATTATTCCAACTTGTATCTAAAGACAGATGTGTTCCTATTAACCGACGTCTTTGAAAATTTTCGCTCCGTGTGTCTTGAAACATACAACTTGGACCCAGCTCATTATTTTACAGCTCCTGGACTTAGCTGGGATGCTATGTTAAAAATCACTGGGATTCAATTAGAACTATTAACAGATTTTGATAAAATTTCCTTTATCAAAAAAGGGCTTCGGGGTGGTATATCACAATGCAGCAATCGTTATGCTGAATCGAACAATTATTATATGCCAGAGTTTAACCCTAATGAACCCTCATCTTACCTGATCTATCTGGATGCTAACAACTTGTATGGCTGGGCAATGTCACAGAATCTTCCTGTAGGAGAATTCGAATGGGTTGATCCTACCACGGATTTTAACATTTCAAACGACGCCGGTTATGGGTACATTTTAGAAGTTGATATGGAATACCCAGATTCGTTACATGACTCTCACTCGGACCTACCGTTTTGTGCTGAACACATTGTAGATCAAAGTAAAATAAAAAAATTGATTCCAAATTTAAGAAACAAAGTAAAATATATAATACACTACAGAAATCTCATACAATGTTTAAAAAATGGCTTAAAGTTAACAAACGTTCATAGAATTTTAAAATTTAAACAAACTAACTGGCTCAAAAAGTATATTGACTTAAACACTACACGAAGAACATCTGCTGAAACCGATTTCGAAAAAGACTTTTATAAGTTAATGAACAATGCAGTTTTTGGAAAAACTATGGAAAATATTGAGAAAAGGGTAGACGTTAAATTGGTAGCGCAATGGAAAAATCAAGGTCAAATTAAAGGCATTGAAAGCTATGTTGCTCATCCTGCATTCCATAGTATTTCTATATTTTCTGAAAACTTGGCTGCAGTCCAGTTAAAAAAAACTAAAGTTGTATACAACAAGCCCATATACCTAGGATTTTGTATATTAGATTTATCAAAAACTTTAATGTACGATTTCCATTACGGGTATATGCAACAAAAATTTAGGAATAATGTTAAATTATTATACACAGATACAGATAGTTTCATATATCAAATTTTTACTGAAGATTTCTACTTTGATATAAAAAATGATTTACAACAACATTTTGATACATCCGACTATGCTCCTAATAATATTTACAATTTCCCAAGTATAAATAAAAAAAAATTAGGCTATTTTAAAGATGAAACTAAGGGCAAAATTTTAAAAGAATTCGTAGGGTTAAGGGCTAAGATGTACGCTTTAAATATAGTGACAAATGAAGTTAACGAAGATGGAGAACATATAAAAGAAAAAATAGTGGCCAGAGCTAAAGGTGTCAATAAATGTGTCACTGAGAAATTTCATATAACACACTATAAAGATTGTTTAAATAAAAAGACGAATTTATTATCAGAAATGTACAGATTTCGATCAATAAAACATGTCATTTTTACGCAGAAAATCAATAAAATTTCGTTGTCATATTCTGACACCAAAAGATACCTTTGTGAAGATTCATTCGACACCTTAGCTTGGGGGCACTATAAATTGAAGTAGTAAGTTTGAACAGTATATAAATTAAACTGCAATATTTATTAACTTTTAAATCTATGCCCTTTTGAAACAAAAATAAGAAAATTTGTTTCTGTTTATATTTTTTGAGCCAGGTCATTTGTTCATATTCGTTGGTGGGGGAGTGAAGATCAGTGTGTGTGTGTGTGTGTGTGTGTGTGTGTTAACATAAGCTTTACTGTTGTATATTTAATTTCATATGATATTTTAACTGGTAAAAATTTCGTGTATTTCGTGTTTATCTTTATTTTTTAAGCAATTTTACATTAATAATAGATTAATTGTAAATATATATATTTTTTATTTTGTTGTAAGTCCTAATTATAATTATTATAATAACAATGTGCGTGTGTGTGTTTAAAATAATAATTAAGTAGGTAAAAAAAAGTGGTATATATTTAACACACGTAGATTTTTTATAATTTAACATATATATAAATACATAATTTTATAACTGTGTTTTATTTTCTTGATAACCTTTAAAGGAGGAAGACCACTTTTATAATGCATCATTTCATTCATCCATTTACAGCCATTATTGCGGGTCCAAGCGGTTGTGGAAAATCAAACTTTGTCACTAACTTTTTGAAAAATGCAGGAAAAATGTGTAATACAGAATTCAGTCAAGTGCTGTGGTGTTATGATGAAATGCAGCCACTATATAATTTGAATAGTATTGATTATATTCAAGGTATACCTGATTTAAGTTTGTTTGATGGAAAACAACCTAAACTACTTATAATCGATGATTTGATGAGAGAATCAGATGGGCGTATTGTTGATATTTTTACTAAAGGTAGTCATCACAGAAATTTAAGCGTTTTTTATATAACTCAAAACCTATTTCATCAAGGAAGAGGACAGCGTGACATATCTTTGAACACAACTTACATTGTTTATTTTAAAAATCCTAGGGACAAAACTCAAATACGTTATTTGTCTCGACAAGTTTATCCTGAAAATACAAAATTTGTTGAAGAAGCCTATAAAGATGCAACTACATCTGCTCATGGATACCTGATGATTGATTTGAAACAAAGCACTGATGATATATGTCGTTTTAAAACCAAATTATTTCCGTTTGACAAATGTTGTGTAGTATATATTCCGAAAAAAGGATTTAAATATGCTAGTAACCATTCTGTTCATGTCAGTTCTAAATGATGCCTGATAGAGTAAACACACATCAACATTTACTTAAAGCTTTACATACGCTAAAACCAAAATATCGCAAAGTTTTACTCAAAGCATGTGATGAAGATGAAATAAATATTATTTGTGAGTGCATTTACAACGTGTTAAGGGGAAAAGTTCCATTGGACCATGCAGAAAAGTCCCAGTTATATAAACATAAAAATACATTGCGGAAATTAGTATCCAAGGGTAAACAAAAGTTAAGGAAGACTATTATTGTTCAAAAGGGTGGATCTTTTTTGCCAATTATACTTGGTGCTGTTTTAAGTAGTTTATTGAACTCGTTAACCTAATCAAAAATGGAAAACACGAAGAAAATGATTCTGGTTGAGCCAGATTTTATCGAGAAGCTCAAACACGATGACAATACACCTTTGAATTCCTTGTCACGCTTGGACTCTGATATGCAGAAGATACTGAAAAGTAAGATGGAGGATCGTGAAAAATGGGCATTATACTCTCAAGCACTGCAACGTTTTCTACATTTTACAGAAACAGACCGTAAACCATTCAAGCTACCTATTATTGATTATGATCTACCAAAAGTTCGTGAAGACTATGATAAGCATATGGATAAATCCATTGTTAAAAGAGATGAAACTGACTATAATATAACATTACCAAATCTTAATTCACACGAATACGACGCTTCTAGTACCCCTATAACGCACACTTATCCTGAACAATTTACTCCATCTCATTTAATAAAATTCATTCCAAAAAGCTACTTAAAAAAAGGCCACTCCTTGCTGGAACATATTTTAAAAAATAAACCGAAGATTTGGTGGAAAGAAGGAGGGGAAATAGTAGTAAATAATCAAGTTATCCCAGAAAGTAATATAGTTGATTTGATAAGTGACACCGTGAGACCTCGTAAGCAAAAAATAAAGCCCACTGGTTGGAAAGAGTTTGCTTCAGTCTTAAACGATATTGGAGTTCCTACATCTTGTATTGGTAATCCAGCTAATCTACAATACATGTATAGTCTACAGCCTAACAAGATTCAAGATTCCCCAATATACAAAAACACTAGATCAGCCTATGTGAAAGGAGATTCAACGCCAATATCACATGAGCCTCCTGAAGTAAAAAAAAAGAAAATAGAGTGGGAAAAATGGACCCCGTAGTTGATATCAATAGGATTTACTATGATGTTTCTAATCCGGCCGGGTACAGCAGTATCAACAAGTTGGTTAAAGCTATGAACGGTCGAATGAATAAAGACGAAGTCAAGAACTGGCTACAGTCTCAGGAAACCTATACGTTACATAAACCAGTTCAAAGACGTTTTACACGAAACAAATACATTCTCTCTAATTATAATGAACTTTGGCAAGTAGATTTAAGCGATATGCGCACATATAGTAAATATAATGATGGTTTTAAATACATTCTTTGTGTAATTGATGTCTTTAGTAAGTACGCTTTTGCTAGATCCATGAAAAAGAAAGATTCCGAAACAGTTAAACAATGCTTTGATGATATATTTACTGAAGCTAATGCAACTCCACGCCACATTCAATCTGATAAAGGGACTGAATTCGTTTCAAAAGGAGTAAGGAATTATTTTAACCCGTGGAGCGTCCTATAGACACCGTGTGTCCATAACTTTTGTTGGCGGGTAGCGCCCTATAGACACACCGTGACTATAAGAGAAGTGCTGCTATTGGTGGGCTTCTTTGTCAGATTCGGTAATGTTGTCACTCCAAATTGTATTAAAAATTAGTGCGTGACAGTTCTACCAACATAAAAACGTGGATATTCGGCAATTTACTCGAATCCAAGGCACCAAAAAGAATAAATTTCTGAGACGTGTGAAAAAATTTGAACGAGCCGTCATTACACCCCGTTTGCGGAAAGTTGTGTTTCGTTTGTTGTGAGTTTTAAAATGAAAAGTTAAGTGTTACTTATATAAATTATATATCAAATTACTGGAAATTAGATAAAGATTTTGTTTTATGTATTGGTTTTTGAAAAATCGCAGCATAACTTGATGATAAAAGCCTCCAAAGTTTGACAGTTTTAAAGGCGGCACGGACCCGCGTAGCGCGCGCGTAAACATTGCGTAAATAAATAGTTCTTGTGTAGTGCATAGCGCGTCTTGGTGAAAACCAATGGTATCTATCGACGCGGAATGTTATAACGATCAAAATGATATATATAACAAGTGTGAAATATGTGAACAAGTTGTGTGTAAAAAGGCAAAGTGTTCAAATGAGTGACAAAAACAAATGAAACTCGAAAAGGAATGTTTGTTTTTGGATTGATAATCACAGGTCAGTTACATTTTTCTAATTGTCATGTATAGCATATTTATTCAGCTTTCTAACGATGTCTAACATATGTTATATAATTATAAAACAAAAGCACAATTTCAAATGAAGTATCAAAAGGTAACCTCTAATCTTTCTACTCAAATTCGCCGGGCAGTTGCGGCCATTTTATATTTAAGCGGGAGGTCGCTCCACGGGTTAATTAAAACCCTTCAGCGAATATTTCTAGGGTAGGGTAGGGTAGGGTATTGGTAGGTATATGGGAGTTTTGGGGGTGAAAAATCGATTTTTGTCTTGGCGTTAGGGATGACCCACACTAGACCGGGCCGGGCCGGGCCGATCTGACGGTTTCTATTGAAAATGTTATTTGATCACGTGATTCTTTCTATAGAAATTGACGAATCGTCTCGTCCCGTCCCGTCCCATTCTAGTGTGATTCTTTGTATCTGAGAAAATCCGGATTACCGAGTTTCCCGCTCGGCTGCCCATCTATATTCTATAAGAACTATGCAGTATATTTATACAAAACCAAGTTTTAGGTTTATATGTTTTGTACGTAATGTACACAGACTGAAATTCATTTTATTTTAAATTTGGTTATCGTGTAAAAGTGACTATTTGCTAGATTTCATTGTAACTAAATATACACGGTGTCCCATGACTTTGCCACATGGAGGGGATAAACCTTAAACAAATAAGAAAAAAAAAAAGCGGGTTCATATGTGTCATCACTTATGAGTATAAAAGTGGTGTCTTCCATGATGTCGCTGTCCTTCTCTGTGTCCTCTTCGTCTTCCCACGTCCACTGAAGAGGGTTCGTTAAGTTGCCTAAATACTCGTATAATGGCGGTGAAGGTGGCGAATAGCCGTTAAAATTGTCTTCTTGCATTTGGATGAATTCAATATCCACGTCAGACTTCATCAAGTCCGAGAGATCTTGACAGCGGTCGTATAGCTCGTTGTCAAACGAATCTTGCTCCATTTTGTGTGTGATATCAGGAAATAGATTATGGTTCATTCTACGTTGCCCTGCAATATATAGCTCCCAAAATGGTTTTTTCGTTGGTGGGGAGAAGATCGCATCGTGTGTGTGTGGGCGGAGCGGAGTAAGGGTAGATTTATGGCTTTGTCTCAATAAAATATTTTTTGCAGTCGCTTTGAGTGGCAATATGTTTAGTAATGTTGTAAACTAACTCTTGTGTGTTAGAATAATAGTCGTCTTCTTCGGACTGCGCGTAGTATTTGATCCTTGTATTAGCAAATTTCCAATGTTGGTTGACTGGAACGCCTCGCAATTTTTTCAGATCGTAAACATCAATTTTAATGAGATGAGTGGCCGTTGAAGCATTATTTACGCGAGAAGATATATAGTTTGTACCTCCATTTGTCAATTGAGCGACAATAGATGAGTATTCCACAGTTGGCTTCTTTTTTGGTTGTTCGAAAAATACATCAATATTGCTGGTTCGTTTTTGAGTTCGGATCTTAAGTGGTTTTGAAACTTCAGTTTCATTATCACTCAAATTGTCATAATAATAATTTTTCATAGTGTAGTCGACAGAATTCTCGTTTAATATCTAAAAAAAAAACAGAACATTTGTGAGGGCTAGATACAAATGGAAAACAAGTTACATTTAATGTTTATGTATAAACAGTCAGTAAATTAAGCTCTTACCTCCATTTTAACTTGTAGCAACTTGTAAACAGTTAGTCAAAATAACCACTAATTAAGGGGACGAGAACGTACTGTGATGTTCTATGCACACTTTCAACACTTGGCACTGTTTTCAGACAAACAATTTTGAACGAATGACGACCCCGTTGAATTGAACTCAGCTTTTATTCAAAAAGATATACACGCACACATATACAGCGGAAAAAGACAAATAACTACATTAATATGCGGTGCACCTGCGGGCTGCATAACTGAACACGTTCCAACGTGTTTGCCCCACACACATATACGCCGTGGTAAAATCAAAAAACTCTATTTAATGAGTCATCCCACCTGCACGCTGTATAAAACAACGTGTTTGAACTTGATCAATTCCTAAAATGTTTTAAAATTTAATAGACAATAAAATACGAGACCATAACATTAGTAACAATCAACGATATTTTATAGGTTTTCTAAAAATATTTTTTCTTTAATTCCCATGAACCACGCTACATAACTCTACGAATTGGATTCCACAAAATGTAATTATTGCAGCGTGGGAGACTGCTAAGCAAAAACTTTTACCTCAATAAATCGATTTGAATTTATCGTAAATATCTTCCAAAATGCATTGCACTCATAATAAAAAATCTTCCCACACCAGAATAATACACCTGTATTGTACAAAAAAATAGAGGCTCACACGAGATTTGACCGTAATTTACGACCATAAAAAACTTTGCGCCAAAAACCGTATCGATATATCTATTAAGGATCAAGCAACAAAAACGGACAAAAAAACCTAAAAAAATCCGCTGCGCGGGCGTCGTTTCATGCCCCAGAAACCGCAAGGTCCTAACTACTAACGTGACAAACAAATGTAGTTGATTCCTAGTAATAAAACATGTAAAATCGATGTTTTACATTAAAATGATCCACGCTAACTTTGCACTGATTTAATACACTTGACAATGACTTGTCAGTGACGAAAGTGACATACTTATAAAACTTAAAGCCACAAGAAGCTTGTTACATCGACTTAATCTACGGTTGTAAATATTTTATTAAAATTTTAGTTCATAAGATACAAGTACTTTGTTATATAAAAAATACACATTTTTATTCTAAATACACTGGATAAAGCCTAATGAATGACAAAGTATAGACAATGAGGTTTTTATAAAAAATTGTTTACCTGTGTCTAAGTTAATTTGTAAGCCGACTCTGAAGTCAACTTTTCAGAACTATCATAGTTTATGTACCTAATTGCCACTTGTTCAGTTAAATAATTTGAGACCTGTTCGACAATTAACATCAACAATCTTGACAGTAGCGTGGCCTGACGTTGGAACTGACCGACCATTTATTAATAAATAAACCTACTAAATTGAGTTAAACTCGCGAACCTTGCTGTGGAATCCTTAAGCATCAACCCACTCGCATCCTATTCCAGGAATCGAAATGAAAAGGGACTTATGTTTCTGACAGGAGGCGTTTATAATGTTACATTAACGTAGAGGTATGTACTGTACATTCGTGGAGAGTTTTCTATATCAACATGCATAGAAACAATTCTAATTTTAGAAGCAAAGATTCATAATGATATTGATATACCAATTTGATAGAGTTGTCGATAATTATAATTGCTGACGAATCGATACCTCGCCAAAACAACGCGTATTGTACCTACCTACTTAAGGATGACTCACAATAGAACGGGCCAAGATGTGACCAGGTCGGGCCGATCTGTCAGTTAAATAACCTGAGTAGTGTGCTCGAATTTAATTGGACGACATTTTATGAATTCCCTAAGACTTAACCTGAATGTGAACCATTATAACAAAACCTGTTTTGTTTTTTATGAGACTGGGGACTTAGTTAGGATCTCCGAGCCGAATATTTATTACGTGCATATTAGTAGATTCTAGTCCAGTCTAGTAGAGAGAGAGTGTTCAAGCTAGTACCTAATTGTAGACTGTGTCATGCAATGATGATAATTATATAAGTATTATTGGTTAGATGCCCTTTATTTATCTATAAAAGTAAGTAATTACCATAACTAATATTTCTATATAATCACTAAGCAATCTCTTGATAAAGACATTTTGGCTTCTGTTTGCTATAATTTAACAATGTAGTGATGTTCTGCGTTCAACCTAATACTTCATCTTTGTAAAGTTTTTTTCTAGTTTTCGGCAAAGCTCTGGGAGTCTGGGGTAAGCGTGGCAACGAGGTACCATGAGTTTTACAAAGCGGCAGGTAATTTTTATACTTATTGTTATGTTTTTTTTCTATAATTTTATTAAAGTATATTTTAGATAAAATATAAACATGAACCCGTTAGCATACACACTCACTCTCTCTCACACACTCACACACACCCCATTCTAACACAAACAAAGATACTCACGTTCACGTAAAAATATAAAATTATAACAAATAATAAATAATATTTTGTATATTTTCTGTTATTGTTTGTTTACTGTCTTTCGTTACCACTTTGTTATTTGCATGTGAACTGTATTTTTGTGGACATCTTTTATTGGCTTGTTTTCTTGTTACTGAGCTTTGTATTTCTGTAGGTATTGCTGTTAATGCCCCGAATAACAAAATAAAATAAAATAAAAATAAATAATCCGGCGCTTATATGTAGGTACCTATGTTTGTATTTTTGTTCGACGATAGCTCGAATATTAAAATTATGTTTTAGCCAAATCGGTCAAGGGTTTGCCGAAATAGGCGTCGCGAGTTCACATCGGAGCGGAAACAATTTCATTCGTAAGTTTTCCATTTACTCCTTTATTAAAACGAGTATCATCGTGACTGGTGCACCCCTATTTAGTGCAGCTGACAACCATGAAATTTGCAGCTGAAATCAAAAGGTCAAAAACGAGTGGTCGCAATTACATAATTAAAGTCATTTGCAAAATATTTCGGGTTTTACTTAGTTTCATCTGAAAACAGCCACATAAGGTAAGTGTTCGACTAAAAAAAAAACATCGAGTATTATCGTGAGTAGTGCATCCCTATTTAGTGCAGCTGTGAAGCTCGACTGCCCTCTGCTCGTATTTAATTGAATTATTCGAATGGATCCGACGCTTCCGCCGTTACACCGCGCGGCTCCGACTGACGGAAATGCCAATTGCCACTTCAAAATGTACTTATTTATATATTTCTAATATTTTTTCTCGAGAAAGGAACAAATGAATGAGTACTATTGTACTATAAAAATTTGACTTCAGTACCATTTGTACCTTGACACAACAATAACATCAGATCCCTAGCGGCTAAAATATTGTTTGTCACGAAAGGTACGAATTGGTACATACCTAAATAAATTTATAGACTGTACCTTCTTCCCGGCTTTTGCCAGAGTTCACTTTCCTTCTTGATGTTCTCCACGCTCATGACGGCCTTCACCATATCTAGCCAGGAGTAGGTATTTTATCCATAGAATAATAATAATTAATAATTTTATTCCGGTATTGTTATATTGGTATATACGAGTATTTACGTTTTTGGATTATCCTTCGTAACCAAAGCCTGCGAATTACGAGGCTAGCATGTACTTGCACCCCCAATAAGTACCTCCTTCCCGAACCCCCCCTACATTAGAGCCCACGAATTACGGGGCTTGGGAGTGAAGTGAACATGACTGAGACTTCTGAGACTCCCACATAGTGACCATATCATAGTTCAAACTGACTATTTTAACTCCGGTTACCGTGATTAGTCCTCGTTGAAATGAAATATTAAAATCCACATTCAATCCTGTGCCAGTTAGTGCACGAGGAATCGAAACGTAAGGGAATGTGGTCAATATAGGCAATTAATCTGCTTTTGTAAGTGTTACATTTTATTGTTTATTAGAAGCCGGTTCCAATCTCTATTAAATTCTTTAAATTATTGATTACGCAATTATTTAATTATTAATTAATCTAATAATTACATAGTTATCCTGGTGGCCGAGCAATATAGTGGTATGCAGGTACCTGTATAACGATGTCCTGCTCTCACACCGGCGGAGTGGCGTGCGGATACGCATCAAAATATGTGTAAGTATAAAAGATTCACATATTTCAAAAAAAGTACAGAAAAAGTACCTACATCAATAAAAACATTGGTAGGTAACTAAAACATTAAAGTTAAGTACAACTAAAACTTAAACTATGTAAACTAAGTTGGTACCTAGTATTTTTTCTGTCAAAATTGGCTTCAACTGTTCAGCACATAGCGAAGGCACACATCGGCTCAAATGCTAATATATCGCTATGTGATGAAAAAAAAAGAAAAAATACTAGGTACCTACCAACTATATTAACTTGTTGGTGCAACAGCCTTATAAAACTTAATCGCGGCCAGAATAAACCGAAAATTATTTTAGTAAGCACTTAATAAATAAAATAATTTCTTAGGTACTTATACTGTATAATCATGCTAGAACCCTATATAGGGCAGTACTTTTGTAGGTAGGTTACACTACAAAATGTAATACCATAAGAGTTCCTCTATAATCTATAACTTACTTATTCACTTACTTACTTATTCTCCAAAGTTACGTTTTCAACTAATGTAAAATAATTATTTAAGTACTAATTATTTTTTACGAATTAAAATCAAATTTCCTCTTTAACATTCGTAACTTCATGAACACAACTTATTACTTACCAATAAAACTAATTAATCCTACATATAAATACGTACTTGTATACACAACAGGTGTCAATTAGCTGAATGTTGACCTTGACTGTACTGTCCGTCTCGGTTATACAATCTATCTTGTTATAAGTTCACATTCACACACACGCACTCGCGTAGTACGGCGGCCGGGTACGTGCAGCGCTTGTGGTGGATTCGGGTAGACTGAGGACCGCGCCGCTGGGTGGCGAGCGCGGGGAAATGATTCCCGAGCTTTGGGAAATGTGTGAAATATGCTTAATGGCACCAGCCTAGTTGGTATTGCCTACGGTGCTGGAGGTCCCGGGTTCAAATCCTAGACGTTTCCTAGTTAGGTATGTATTTATCTATTTAAGTATGTACATCGTCGCCTATTTATTATCCATAGTACAAGCTTTATTGAGTGTGAGACTAAGCAACGCTTGTGCTTGTCCCCTAATAATGTATAATATTATTTTAAATTTTTAGTGGAATGTTGAAAGATCAGGCACCATTTGTGAAATCTTCTGTTGGTCCCACGGTTAGACAACTTATGTTTTATTACCAGATATAAAATCAAACTCACTGTAAATTTGCAAATATATAGGTAACTAGATTATTATTTATATGTGAATACTTTTTCTTTTCTTCCTGTCTCTCTATCTGAAGTTGGTTACAGCGCCCAAACTACTCTTATTTAGATTCGACTTTTTCATAGTACCGGATTTGTGACTTATCATTACCAAAAAGTTAATAACTGGCCGGACTTTCCCTTCCATGCAATAAAAAAGCTAAAAGAAAATTTAAGAGGATAATTTTCAATATTACGTAGATAATTTATATCCCTCGAGAAAATAATTCCACATTTTCACGTTTTTTCTACGGGCTGGCAGCATTAGTCGCGGATGATTACTCCCGACTGGTATCGTCGAGCCCGGGCACCCCATACTATGACCCAATACCATATGTTTCCTATAAAATGATTCCTATGTTCACACACCGTTCCATTGCTCGCAAGACAAGAGGGACTTTAATTCTCATCTTTAGCAAAGCTGCAATGGAAATGATGTTTAGCAGAGTTTATCGAGATTGGATAAAATTGATACGAATCCACAGTTTCCGTAGAGCAACACCTCGAAAACGATTAAATAATTGCAGACTCGCGGTTACGGTTTATTCGTGAATTTTCGGCGAAATTGGGGCGTTTGGTCGAAACTTTCTTGATTACATTGTAGTGAATAAATAAGGGGTGGAATCTGCAGACTGCGACCGAATCGTGGATAAATCGGCACTTGATCGAAAACTTCCAATCCAGCGGCGACCACACTAATACATTTATTTAAAAGTAACTAATAACTTGAGCTTACTCTTGGTCTTATAGTATTTCTCTGTGATTGTAAATATACCTACTTATAGCATTAATTGGCCTTTTTAATAAGTATAAGGTATAACACAAACGCAAATTTAGATTTAGCGCCGTAAGTAGTGTCAGTATGACTCATAATAGTTTATTAAATTGTAGAGTTATAGATATAGTTTTTATATGCTGCAATCATGGTGGGTACATTGTAGTCATATACTATATATACTCGTATATATATATATATATCGAGCGCAGTAACAGTAGGTTAGGTTAGGTTAGGTATACAAGGTAAACAAGTTAATTCGCGTTAGACCCGTTTAATAATTAACGTATTACTTAGACGTTTCTGTCACTTAATAAACAGCTTCGGTTAGCTAAGACACATATTCAACTACTTTCAATGACAACATTCAGAGTTTCCGATATGTATGTTCAGGTTCCAGGGTCAGTGTGGGGACTATAGTTCAATACCTGAACATGAGATAAGGTTTCGGATAGTTTTCGTATTTAACATGCTTTCTTTTCTGTAATAGGTACATTCCCTCTATGATCTCTGTACATTTAACCAATTGGAACCCTAGGCCCACTCTAGAACCATGTCAAAATGACAATCAGTAAGAGATTTCTTACAATCTGATTTACAGCGTCACTATGACATAGTCCTGCAGTGGCCTAGGGTTCCAATTGGTGGACTGTACCTATTCTGTATTTACCAGTAAGTAATTATATACATTATATAGAATACCGAACAATCATCATCATCACACCCCAAATAAAAAAGACGATGCAAGAAATACAGCAAATCTAACACGTTGTTGTTACCCCTTTTTGCTTCAAAGCGAGAAATGAATGTTATCGGCTACGGCGTAGCGTTCCGACGAAAAACCCTTAGCGGTAGATAAATGGGTTAAAGGACGACAAGTGACTTTAACTCTAATATGAGATCTCTTTCGATATCCCTTGAGTAGTAGATATTCCTAAGTACGTACCCTGATAAAATAATATATTATATTCGGGTAATGTCTGATGTTAGGTAATTCCGAAAATAAATGAAAATATCACCAACAATTTCATCATACATATAAAGTTAATGGTCCTTTTCATTAATTTTCCGACCTTCGAAGATATAAGATACTCGTATTTAAATTGTTTACGTTAACTCGGTTGCATCCTCTTTACGCTCAGCTAATTTCAAATCTGAAGCCCATTAAGTGGTTCAGCCACTCAAATAAGCCCAACTTGGTCTTGTTTACAACATGATACCACTTAGGTAATATTCCCGATGGGGAATTATTCCTTCCATAGAGAATATTCCCGGTAACGGCACATCACTAAACATGACTTTTGATGAGCACCTAGGTTTTTGTAATTTGAGGAGCCAGTAGCAAACATTCCAAAATTCCCTGCCCTCTCAAAGTATAGAATTACATTCAGACGCCAAAGAAGATAGTGAAATGGCGTAGTATGATAAGTCTTTTGTTTCAAGTGTTTTAAAATAGAGGATTAAAGTGGGTCACTTCGCTTGCCTTGTATTTATATTCAAGGTTTGTGGGACTAATGGCAGCATGCCTTCAGAATATTAATGTTTGTGGCTACTTAATAGTCATTAGGTACTTTTACTGGTTGGGTAATTAAATATAAAACAATCATAAACACATTAATTTTACTGGCTTTCGTAACTGCTAATCAAAGTAATCATGTATAAGTTAGGGTGGCTATGCCCCAGTTTACCTTTTTTATAGGTTAAATAGTAACTTAAGTATTTCCTCGGCTGAGATGTAAACTCGCCTCTCTAGCAAGTGAACTTACGTGTTAATAATACTTTCATTGCAATTAATATACACCTTTAAACAGGGAACACTCAAATATTCCTAAATATTATTTTTCGGTTTTCGTAATCCTCATTTTTATATTTTTTTTATACAGAGAAACCTGGATATTTGAAATTTTAACGATTCGATAGTTTGGTGTCAATCAACCAGGTTTTCCTCTTGTATTTGTATTTATTTATTTCATATAAGTTTACAGCAGTTTAAGTACAACCAGCCAACTCACTTACATGCAATATATTACCTGATTTAAAACTATTACATATTTAATCATTTTTTATCAAAACTGAAATCAAGATTTAATGTTTTATACTATGCATATTGTTACAGGCAGAAACGAATGATGTCAATCTAAATTAATTAATAATACTTAACTTGAGTATACAAAAGTACCTACATATTAAAATAGTAATTAATTTTTCCCCTTACTAGCTCGGAAAGCGCTGTTTTGTCCTTTAAAACTAGCGTGGAAAAACGCATTTTATCTACATGTGGGACAAAGTAATTTAATTCCTATCACTTACCACCAGTCCAGTATAAGTGAGTCCTATATGCCCATATGCGCAATCGGAGGTCACACCTTAAATTGGCCATGTGATCATGCCTTATCCCGCACTTGGTAAGCTGTTGGCAATATCTAAGTATCAGGAGCGTACTTACTCTATGACAAATTTTGAAATTGATTTTTGATGGTTTCTTCAAGATAACTTACATGTGGATAAGATTTATAATCGTATGTAGTCTGTATTTTCCTCGCAATAGTGAGGGTAAAAATGTTGTATTACACTCGGCGGCAAAGTTTGTTCAACTCTCGTGCCTTGAGACCCTCGTAAAGCTCAAGATTCCAGTTATTGATCCACTCGCTACGCTCGTGGCTCAATTTTGGAATCTTTCGCTTGCTCGGGTCTCAATATAAGCCCGAGAGTTAAACAACAACTTTGCCCCCTTGTATAATAAATAACTATTACACTGTAAGGAAGGACGCCCAGTTGTCAGCAAATATGTCAGCATTTTGGACTGAGGCTAGGAATTCATTCAGTAGTAGTATCGCTCGGTGCAGGGGTGCGTTTAAGGCATGATCAGATGATGATGCGTTCGAGGCAGGTGCGGATACCAGTTGGAATCGCAAGAAGGTTTCTTGGTCTACGCGCACTACGCCCGGCTGCAGCAGTATAAATATACTTATCTGGGGTAAAGATGCGCATTCGTTCGAGTACAGATATTATCAATACGACTCTTGAGAAGGAGACAGTAAGGCCGGGTAGTATACATGATAACTTTTGTATAAATGTCTAACAAATTTTTGCTGGACTCGTTCAATCATGATGCTGTACTTTGCTTCCCGTGGATCCCATTCCATGTTAAAAAATATCCAATTATCCAGGTTAAAAACGATCTTGTTTCAAATATAAAGGCTCTCGATAGTAGAGGTTTCGGTTTAAGTATTATTTTTTTATAATAAGAAATCATAATCATAAGAAAGAGAATAAATAATGTTAATATTTTTCATTAATACGTGATTTAAAAACATGTTTTTGACATAAGGGACTTATTGACACCTTAAACGATGGATACATTTTCAACCGACTTCAATATTTCAAAAGGAGGAGGTTCTCAATTCGTCTGAATTTTTTTTTTTATTTTTTTTTTTAATGGATGTTCACTCATAACTCCGTCATTACTGAACCGATTTGAATTTTTTTTTTGTTTTCTAAAAGTAGACGGTTCCTGGTTGGTCCCGTTTTTTTCAAAATCCATTTCTGATGATGGGATCCATGAGGAACTGAGGGAACTCCTCAAATTTGAAAGGCACATGCATGCTGATTTGGGTGATTTCTTAAGAAACTCGAGCATTTCTTTACGAAAATCATCAATTTGGTGGAGTGGACCTGATGATGAAGACCAGGGATGGCAATGTGGAACTGCTTCGTAATTCTCAGGACTATGATCCGATTTTAAAAAATATTTTTTTGTCTGTATATAGATGGTTTCAGGATTGTCCCGTTTTTTTCAAAATCAATTTCTGATGATGGGATCCATGAGGAACTGAGGGAACTCCTCAAATTTGAAAGGCACATGCATGATGATTTGGGTAGTTTCTTAAGACACTCGAGCATTTCTTTACGAACATCATCAATTTGGTGGAGTGGACCTGATGATGAAGACCAGGGATGTCAAAGTGGAACTGCTTGGTAATTCCCAGGACTATCGTCCGATTTTAAAAAATATTTTTTTTTTCTGAAAATAGATGGTTCCAGATTTGTTCCCTTTTTTTCAAAATCAATTTCTGATGATGGGATCCATGAGGAACTGAGGGAACTCCTCAAATTTGAAAGGCACATGCATGATGATTTGGGTAGTTTCTTAAGACACTCTAGCATTTCTTTACGAACATCATCAATTTGGTGGAGTGGACCTGATGATGAAGACCAGGGATGGCAAAGTGGAACTGCTTGTTAATTCCCAGCTCTATCATCCGATTTGAGACATTCATCTTTTCTTTGTAAATAAATACCTTCAAGATAGTCCTATTTGATTATAGTTCTATTTTGATGATGGGCTTCATGAGGGATTGAGAGAACTCCTCAAATTTTAACGGCACATGCATTCTGATTTGAGGGTTTCCTTAAGTAACTAAAACAGTGTTTTGGCGGAGCCAAAATTTTGATGAACTGGATCTGATGATGAAGACCAGGGATCGCAAAGTGGAACTGGTTAATAAACCTAGCTCTACTTATTATCCTAGTTGTGACATTCATCTTTTTGATTTGATTTATATTCTGATGATGGAGTTCTAGAAGAATTCAGAGAACTCCTCAAATTTGAACGGCAGGTTAATTGTGATTAGAGGGTGTTCATAATTAGCTTAGGCATTTTCTTACTGTGGCCATCATTTTGCTGGAGTGGACCTGATGTTGATAATCAGGGATGGCATAATGAATATGCTCGTTAATTTACAGTCTGTCATCCAATTTAACACATTGTTATTTTGTTTGTTTAAAGGTCTACAAGGGAGTTCCGCAAGGGGGTTCCGTTTGATTATACTTCAAATGTAATGATGGAAGCCCTAGGACATTAAGAAAGCTCCTCAATTTTCAATCGTACACGTGCGGTGTATTGGATATTTGTGAAGTAAACTGGCTAACTCAAACAAATTCTTAATTTCACTTTTACCGGGAACCAAATGAAGTCGGTTTTTTTTTCTTAAAAATTATCCTTAAAATGATGGTAATTTGTACTCGTACGTCAAACTTTCATAATTATTTTCAACCGACTTCAATATTTCAAAAGGAGGAGGTTCTCAATTCGACTGAATTTTTTTTTTTATTTTTTTTTTTTTTTTTAATGGATGTTCACTCATAACTCCGTCATTACTGAACCGATTTGAATTTTTTTTTTGTTTTCTAAAAGTAGACGGTTCCTGGTTGGTCCCGTTTTTTTCAAAATCCATTTCTGATGATGGGATCCATGAGGAACTGAGGGAACTCCTCAAATTTGAAAGGCACATGCATGCTGATTTGGGTGATTTCTTAAGAAACTCGAGCATTTCTTTACGAAAATCATCAATTTGGTGGAGTGGACCTGATGATGAAGACCAGGGATGGCAAAGTGGAACTGCTTCGTAATTCTCAGGACTATGATCCGATTTTAAAAAATATTTTTTTGTCTGTATATAGATGGTTTCAGAATTGTCCCGTTTTTTTCAAAATCAATTTCTGATGATGGGATCCATGAGGAACTGAGGGAACTCCTCAAATTTGAAAGGCACATGCATGATGATTTGGGTAGTTTCTTAAGACACTCGAGCATTTCTTTACGAACATCATCAATTTGGTGGAGTGGACCTGATGATGAAGACCAGGGATGGCAAAGTGGAACTGCTTGTTAATTCCCAGCTCTATCATCCGATTTGAGACATTCATCTTTTCTTTGTAAAGAAATACCTTCAAGATAGTCCTATTTGATTATAGTTCTATTTTGATGATGGGCTTCATGAGGGATTGAGAGAACTCCTCAAATTTTAACGGCACATGCATTCTGATTTGAGGGTTTCCTTAAGTAACTAAAACAGTGTTTTGGCGGAGCCAAAATTTTGATGAACTTGATCTGATGATGAAGACCAGGGATCGCAAAGTGGAACTGGTTAATAAACGTATATATATAGCTCTACTTATTATCCTAGTTGTGACATTCATCTTTTTGATTTGATTTATATTCTGATGATGGAGTTCTAGAAGAATTCAGAGAACTCTTCAAATTTGAACGGCAGGTTAATTGTGATTAGAGGGTGTTCATAATTAGCTTAGGCATTTTCTTACTGTGGCCATCATTTTGCTGGAGTGGACCTGATGTTGATAATCAGGGATGGCATAATGAATATGCTCATTAATTTACAGTCTGTCATCCAATTTAACACATTGTTATTTTGTTTGTTTAAAGGTCTACAAGGGAGTTCCGTTTGATTATACTTCAAATGTAATGATGGAAGCCCTAGGACATTAAGAAAGCTCCTCAATTTTCAATCGTACACGTGCGGTGTATTGGATATTTGTGGACTGGCTAACTCAAACAAATTCTTAATTTCACTTTTACCGGGAACCAAATGAAGTCGGTTTTTTTTTCTTAAAAATTATTATTTGTAACTTCTAACGGACAACTAAAATAAACTAAACATTTTTGCTCAATATGCTCTGACAGAAGGATGTCAAAAATAAAATACCCTCAATTCATTTAATGATAAATAATGTAGGTATGTCACGTAATTTCGAGAGAAAAATTGTTGGGTAACTCTACATATAGCGGGATGATAAACGGACGGATAAAGTAGGCCGGATAATTCCCCTGGACGTATGCAAACAAGATTCTATGCCCTTCTGCCTACGTCGGCAAAATTCACTACCTACTTACTCTAATAGGCGTTTAAGTATCTTAGCAACTCAAATTAGATTTAACCCTTAAAGCGTTTCTGTCCGTTTTTTCGATTCAAAATAAAGTTCATATTCTTAAAATAAGCGAGAGATAACACTAAAGCAACACTTTTGTAACTAGCAAACGTAGGTTGGTTGAATAAGTAAGAGTTCTTGTTTACTTGAAAATCGCGTGGTATTCGAAGATTTTCAAAGTTATCAACAAAGATGTTAAAAATAGCTGCTTTTATTTCCAATAATTCACATCTTGGGTTATCAATAGTTATGATTAATATGTAGTACCTAACCCTTATCTGTGTTCATAAAGTGCCGAAGGGCTTTCTTACTCCCACACTACCTATTGATTTTCTGTAATTCTGTACCTAGCTAAAACTGGCCAAGTGCGACTCGGACTCGCGCACCAAGGGTTCCGTACCATCTTGCCGTGTTCCATGGGGCCCATGGAATAAACGTGATATTTTACTCTTAAATATTTCGAACGCATCGCAACGCATATTCCGAACACTATACATCCTAGCAACACACTAACTTGGTGCTTTTGTTAGAGAATATAGGTAGGTATTGTTAATTGATGCTTTTGTTGTAACTTTTGCCATTTTTATATTAAACATGAAAAACTGCAATTTGGGACATAAAAGTGGAAAAAAGGAGGGAAAAAGTCTGGCGATGACATGTTTCCACTTCAGGTTTTTTTTTTGTATCCCTATAAGCTACATTCATGCCAAGTTTCATGCTTTCTTCCAGATAGTGTCATACTTTTGAAATTTGTTAGAGCTGGGAGCCGTACTAACAGGGGGTATATATTATTATGCTCGTATTATGCTTTTAATAAGAATATCGAACCGTGTCATTTTGTTAAGCTATAAGATTTTTTTATTGCACTCATAATGTGAATTTAGCTTTATACTACTTATATCTGTAAATAAAGTAAAAATAAATAAATGTATTTACTGGAATTTGAACCTAGGACGGACCTTACGCTTCAAAGGCAAGGCCGCTACCAACTAGGCTACAACAAAATTAGTGGACCGGAGATCTACCTAAAATTAAATGACCAAAGTAGGTAGGTTGGTAGAGGTAGGTAGGTTCGTCAGTATCAAAATGGTTCGTCATTAAAGTACTAATTTGGCGCACAAATACGTAGTCCTCGAACCAGATCTGTACGTTTTGAGCACGGACAACCCGCAGACATATCAGATGCTTAACAGTAACACCGCCACAGATTCATTTGCCACGGATTTATGCCCACCGGATGTCTTGCAGACACATTTGACGGATAATATACTGTGGCTTTATGCGGGCAGACACGTACACATCAGTGTTAAATTAGAGCCAGGCATTGACAGGCCCGTCCGTCAGATACTAGCCCAGCCGGATCTGCGGGCCTAAGATGGTTATCCACGAATGTCATAGGATAATGCTATAAGTTGATAAACTGCGGATAGCGCGACGGTGACAGCTGCCAAATGCAAAGACATTTGACAGAACTGTTTACAATTATCAGAAATTGACAGAACCTGCCGACAAACTATCGTCTTATCCAGCAATTATAAGGATATCAGCTTGGCATCTTAGCCCCGCTGTGTGTTCATAATAAAGTCTAGATGACAACTTCTGTGTCCGTCCATTTGTGTCTACCTGTTGCCGTAATTAACATCGAGCAAAAACCTCACGTTTTTTGTACGGGGGGCTCACTTATTAATTTATTGCCTCTGCACCATGCGCAATGTCAAGAATACTTGACGTTGGTTGCCCCTGATCTTATTGTGAAAGTTGTGCAATATCAAGTATACTTAGCATATGTTTTCTAAAAAAGGTATACACCAAAATATATGTTTTATTATTTTTCAGTAGAATATAGTATACATATGAACTTATTTGACCTGCAAAAACAGAAAAAACGCGGGAAATTATTTATGAGCGTTAAAGGGTTCAATATTTATTTTATTCTGTTTTTAGTATTTGTTGTTATAGTAGCAACAAAACTAAATCATCTGTATAACTATCACGGTTCATGAGTATTTTTATCGTTTTTTTATATAATAAACTAACTGTTTAAAACTGTCGTTTGAGAAAATAACGATTTTTTTACCTACTGACTTTTTCAACTCTCACCATTTAGATGGTTGGCAGTCCTCAACTGTGCGCTTTTCCCGAAACTTCCTGCCTCGCACAGCTAAACTGTGGAACGAACTGTCGCCAGCGGTGTTTCCGGACCGATACGACCTTCAAACCTTCAAGAAAAGAGCGTACTCCCACCTTAAAGGCCGGCAACGCACTTGTGACACCTCTGGTGGACACCCCATGGACGACGTTAATCGCTTACCATCAGGCGATTCGTTTGCTCGTTTGCCACCTATAAGCATAAAAAAAAAACTTTATTATGCACAATATAGATAGAGTCAGTCTATGCTAAGTTTCCTAGATTTTGATAGCATATACTGTGAAAGTGTTAAGTAAACGTCATAATTTGCATAGAAGTTTGACGTTTAAAATAACACTTTCAAGTCTGACAGTTAATTTGCTGAGAAAAGTTAATGTGGTTTGACTCTATACAGAAAGTGATATCAAATACAGCTAATTGCATCTGCAAGTTACGTTAATTATTTCTCACAGCCACGACAGCTAAAGCGTAAAATGGAATCATTTAGATTTACTCGACTTGTTGACTTCCTTTATCAATGTACACACGATTATCTCTTTTCACAAGCTTTGCTTTCGCAATCAAATCCTTACCGCGTTTGACTAAGGTTTAAAATCTATTGCATATCAAAGAAGCTCAAACTTTCGTAAAAAAACATTTTGATTTATACGTCTGAATAATTCAGTCTTGCCCATTTTTCAGTAGCGTTCACAAATGGGCACCGCTTCATCTAGGTCAAGGATATATCAATAATCCTGACAGGGTGGTGGAGGCGTAGCTCTTCAACTAAATGACAACCAAAATTTTCAATGTCTAGTGGAGTACCTGTACCTATTATTTCACAGAAATCGATAGTTCTACCATCAAGTAGTGGTAACACATTCAGTAGATACGACTACAGTAGAATTCACTTTTTGTGGCATCGAAAGGACATTACAAATATGACATACTAATCGGACATCGGTCAAAAAACATAAGAAAATAATGAAATACCTATGTTACCTAACTGATTGATTCGCCATTTTTCTGTCTGCTTATACCTACCTTATCACATCTTTCTTTTCAATGGTAAATAACACATCACTGAGAATAAAAATACTAACCTTGGGCAACAAACGTCGTTGTATTATGGATCAAGAAAATGAGCGAAGGCGTCACTATAACCGGACATAATTAGGCTTCATAAGAATAGGCTTAATAGGGCTTAGCGACACGACAATATAAGCGAAGTCATTGTACCTGGCTTTTAATAAATAATTTATATGAAGGAATTCATTTGGCATCCCGCCTATCCGGGGAACTAGGCCGGGTATGTGGGACTCGCAGGCCCACGCCCGCACTAACCCATCCACGGTATGCCCATCTTGCAGCGTTGGTGACGGAAATGTTACAAAATGGTACTCCCTGCTCTCATATTTATTACGTTTTGAAATATCGGCGCTTTCAGCCGCTCCGCCCGTTTACCATCACCACCCATTAGTTTCCAACGAACTATTGTAAAAGCGGGCGGAGCGGCTGAGGACGGTGACAGCGTGTCAACGTATCATACATCCTCTAATTGGTTAATTACATGTGATTGTTTTAGTTAAAAGTACCACTTTGCCGGTTGCCTATAAAGCGTTAATGCCATGAAGTTTCGTTCAGAAATGAACCCTACCATCAATTAATTAAATTATTAAAAGGTAAAACCTTTTCAATTATTTAATATTTTAAATGCTTAGTTTTTAAGTTATTATTGAACTATATTCAGATAAAGTTGTGCTTGGTTGTCATAGTGATGTAAATTTAGTACTAATAGTCTTACATAATTATGTTTTTATGTAGATTTGTAATTTACATTTTGTTACCATGCCTTATGCTAAATAAATAAATACGCACAAATAGTTATGTGTTGGTAAAGTCACAAAGTGTAGAAAGCATGCAACCCTTCATGAAAAAACACGATCGAGGGAAAAATAGAAACGACTTAAGAATTACATTTCTATAAAAATTACAAAGTTTTACAGTGCAATATGCAAACAATTAATAAATATATCTTTCATTAATATAAGTAGTAAGTAGTTTTCAGTAACACACTTAGTGAACTCCGCGATTGAGAGCACGTCACGTGCCTGCTAGTGCTAGCTAACACATTAGCACGCAGTGGCGTAAGGCCACTTTTTTATGGTACCTACATGATAGAAACTGATTTTTTATGCCTATTTGCATACACACAACACATTCAGTGCCTGAAACGCACCTGGCGGGCGCTAGTGAACTTTGCTCAGATGCCTTCTGCCCGCTCGGCGGGTCGTCGCTATAGGCGGGCGCTTATAAAAAAACCATTTCCAACACGTTTTCAAAACATTTTTCAATTACATTAGGAAAATGTGGCATTTTTGAAATGCCAAATATTCAATTTATTGTGCCACAAAATCACATTTACTATTTTTTTTAATACTATGACGGTGACAAACAAGCATACGGCCCGCCTGATGGTAAGCGGTCACCGTAGCCTATGGACGAAGTTCCTTTTAAACCGCACGGTACGAGACCATTTTAGGCTCCAGGGTATGCGGGTGGACACCCTGCCGACGGCGAGCGGTGCGGTGGTAGAATGCAGCCGTTGGCATCATACCAAACAATTCCTCAGAGCACAATCCATTGTACAAGCGATATAGAATACATATAAGGAGGCAAAGTCTCTCCTTAAACTTAAGGTTTCGATATCGCTCGTGAGCTTGGGATCGTTCACAATTCGGACAGCACGTCTTTGGACACATACATACATTTTTAATACTTAATGAACTACTACTATACTTACACTAATTGCTAATGCTTACATATTTGCGTGTTCCAGTAAAAATGTTTTGTCGCTAAAAATTTTACGCCTAATGGTACAACACACATTTATTGCACATTTAGAAACTTTGTAAAGTATTTTTGACTTTTTTTCTTAATTTTAGAGATCCAAGACATTTACTAAACGTATAATTTTGCAAATCGATATTGAATGAGATAATATACAGTGCCAGTACATTCAGTGCCAGAAACCCACCTGGCGGGCACTAGTGAACTTTGCTCAGATGCCTAAAGCCTGCTGGGCCGGTCGTCGCTATAAGGCGGGCGCTTATAAAAAAAATAACCAATTAACTACTGAAGTCGTGCACAATTGTTTGTCTAGCACTGATTGTGTTAACCCATGTGCTTATAACAACTCGGTGTCGTCACGCCTCTACGCGCCATTTTGGCTACAAAGCGGGAAATGCATGTTATTGGCTGCGGCGTACCGCTACGAGAAATCCTTAGCGGTGAATGAGTTTGATTCCTAGGTTTGGTTAGTTTGTGCCTAGCTAATAATATGATGCACTTGAGCCATCTTAGATGTCGCTTTTTGTCCCCACAAAATGGGCCCCCGCCCATCTTATGTGGGCGAGTCACCGCCTGCCGGAAATAAAATTGCTTACCGTTTAATAAGGCAGTAGAATGGTCCAAAAAAATTAAGTTGAGAGATTCCGTTTCCACAAGGTTATTTTTCGTCCAAAATAGATATTAACTAGGTAATTATGCCCATTTTTAGAGTAATTAAACATCATTTAGAGGTCGCTCAACGGAAATAAATTTTTCGGTAGGTACAAACATGTAGTTATGAAAATAAATTAAGGCACTTATATATCTAATATGGAAACGTTTTTAATGGCTTTTTATACAGTTTTTTTACTAGTTAATTTAAACAAATGACACTTCAAAATTAAAATTTTTGGGTCAGTTAGTACTTTTTTTGTATTTGTTAATTGCAAAACACAACAATCTGAGCGACCTCTAAATGTAGTAACAAATGAGTTCAAATTGGGCACACAGAATACAATTTCATAAAATAATAAATAGAGCCTTGTGGAGGTAAAAAATATCATACTTTTTTATCTTCATAGAAAGTTGGACCACACTATTAGGCAGGCGTCCGATTTTGTCCACCTAGTATTTAGTCTCACCACTTTCACCTAATAGTCCAGTATATTTTAGATACCATTAACTCTCAATGGTCCATACACCCTGGCGGATGCTACCCCTGCGTGCGTCCCATGACTCGGGCAGGTGCAAACATATCCGCTCGGTGTACCCCTTACATGTCAGTAAATTATTGAAAGGGGCCCGGCGCGATGGCGTCGGCTCCACGTACGCCTCCGTAGGGTCCGGAACCCCATTGATCTGTGATGGCCGGGAAGATCAATCACGTAGTGGATAGATATCCCGCGTAGATACCCACTCATAAAGAGTGTTTTTTTTGTTTAGTTGGTGACCCAGCGGTAAGAGCGTGCGACTTACCGCACGCTCGCTGAAGGCGAATATAAAGAAGTTGTGGCTTTCGGACGAAACGTAAGATATATGCGGTTTTATATACTTCTATATGTATGTATGTATTTATTATTGATGTATGTAGTTTATGTATTCTTTTTCATAAATTATAGTATGTAATTTATATTTAATAGTTTTTGGGCTACCTATATAGTAGGAACTAACTGGGTTTCTTCTTTTTTTTTATGTACCTAATTTATACAATACACATACACATGTCTACCATCTCCAGTTCTCTTTTAATTGCTCAAAGGTTAACTGGAAGAGATCCCTAAATATATATAATTTAAACTTTCGTGAGACATATTGATATTAAATTGCAACGGTTAACACTCACGTATTCCCCCCCCCCCCCGTAGATCCCTAAATGGGATAAGTTCGCCTTTGTACAAATATTTGTGTTATTTATCTTGTTTTTTTCCCCTGTTTTTGTGCAATAAAGTGTTTTACTACTACTACTACTTTCAATAGTAAGATCGCGGGTTCATACCCGGGCTCGTACCAATGAGTTTTTCGGAACTTATGTATGAAATATCTTTTGATATTAACTAATTGCTTTCGGATGAAGGAAAACATAGTGAGGAAGCCGGACTAATCCCAATAAGTCCCAGTTTTCCCTCTGGGTCGGAAGGTCAGACGCCAGTCGCTATCTTAAAATTTAGCACACACGTCAAATCTTGGAATTACTTGCCAAAGTGAATCCCTCCCACTCATTATTAAGTCAGACTTGTACCGAATTGTGATGTCACGCGAAAATTTTAGTCGTGCATCTGCAGACAGGTGTAAAATAAGTTATCGGGAAAACTAGGGAGCAGGTTAGAATAAAATACGTTTCTATTAATGAAACAAATATATTTCATTACGAAATTAATTACCAACAAATCCATTTTCAACACGTTTTCAAACCATTTTTCAATTACATTAGGAAAATGTGCCTTTTTTAAAGTGCCAAATATTCAATTTATTGTGCCACAAAAACACATTTACTAATTAATAATGAGATCAAATACATACACTGAACACACAAATTGCCAATGCTTACATATTTGCGTGTTCCAGTAAAAATGTTTTTGTCGCTGAAAATTTTACGCCTAATGGTAACACTACAACACACATTTATTGCACATTTAGAAATTTTGTAAAGTATTTTTGTCTTTTTTTTCTTATTTTTAGAGATCCAAGACATTTACTATAATTTTGCACATCGATATTGAATGAAATAATATACACAATAGCATTTAAATCGTAGATATATTACACATCCAAAATATGGAACTATGCCTAAGTTAATTTGGACAATGGACAAGATACACAAATGAAATGGACTATTTTATCGTTTCTCACTGTGTTAAAAAATGATTCAACATTGTTGGGTTATCGATGATCTTAAAAATATAAAAACATGACACCTTTAACAATCATAATATTATCTGAAAATTGACGAGGTAAAAATAAAAATAAAAATATATTAATTTACATAACAGCAAGTACTTACTACAGGCTATTTGATTTTAACATAATGAAAAATTAAATTAAATCTACACTCAAAAGCAACGAAAACCAGTTCATTTTCAATGAAAATTATAAACAAACGGTGAATATTTTCATTGCTCTTGACTGTATTATAAAAACCAATCCATAAATATACCCCTATAGATGACAGTTTGAACAGCGTTGTCTGCCGTCATCATATCCCCAAACTCCTTACACAATTTTCAGTAATTATTTGATTATAAAATAAGCGAAAACAAATAACTAAGTATCTCATTTAAATAACGGTCGAGACGAAAACAAATACATATTAGTGTTTTGTTACTTCAATGTTAAAAGTTAACATTGATACGAAAACAATACAAGGGTAGGAAAAACAAAAAACGTTAATAAGGTTAACAATTACCAACGTACAATAGAATATGAGTTCCAATAAACTATTGTTGTCTATTGACAATGGTTGCTATTGAAATTTTACTAGCTACTTATGAGGCAGGTTCTGCCTTATACCACCAAATTATATCTGCACGTTTACCGCGACCGCGGAAATAATTCCAAACAATTCCCCTAGACTGCCTCGCCTGGCATCAATCTTCATAGCTGCTCCTCAGAAGCGATTGGTCGTATGTCCTATACATTTAACCAATACATACGACGTGTTAGTTTCCAAGAAACAGCAGGGCACGGCGACCAAATTTCGTAATCCATTTCTCTATCCAAATGGCTAAGCACCATAATACACCAACACATTTTTACATATTGAATACGTTGCTTCTTAGAGACAAGATACTTTTAAAATACTGTACCAAAAAAACCCTTATGTAATAACATCTAAAGAAAATTATTGCTGATGCTGTTTCAATATTTTATGTAAGTAGTTATAATTTAATTATCTATGGAAGCTTCAATAAATAAAATGTCTCTGAACAGTTTCTATCACATATCATTACACATTGTAGCACCACGCGGTTAATAGACCCATCTACGATACCTACACTTACCTCTATTCAACGTTGTATATGGAGACGTATAAAAATCAATACATCTGAAAAATAATTTAAGATTGGTATATAAAAAATTCTGTATATGTTATGTTTAAAACTTAAGTAGGTAAACTCTCTTATTGTTTTGACGTCGTGAACTATTGCGTTGTTTTGGCTTATAAAACGTTAAAATCAATCTATATTACATTTTAATTCGCTACGATTTTACAGGCGGCGAAACTTCTGGCCTACATTTTCTTCTACCCGAAAATCAGTCTAGAATCGGTCTTCAGTGAAACTCGTCCGCTCTCGGCCATTGATGCGACTTAAATTAATATCACAATCATCACCACACGTCGCTATTTACGGTTTAATGCCTACTAAGAGAGCCCTCATACGATGGACTCCTTCGAAGCTTCACATTCAATATAAAGAAGAAAGTCGCTACTCCGTACAATGTATCCCTAGATTATTTACGTGCATCACAAACAACGAATTTCTAAAATAATCCGAGAACTGGCAAAGTGTTCTGCTTCAATGGTCATGCTATTATAAATAACATACTTCTGTCCATAATTATAAATAAAAGACACTCAATTATTTAGATTGGACGGAGATATAACGATTTACAGTGGTAAAATTGTGCGTCATGGTAGCTATTATTTTACCGAATTTCGAGACCAGACCTTATTTTAGCATACCGCTAGGGCCAGACTTTGGTAGGAGTTGAGGTAGGTTTCCAAAAGTTCCACCTAGAAATCCTCCAACATGTAAAAAATTAATAATACCCATTTAGATAACACACCTAACTCTGAATTTAAAATATGCGGAATTTACAAAATTTTCCGCGTTTGCAATGACGCAGATGTTATGAGAAGATATGTTATAACTTTATTTTTTAAATTAAATTGGTAAAACCTTCCTCAGAGTAATCATGAAACTAAACAAAAAAGAACCCTTACATTCTAGTTTATCACATTTGTCCTGGTTAGTACTCGCATATTTACAATCCTCTGCAGTGCTGAGTATAATTATGAATCTGATTTAAAATTATTTATATTAGAGATATTTATATTACATGAACAAATATAAAGAATACCACACCAATATAACACTAAGAGAGTTCAAAATAATGAACCACTCAAAATTGCCGAAACGTTGACTAGATGTTCTATTATCAATATTATGGAATATCAAAATGGAGTACTTACATATTGTATAAAACTGGCAACAATGGGGGGTTCTTTCAGAGAACATGGAGCAACGCCGAGCAAATTTGAGTGGTTAATACCCTTATATCTATAAGACACTAATTACACCACAACATCAAGTAACTACCGATCATATAATTATAAAAACAGTCAACATCAATTTTGAATATTAATATATCATATTATTTTAAATTTGACGTAATGGCAAATATCTACATTATACACATTTGTTTTCATTTAACACAAGGTATTCATTTATAGGTTTAAGGTATTCAAATATATTTCATTGTTTATTTCGATGGTATTGTTGAAAAACTTCAATATTTACAGAAAAAACACGAAAACTGACCATCTGGCATTGAAATGCGAGATATTGGTGTAGAGCATTTCTTCTAGTTTTACTAATCTCGAATGTTACAAAGAAACTGATATTTATGAGGGCACCAAATAGTGCTAATGTCTTAGTATTGACCAGTTGCCCTATTCCCTCTGTAAAGAGTATTTAAATAGTAGTAAAAATAAAAATTCAGAGTATTGCTTCTCGTTTATACTTAGAAGTTTTCGACTACCTAAATATTACTTATTAAATCCCTCTGGCAAACTTAAATAAGTATAATATAACAGTAGATCCATATTCAACTGTATATTTCATATGAAATAACAATTAGCGGAACATATACATATGTAAGATCGAAAATGATTAGTTAGGCAGGTAGGTATATGAATTAAATAATATTGTTTCCCGTTTCTTTCAACTTCGTTGCATTGGCTGTTAACTATTATACAATACTATATAAAATGTAGATCGTGATAACTATTCTACAAAGTCTATTGCATTATTCTCTGAAAAAATACTGGCCCGCAAATCGCATTAATAAAAAATACTTACTTTTAAAATGCCGGTATTAAGTCACTTATTCTATAATAATGTACATAATTGACACTGTATAGTTACTTTTGAATCTAGTTGAAAGGAAGTTGTATAGAAAATGGAGCATCTCTTTAGTTAGCGTTTATGTTTGGATGTATTATGCTATTTAATAGTTTCTTCTTTAGAGTTTACGCGTCTGTGTCTAATAGGATTACCAACCCACAGACTATAAATTCTGCTCAAATACGGCGTAGAAATTGACAGTCCGACACTTTATTTTCCACCCAACAACTTTTTAGAGAACAATAACAAAGATTATCACATATTCACGGCAGTTGACATTGTCTAAGAGCGATTAACATCACGCGTTAACATATTGTTGTGCATATGCAGGCCAGTATGTTTGTACTAAAACACAGTAACTTATTTAGAGTCGCCTACTCCTACCTAAGGCAGGAGCTTTTGGTTCGACTGGACGAAAAAGTGGTTTTATTTCAGGTAGTAAATACATAGAACAAGTAAAAATGCTATAACTTTGAACTAATTGTAAAAATTGTACATATTATTATCTATAAAACGAAATCAATCCAGATCCGTAATGCATGCCCATATCAATAAAAAGAGAAGTGACTTCGTCACTCGCATTTCATATTAATATCGGTAGGACTGCAAAAACTCCTTTATAATATACTTCACTGTTTATTTGTATGAGGTAAATATTTTGGCACAGAGAGATTTCTTAAACCTAGTTTCACTTAATTTATCGTTCTTTAAAATTATTCGCTTAGTTAATATTTTAAATTATACAAAACTTTTTCGATGTCCTAAACTGGTTGACTGGTCTTAATCATACAAATCACAGCTTTTGCATTCTCCTACTTATGTACCTATCATCGCAACTACCAATTTTCTAGATACTCTTCAATGGAATGAGTTACTTCAATCTTAAAATTACAATGACATATAAAAATATGGCAAAAGAAACTATGTGAAGCACTTCTTAAACAGAAACAAAAGTGGCGTTGTCGTAATGAACAAAACAATATATTATTACGTATTTATCTAATAACATTATCACCCGTTTGTATTGCATTAGATCACTCAGCAACGGATACGAAAACTTAAACAAATCCAATGGGAAAAATGTATTGCGTGAAAAAACCCTAGCCTAAATCCCTTCACTGGTTGACTTGTTAAATTATACTAAACGTTAATAAAATAAGTAATTTCAAAACTATTATTAGTTGTCCTTCTTCGTCGTCAGGGCTGAATACACAGGATGGTAAACTTCAGCCTTCATACAGCACTTAGTTATTGTACCTATTAAACCTAGACCCACGTATCGATACCGTTGCACTTTCCACGTAAGAGTTACAAAATAGCTATTATTAAGTTCAAATTAAAGATGAGTAGAATATTATAACATACAAGTTAAATTTAATTTTTATCAGCTTGCGAATTACTTGATTTTTTTATACACGATAAATGAAAACTGTATGTACTACAATATTTTGACGTTAAGGCGATTTCATTCAATTTCCATTTAATGATTTTATGACATTAAAAACTTTCCGAAAACTATTATAAATATGTCCCAAATTATGCATGATTATAAAATATGCCCCAATATTAGACACAAAACATAGTTATTTAATACATTAAAATAGAATGGTCCTTCCTTGAAATAGCATCACACGTCCGAAGAAAAAGTAGTTTAAAGACGGCACCGGCAATTTCTAAATTACGCTTACAATTTTAACTGAAATACCATTAGTAGTTTAGTCAATTTCATTACATTCAAGTGGTTTAGATAAATAATTGATAAGTATTACTTAATTATAAAATAACTCATCTGTTTCAATATACTTATTTTGATATCTGTGTACAATATAAAATAGTCAAAGAACACGTTTTTATAATACTTAATGTTATTTTTGGATTATACGTGATGCCGGTCCCTTATCGCGGGCGATTATAGAGTCCGTATACGACTTAACATCAAAAATTGTATGGCGGATTGAATACATAACAATTTTTTAAAAGATTCACCTAAAAAAAAGGTTAAAGTTTAAAACGTCAAAAGTTTACTTTTAGTAGGGATACATATATTATTTTCATTTTGTCGCAAAATTACAAATTGTTAAGCAGAAAAACTGGATTAAAGTATGACATCTGTGCCAAAAGTGCAATAAATAAGAATGTAAGAAATATGTTACAGTTTGGCAAAATGGAGTAGAAATTAAAAAGTGTCGTCCCTTACAAATCAATGTACAATGTACTTATGTATAAAAGCGGAACGACACTACGATGTTGCCGCTTATTAATTTCTACTCTAATCTGCGAAGATGTACTTGAACATATTTTCTACAGTTACTTTTGGGTATATTGGATTTTCTTCACAATTTTAACTATAAAACTCTCGTGAGACTCGAACATATTAAATAATATTTAAAACGGGTCACTCACGTAATTTAGTCCGCCGTGTCGCCCCCCGCGCCGCTACCACCGCCAGCTGCAAGTACCAGAGCAGATAGGGCATTAGCCCGTAGTGTACGACTTGCCTCTGTCGCGGGTGGTCGCTCCTGATGACGTTCTTCGTAAAGAACGAAACATGTCGAGCGAAAATCGACTAAATTACGTGAGTGACCCGTTTAAAATATTATTTAACATTTTTCTTCACAATTATTAATTTATCTTAATAAAAAAAAACTAAATTTTCTGTTTTTTGTTTTTAGTCTAAATGGGCCCTTTTTTCAAATTGAAACAACTTTTAGTCTAAATGGGCCCACTTAGACTAAAAAGAAAAAACCAAATTTAGTTTTTTTTTATTAAGATAAATTAATAATTGTGAAGAAATTTTTTAACATGGGTATTTATTTTTGTATCTGATTTTTCCTCAGAATCGCGAGCTCTTTTGATTTTAATAGGAGGAAAAAAAATTGTCCCAAAACTTCCAGATATTTTCTAAATTTTCTATTCCGTTACCGCCATACAAAGTCTATGAAAAAATGGTAACGGAATAGAAAACAAACCTTGGGTCACTGTTTTCTCCTAATAGGATCGAAAGAGCTCGCAATTCCGAGGAGAAATCTCGTAAAAAATTCCAAATATAAAAAGAGTGGGCGTGACAACTTTGAAAAAAATGGCCCAAATAACTAAACTATTTAATTATTACACTTATTCGTATTTTTCCTAAGGGGCTACCCAGAAAAATACAGCGAATTTGATTACAGACTTAATATCGACTACGGACTCAAAAAAATAATCCGGTCTATTATTCTGACATAAAAAATATCTCGTGTCTCGAAGCGTTGCAAGCTATAAAATATTAATTACTCTGGTACAACAACATCTTGTCGTTTTTGACGATTCAAAAGTGTATCATCTTACATAATTATCAAAAATTACTCAATTAACTACTTATCCGTAAAACACTCTAAAATAAAAAACAGTCCTGTGAGCCATTAATAAAACCTGCTTAATATCGTCGTGTAAAGTTTAAAAATGTTTTAAAAAATATTCCGATTTAATGTTATAATATGACTCGGTCAATAAATATAGAGGTATGCGAATATTGAACGGAGGACGGCGCGGTCGGTGCGGAGGCGTCGACTGCGGCGGATCAGCGCGCGTTGTGCACGTGAGTGGTGAGGTGCTTGGATAGGTAGTCGGCGCGGGCGAAGCACTTGCCGCACGCCTCACAGTGGTACGGCCTCTCGCCGGTATGGATGCGCAGGTGCCGTGTCAGGTCGCTCTTGCCCCCGAACGCGCGCCCGCAGAACAAGCACACAAACGGCCGCTCCCCAGTGTGCTTCCTCACGTGCAACTTCAAATTCTCTTTGGACCTAACGCATTTCCCGCAAAACGGGCATGCAAATCTCCTTTCTCTATCTCGCTGTCTATCATCGTTTTGCAAGAATCCCATAATTCCGGAATGCGGACTTGCGCTGTCGTGTTTGCTGTCCGCTCGTGACTCGCTCTCTGAACTATCCGCAATTGAACTTACGCTGGCAAATGAGACGGGGACGCGTCTCCTCTCTTCGGAGGGAGCGTCGTCTCGTTTACTCTCACTTTCGGCACTCGAGTTCCTGCAGTCGGTCGAATCGTCAACTGTCACTATGGAGTCTGAAGGACCGTTTGAATCAACGGTGCTGTCTTGTTCATCGTGAACTTCTATCGGAGGGCTTCTGGTGCTTTCAGGTCTGTTTTTCTTTTTAATAGAAAGGTCCATTTCACCGCAGCGACCCAACAAAGCCTCGTTGGTGCTGGAAACTTGATCCATACTGTCTGTCGGATCGGTGTTCTTTGTGTGAAGTCGTTCTAGAGTATGATTCAGACGATGTTTTTTGAATGACTTCAGATAGCGAAACTGCATTCCACAGACGTCGCAAGTGAACAATTTGTCAGCCGGCAGTCTGGCTCGGTGATTTTGCTCTCTGTGTTTGACATAAGCGGACCTATATCTGTAGCTCTGCCCACATTGTTCGCAGACAAATGGTTTATCGTCGCAAGAGGTCTGCGAGGCGTGCTGCAGAGCGGCGTGGCGCTCCAGAAGCCAAGTGGAGGGAAAGGAGGCGAGGCAGACTCCGCACCGGCGTCTCTCCGAGTGCAGGAGGTGTCTGTTTTGGTAAGTCATACAATCATCGCTAAGGTACCTGCGTAAGCGGCACGCTTGTAAGGCCAGTAACGGCGACCAGATGGGTAGGGCGGTAGGGCTTCGCGGTGGAATGGGACTCGGGATACTCGGTGAGCTGCATGTCATGTCCAGACACATCTGTAAACGAAATATTCTCCCATTACTCACACTAAATCATAAAACACAATGGTATTTTTTAGATAGTAAAAAAACGTACCTGGCAATTAATTATTCTAATAGGTTTGGAATGAAAAGATGATTTTTGTAATGATTGTAGAGCTTTTATTTGTCAAAATTGTATTTTTACAGCTATGATATGCTTATATTTGTTTCAAAAGTTACAATGATCAACAGCAAAGGGTCTCGGTTAAGACTGTTGCACAATTGACGAAACATTACACCAATTTGATCCTCGATCACTTTGATATTCTGTAACTATGATTGCTGCAATATATATTTAACAAAATTCAGCTTTTTGTTACAACATTATGAACTACCAATAGATAATATTGTTAAAAGGCAAAACAGATTTTCTCTAATCTACAATGTCAACAATGATAGTTAAATAAAACAGCTTATGAAAATCCATCGATTTCTCGGTGAAGAAACAATTCTATAAATTAAGTGGACCTACATTATTTGAACTTGTGCTGAATAAAAATGGTTGATAGCATAATTTACAAAACAGCAAAGTTACTTTGCAAATATCTTTACTTACATGATTATAAGTACTTATTTTTCCAAAAGACATGTGATATTTGTCACACATATGACGTGGGAACCTACTATTGTAACTTATGCTGTTTTAAATATTATGCTAACGAATATAGTAGTCACAAACATTTTAAATCTAAATAATTTATTTTAAACACATTATTATTAAAACAAATTGTACAATATACAATAAACCTACAGGAACTTAGAAAAATTGCAATTAAGTTCTATATTTAGGTATGCCACTTAAAAATGGTAGGTTAATTAAAAGTAACAATTAACGCTCCCACTACAATTACCTACACAACTCTCGTGGACGAAACTTAATGTAACATATTAAAGGCTAGTTTAAACAAAACTATTGTTATTGTATGTATAAAAGTGTTCCTGGCTGTTCGGCGAATAATATCACAAGATTGGAATGCGCTAGCCTCGGAGATGTCGAACGACCCCACGCTGCAGATGCCGAGATCTCCCGCCCGGGAGCGTTCGACCCAAACCTCTTAGACACATTTCGCCCCGCTGGCTACATATCATAACTCAAGTTACAATTTTCACCATAAAATGTACAACTTTTACTATAGTTTATTCGCTACATATAATATTCCGTGATTTGCAGCCTTTATATAAGTCTTGTATAGGCAAGAGGCACTCTAAATATAAAACTGTGGTCACAATTTGATATAAAATGAATCTACATTAAATCTAATTTTGAAAACAAGAGATCGTGCTAGTGTTTTAGCTATCATGCTCTGTAGATACTTAAGAAAAACATCTAAGTAACCATATATACATATATATGCTATATGTATATTAAATGTAGTTGTGCTAACGGCGTGAGTGATCGCAGGGCGTGGCAACATTAGGTTAATGTTAAAATTTGAATAACTGCACTTGGGGGTCGTAGAATCTATTGTTCTTGTATGTATGTTACAATTGACTAACAACATTCACCATACTGCCTATGTACAACGTCAATACATAAAGATATAATTCTATTAATATTATCATTCATAAATATTAATTGATTATTAATAAATAGTACCTCTGAAAGTTAGGAAACAAAATAGCTTTTCAACTGCCTTCTGTTCTATTATTAAACTATTTCGATAAAAACTCGTACAAATTTGATAATTCGCTTCATTATTATTGATATTATTGCTATTAATTATTTATGTAAATTGTAAATATTCAATCTTTCTTAAAACAAGAAGAGGAACATTAATCAAGGTTTTCATATTGCTATAAAGATTGGTAACGTTCGACTCCAAAGAATAAAAAGAGTGCAGCTTTTCAAATAGCAACATTCTCGTGTATTTTTTTTTTAATTTTCTTGCCTTTGAGACATTTTTGTCCAATCTAGCTCCGGGAAGTAGCGCATCTACCAATCTATTACTAAAATGCATTTACACTTTATAAATCTTAATACCAACTATGAATTTTGTTTTTCCGCCTCCATGACGTGGTAAATTCGCTAATACTTTAGATAAAGGGAAAGTACTTTATAATGACTGCATAATATTCAAACTGCTCTTTTGAACACATTACATTAAACAACTCATGTTAACTAGAAATTATGAATTAACAGGGATTTGTCGTTTAATGGTAGTAACCGTCTTCCCTAAAAATACCTTAATATGCCGTTGATGTAGGAATAGTATGAAAAATACGGATACTTTTTAACGAATACTTTTTAACAAAATGGCATTCTGTATTATTTAATTCGTAAAATTGTGTACCGAGCCTACCGAATACGCCAACTAATCACAAACGACAAATACTCTGCAAAAATCAAACTTGAAAATTATTCATACAGTAAGTTTAAGTGGAATGTACTCAAGTTATTTATAAGTGATCCTAAACGTAGACGCGCACTGTCATCCAATTTTACATATGACCAAACCATTTGAACAAAGTGTGGTAGACAAATACTGCGCAATCTATACCTAATTTAACCTTACCACGTGCATTTGGAAGAGCTCCTATAACACTACCACATCATAATTTCAATACAATTAAAATATCTTTAGTATCTTTACATTCCATCGAATCAAACAAGCTTAAATATATGCGAACGGTACTCCCGAACATAAAGAAATAAGGACAATGATCATATCATTAAGACGGTATACTTAACAAATACACTATATGTACAACTACGAAAAAACGGTGGCATTTGCAATAAAAGTAATATTTTTGCCCACACTGGAATAATTTCGGAATGTTAGGCGTTTTGGGCACTATGCAGCAATTAAGTAATGTAGTACAAATCACGTAATTAAGAAATATTTACTCTACAGAAAAACCACGAAGGTATTCATGTTTTTCAACTATATTTTATTTAACATTTAAAACTTTCGCGATTTGAACACATATTTAAACATAATTATTAAACGGGTCTAACGCGAATTTACTTATTTACCTTAATTACCGACGTTTCGACACAGGTTTCACTGGTCATGGTCGTGGCTAACTGATGTCGGTAAATAAGGTAAATAAGTAAATTCGCGTTAGACCCGTTTAATAATTATGTTTAAATATATATTTTATTTTCTCTATACTTTAATTTAGCACATAAATTTTGAAACGAAAAATATATTACAGTCATGTTGAAGAGGTCTAAACCTAAAGTGTTAATTTTGATATTAAATTTTATCTCATAAATCTCCATAATAATAAATTTAAAAAAAACGAGTTACTAAAACCATAGATTTAATCACAAAATATTATTTTTAAGAAACGCGTAAACGGCTCAAATCACATTCTGAGATCGAAATTTTAACTCCCAGATGGTGTCCTTACTTTTTTATATATCACAGTTCTTTTCCTAATTAACTATAATACTTTCGTTTGATATTTTTCAAATAAAAAACTACTAACCCTCTTTTACATTAAGAGGTCCTAAACGCCTACAAAACTTCAAACAGAATCTGATATTAAATATATTTTATTCTACTAGTCCAACAATATAAAAATTAAACAAGTTACGTATGTTAAGATAAAGTGCAAAAACACTTTAGATTTTGATAGTTAAAATGATGATATGTCCCTATGTACTTAGGTCACATAGATTTTGAAAATCATTATAAGGGTATGTATTTATCTATCGACTAGTTTAATATCTATTATGTATCGTTTTTTACAATAGTGATATTCGGTCTTAATTTAAACAAATAAAACTGCATGAACGTGGGAGTACCGTAAGCAAATAAGAACAAAAAGTTAAAACATTACCAAGAAAACTTACGACTAAAGTGAGCCAACTTTCCAATCAGTACCAAATCAAAGCTTTAGATGAAAATATATTGGTTAAATAATTAATACAGTTATTATGTTTGTGGTTGATAAACCTCTGTACAGACTTCGGCAGACCGTTAGGCTACTGAGTCAGCAGACTTAACAAAAGTAAAATAAAGTGAATGTTATAATCCATAAAATATCCCTGTATTTGACTCTGTTGAATTTATTGAACACAGTGGTTGTGAGACAAGTTTCAAATGCTTCCTAATAACAGATTTAAAATTGTACTGTGTATTGTAATTAAAGTAAACTGGCCCTGCTGATTAATATTTAACTAACCGCATAAGTTATCAACGATTCAACTTTCACTATATTTAAGTAATAAAGCATTTGAAACTTTCTGTACAATAAAACAATATGGTTTTGCAGTATGAAAATAGATAGAAAATTTGATATATATATTATTATATTCAGACTATGCCTCTTACATCTCAACATCACGCGCATGGTAGCTGATATATTAGAGATATAAATTCTTGGATCCTGAACATAATGGTGCTTCCGAGAGAGTGAACCGTTCGGATGAAGAGGCATAGACTATATTCGGACAGAACAGAAACAGCGTTTAAAGCTTTGATTCCCAGGATCACACATCCACAACCCTCCCCAAGTTACCAAATACGGAGCTACTGAAGCATTAATTTACGTTCTAATAAATTTCCTATAAATCCGATATTATCAAACTATATGTTATGTACATTTTATATGTCGTAATATTGCTTTTGAATTACCTCAGGGGAGCGTGCGTCATTTACTTCGAAAGACATAAAATTAGTAAAAATCTCATATCCCTAATTTTTTAATCATTACAAACTATATTTTATTGAGTGCAATTGTTCTATGGTCTCTAATAATAATACTTAAAGCACTCATTATCAATCTTTAATTTGGTTTATCAAATCAACTCTGAGAGATGAACTACTTATAATAAATTTTATAATGCAAGTCTCTAAAGGTTACGTCAGCTCTAAATCAATTATTTTACAGTCCTCGTTTAGTAGGTACTAAAAAGCTTTGAAATGGCAACCAAACATGAGAGCTCATTTAAGGAACGATCTCAAAGTAAGAAGCTGAATAATGAGCGCATCCTCCATTCGACACTGTTCTTTGAAATATAAACAAATAATATTAAAAAAAGAAGTTTTACTTCACTAGCTAACTTTGGCTATGCCGTCTACAAGACTCATCCTAAGATGAGATTTCAATATTACCTAAAGCGTAAAGAAAGCACCTAACGTTCCAAACGCTTATAAAACATAAGCAAAATGAAATGAGAAAAATAAACGCTCATCTTCAATAAGTAAACGGAGAAGTAACCACTTTTGTGTGACAATTATCTATTAGTGAAATATCAAATATTATTCATATCGTTCAGATCACAGTTGCGGCGCTTAATCACATTCTTAATAAATTACAACATATTGTCCTCCATTTGTTCAATTCTACCACTGCTCGCTCATTGACTATGTCCAATATATGTATATTATTGGTTAATATACACTCGCGCGTTAATTTTACACTATAGCCTTCCCAGACTCATTGGTGTGGGCTTTCCTCCTCGGTATCCACGGGACTGGGTGACAGGAATTTTCGCGCGTACTTGGGATAGTGGGTTTTCTCGTGCGCCTTCAAGATCGTCGACCGCGAGAAGGTCTTGCCACATAAAACACACCGAAAAGGTCTTTCACCTGCAAAAAAGATTGGAAAAATGAAAATGAGGTTCTTAAACTTCTTGATCGCTTAAGACGTCAAATCATGTTCATCTGATTATGTATGGTACTATCTATAAATCTAGTCAAATTGTATATATGCAGTTTGATTTTATTTTCCAATTGTAATATGATTTTACTTCTAAAATAAGATTATTATTGTGTTCTAAATAACGTTTAAATTACGTAAAAACCGTTTGGGTAGGCGTTCGACTTAGGTGCTCAAATGATTGAATTTATAAGTAATCATAATTGTGTTTATATTTGTGATCAACTTACCAGTATGCACTCTACAGTGATCCTTCATATGATGCCTCAGCTTAAACGCCTTTCCACAAAATTCACATTTGAATGGTCTGTCGCCGGTATGCACCGGCAGGTGGGCTATTAACGACGAAACGTCCGGAAAACTCTTGCCGCAGAACTTGCACAACACCACGTTCCCAGGCTCCACCGGCCCGATGTCCAAGTCTATAGGCTCTTCAGTGGGCATGGACATGTAAGGCGGGTCCGCGAACTGACCCAGCATGGGCAAGCCCAGCGGCCGCCCCAGTATAGCATCCCGATACTTCAGAGTGTCGAGTGTGTGCGTGGTCAGTATGTGCCTCGTTAGTTTGCTCTGGTGGGGAAACGCCGCGCCGCAGTGTATGCACGGGTACCCTCTCTCCCCTTCCTCAATTCGCACCCTAGCGGACCCTTCGTACTCCTGCAACCACAAAAAAGAACATCAACTTCTTTTTTCGTCTGCTATTTTGTCCATGGACCAAACTGTGTGCAATATCGCTACCACTACTGTCTAAATGGTAATGCAGTTGGTTAGTTTTTAATCGTCTATCTAAGAAGTTGACGCTCATTTTTGCCCAATAAAAGTGCAGGAGTGACGCGGGAGCCGCGACGCGTTATGCCTTGTTGGTTAGCAACGCGCTCACTGAATCACCGAATCTTACTCAAACAAATGCATGTATATGGCCAAAGTCAAAATATACATCTGCCCAAAATACATATCAAACAAAATGAATGGATATAAAAATGATGGCCAACAATATGAAGGTCAACTTCTTGACAGCAAGGCATAGTATTCGATGTTCAAAATAGCGCAGCATATCAAAAAAGCATGCATCGAAATCGAACTCAACGTCCACACAACTTAAAACACCAATAACTACACTGCATAATGATTGGGCAACGTACCTATTTCATTGGAGGATCATTCGTCTATATTTTCTCGTACCTGAGGGTAATAAGGCCTGTCGGGTTATAAGGCCTAAGTCACCAAAATCGTGTATGTATGCTCGCGTCTACGGCCTCTGTAGGTGACGCATAGTGAACGATAAAGAAACTGCAAGTCGGCACATCCTCGCTAGGTGGCTTTTTACCCACATTATTTATTGAGCACGGTGGTCACGTACACGTAGCTTGATTCACAAAAATATGCTCGAAAGAATATGAAATATTACGCTTATCAATTTAAATTTGCACTTATTTACTTCTCTACTAATTTGTTATATTGTCTTACATTTTTGGATAGTGTATTGTGATCCAATATTTTTGTATATAAGTCATGTTTTTGGTTGGTGGTTAATAAGGCCTAAAATATTCTTTTCTAGGCCTTATTGCCCTTGTGTTTTAGATATGTAAATGATGGCTATATGCTATATGTGGAATAAGGCCTACATGTCAAAATATGTATTTTTGTGTTTTTAGGAAACAATGCTAAATTATGTTTACCTACAGTGTATACTCTCTAAAACTGATTATTTTCATTTATATTGATTATTTAGTTAGCAAAACATACACAAGTCTAATTCGAGTTATTTGATCAATTACCTATACACATATTATTTAATGTTTAAGCGTATTTAAAATGATATATTTATTATATTTATAAGATTCTAAGTAAGTAGGTACATAACGCGAATTAATAATATTTTCCGTGTTATAGTCTTAGGCCACCTGTAGGCCTTCTTACCCTGCTAGAGTAAATAGGAAGGCCTAATAGAAAGGTTTTTAAAACCCTTTTGTTGTTTTTTTTTTTATTAATTTAATTTCACCTTTTTTAGTCTACTATATAATATTTGAACTGGTCAATTTATTAACATTAAAATATATCGATTAAAGCAGCTATTTTCCGTTTTATGACAAATCTCCCTTAGCTAGGCCTTATTACCCTCTGGTACCTAGTTTAAATAAGTAAAATTTTAGATGGACGGGAAAGATGCGACAGAAAAGAAATAAAGGCCAAACGTTTTCATCGCCCCACCTTACGAGTATTCAGTGAATTTTGAACTAATTTATTTGAACTTTGGTGCTCCGCTTTTAATTAACCCAATGGTAAAGTTATCTTAACTTTTAATAAATCTTATTAAAATTACAATGTATGTAAAACTGTATAAACAGCTCAGCACTCCATATAATATCTCCCAACTGCGCCTTTTAAAAATAAATTTTGGTGCAGTTGAGCCTTGTGTTTTTAGTGTAACAAGTATTTCCATACGCGGGGTGCGCTTTATACACAGAGTATATTTATTATGAAATAGGTATTTGATTTTGTAGCATGCACAAATGCACATAGATTACACATCAAAAGTTATCACAATAGTTGGTTTCCTCCATAAATTGTACTGTCACTTGCAATAGTGTCTTTCACTATGAAGGCCACAAAAATATGTGACGCGCTCTTATGACTACAAAAAAGATTGTGTCACATATTTTTGCAACGTTCCTAGCTAAGACCTAAGACAGGAGACCTAAGATATTGCAGGTGACTGCATAATTAAATTGTAATGGCAAAAAACTACGAAACTACGCTAGCAAACTAGTAAACTAAGAAAAAAATGGTTCCTTTCTTTTACTTGGATGAGCATTTTGACTGGTTTGAGTGTATTTTTGTTAAAACGTTTTATGACTCTGACATACAAATTGGAAACCAAGAACATTATTGTGATAACTTTAAAATAAATTGCTATACTACAACAACACTGTCATTATTTGAAAATAAAATATTATGATGCCATCAAATCAAATTGAAAAGCAAAATATTTTCTTTTTATATCTTTTGAACACCAAAAGAACTGTATACACCATAGAATAAGCATGCTATTCACAATACACCAACACCAACCATATATATACTTATTATTTTACTGAAATCCGTACTGTTTTACTTCAAATGTAAAAAAAATGTGACACCCTGTTATGTTAGTTTAGGAAATAAGACTAGTATTCACTACATGCTTGACAGTAACGCCGTCAGTACACAATTATCGTAACCTAATAGGATTATCAATGAAAACTTATTAAAAAAAAATTAAGAAGGCGCAGAGCATCCATTCGCAATCCCCCAATGAGGGCATTGGGGATTGTGTTTTCTGTTAACCTTTCCATTTCTCTATAGCCCATGGTATCATCGTTGTGGTCCTACTAATTCCCCAACTTTTTTTTGATTTGATATATTTAAATTTTACTTATTTCCAGCTTTATCACCTAAACGTAAAGTATCCACTTTTCGCCGTTTAGGTGACAAAGCAAAAATAAGTAAATCGAAATTATGTGTCATATTAGTCATATATATATAACAACAGTTGGGAAATCAGTACGACATAAAACATGGATTATAGAGAAATAGAAAGGTTATTATAAAACCAAATCCCACCCAATGAGGGCGCCACTGGACGGCCAGCGCCCTCTTAAGGTACAACATGCACTATGAATGAATAAGTTCCTGCACAAGACAATCGCACGTATTCAATAGTAGCACCAACAATTAAACTAGTTAATAGACATGCAGAATCTACGATACATTTATGGCGTCTTCATAAGTCCGTAAAAAAATAACATTATAACATCGTGTGCGTTTTGATGTACTTATATGATATTATTCAAATTCAGAATTCAATATTATTTATTATGTACAGTCAAAGTATGTATCGAGAAAATCGTCTCATAAAAACAATTTAGTGAGGCCATTTCCCTCTTGTTCTAGAGAAGAGTCTGTATTAGTTGCAATAGTTGTGAAACTGGAATTCACTGACATTCTGGTATAATTATCTGTATAATTTACATAGTGTTTCAGTGGTGTGTACATACTATGCATTTATGTAACAGCAGTAATATGCATTTATATATTCTTTAACAAATGATGTCCAAAAGATTAATAAATATGTATAAATAATTCCCAGTAAATTAGAGCCCTGAGCAGCATGCATTCACACAACTAGGCAATGTCCTTTGATAGGAACAATATCAAATGTTAATTAATGCATACCCTAAGGTCCCTTTTTCTAAGGATGATACAAATCTAAATATTGAGTACTCACAGATTCATGCTGTATTCGATAATCTGTGGATGACTCGCCAGCCTTGTCTTCGTTACTCCGGTCCCAGTCAACAATTTCTTTCTTGAGAGACTGAAATTCATAAATAAATTCATAGATTTAGACAGTAATAGAAGTGCAAATAGACGAGTATTACGTGGGCGTTTCTATTATTTGTTGTAGAAAAATATTATTTTGCTAAATTGGAAATTTTTATTTGTTCAGTATAGCAAGCTCTTTCAATCCTAGTAGGAGAAAAAAAGTGTCCCAAGATTTGTTTTTCATTTCGCCATTATTAGTTCATATATTTTGTAAGGCGGTAGGGTAATGTTTGAAAAATGTATGGAAAATTTAGGACACTTTTTTTTCCTACTAGGATTCTGAGTAGAATAGATATAAAAAATTCCAATTTAGCAAATAACATTTTTTCTACAACAAAAAATAAAAACGCCCTAGTACTCTTCAATATTAATATTGTAAATCTATAGGCATTAGATTTATTGGTGGCTGGAAAAGATTCCCTACATGACTTACATTATACACACCCTGTAGTTTTTGCCACAGTGAAGGTGTTAATGACAATAAAATTGTTAGTAGGGCTTATAAAATTTAATTAAATAGTAATTTCTTTCACATATTTCAATAAACGCAAAATTAGTTTTCTTAATTAATTCTTAGTGCCTCTTATTGGAAAAAATCTGAACAGGATATATACAAAAATAACTATTTACCAAGGGTACTTGCTGCACCGGGGGCAAACCCGAGGGTCCTGCAATGGGCTCATTCCGTGGACTGGGCAGTGATGCATGTGAAGGATGAGGTAGACCAGGGTGAGAGATTGCGTTCAGTACACTCAGCCGTTGTTCCACCGGCGAATACCGCGGCCCCAGCACACCGTGGCTGTTTATAGTCATGTTTATGCCTGAAACGTGATATAAACACTTAGCACAGAACAAAACCAACATCACAAAAACCTGTTTTTATTATTTATTACTTCGACTTTGTCTGGAGGCCTACGGTACGGTAATAGGCTTAATAATGATGATTACATCTTATATAGATAGAAAAGCTGTAAAAGTTAAAAAATACAAAAGATAAGCATCAAGGACAAGACGCATAAACGGTTGGATATTTGGAAGTCTTACATGTTGTTCAAGTGGGAAGTAGCACGATATGATGAATCATGAAGATTGTGTTACAAATAAAATCGGTGTTCTTTATTTTATTTAACATATTTAAGCAATTAAGAAACGGTTTTGGACTTGTAGTCTATTTTGGTTCTGATCTGTCACTGTCAGTGTCATGTAATTTCTTTCACTGACAGTACTGACACTGACAGATACATGACTGTGACAGCAGAAAGTGCGTTCAGAAATAATATTGATATTATAATTGACCCTCCTTCAACTTAGACATTGGCGGAATCATCGATTACATCGATGGAGCCATATTGACCAAGAATTGAATTGAATTTTTATGAGTCTCTTTAGTCTGGCAAACCAAGTCTGACAATAGATTTTTTATTTTCTATTTGACTCCCTTTTTTATCATTCCGAAAAAAAAAACAGGCAAAAAATCTACTGTCAGACTTGGTTTGCCAATGCCAAACAATACCTATGCTATGCACGAATGAAAACAGATCCTGACCAAACTACAATTAAAACAAGTACCTAATTGTAGTTGAACAAGCCAACTCAATAGCATGCAAATTTGTAAACTCAACCAGACAGAAAGTCCGGGAAGTGGTTGAAAGATTAAGTACCTATATTTTTAAATATAAATCAAGAACAACAACAAATGTCGGACTGAACTTGAACAAAAGTGTGTAAAAACGATACACTTCTCAACATCATTATTAAAGTCGCGTAAGTACATTACCTACGTTTAATTTACGTTTAACGAACGTAGGTATTCTGTGATAAGGTATTATATATTTCCTTTCGCAATTAACAAATGGCTGCCTTAGGTCCATTCTAATTGTATTACCTATGTGTACAACGATTTCAGTTATTTTTATGTTTCGTTTACTCACCAATGTTATCATTTTGTGCCCCATTTGATCTTATAGAGACAGCGTCGTCCTCGGGCGATGAAGGACGCATTGGCTCGTCGGGTGGCTCATCCTTCGGCAGGGGAGGATGCGTTGGGGTAGGTGGTTCTGTGGAGTTCTCATTTCTAAATCTCCGAACTGACAACAACGGTGATATTCTTGGGGGCGAGGACTCTGTTTCTTTAGAATCTCGAATTTCTCTATTATCTCTTAGATCTCGAGGAACTTCGCGGTGGTCGCGTGTTTCCCGTAGCTCTCTGGGTTCCCGCGGTTCCCTAGGTTCCCTCGTCTCTCTGTGCTCCCTAGCATCCCGATGATCGCGGTGCTCTCTCGAGTCTCGCGGTTCTCTGTGCTCTCTGTGTGTCTCTCTCGTCTCACGACTCTCTCTTGGATGAGTATCTCTTGAGTCTCGGTCCTTGTTTTCTCTATCACGGGTTTCCCGTAAGTCTTTAGCGTCACGCCTTTCTTCCCTGTCCCATTTCTCATTACCATCTAGTCTCTCGTGGGACTCGTGACACTCTTTGGTGTCTTGGGATTGGCTCTCATCCATTGGTTCAGGAACGTTCCTTGTGTCAATACCAGCTGCACTTAATGTAGTCATTTCAGCTAACCCCTTAACCTGAAATGGATAAAAGAACATTTCAACTACCGGACGAATTTGTTCAATTAAGTATTTCGTTTTTCTTTGACTTACTTCAATGTTTTTTTTATTTGTAGTCTTATTAAGTATAAGTTATAAGGACATAATTAAGAATAATCGTTAGTTGCATAATGTAATCTTCTATATATAAAAAATAGTTGCTGGTAGAGCCTAGATAAAACATTTCGGAAAAGATTATTAACTAATTTATTAAATTTACGATTATTTATCGTCGTAAACCTATACTATGCAGGATGCATTTTAACTTTAAGCCATACTTTGCGAAGTGAAAATGCAAATTACACCCAAAAACATTACCTACTCTAGTTTATTAACTACTTAAGGAACACATGTCATCACGTGAGGTTTTTTCGGCTTTTTGACCCCCTCCCCTTCCCCTTGGTGATAAGGTTAGGTTAGATTCGAGGCTAATACCCCCCCAATTTCAAAGTGCGAAGTGATAATTTAGGTTTTACCTACCTACTTTTTCTCAGTTTCGGTCAAAGTCGAAAAATACGTGAGGTCTCCTTTGATCCCCGAACGTGATATTTTATGTTTGTCTTGAACCCCCTCCCCCCCTTTAGAACCTCGCATGATTGGTGCACAAGCCAATACCTGGAGACTCTCAGCAGTCTTGAGGAGCGCAGGCAGTTGGCAATACTGGACGTTGACCTCGCCCTTGTACATGAAGTCGACCAGGGTCCGCAGCTCCTCCAGACCCACGTCTTTAAGGATCACTATAGGGTGCCGCGAGGGGTGGTCCACGAACAGCGAACGAAAGTAGGATGAGCACGCAGACAGGACGACCTGCATTGTGAGAAAAGTTGATTTTAAAGTTTTAGCCGTAACAAGTAAACATGCTTAGTAACAATCAATTGAATCTATATAAAAACATTTCAGTTAAAACGTTACTAAAGGGCCTTACCTTAAAACACTAGCGATTTTCAAGCGTATTGAAAACGAAGGCGATCACACTGAGAGTTCTACGGAGTACGCAGCGACTTCGCCGCATGTTAGCAGCGAGTTGGTTGCGTACTAACCCTTAATAAGGCCTAGACGGGCTTCGTTACACACGCTACCGTACTTGTGCAAAAAGGGCTACCAGATCCAACTTTTAATATTTCAACAGGAACATAAGTGAAAAATCAAAAACAACACTTAGGCTTACCTAACACGAGTACGAGTAACTATGGTTCCTGTATTTACGATTCGATCGCTCATCCAATGCCACGCATTGACCCAATGCAAAATGCCAAATACATTAATAAATTAACCGCCTAAGCTGATGGATGAAAGGCAACTAAGTAGACTAGCTTGATTCTTTAAGTGGATTTGATAATTTTTGCAATGTTAATCTTATCTTGTAATAAGTAGGTAGGTATAATTTTGACGCCTAGATAGACTTCGACCCCGTGCGCTTATTAGTGCAACAAAATTTACGAGAGTACTCCTAATACTCCTTATTATTTACTTGATAAAACTGAATTTTATATTGTTCAAATAATATTTACCTAAAGTATTGACTTCTGTTACCGCGACTGTTGTTCATTGAAATTAAACACTTTAGAACGGACTAATCGCGTTTATTAACACAATTGAATGTGGTCTATCATATGTTGGGTAAACAAAGCGTAGCATATCAACCAGGGTGAAGGAACATATAGTCGATGTCAAGCATGACTGTCATCCAAGGTCTGGGAACATGTCTCTGATAAGAATACCCATTAAATTAAGTTGGATAAACCTCTGGTCCTCGCCAAGTAGAAGCGATGCATTCCCAGGATGCTGCGCGAGGGTATTTAAATCAAGAGGGTTCCTAAATTCAATAGAGAGGACGGAGGCTTTTCGGTACCCTCAGCTTACGATCCTGTATTACATCTCATCAAAGATCAAGTGCGATACAGGACTGGACGACCTTAGTATGGACATTGTTCGAAAATATTGAAAACGGATAAAAGAGGCAAAATGGGGTAGTTTCCATGTCGCTTCTTTCTGCCCCATAAGCCAGTTAGGGAAGCGTTCGTAAGTTGTATGTATGTTAATCCTCACAGGGTTTTTATAATGTTAAATTTTTTAATTTTAATTATCGAATGCCCTTCAGGCAAGATATGACTAGCTTTATAAGCCCCTCTCGGCATTGTAGAGCAAACTTAGTTTTCGTTTTTTATAATCTTTTATATTCTCGTAAGTAGGTAGTACCTAACTTTTTTGATTGACGGGGAGAATTCGCATTCTCTCAGTCATCATATTAACCCTGTGAAAGCGAGTGGTGTAATAGGCTCGAAACGTAGAGTCATGGTAATGCGATTAGTCCGTTCTAAAAGTGTTTAATTTCAATTTACCTAAAGGATTCTAAACCAATTTGATGAACTTGTACCTCAAGGTTTCTTTGAAGCTCGTTCCCAGCGCTAGATGCTGTAATAATATAGTAATAGGTGCAAGATGCCTACCTTGTGAGCTCTTATGGAGGCACCCTCGGAGCAGGCGAGCGTGACGTCTACCAGACTCTCGTCGTGAAGCAACTGGCTGAATACTCCCAGCAGGTTGCTCTGATGATTGTTCCACCTTAGACAATAGTGCTCACTTCCCATGTCTGAGCTAGCTCCCGCCGCTGAAAATAAAAGAGAAAAAACATACATTATTTCCAAGCCCAGGATTATTAACTTAAATAATTTTTAAGAAAAAAAAACCGACTTCATTTGGTTCCCGGTAAAAGTGAAATTTTGAATTTGTTTGAGTTAGCCAGTTTACTTCACAAATATCCAATACACCGCACGTGTACGATCGAAAATTGAGGAGCTTTCTTAATTTCCCAGGGCTTCCATCATTACATGTGAAGTATAATCAAACGGAACTCCCTTGTAGACCTTTAAAACAAACAAAATAACAATGTGTTAAATTGGATGACAGACTGTAAATTATCGAGCAGTTTCATTATGCCATCCCTGATTATCAACATCAGGTCCACTCCAGCAAAATGATGGCCACAGTAAGAAAATGCGTAAGCTAATTATGAACACCCTCTAATCACAATGAATGTGTCGTTCAAATTTGAGGAGTTCTCTGAATTCTTCAAGAACTCCATCATCAGAATAGAAATCAAATCAAAAACATGAATGTCACAACTAGGATAATAAGTAGAGCTAGGTTTATCGACCAGTTCCACTTTGCCATCCCTGGTCTTCATCATCAGGTCCACTTCATCAAAATGTTGGCTCCCCCAAAACAATGTTTTAGTTACTTAAGGAAACCCTCAAATCAGAATGCATGTGCCGTTAAAATTTGAGGAGTTCTCTCAATCCCTCACGAATTCCATCATCAAAATAGAACTATAATCAAATAGGACTATCTTGAAGGTATTTCCTTACAAAAGATGAATGTCTCAAATCGGATGATAGAGCTGGGAATTACTAAGCAGTTCCACTTTGCCATCCCTGGTCTTCATCATCAGGTCAACTCCACCAAATTGATGATGTTCGTAAAGAAATGCTCGAGTGTCTTAAGAAACTACCCAAATCATCATGCATGTGCCTTTCAAATTTGAGGAGTTCCCTCAGTTCCTCATGGATCCCATCATCAGAAATTGATTTTGAAAAAATGGGACAAACCTGAAACCATCTATATACAGACAAAAAAATATTTTTAAAATCGGATGATAGTCCTGAGAATTACGAAGCAGTTCCACTTTGCCATCCCTGGTGTTCATTATCAGATCCACTCCACCAAATTGATGATTTTCGTAAAGAAATGCTCGAGTTTCTTAAGAAATCACCCAAATCAGCATGCATGTGCCTTTCAAATTTGAGGAGTTCCCTCAGTTCCTCATGGATCCCATCATCAGAAATAGATTTTGAAAGAAACGGGACCAACCTGGAACCATCTACTTTAAGAAACCAAAAAAAATAATTCAAATCGGTTCAGTAATGACGGAGTTCTGAGGTAACATCCATTAAAAAAAAAAACACGAATTGAGAACCTCCTCCTTTAGAAATATTGAAGTCGGTTGAAAATATAGTTATGGATGTTAATAAACAAAAAGCATATGATAGAAATCTCAATTTTACACCACGAGTCTATTCAATCAATACCTATTAACCATATAATAAACTGAACGGATAGACTTAACAAGTACCGACCTACGTATATAGGTATGTCATAGTTTTTAGTAAAAGGTCTACTTTGTTGATTGCCGATAAGCATAAAGATTCATTTAGAAGTGAACCTTGTCAACAAGTGACAACTACTTTAACTAAAACCGGCACGGCACATATTTATGATAATTCTAATTTTTTGATACATTCATGATCTTTAGCGTATTTTCGACATTTTAATTATTAAAAAAAAAGTAAATGATTAATTAAACGGGTAACTAAACAAACAATTAACCTAAATTATTATTTCTTGAATTGTATCTCGAAAAACAGAAAATGTATTTACGTATTAAAAGTGTTTAAGGCACATAAGCTCAAGTGCCAGTTATCCCTTATATGCAAAGTATGAATACAATTTATTCCATACTTTGACGTGTCTAAACAAATATAAACGAACTAGGTACCGGTATTATATAAAATCCCTAGGTGTTTTATAGAAACGGGGCTTCAATTTCCGCTCTAATGGGCAAAATACCTACATATATACTTACAAACATAGAAAGAAAAAGTCAAAGATATTTACTTAAAATAGCGAACTACCTATATAGATACTTGACTTAGGGTGTACATTGACCAACTGACCAACGATAAACAATACATTTATTATTTTGAATGATAATGATAAGATCCTACAAAATTCTTAAATTATTTATAATGATTACAGTTTTCCGGAAGAACTGAAGGTATGAAATTCACTTATTGATTTGCTTTTTATTGTGTTGGTTAAATACATACCTACTCGTATATTACGAGTATTTTATGTAGGTATATAAATACAGTGAGTGTAGTCACCTCTGGCACTTCACTCAGTAATAACATAGCCTACCTACCTACCTACCTAACCTACGAAGCTGGAAACCCGGGGTTTGTATAATGAGTAGACTGACCTATATTATGAGTAGAGTATAGATGCTTAAACTAGATGCGAGTCGGACTCACGCACCGCGGGTTCCGTACAAAGTTTTTGTTGCAACTGCATCCCGAATTAAAAATTTGACGTCAGTCCCATGTATCGACAGATTGTCACTCGTTTTCACGGCATAGAGTTATACCTAGGCGGGTTAGTTTTTCCTTGATAGTTATTCAACACGTAAACCGATTTTTAAACATTATTTATAAGACGGTAGGTACTTACACCATAATGTCATATACATTTAATAGTACATTGTGCATCTAGGGCGGTAAGAAGGGCATTACTTACGAGGGTCTATTGAAGCCCGACGCCGTAGGCGGAGGGCTTTAAATGACCCGAGTTAGTAATCCCCTTACTGCCCGTGGTACACACAATGTTTTTCATCACATTTGCGAGGAAATAAATAAACTCTATACAGGCGGCAGAAACAATAATGATAAGCGGTAGTGTAGTTGCACAGTCCACAGTACTCCGGAGTGACTACGTGCTGCGAGCGCGTGCGGGGCAGGTCCTCCGCGAGCTCCGGGCGGGCGGTAAAGTAGTATGAGAATCCTTTAAAACCATGGGAGTAATACAGCCCTTTAAGTCTAAGTATGCTTGCATATAATATCACCATTTACGAGCAGGTGTGATGAAAAGAAAACAAAACAATCTAAGGCGGTTAGGTTAGGTTAGGTTAGTAACTTTCATATTTGAAAATGGGTATGTTAATGTGGCTTTTCATTTTTATAATAACTATACGTCTTTTATAATATTAGGTACTTCCATTAACCCCCACCGGATGTGATGCATTTCCTTCGGAATATAAATACTTGCGTTGTGTGGGAGTAGAATCCTAGTTTTAAGGATATTGTACGAAAGGATGTTTTACTAAATAAATATTTGTATTTGTACTTATTAAATATTCAATAGGTACCTACGCATGTTAATAAAATTTCTTCCGTTGAATTCTTTTGAATCCCATAATCAGATCAACAACATACGAGTAGGTACCTAACTACAGTACGATTAAAATCAGTTTACGATTCGGCTCTCACATAGAGTTATCAATTTACAGATATGACCTTTAATTATGTTACTCGTTGTCTTATTGAATACAATACAAGAACGATATGAGCATAAAACAGTAAAACATTGACATGTATATGTATTTTTTATATATAATTGTATACAATTATAGCTTCAATAATGAATGTTCAAATTCATGACGCTTCGGCATAATACATTTCTTAGGTCTACCGGTTAGTAATGTCATCTTGGCACATTGCGTTTATGATACTTCAAGTTGAATGCTACCTAAAAGAAATCGCGGTAATGTATTTCGTGTCATTTCCGCCTCCGGATTACCCGACGGATACCCGAGAAAAGCCGAATGGTTAACTGATTTTAATTGTATTGTACAAATCGTCAATGAATAAGTTTGATGCACCTTTTTCATTTTTCTTTGTTAGCCTGTGAAAATAGATTCAGCAGTATAGCATAGCATATCCTTACTGGCTGAGGGTAGAACCATACAAATTAGGATTCTTTAAACATAATAATCATAATAATAATCATTTAGTCTAAGCCTCTGAGCGACAGATTTCTTAAAACCGTGATAGGCCAGCCCCTTAACCTTGATTCGCAATTCGCAAACGAAGGCGGGTTCGTTACATTCTCGGAATTCAAAAACGGTCACTATAGGCCCGTTTTCTTAGAATTCGCTTATTCAAATCCAGATACGACTTTTTCAATCGCTAAAATCATTGAAGTTGATCGCTTCTACCGTAATCAAATGGGCCTGACTGTAAAGCATTTCTTTTTCCTTATTTGAGAACGGCATCCTCATCCGAATTTGATTTGACTTACATAGAGTCAGTCTATGCTTAGTTTCCTAGATTTTGATAGCATATACTGTGAAAGTGAGTAAGTAAACGTAAGTAAACGTCATAATTTTATAGAAGTTTGACGTTTAAAATAACACTTTCAAGTCTGACAGTTCATTTGCTGAGAAAAGTTAACGTGGTTTGACTATAGATGCATGATGTTCTATTTTCATCATCAAAATGTTTTAAATATCATGAATCAATGAATGCCTACTAAAAGATGACTCGCACAAATCCGATCCGATCCGGGACGATCTGTTAGTTTCTATAGAAAATGTCACGTGAACTATCACGTGATTATTTCTATATAAACTGACAGAACGCATCGTCCCGGATCGGATCGGATTGGCGTGAGTCATCCTTAAAACTCATTTTTAATTCAAGGCAATAAAAACTCAGTTATCTTAGTACCTAGTAGTTCGGTTCGTAAGTTAGGCAGGTATATCAAATAACTTAAATAAGAGTTTAGAGATATAATTTAAATAACCAATAAGGAAATGAATGTGCATGTTTTTATTAAAAGGTGCCGCTTTGTTGCTTGTTGATAAGGCTAATTTCTAAATTAACCCTTATGGCGTTAGCGCTTTATCGGCTATCGACAAAGTACAAAGTACCTTTTACTAAATAAGTCACGAATTATTTCAGGCTGGTTTCCCGATGTCCGTTTGTCAGACATAAATTAATTACACTCGACACTGCACCAGTATTCGACATGACACTTTATGTCAAAATAACATAAGTTAAATTTGAACAACGAAGATTTTTCGATATTCTTATTTAAACCTTGTCACCACGACCAAGTCACTCTGATAGAGAAAAACATAAGTGGCCATACGGTATAATACTCTAAGGGCCCCTTGCACCACTCAGTTAGCCACATCAGCCGGAGTTAAACGTTATTTTGTTCTTTGTATGGTATTTGACAGTTTATTTCCGGATGCTGCCATTGGGCCTAACCTAATTAAGTTTGGACTAGCAACATACCCGTTAAACAGGATAATATAGTGATTCCGTAGCTAGAGCGCCATCAATGAGTTCTTATACATCAGGCTGGCCTATCTCTTATCATAAGGCGCCCTTCTTTTTTTGTAATAGGGTAAATATTTGCACAACTTTTGCTAAGTTTAGTTACCCACTTGACATTTTCGGGTACCTCCTACAAATAAGTTATCATTATGAATATCTTTCTTATTGGTAAAATTCTTGAACTTATCTAATGGGCGTGAAAGTAAACCAATCGGCTTATTACATAATTGATATTTTATTAATAATCACTTAAATGCATTTGCTATCGGATTTAGATAAAGACGGAAAGGCACCTTCAAGCGACTAAGATACGAGGTTGTCATTAATTTCTAACCGGCATCCAAAAACACAGTTTCAATCACACTGACAATGCGAATGAAAACCTTTCAACCTTAACGAGGTAGATACCTGTGTATGTAGGTACACCGTCATTTTATGATATCCATTTTTAAAAGAGTTCTTTTCTAAGTTAAAATAAAGTTACTTTCTAAAATATAGTACTGTACACTGGCTGACGGAGCATTCCAGGAGACTGTCGCTTACGTGACGCGATTCTTCTAATACTTCTGGAAACGCTAAGAAAGTGATTTTGTGTCTGATGATATTTCATAACTTGGCTAACAATTTGAGATTTACAGATTTGAAGTAGCTAGCTGCCATACAAGGCGAAAGTATCACGTAAGCGACATTCTCGTGAAATGCACCTGACAGTGAATGCGAGTTACTACAAAAAAGCAAAAAATATCTTTAATAATAGCGCATATTATAGACATTGCGTTGCAGATAATATAATTTTTAAAATTAGGTGCCTTGGTAACAGAGTAATCAACAATTTTAAAATGAATTAAAGGATTTAGCAGACTTATCGCGAGTATCAAAAATCTGTCGGTCTTGAATATTCAACTGATAAGGAGGTGAATAAACGAACGACCGAACGAAGTGGTTCGTGTCCAGAAGATCTACCGCGAACATCGAATATTCATAATTTTCGGGCTATATCTCTTTCGATCCAATATGTATATAGAGAAGAAGATAGATACTATACATTCTCGTAGGGCCTACTTACCACGAACTTCGAAAATTGGCATTGATTGACGGAATAACCTCATTATCTCTCGAATATGCAAGAGTGACAGAGAGGAAGATACACATTTTGGAACGATCGATTTTCTTGTATACCTATATTTTTTTATTTTCTATGAAAAATGCCCGATAAAAGAGAAGGCAAAAATTTAAAGTTTAGTCACTGGATCATATGGGATATCATTTGAGAGGGCTAGTTAGACTTGCACATTCTAAAAGAGTTCTTAAATAAAAACATTTTTTTTATTTAAGTATAAACTAAAATGTAAAAAAATAACCATTCCTCCCCTTTATCTCCGAAAAAATATGATTTTTTGACACAATGTTAATACCTATTATCCTAAATGTTACAGGAAAAACATTTAACCTAACTTCATTATTATTTTTTTAAATAAAAAAAAACTTTTCTTACCTACATTTTTAGTTTGTTCTCGGGGGAGCCTCACCCCTAGAGAACGCGTCCCAGGTGGCGGATAGGGAAACGCTCGGCAGTCATGCAGGGTAGGGGTGAAATAAAATAGCCCCCGCGGACCAACAGGCCGGAGACGGAAACTCCGTTATCAAACCCCACGTGCAGGCTCCTTTGGCATCTGGAGTAGAGGCTGTATGTGTGCTGCATACCTAGGTTGGGGTACTCAGTAGGGAAGGTGGCGAAAGAACTTCTAAATTTAGAGGTCAACGGTGGCTCCCAAACCCTCCAGGAGGGCTACAACCTTGGCGACAGGTGGTAACCGGCCGTAAAATCATAAACCAACCAAACTTCTCCTAATTATCATGAAAGTCAGAAAAAGGAATAAAGATATAAATGTTAGGGCGTCCCCCTTAAGCGACGTGAGGATTGCGAAAGCCAGGAATGTTAGGGCGTCCCCCTCAAGCGACGTGAAGATTGCGAAAGCCAGAAATGTTAGGGCGTCCCCCTCAAGCGACGGCCATTGCCTAAAAGCATCAGACAACAACAACTGTTCGCAGACTACACGAAGACTTAGGATAGCGACATGGAATGTGGGATCCCTTACTGGCCGCAGTCAAGAACTCGCGGAAACGCTGAAAAGGCGAAATATAAACATATGCTGTGTACAGGAAACGCGTTGGAAGGGTTCCCAATCCAGAAATCTTGGTCTGGGCTATCAGCTGATCTACCACGGAGTAAACAATAAGCAAAACGGTGTCGGCATAGTGCTCGACTCTAGTCTCAGTAAAAGGATAATTAACATCGAGAGAAAAAGCGATCGCCTCATAGCTGTCAAGTTGGCAATGGATAACCAGCCCATAGTAAATATCATATGTGTATATGCACCACAGGTTGGCTGTAAAGAGCAAGAGAAGGACTCGTTCTGGGACGATTTGGATGAAATCACTCTTAAAATTCCATTGGAAGAAACAAGACTTATCATTGGAGACCTAAATGGACACGTAGGAGTATCATCCAATACGTATAAAGCTGTTCATGGAGGCTTTGGATATGGTAACCCAAACAAAGAAGGAGAACATATCTTGGAGTATGCATCGAGGCACGATTTGACAATTGTTAATACCCTATTCCAAAAGAAACAGGAACACTTAATTACATACCAGAGTGGAGGGAAAAAAACCCAAATTGATTATATTTTGGTGGACAGTAGAATGAAAAAGTGCTTCAGAGACTGTAAAGTCATCCCTGGCGAAGCATTAACATCCCAACATAGAATACTGGTTGCAGTTTATGATATGCCTAAGCCTTTGAAGAACGTAATGGATAAAACTGCTAGAATCAAATGGAAGGAGCTCGTCTATTCAAAGGGTGATACTTTTCTAGAGAACATGCGAGATTATCTCACAGAAGACCTGGCTAACACATACCATAGCGTCGAACTAATGTGGTCAAACTTTGAAACATTTTGCCAAAAGGAAGCAACCCTTAGACTAGGTGTAGCCAAGGGAGGCTTGAGTACAGGAAAAGACCCCACCTGGTGGAACGAAGAAGTTAAAGCAAATGTGCGGAATAAGAAAAAACTTTTTAAGATATGGCAAATGTCAGAGTTAGATGAAGATCGGGAAAAGTACAGACAAGCAAAGTCTATAACAAAAAGAACAGTTGCACAGGCGAGGGCTACTGCACGGGATACATTTTATAGTAAGATTGAAACGGCAAAAACAGACACAGAGATATTTAAAATTGCAAAGTCAAGTCACGCAGCAAAAAAGGACATAAAAACTAATAAATTTATTAAAGATAAAGCACAAAACTTATTAACAACTGACGGGGAAATAACACACAGATGGTTTGAATATTATAGAGAACTCATGAACGAGGAATTCCCGAGTGAAGACCTACACCCCACAGAACCAACGGAAGGTCCCATAAAAGAGATAGGGGTTGAGGAAGTAAAGGTCGCAGTTGCAAGGATGAAAAACCACAAAGCCACCGGGCCTGATCAAATTCCAGCAGATGTCTGGAAACGCTTAGGACCAATAGGCATAGAATGGCTTACCAAACTCTTCAACATGATACTTGCTACCAACAAAATACCGGACTCCTGGCGTCTGAGTCATCTCGTCCCATTCTTCAAAAATAAAGGCGATGTTACTGAATGTGGAAACTACAGGGGCATCAAATTGACGTCGCATACCTTGAAAATATGGGAACGTATTTTAAACCATCGCATACAGGCAATCGTTTCTTTGTCACAAAATCAATTCGGGTTTACACCCTCAAGGTCTACAACTGATGCCATCCAAGCACTCAGGATTATTATCGATAAATACCGAGTGAACAAAGAAGATCTTCATCTTATATTCATTGACCTGGAGAAAGCTTTTGACAGGGTACCAAGAAGACTCGTATGGCAAGCTCTGAGGGCGCAACATCTGCCAGAATGATACGTAACGCTTATCCAAGACATGTATGAACATGTGTCCACCAAAGTCAAAAGCCCAGCTGGTGTGAGCGAGGCATTTGAAGTAGGCGTTGGAGTTCATCAGGGCTCGGCCCTTAGCCCTCTTCTCTTCAACCTTGTCATGGATCTGGTCACAAAGAATATCCAAGCACCGCTACCCTGGAATCTTCTTTATGCGGATGATATCCTCCTTATATCCAATACAGCAAAGGAGGCGGAAGCCACATTACGCCTATGGGTTGATACTTTGGAAAAAGCGGGTCTTAAAGTCAGTAGAACTAAAACTGAACACCTAGAATGTCGATTTAGCAAAAATATTCAAACGACAACGGTTCACTACCCAAACCAGAACCCGGTACCTAAAGTATCTCAGTTTAAATATCTTGGCTCAGTTGTAACAGAGTGCGGCACAGTTGAGACTGACGTGGCTCATAGGATTAATGTCGGCTGGCAAAAGTGGCGTTGCCTAACAGGAGTACTCTGCGACCCTCGAATGCCAATTCGCACTAAGGGAAAAGTTTACAAAACCGCTGTCAGGCCGGCGCTGCTGTATGGAGCAGAATGTTGGCCAGTGAAAGAGACAAATGTACAAAAGCTCCACACAACAGAAATGAAGATGCTCCGATGGTCGGGGGCGGTAACAAGACTTGACAAGGTTAGAAACGAGCACATTCGTGGAACCTTCAAGGTAGCCCCTATTCAGGAAAAGCTGAAGGAATGTCGTTTACGATGGTTTGGGCACGTCATGCGGAGAGATGATGACTATGTAGGAAAGAGAGCACTTCACCTGCCTGAAAAAGCGAGAGGCAGAGGCCGGCCCCCTTTGACGTGGTGGACCAGTATGACAAGCCTGTTAACGAAGGAGGAGCTTCCTGACCCGACAACCCTAGACAGAATGTCATGGCGCAGGAAAATTAGGAGAGCCGACCCCACCTAATGTGGGAATGAGCAAAGGAAAAGAAGAAGAAGACCTACATTTTTAGTTCACCTAACTTAGTTTTTTTTTATATGATATAATCTTGTAAATACTGTGTTATAAATAAAGTAAATAAATTGGTTTACATGATAAAAAAAACATCAAGGAAAAACAAACTCGCATACTAACTCCATGCCGTGCACGAGCACGAGTGACCCAATCTGTCGATAATGGGCTGACGTCAAATTTCTACTTCTAGGTGAAGTTGCTACATAAAGTTTATACGTACGGAAACCTCGGTGCGCGAGTTCGACTCGCACTTTGCCGGTTTCGTATTGATATAGCGTTTTCATCAATACATACATATTTAATTTTCATTGTAGAAATCGCAAAACGTCTGGTTGATGTAACTGGTAACCGAAGAGCTGGTGGCTTCCTCGCACAACGTATCAGCATTGCGATACAACGAGGAAATGCCGCCAGCATTCTAGGTACAATGCCTCAAGGACCTATTTAAGATTTGAGGTAGATAGAGGTAGGTAGGCAGGTAAGTTACACTTACTGCATTTATTTTATAGGTAGGTAAATACTATATGATATATATTTTTATTAATGGTGATTAAATCCCATCAAAACATTACATGTAAAAAGACACAAGTGTCGGTCCGCAGTTCTTATGCTGCAAAAAAGTTTTAAGATGTAATGTAACTCGACTTCCACCGACTTGTTTATGTTCAAATCGTAGAGGAACACAGAGTTTAAATATTAAATAAAATAGGCAAGTCGGTGGAAGTCGTGTTCTATGGACACCCGCCGGTTCCGACTAAAATAACCGACTTATTATTAAGACTGAAAGTGAAAATACAGTACGATTAAAATCAGTTAACGATTCGGCCAACCTCGGTAATTGTCGAGAATCCCTCGTCTCTCACATAGAGTTATCAATTTACAGATATGACCTTTAACTAAGTTACTCGTTGTCTTATTGAATACAATACAAGAAAGATATGAGCAACAAAACCTCCTTTGTAGCTCGAAACAACCTTTATATTGAAATAAGAAAAATAATTGACTGTTTTGGCAGTCTGCCTTATAGTGTGAATAAAAACAGTTTGACGTAGGTATATAATACATTTATGTTTATAAACGCTAATTTCATTCGTGAAAATATTCGATTCTATGAAATTTTATCAAAATTAACTTACAATATGATGGCTTCAACTAATTCAAAGCGATCTGTAGAAAAACAACGTACTTCGTGTTTTGGAAAGAATTTCATTGTTTTCGTAATGTAAATATTGTATATCTGAGAGGGTATACTTCTGAGATGGTCCTGTGTAAATTTTATTAAAATTGGTCCAGCAGTTTATGAAATATCATCAAAAATCGGCTGAAGTCGGTTTTGTTTTTTTTTTATTTGGTGATTGCTATCAATAAAATTATTAATCCGAAGTAATATCGTACTGCTACTTACATCAAACAGTAAAATATTGACATACATATGTATTTTTTTATATATTGTATACAAGTATAGCTTTAATAAATAATGAATGTTCAAATTCATGTCGCTTCTGCATAATAAATTTCTTAGGTCTACCGGTTAGTAATGTCATCTTGGCAGGTGCTGCTATACATTGCGTTTATGATACTTCAAATTGAATGCTACCTAAAAGAAATCGCGGTAATGTATTTCGTGTCATTTCTGTCTCCGGATTTAGGCGATGATACCCGAGAAAAGCCGAATGGTTAACTGATTTTAAATGTACATTAGTTTCATAATAACCAAAATTCAAAAAATGGCTTTTGTTCTGACAGTTCCAAAGATCAAAATGACACTGTCTCATAACACCTAAAATTTTAACCACGCATTATTTTTAGTGTTAAATGTAAATAATGAGTTTAGTTTATCAGAATTGGTTAGGCAATTTATTGCATTTGTCAATATTTACATTTCTAATTCTAAAGCACTTCATTTTCAAGTGGCCAGTGACAAAATCAGTTCTCGTCTCTCCAAGCAGTCTTTACTTAATTAATTTTGGATTGTACTGAATAATAATAGTAACAAGACGAAAATTGGGATGTCGGTGATATTATAATTATTTTAATTACTCATTTATTCATTACTGCTTAGCCTTAGTCGTTTCAAGGATTGCATACACTTGAGAAATTTTGGCGGGTGCTTCCGTGACCACGGTGGCCGAGTGGTGTAGGCATCTGCCACGAAAGCAGAGGACGCTGGTTCGTTTCCAGCTCGTAGCACTGGGGGCCTGGACGCTTTTTCTTTAGTATATGACATCTATTTCAGTTTATAATTAATATACACTAGTGTTACTAGTACTTAGAAACACAAATCAAAATATTTATAAAAATAATTTGGTTTGTTCACTAAGCAATGAGTAGCTGTTAGTTACTCATTGCTTAAAAACTGTAAACTTTAACATAATTTTAAATATTTTCAATATACAATACAAACTCTTCGATATACAAGACCTTTTGTTAAATGGTAGAATTGAACATTTTTCAAAACGCGATATTAAGTCATATTAAGAATACGGTAATTTAAGAAATAGGTTAAAGTAATTTCGAGCTTTAGACATTATTAGAATAATCTGTTTTGACATTCTGATATTCTAGGAACACGTTATTATGATATTTGGATGGAACGAACCGGAATCCTCTAAAGATTCCAGTGCTAGTCATAACAGAGCCCATTCAGAACTACACGTTTCTCAAAAAAAAACTGGAATAAGACGCACGTTTCCCTGGGTAGATCGCCGGTATACGTCTCGCCACTATAACGGCGAAAAAAGTTTAGTTCCCTGTAAAAGATTTATTGTTGTATATGTGACGACCATTTTTTTTACTCGATAATAGAATTCTAGTATTAACAGCAATAATTACTCATAGGCAATAATTACGTGTAGAGGTAGAATAATTATTGGTTAGCAAGATAACGTTAAGTTATTATCTTGCTCACCGCATAAATATAATATCAGATTTTGAACCATTTGTGGGTCTACCTGGGTCTAATCAGCTTCAAAGGTACGGTGCGTTATAGTCCACAAGCTTACATCTACGGGTTTCCTAAACCCGATCCACTCGATTGATGGACATGAAGATTTTATTCGTTTCAACCCCTAAACGAGTGAGTAAAAACCTCTTGAGGGAAAATGGGGTTAAAGACTTTACGATTTTTCCTCAACTGTAACAACGATTGCAAGCTAGTCTTATAAAAATATGTATAAAATATTTAATGACGTAAAAGTGTGTTAGACGTAATTAAAATCCTAGCTAAGAGAGACAAACAATGATTAGTAAGATATTAAAGTGCTGATGTTGTCCTTAAAAGTCAAATTATGTGGTCTATTTCATCCAAATGCAATTAACGCTGGTTACTGATGCGCCTTAATTGGCCAAGCTGACCATCACGAAACCATAAACAGTAGAGCTAATAGTTAAACATCCTAAGATCTACATAATAACATCTAGACAATATATAATGAGACTGGTTTTCCCTTCGCATACGCTACATCAAAACTAAGATCGCACTGCGTCGTGACCAACCAGCTCAGCTAAGCGAGAACAGCATAAAAGTTCGTGGTTCACACACGCATAGTCTCTTTCAGTTGCGTCCAACTTCACCGTCTTATACAAAGTATAATATACTTGTATAAGTAACTACAACGAACGCACGTGTATCCGTTATCAGCATCCAGAGGCCTATTTTACACGTGCTATGACTTACTATTATCACTTATCATTGTTATACTCGTATTAATATAGTTTTTATCAGTTTAGTAGCCTTCCGATAGGGTGTGTTTTGATTAAATTATAGTTTTTTGCCTAATTTGCTGCTTTATCTGCCTGATAGCTCTTACACGTGTCTGCCTGTATGATACCAGCACACTACGGCCTTCGGTTCGGGGCTTCTTATTGTGAATACACGCGCAGAGTTCGCAGACGCATAGAAATGTATGTTTGTGAAACTTATTATGTTGCACTAAGGTTCAAAATGGTTGGTGAAATGAGTTGGTCGTACTAACAGCAACACCTTTAACTAACCATTCGATAGAACATTTGCCGTTGCAAAAGGATTTATAAAATGTTAACAGTTAGGCACCTATTGGCGATGGTAGGTAACACGCTGATGTGAGTTTAGTGATGTTCAATATTTTTTATCATAAATCAACTAAGCGAGTGGTCAGGGAATCCCAGTGGGTCTGAAAATCGTGACCACACAATGGAATCAATACTGATGGAAATGCTATTTGCTTGTAATTATACTGAGGTACTCGTACCTACTATGAATGTGACCGGAATCGGCATTGCTATTATAATCAATGGTCTCATAAACACAAGGATATTGCTGATTAATTTGAAAAGCTTCTTTAAATCAAATTTTTGGTTAAAATACCTCTAGCTCTTATCACCTATTTAAATAGCTATAATTCAGAATAACCATACTTTTATGTTATAAAGAAACATTAAAAATTATCTACTTACACGTGTATTTTTTCGCAAACAGATAAGCAGGCGTGATTTATATTCTAGAGATAGAGAGCAAGGACAACTGGAGTTTCTTCCGGTTTTTAAAATGTCATTGCACGAGATGCATTGAGAATTTGAGAGTCATATCAAGTATTCGAATCTCACATGACTCGTAATGCACAAAAAATCAAGGTTCTTAGGACAATTTCTGATAATTTCAAACATTTGACAGGAATCACCGTCGCGATATGCGTGCAACCTGTCTGTTTATCAACTTTTAGGATTGTCAGATGCCACTCGTGGATAATCATGTTAAGCCTATGAAATATAAGATAAAATTATGAAATTCTGAAGTCACATTTTTTTTTAAATTTTTATTTCATTAATAACAAAAACACATAACACTAAAATAAAATAAATGTTAAAGTAAATATCCCCCCCTCGGCATGGTACCGTAGACGCTGGCAGCGTTTCCTCGCTTTATTGCGATACTAATGCGTTGGGCGAGGAAGCTTTAAATGGTGCCATGTGCCATAACATCCGTTAGAAATGTACAATCATGATCACATGTATCTGGCGTTACACTTTTTGTTCCGAATGATCTGAGTAATCGATATCTTTCTGTATCTGTAATATAATTATTGTACTTACTTCTATTTAATGAGTTTATTACCATGTCAAGTTATGACTCCTATTTTCATTGAAATAGGTACAATTATCAGTCAACTATCAGTGGCTAGCAAATACCTACTTTCGCTATCTAATTACCTACCTACATCGTAACAAGCAAGGTGAAGGGTACTCTAATAACGTGCTCTTATAACGTGCTAAAGAGTTGCCGATAGTCACATATTATTATTTTCAAAATCATGTAAGTATAATTATAATTTTATACCTAATGCGAAGTACTCGTTTGGGCATGTTTGTCTAATCATCTATTTTTATACTAATAAAAGATCTCTTTTATTAGTATAAAAATAGATATATAGCACATACGTCCCTCAGAACAAAGGCGTTTATTGCAGAAACTGGGGTTGAAACCTTGCCTCATCCACCCTACAGCCCTGACTTGGCTCCCTGCGATTTCTTTTTGTTCCCAACAGTGAAGGAAAAAATAAAAGGCAAGTTTTTTTCGAGTGCCGAAGAAGCCGTGGCTGCCTATGAAGGAGCGATTTCTGACCTATCCGATCAAGACTGACAAAAGTGTTTCCAAAGTTGGTTTAGACGAATGGAACTTTGTATAAAGAACGATGGAGAGTATTTTGAGAAAATGTAAAATAAATAGTGTTTATATCTTCAATAGTTTTTTTGTATCTCAAAACTTTTCGAGTGACCCACGTAGAATAAAAAATACCGGTCAAGTGCGAGACATACTCGCGAACGAATGGTTCCGTACCATTGTCTTAAAAACGGCATATAAATCTCGTCAGTTGTACGGAAACCCCCTAAATGTTATTATGCTTATGTTATTTATTTATTTAAGCTTTATTGCACAATTACAAAAAAAGTACAAATGGCGAACTTAATGCCTTGAGGCATTCTCTACCAGTCAACCATTGGATAAAACAGAAACTTGTATTTGGTGCAGGATCGTAAACATCGAGAAGAGATAGGAAACACAAATCAACAATAATACATTGCTTTAATAATTGTATAAACATACACATATAAATATAAATATACCTACATACGAGTATACATACATAAATAAATAATGTACCCAAGTATAAGTATGCAGAACATCTATCACATGAGCTAGTTAGAGGTATTTACGTACCTTGCGCTTGAAGGAGAATTTGCTCTATGCTTGCCTCAGGGGCAGAGGGAGATCGTTCCAAAGACGAGCTGCCTGAATGGCGAAGGAGTTAGACATAAAACCAGTGCGGTGAAAAGTAATAGATAATTTAAGACTACGAGAAGTGCGTAACTCGCAACCAGGACGAGGCTCTGCAAATTGAAATTTAGATTTAAGATAGCCGGGAGCAGCCGGGTCGAATAAGATAGTATGGAGGGTGCAAAGCATTCTGAGAGATCTACGATCACGGATGGGAAGCCAATGCAGTTTACGGCGGTAGGAAGATATATGGTTGTACTTACGGAGCCCAAAAATAAACCTGATACAATTATTTAAAAGTCTATCTAATTTGTTAAGCAACTCCTGGTTAATATTCGAGTAGCACACATCAGCATAATCAATGACAGGTAACACCAACGACTGAATTAAAAGCGTTTTTGTGCTGATCGGTAGAAAATGCTTGAACCGATAGAATGATCGCAGCATATTGGTCACTTTACGACAAACGTCAGACACCTGTGGAATCCAAGTCAGGCTGCTATCTACAATTAAACCGAGGTTTTTTACTACGGGCGAAAATGGCACTACCATATTCTCATACAGAATCGGAGCCATGCGACTATGCGAGACATGTCTAGTAATGAAAGCAAACGAGGGCTGCCCAGTATAATGGCCTGACACTTACTCGGGTTAACTGAGATTCCATGACCACGTGGAACGTTATTCTGTTAACACAATATTTAGCGGCAACAGAATTACATCTTCTGTGAAGATTTCAACTATAACGGTCTATGAGATACAGCCTGGTGACAGACAGACAGACAGACAGCGGAGTTTTAGTAATAGGGGCCCGTTTTAAGGACCCTTTGGGTACGGAACCCTAAAAACACTGCGTTAAGCGCACACACAGAACAGACATTCGTACGCAATTTACAATTTTAAAATGACATAATAACCTTGCGTACCTATTCAAAGAGAAGTCCTTGAATATATTTTAAAGGATGTAGGCCTAAATCGTAAGCGCAAAACAAACCAATAAAAACGTGTTCGTAGATAAGTACCAAAATGTTGGTTTATCGCAACGTGAGACGGACGACAATCCACTGGTTTGGGTAGGTACGCATGTAGCAGTACTAGATCACAAATCAAAAGTCAAACTAACTTCCAAGCATTTTCAAAATTGGATTAGGTACCTATTTTCGAACGTCCTCAAAAGGCCTAACTAATATCGCGAGCGCCATACGCGGGCTGCGCGAGCGCAGTCAAGATCAAGGGCATATGTTGCGTAATGACTGGCCGTCGCGGCACTGCACCGTGTGATGTCATCGCGCCGCGCGCCGTCTGCGCCCCACTCCGCGCTGATAGGCGGACGCGAATTCTATTTTTAATTTTTTTGACCGTTTCTAATACGACCTAAGTTTAGTTTGTGCTGGATTTTTAGGCTGTAACGACTAGGCTAGATTATTATTTTTTGGTACTTATTTTCTGGGACCAATTTTATAGGGAGGACCAGAAAGCATAGGGGTTGATTTTGGTTGAAATGTTTAGGAATAAAAATCAAGTCAGTAAATGTTACTATACTATACAACTATTTAGGTATTTAATTTGTTATAAAATCTGTTTGTTCTCGTACTCGTCTTGCTAGTTGCTAGACATGATTGCCTTGTTGTAATAATTTTATGGTTATTCTTAAATGTCGAATGCAGATATGTATATACTTCCATTTAAGTAACATGTATAATATCAAATGCTGGTTTTTTCATCTTTCTTAAAACCACAATGGAAATAATTTTATCAGACTGCTGCATAATGCATTGTGTTATTTAATGTGTATGGGGCTAAACAAGTAGCTTTAAAACATTAGCTCATTACCACGTGACTTGACCATTGGTATTTACTGCTTCAGTTACTTTAACCATCAAAGATGAAGGATATTTTATCTCCTTCATCATCTGAATCTGAATAACAGTTTATTCTCCGAGCATCTCTCCCTGAAAGTAGCTGAACGTTTTTTCATAAACCATTTTATAAGCAGCTCATACTTTAGCCACTTAGCTAGGGTCTTTTAAAGTGATCGAAATACCGCAAAAAAAATGCAGTAGAACCGTCGAGTTCGTTTAGTTACGTGATGCACCGAAGTGAGGGCTACATGACTCGAGAGGTGCTGGCCATAAAAGAAAGCAAAACAACCAGAGGCCGACCACCAACAAACTGGATACATACAGTCCAAAAAAATTGCAGACAACGGGCTTAAGAGGGCGTCCTACGTGCGTGGCGCCTTCATTGGGCCAATTTGTGGTTTCTAACACACACAAACAGCAAAACATTTTATATTGGCTTTGAAAATTCAGAAGTTTATGTTGGCCCTATAAAGTACTTACAATATTTATCACATATATAAATAGCGTGACCTTTAAATTAAATATGTGAAGTTGGTCTATTTATTGAACCGAATAATGTAATATTTCGAAAAGAGTCAGTTTTGCGTTCAAGCAGGCCGTAGCCACCATCACTTTTGTTTGCAGAAGACGCTAAGCGAAACGTAAATTTAAATTATTACAAGACATCAGCGTGCGTAGCCAAGATGCCAATCGCTCGCGCTTAATAACGTATCGTAGCTACCTCTCTCTATCACTCTTCCTTATTAGTGTGACAATGACAGTTGCGTTTCGTTAGCGACTCAGCGTGAGCGATTGGCATCTTGGCTAGGCACCCTGTTATGCAAACGATTAGGTATCATCGTGGTTACGGCCACTGTAGCCCTAGGACAAAATTATCGCGACAGTATCTCACGCTGCAAATAGACACTTAGTTTGTCACCTTCTCACTGTTTAGATTAGACAATGATAATACTGTATCGACACTCTTGTGCTATGGCTGCTAGAACATTAACCGTTAAACCAACTGGACTGGCCATTGACAGGTGTTTCCCTGGGTCTCCTTCGACATCCTTAATATCGTTTGGCCTAAAATCACTTGCTCTAACTGTTCTGTCCTAATGATCATAATCCCTAACGATCAATCGTCAATCATAACCGAATCGCTGTTAGAAAAGTGGGTTAGGTTAGGTTAGAACCGTAACCTCACAAAGAGTCGATTGGAAAAGTAGGTTAAAACGATGTTAGGGAAAACAATATTAGGATATATGAGTTTAAGACAAATGATGATTATGTCAAACAGTATTAGGGACAGCAAAAATAGGATAAAAACTTTAGGGATTCCGATATAGATCCGTTTCCCTCTGCCGAAAGCGCTGACCAGTGATCATGTTCATTGTATGGACTGACGTCTATCTAACATAGCTATTATTTGTACTGTACGTACAAATAGACATATATTTTTTGAGGTGCCCTTACCTCCCGATTTAATCGTCAGACTTAAATGTACACAAAATTACAGGCATAGCCAGTCCAATTCTCCCATAATATGTATTATTATTATGTATGTCTTTGGCATATCTCGGGACCATGGGGTCCCGGACCTTTGAAAGACGTGCGTGGGGCCGAAGCCAACAGCGCAGAGGCCTTTTAAGACACTTTAATCTAAAGGCAAGGAATAAATACACGTGGCGGATACTATCTCCGAGCGCACAATATGATACACTTGGAGGTGGTCCCCGCCAGGTGCAAAGACTATTGAAGTGCAGCACATTAGCTGCGATGGATACTAAGGTCATTGGGATATTGATGTGAATGTTGGATGGTCTGGATAATGGGTTATGGGAGGAGACTAACGACATGCCGGCCGTGACAATCATCTGCCTATTACAATTCGAGACTAATTGTAACAGGCAGGCGGTGACTTGTCAACTCATTTAGTGGGCCTCACAATGGCTGCACGCACAGTGCGACAATAGAGCAACACTTCGGAGCGGCTGTGAGGTTGTCGAGAGGTGAGTCTGCGGTAGGCAGATTCCGGTGATTCATTCAGCGGGCCGCCGACGTTATGACATTTTACTTTTCCAACCTGGAGCATAAGTCCTGCTCTTGCGAATGCCTTCCTCCTGCTGTTGCCTTATAAAAGAACCCTCTGGAATAGGGGTCTGCGGTGTCACCACTCACCGTCAGCGCGCCACAAGCTTTATTATTTATTATCACATAATGTCGCTTTCACACTTTACTTGCTATAAAGTGGGGCTTCCGTTTGATACTCAAGATGGCGATGGCGTCTCAAGAATTGTATTTTGTTTGCTAAATGTTGTTTAATGTGTAATATATAGCGAGGCCAATTACCGAACAACGTCGCCCAAGTGGCAATATACTATTATATAAAATACTGAGATTTTGATAATACTTGACATTGGCAAAATTGTCCAACTCTCGGACAGAAACAATTATTTAAAAGAAGAAAAAGACTTACTATAACGTGACCGTTACGGTGATACACGACAAAAACTTAATCATATTGACTTGCAGAATTCATGTAACACGTATACATAGGTTTTCGGGATTAAACCTAAAACGCAGCGATTGTGCTTGTAGAGTTGTAAACCACATAGGCAATATGGCGTCAGCTGATCTCATGTGTGACCTTCACTGCACAATTGTCAAGCTATTGCGTTTTAAGGAGTGGACACACTAGGTGTGTCTTGATTAAAGGACGGGGCCATGGCCATTAGTAATCATCCTACATAATTATTTTTTAATAAGTTGTTATTTTTATCTGACGTAAGAGTTTTTTCTTGGACATGTACTGTACATAATGTGCCTATTTATGTACAGCTGGTTTGTTTAAGTATTTATCAAAGGCCGGATGATAGTGACGAGTATTTCAATTATCATAGTGATTTCTCATTAATCTGCTGAGTGAAATATACCTAGGAATTTGTAGATAATAAATATTACACCGGTCCCGGACCCGGAGCATTCTAGGTACCTACAAAGCCTCAAAGGTCTATTTAACATCTAAGGTAAGAAGCTTGTAACTTACTGTATAAGTGTATATATTTTGTTGGTATAATAAATTGAACGATTCTATTTTATTTATCTAACATATCAAGTAGCTACTTAAATGTTAGTACATACCTACCTATAAGTACTCCAACAAAAACTTCAATTTTATTTTACTACATAAGTTTGTGGGTGAAGAAGTACCTATACATTCTGTAAAATTACATACATGGTCGTAGAAGAAGTCCTCGTTTAATCGTGAGAAGACCACAAGAACAGAATTAAATTCACTTTAACACTTCTATAATAGAGTAGGAATTCGTAACGTATTTCACTGATTTCACGCGCCTACGAAAGCTATTTTCGGCCACAACATCCGGATCAAGTGTACGCACCGCCTTATTCTATAGAGGATGCAGTTCGCATGCGCGGCGGTGCTAATATTACGAGTTACACGCGCAACTCTGCGAGCGCTGCGTGGAGATCAAGGTCGTGCGAACTAATGCGTACACGCCGTCCCGACCGGCGCAGAACCAAAGAGACTTATCCACCTCATATCAACAAACACTCTTAAGCTCTTTTGCAGTAGCGATCATCATATCTTTGTACAGTTGCCTCCTGCCATACAAATGTTGGATATCCGCTGGCGAACTTATCAGTTGCCGAAAATTAATAATTTCAGGTGAATTCGACATTGGCATGTCTGGCCAATTTTGCCACTTCAACTTTATGTAGGAATGATGTAATATTTGGGCATTTAACAAAAGCTGGAGAATATATTAATTATATCGATAGTTTCATACAAGCTACAAAAGAAAAATGCGATTTTAACTAATTATCGTAATAAATGGAAACTCTGGAGACTTTAGGTCACTAAAAATGCTCATACTTTACTAACTTGTATACTAATGCTAATGCCAATAGTCAACTTATCTGCCATCTTTTTCTAGTCATTTAAGTGTCTTCTTTTCCATCCTTAGCTCACGGATATTTCGACATTATGAGTATCTCTTCACTTTGCACGATACGATATGTCATGACATAATGTAAATTCAACGGCTGGCGAACGACGATGCACGTGATCAGCGTCACTTTTTAACACTACTTGGTTGAATGAGACATACTATAATTATCGCGCGATCGCGAATACTGCTAGTGAAAAATATATTTGTAACAATACTGACGAAGGCATGGCATAAAAATGAAACCAAAGTCACAGGCTCCGCAGAGGAGGCTGCTCACACGATGGAACTAGTTCTAATGTTCTACCCTCGTGTACTTAAAAGCTAAATCAATGAATTTGAATAATTAACTTGTCTGCTTTCCGCTTAGTTAGCTTAGCTTGTATGCATATATTGTGGAAGAACATTATTATAGCCTCTTATTACAAAATCGTCGATTGTATCACAATGTTCTAGGAAAACATAATTAATACATTCAGTCTTGCCCTCGCTGTTGACGCCTATCTATAATAACACTTGCCATTTACGAGTACCACAGTGATATCCTGGGTCATAAAGCTTTTATTTTTTAACGGCCTCTCTAGCCTAGTTGGTAGTGACCCTGATATACTCGTATGTATGTATTTATCTATATAAGTATGTATATCGTCGCCTAGTACCCATATTTAACATTCCATGCTCAGATCAAGTGTCGGAGATAGCATCATGACCCTGGCTCCTATTCACCACGGTGACAAGCTTTAAATGTTACTGATGTTACAGGCGTGGGCTACGGACATCGCTTACTATTGGGTGGTTTGCTTGTTTGCCACCAACGTGTAATTTATAAATAAAAACATCATTTATGTCACTAAAATTAAGTACTTTTGACATTTGTCGTGTTTCCTGTGATAATTGTAAACTACATTACGAAAAATTTTAAAACACTATCTCTTGTGACAATTGTTACAAACCCTTTAAAAATACCTATTTATTGACGATTTTATTTAAAATATCACGATGTAGCAAACAAGTACCTACAGCCTATGGCCGCCTGTAACGTCGGTAACGGTCAGTAACTTTAGGAAATAATGACACTTGTCAGCGTGGATAAACCACGGCGAAACAGGGGCCGGTCACTACTTTTTTGGTAGACGGCATGGCATTGTTAGACTGTAGCCAGACATTTCACGACCTTCATTGTAGACTAGTCGGCGGTGACTGCCTTATAAAGCTGGAGGTCCCCAGTTTGAAACCCGTTAAGGGTATTTTTTGTGTTTTTTTCACGTAGATATATTTTTACCATTGCATGCATAAGTATGCATAAAACAAGCTTCCAAATATGTATCAGTTTATTCACCCTACATAATTTGCCGTTTTATGTAATACCTAAATACTTGACCATATGAGCAAAAGCTTATGAGTCAGAAAAAGCACGTTATTCACAACACTTTAGATTAAACAATGCGAATTGACCTTTGTAGAGATGTGAGTTCAACTCGCACTTTGTATAATTCAGTAAATTTCTACAAAAAATGTTCTGCTACAAGTTCAAATATATGAAAAATATTTCAGATTTCATTTAAATACGTATCTCGCTATGCCATAACGCGTCATATTGTTGTTTTCCGTTTCTGATTAAACCCAGCCACAATATATAAATCCACCAAGGCAGATTTAGATATCAAAAAATTTGCGGTTGATTTGATATTCATATACATAACACTAAACTCCGATTTTTCATTCAAGACCAAATCCTAACCTCACTTTCTCACTTTTGCTTTTTATTAATACGTGTTTTTATCTAATAATATGGCAAAGTTATCACTTCTAATTTATTTAGGTACTCTAATATTAGTAATATTACAGAAAAGGGAGTTAGTGAGTTTAGTTCTCCTGGTCTTGAATTATAAAGTGTATAAGTACAGTCGCCATCAGATATATCGGAGTAGCCAAGGCTCTCACAAATATCCGAACACCTCTGTCCTCTATTATCAAGGCGTAAGATGCGTGTTCAGATATTTTGAACACCTCTGATATATCTGATGGCGGCTGTATGGACAGTCCTGAGTGTTAAGAACACAGACTACACAGACACCGCGTTACAAAGTGTTTACAAACAGAGCGAAATCACCACACATATGCAGTAAGTAGTTTACTTTAAAAATTCTACGATTCTATCAGCACTGCCTAGTCCCACCCTACACCATTTTATACTGTAACATTCCAGATTACACCCCTAAAACACATTAATTATAAATTTACACGAGTTCGGGTCGTACGCTGTGCAACTGAAATAAGCAATCGCGCTTTCATACTAAATGAGTACTGCAAATTGGTGGGAGCCGTGAGCTGTGTTATATGCTCCGTCTAGTGGTTAAAGAGGTCTGTGGTTAAGAAGAACCCTCGGTTTTCGCCAGAAACACGCAGTACCTGGGCGTATACCACGAAAATCGAACGATTGCGAATTTGTACCTCCGTCTCTGTCACACTTGCATATTGGAGTATCAAAGAGGCTTTCCCGTCATGCCAATGTTCGTGGTAGGCGAGCTGCTTACTTTAGGGATTTGACGCCAATACCCGAAGTATCGTTCTAAAATCCGAAGGTCTAGGTGTGAAGGTGTCCACATACAAGTACAATTATAGCAATTCGAATTGTAATATTACATCAACAACAGATTTATTGAAATTTGAATGACGCTCTTGTACTGGCTTAAGGAAAACGAATTTGTGAAGGTCAGTGCAATCTGAATAGTGATATTTTAACACAATTGAGCGCAAAGATTCCTTTAGATAATAATTATGTAGTCACACCTATAAATATCTATAAGTACATTTGAAAAGTTTCAGAAAGTTCAAAATTGATAGGTGAATACATATTTATGTAGCTGACCGTACTATTAGTCCGACGGAGGCTTTTAAAAATCGGTAATTTTCTCATACAAAAAGTTTACATCCTTAAACAATATAAAAACAATCTAGACTGTTACAAAAGCCTTCCCAAACTTTGAAAATTTCCGCAATGATACTTGCCGTAGTAATAATACTTGTATATAGGTACATATTAATAGATATGACATTCCGAACCACCATTGGCATATTATTATGTCCTAAATATTATAAAGAAAAAAATGGAATTTCAACTTATAAGGAGGTGAAAATGAGACAATAGATTTAAATTAATCCCGGACGTAGCCGCAGGAAACAGCTACTACTAGATAAACAAACTGCGTATTGTTATCTGGCATGAGGCATATATTGCGCCCACGCCGCTTTCGCACACGTCGACTAATATCAAACTTCGACATCAATGCAATAAATTTAAAATTATTGTTCTCAAAACATGTTTTCCCGGTGACAAGTCAAAATTATCAATTTATGTTCTTTGTATACGAGTGATACATATAAATCGTATTGGCCCGTCAACGCATACCTGCATGCACGCAAATACATTATAATATGAAAAGTTAACAAAAGTGTTACACTATAAACTAAAATTTAATCATAAATTAATAATTATCCCTAAAATTATCAATGACCAATCTAAACCTCCACTGAGTTAAAAATTTACCAAAGCTACAAATTGACGACAGCCAAAATAATTGGTCTTTCGATATCGATAACGGTTCAACCGTAACAGAGTCGCCTCAAACTTGCACATTCTACCCTAGAAGGTACCACAAAAATCGAACGCTCGAAAATTTGCATCTCCCTCTCTGTCACACTTTTCTATTGGAGTGACAATAGTAGATTACATACCAAGGCCGTTTTAGTGGGAAAAGTCTCGGATCCCATGTAATTGTCGGCCGAGGCGAAGCCGAGGTCGACGAACATGTGATCCGAGGCTTTCCCATCTAACGGCCGAGGTTTGTATACTATTTTTCTGCCCGACGGAGTCGGTAGGCGGCAATTTAGTTTTGCGTAAAGTGGCGCTTACCGGCTGGAGGACTGAAATAGCTATTTATTACACAAGGGGGCAAAGTTGTTGTTTAACTCTCGGGCTTATATTAAGACCCGAGCAAGCGAAAGATTCAAAAATGAGCCACGAGCGTAGCGAGTGTTTCAATAACCGGAATCTTGAGCATTACGAGGGTGTCAAGGCACGAGAGTTGAACAAACTTTGCCGCCGAGTGTAATACAACATTTTCCCCCTCACTATCGCGAGGAAAATAAAGGCTACATACGATTACAAATCTTATCCACATGTAATTTATCTTGGAGAAACCATTCAAAATTCAATTTCAAAATTTGTCATAGTCATATCATAGAGTACGCTCCTGGTACTTAGATATAGCCTCCTGTGTGACCTCCGATTGCGCATATTTATTATAGCCATATAGGACTCACTTATACTGGACGGGTGGTAAGTGATAGGTATTAGAGCTAGGTCAAATTACTTTCCCCACATGTACAGTACACAAATAAGTTGATAATGCCAAACAAAAGTAGTTTACAATTTTGTTCACTTTACGCCCCTATAACCATATTTTTTTCTAGTAAACCAGACAAATATAAATATGCATAATGTTGTTTCTTCGTATTATCTCGGAAACGATCGTATTTATCATGCTACTTTAATCGACCTCGGTACTTTCAGTTCACACACTGCTTGTATTACCTAAATATGAGGAATATGAAATATGAGGGCAATTTTTTTTTTCCACTACATGTATGCACTACATCTGTACTCCACTTATTTACTTACACCTTATTTTAACTACCTAAAACAATAGTCAAATTGAACGTTTAAAATCAGTTCGGTACCAGCAGTCGGCACTAATTTTTTCGCCTCTTTTTGTCGCTAAACGTGTAAATGAAATCGAAAGCTAATTTCACACAACAAATTTAAGTAATTTTTTTTTCCTGTTTTTTTTTGTTCCAAAAGTAAGCGTGAAATTCTAATCGGTATCCGTGACAACCGAATCACGGTATTAGAATGAAATTTAGAGGAAACTTCAGCGTATTTACTCTTCTATGAGTCATGAGTATACTTTTTCGATTAATTGATTCAAAAACACTTCATACCTATTTATTTCACAAATCCACAAACTATTTATTGTTTGATTAGTACGTTAGAAACTTTATAACTAAAAGAAAAATGGGAAAAATTCTCCGCGTCGAGCGTTGTTATCGATGATTTCCAAAATGTCTTAGAACAACGATGCCGTTTAAGTGTTTAACACTTTCGGTAAATATCGCTGCGCGTCTCCCTAAGGCACATAACCAAATGAAAGAAATACTTAGTGGAAAAATTTGCCGGGGTCGATAGGGAGTTGAAAGCTTACTTGGCAGAGTGACCTGAGCGGTGTTCCGAGAGGTCGTGGGTTCGAATCCCGTTCGACGCGGGGAATTTTTCAATTTTTCTTTCAATTATAAAATTGTAAATTTCGTTCGCAGACGTCTCTGCCTTATACAAAATTAATTAAGTACGTTAATTATTTAAAATACATTGATCAGTTACAAAAATAGTCCTAAAATTATTAATTACAAGTGTTCTCCATAAATATGATCGTTTTTATAAAAAAGTACTACTTTGTCCGTAGAAATGAAACCTACCTTTTACTAACAACAAACACAAATATGTATGAATGTTTATGATATGAACCACGCACTGAGCCAGTTGAGAGGTTCACCTACTCCATCTCGGTTATGTGATACAGATACATAGATCCAGCACGTGCAGGTAGATGTAGGTGAATGATCTTCTTTAAACATACTAAAAAAAAGCAACAAACAAACTATTTTTGGATAGTGAATGTTAACTGCCTACTCTGCCTAGTACGTACGAATTTCATTAACACAAAAGCCGCTCGTCATCATTCTCGACTGACCAGTCCTAAACCTTATTAAAATGAAATAAAAACTAAAATTGAATATTTTTACATTACCTACAATCGTCCATCCAAGAATGTTTTCGTACTTTAACGCCGCTACTCACGGGTATTCCCCAATTAGGGAGCTAAAAAACGGCCAAGTGCTATAAGTTCAACGTTCTTTCACTTTTTTTGACGTCTGCTACTGTATTAGGTATGCTCCAACTGAGTAAGTACCTTCACTGAGTGTTAACTAAATCGATACACTAAGTTTTATTGGCATTGGTTTTAAGTTTATAATCCCGTGGTAAAATCATTCACTTAAATCAGTTTAAAGTTCAATGATTATGCAAATGAAAAAAAAAATTAAAATAAGTAATTGCCGTTTCATGGCCTCGCTTTTACTCATCTGATCTTAAAGCCTTTTTGTAGGTGTTTGTTTATTATTTTCTGAGCTAGTTGAGGTTAATTTTTTTTGGATTCTAAAATTAGCTTACTTGTGTCATGTGCTAAGTAGGTTCCAAATGACAATTACTTTTTTTTTCAGGCCCCTCTCCCCTGCTTGCCTTAATTGGCCAGCAGGAGTGGACTCCAGCAGGGGCCGCTAGATAATCACCTCTGGCTTGCCCTAACGGGTATAATCGTTGGTTAGAGTCACACTCACATCACATTTAGAGCAAATAGTCTTTTACAAGGGGCCTCTGCGCTGTTGGTTACGGCCCCACGCACGCATTCTAAAAGTCCGGAACCCCATGGTCCCGAAATTATGTAACAGACATACAAATAATAATAGTAAAATAGGATTCGGGGCTAGGTTGCCGGCTTCGGAAAGAGAGTGAAGTAATTTCTCACCTTCTGTACATGGATGACCTTAAACTATTTGCACCAAAGGACCGAAATTCTCAGTAGTGCCATCAAAATAGAATTTGGTGTCGATAAGTACGCGATTATGCACGTACAGCGGGGAAAGTAGTAAATTCAACAAATTTACAATTATCTGAGACAATGTCGTTCATATCGATCTCTGAAGCTGCTGTTAGGTTTCTACCTATCAATACTTTGATATGTCACAGTCGTTGGGTATTGAGGATGTGGCTATTAATTTATACAGGCGACGAAGGAGTGCTTCTTTGGTCGGCTGACAAAAGTACTTTTGTCAGGTCTTTTAGGTTAGGTTGCAACAAAGTGCGCGCCTGTAACGCTTGGGTAATGCTCCTACTAACATACTTCTTTGGCATACTAAGGTGAACTCAGACCGAGCTGGATGCCCTGGATCGGAGAGTCTGCTTACTGCTCACCAGTCACCACACATCGTATCCTACGAAAATGTGGAGGCCGCAGCTTTTTAAATGCCAAAAACCTTCACAACCGTGAAGTGTGCAATCTCAGGAATTATTTCCTTAAAAACGAGCGTGGGATGCATCATGATGTGGTAGCAGTAAAATCAAGAATCTTACACTGCTCTCCTAGGCAAACGAGAACTGGCGCAAACCTGTGGTACTAACCACCGCAGACCGCAAGACGGTACGGAAGAGCCGAGAGCTTCACGGGCGGTTCTACAACGCCCAGACCGTCGCCAGACCCCGCGTCGGTGGACTGGTTACGAATCGGGAAGCTGTTCGGAGAAACCAAAGGTTTTGTCTGTGCAATTGGGGACGAAGACGAAACTCGTGAAGGCCAATAATGACAAGTCCAGTAAGTACCTTGACTTGGCTCACGAGATAACCGCCATGTGGGATTTTGACTCGACTATCATTGTCCCGATAGTCGTTTCAGCAAACGGTCAAATAGCGAAGAGTCTCGACCAACATCTTGAGTGACCAGGTGGATGGATCAAGGGTCAGATGCAGAAGGCGGTAATCCTGGACACGGCGCGCATAGTCCGACGGTTCCTCTCTTTGCTGCCCTAACCACCGGCAGCCTGGGTTAGGTTTTTATGTTTTGTTTATATGTATTTTGGATTGTTTTTGTATGTGTTTTTGTATTTTACTTTTATAATCATAGTATAAATACCAAAGGTCATTGGGCGTTTTTGGCCCGCTTTATGAAAGTTCGCATACAGACACCAAACCAGTTTTAAATTATAAAGCTCAATTCCGCTTTTCAAAATATGTCAAAATTTTCAATTTATCGACCGGTAGAAAAAAGTTATTCACAAAAATAGGCTGACCATGTTACCTATAATTTTCCAATTTAGGCGTTACGGAAACAGTGTTTATATCGATTTTTTGAAAGAAAATATTCATGTCTTTCTATTAAATTAATCGAAAGTATGTATTTATTTACATTTATTCATGCCAGCCTTTAGTTCACCTACTCGATGGTAACTCGGTTCATCTACTAATCACAAGATTTCGGTAGTAAAGAAGATTTTGGAATATATAATACCTAATATATATACCTCTAGTAGTGTGTAGTGTGACTACTTAAAAAAAACACAAAAACATGAATCAAAACATTTATTACATTTAATAAATGATTTGATTCGTGCTTTAAAAAATGTATATATAATATATTTAAGTGCGGTCAATCAAAAGTAAAAAAATAATAAATAAAATCTATGATTAATACCTTGTAAATAAATTATGTTTCAATAGTCTACTATATAAAATAAAATGCTCATTTTGCTACCATGGCTCCATCTAGAGACAAGTAGAAAAATTAAAGCGTAGTTAATTAACGCTAATCGCAATTATTTAACTAAAAAGAAACACATATTCCTCAATTCTCCCATGCCCTGCAAGAATGCGAACTACCTACAGTGTGTAAATCTAATACGGGCGAAGCTCTTAACGGTGGTTAGTATAGGACATAAGAAATGTAATTAGGTAACTTTTAAATGGAATTGCAATTAAAATTTTATCCATTGAAAATAATTCGGCCCGCAATGTAATGCAATCACACTCGCGTTAAACATTCGTTGACAACTGTCAGCGTCAAATATTTTACTGCACATTGCTGCTGAAATTATTATAAAAAAAAAATTATGAGGTCATAATTAAGTGTAACTTAAAAATATGTTTTAATTATTGATAACACTAATGAATTCTATGTTTGGTTAAATTTATCGCCCGTATTAGACTTACACACTGTATACCACTGAGTTGCAGATACATTTATCTACACATCTAGCTCTATTTCGTTAGTGTACGCCGTGGGTCAAATACCCGAACAAAATGCCCAATGACCAAGAAGAAAAATAAATAAAGAAAATAATAATAAGATCACATCAGCATCACACTTGAAGTAAATTGACAAGGAGCATATTGTTGGCTTCGGCCCCACGCACGGGACTCTATGGTCACGAAATGATGTAAAGGTCATACAAATAATAAATTATAAAGCTTCTTTTTCTATGAGTATTGAAAAGAAAAATACTATTAACAAGAAAGCCCATTAAAACGACGAGTACCTACTAGCAGAATATAATTTATTAACGTTTGTTCATTAATTTGTTGTTTGCATTTATTAAAACATGAAACAGACATATATTCAAATCTAATTGTGCTTTTTTTTTGTTGATAAAACCTTGAGTTAAATTTGTCACCAGGACCTTGTAAGGATTTGTCTTTAGATGGCACAGTTAAGTCATAGTAAGTAAATGCATATACCTATGTATTGTACATGACATAACTTGTATTCTCGTTGACTGTATTAGTTAAGCCGAGGCCAGTTTTGAAGCTAAGGAAACGTGACCTCAAAGTCATCAAGTCCATGAAGAACTCACATTGAAATAAATCCAAACTTGATTTATTATAGATGTCGGCGGCCGATCGTAAAATCCGTTTGATGACGAAATTCCTAGGCATATCGTGAAACGCTGCTATTTCATGATTTGGCTAAGTGACAGCCACCGTATCATTCAAAACTCCTACTCCAGTCTATTATGGTTGAGTTTTTATCTACTATCACCGTGGGTATCACGTTCTAACAAGTAAGTGCGAAAATGACTCATGGCGTGATAGTTGATAAAATGGCAACCAGATGCTAGCCCTCCTGGCCCTTGTTTCGACACACTGATAATGTCGGCGACATACCTTGGCTGGGAATACAAGTTCATAGAAAAGTTGTGACAATTGTTACAATGATTTGGTAAATGAAACAGGAGCCTGGAGTCCTTTATAAATCCGTTTTCATTAAGAGTCGCTCTTCTTCTAACAAGGTTTAGCGAACTAACGTAAGTTAAGCGTTTTTAAATGTGGATTTAGACAGCTAACTCCGGGTTAATTGCTTACCCTGGATGGCGGAAGTGGCACCAAGTAGTTTAAGTATTTTACTAATTTAATTGTAGTATCCTTCAGGCAATGTGTCACTAGCGTTGTAACAACATTATGTTTTTCTGTTTTATCTTCATATTTTTGTATGTAGATGTAGTTGTTCAATCCGGTGTACCGTAAATAGCCCGAAACGTAGGGAATGTGGTTTAAAAATTGTTTCATATACACTTCAAATCAGTCATTTTTTAATGAATGCAGCCAGAATGTAGCCATGCATGGTCTGCACAGATTCAGCTTAATGAGGCGTTTACAAAGGTCGCGAGGTCAGAACACAATAAATAGAAACTCTTTTTCAGGTAATACCTACTTTTAAAACTTATGGTGATATTTGAAAATAACTAAATTAGAGTACAGGTAAAAATACGGTGTAATACCGACCTACCTAGTAGTAGCAGATGTTGACTTTCTTGTTTAACCCAGGAAAGACACGGTTTCGGAAATTAAATTATAATAGCCTAATTTTCTTAAATTACCTATGTTCAAATGGGATATTTATAAAACGTTTGTAATATGGGCGTACTTATTTGTGATGAATTGATGATTAGCATGTAACGATATTTTATTGGTTTTTCTTGCCTACATAATATTAGACTCACGATATATCCAGTACCTACGCTAGAAAATCTGCTATTATAATTTATTTCCCAAATTATCAATTTTTCCATACATGCTGTCAGTTCAAGGACTGGATTAATTTTACCAAACACTTAAGTGATTTTTTCAGTCACCTTCAATAGTATTTTCCTCTATGAATACCGCAAAAATATCTGACACAATCGTATTTGTATAGCCATAAGAGCGTTTCACATATTTTTGCCTTCATAGCGGAAGACACTATTGGAAGTGACTGTGCAGTACAATACAAAACGACAATATTAATAATAACATACACAATATTGCACACCACACAAGATACTACAACGAAAAATATACAGGATGTAACAAAAATGCCGGTGATCCACGGAACCTTATCACACTTCAATTAGGCTCACGAGCCTAATTGAAATGTGATAAGGTTCACGGATCACCAGCATTTTTGATGCATCCTATGTTGTACATTAAAATTTCCTTTTTTACTATATTTATGTAAATTATTGAATGTTATCTTTTCACAAAAACACATTAGAAACGAAAAACAGAGGCAAACTACAGGCGGTCTTACCGCTAAAAAGCGGCTGAAGCGATTTCAATTAATTTTACAATATACCTATAAGTGCGTATAAAAACGATAATTCCATCAAATTATCGCTTATGTTTAAAATAATTATTTGGGCAAAGTTTTAACACTAGCCCGATGAGTATTTAATCGTGAAAAAATTATGCATTTAATATTTGAATAAAGCCTCTGTTTTTAAACTTTTTCTGGTTTCAATTTTTAAAACAGCTCCTGTTTCTGGCAAAAAACTGATTCTTCTAGGTTTTATTGTTGTTTAGATTCAATGTTGAGCGTTTTTATAACATTACTTCGTGTGTGTGAAGTCCCCAATCCGTATTGAGAAAACGTGGCCTGCCGTGCAGTGGGGCATAATTGATTTCATGGTATAAACACTGATTTCACGAATTTTTGAATAAAATGCAGGCACTATAGCACTATGATTTTTTGGCCGCTACTGTATAAGCTGGTAATCAATCAAATCAAATCAAATGGTTATTATTTTCAAAGGTCGAATAGGCCTCGTGATCTGTGAGCGATCGGAATGACATCCCCAGGCCCAAGGCGAAGACTCGTGACTGACGCACACACGCGCACTTAGCGTAATTGTGCCATTATTTGCTGTACAGATGAGAATGGGCGACCGAGAAAATGGCAGTGCGTGTGTTTTTATGGCCCCATGCATATTTGACTCGTTTTCATTGGAGCGCGTGACATGGCGATAATAACTAAATTAGTAACCCTTTTTAAAACAATGCAGATAGTAAATGACAGTATCCTTACGACGAGTTTGACGTAAACGCATTCGCTAGTGACTGTGCCAGCTGTCATTTCGTACATCTCTTACTAATAAGTTCGTGCAAGCGAAATGCAGTAACCTTAAATAGCTTTTTAAAATAATAAACGATTTGATTCGTGCTTTATAAAAAAAATTGTTTTATAGTTATTTTTAATTTAAAGTTACGTTTATTTTTTCTATATTTTTGTTTAATAAAGGTATTAATGTTGCCAACAAATATATATATATGACTGTCTCAAATAAATTATGACAAGCGAAACCGGTGCAAACTGCCTATTATCTACTTAGTTATTTTCAAGGTTGAGCTTTTAACTAGTTTTTTTTCATTAACAGTTTTCCTAAAGATGTGTATTTTTTTGTCAAACAAAATCCTTGCAATGGCCATACTCATCAATTATGATTAACTCGAGTGACACACAGTTTCTTGAATGCTTGTTATTAAATGGATTTAATTTAAAATTTACAGAATTGCTAATTTAATACATACTGAAGGTACTTAACCAAAGCGTAGTTCCTAAACAAAAATTGCACGAGATCGAATAAAATGAGATCGTTTTTATTAGTAAAAGGTACCACTTTATCGCTAGCCAATAAGGCGCTATAGATTCGTTAAGAAATTTACATTATCGACGATCGAAAAAGTGGTAACTTCTACTAAAAACAAGCACAAATGAAGAAGAAAGTATTTTTAAAGAAAGGGGGAGCCCTTTAGTAGACATCAACGAGCGCCAGAAACTAAGTGAGTCCTCAATTTTGTGGTGCTATCTTGCAGATTTCTTTGACAATTTTATAAAAGTACTGTTCTAGGAAGTATTCGGAGGGTGACAAATGGAAGTCCAATACCTACTCAGCCTCAGTCGGTTTTTGTGTTGCATCTCATACACCGAAGATAAAGGTCTAGTTCCTTTTAACAGATTTGTTGTATTATATGTGCCAACTAGATGTTTTTTAATCATTAAAATAAACTTGTGCTCTTTACTATATTCGAATATGAACAGCAATATGACTTGTCGTCTTAATATAATTAATTGCTGTTAATACTAGATTATTGTAAAGAGCACAATTTTCTATTATTCAGTTAAAAAAAAAGTTATTGTCATATAAAATACAGTAAATGTGTTAAAGGGAACAAGACCTTTATCTCCGTGTATCGTAAAAGATATTCCATTTTTTTTCGAACTGAGTTGTGTTAATATTTGGTATAAATGTATGCAATATAAATAACAGATTTTTGATGTACCATTTTATTCTTTACGGCCCGGTTGATGTGATGTTAGATTTTTTAATATAAGAAATATATCGTTTTTGCGACTATGTAGTTAAGAATTTAAACTGGGCTGTTCAGGTTTTTTCAATCTCAGTCTCAATCAACGATGAACTTTTTTGGTCTTAATTTGGTTTTTTAATTGGTGTTAATGTGTCATACATCAGCCTCAGTTCCAACGAATAATCCAATTTGTTTTAAAGTAGAAAACAACGTCAAGCTTTAGTAAAATATTATGTTACTGTAAAAATGAAATAAAAATAGTCCACCTTTATTGCGCACCGTATTTTATTGAACTCGTCAAACAGCAAAGGCGCAAACTGTTAAAGTTTACAAGGCTCCCATTTCATATTATTACTAGAAATAGGTTTTAAGTATATTTGAAAAAAAAATCAGACAGTAGTAACAAATGAAATAAGAAAAATAAATTTATTTTTAAATTTACTACTTAGGTATAGCTATTGGTAACCCAAATAAAAATAAAATATTTTATAGGTACTACTTATAGCAATCAAAAATCCATGGACAATTAATGAATTAATTAATTTTAAAAATTTCCAGTCACTTTTGAACGCGACTGTACCTATGCAAAATCATTTTATTTATACCCTATCCTTAAATCCCTCTTTAGTTGAACTAAGTCGAAATGATGCTAAGAGGCCGCGAAGGAACCATACCCAGTGTATTTTTTACTACATTTAATAAAATCTAAACTGACATAATGTCTGTCTACCCATCCTGAAACGTCGTTGTAATCGCATGCTTAAATAATACGCTGTTTGGTCATATAATTATGTGGTCGTCTGTCTCTCCTGTCATTTACTCTGCGATGACGCTGATGACGGCTGCGTAGGCGCAGGCTCAGGCGCCAATGGACGTAACCGCCACAACAGTAAAGCACATACAACCTTTTCGATACAGTCGCAACTAGGCCGTCTAGTACCTACAGACGCACTTAAATCTTAACTTATGTAGCAATTGTATGTTTATTGCGCATAACTTTTATATATGAAAGACTAAATGTTTGACTTTAATTTACGAATAAAGATGTTTTTTACAATGCAAGGTGACTTAAAGATATGCGTTTTTTGTTGTTTAGGTTATTCCATCTATACTTAATATTGTCTTCTGTTACTGCGATTGTTATTCGTTGAAATTAAACACTTTAGAAGGGATTTATCGCGTTTATCAACACAATGACCCTACTTTTTGAGACCTTTACAGCACTCGTTTTCACAGGGTTAAGATGATGACTGAGAGAATACAAATTCACCCCGTCAATCAAAAAAGTTACTTGTGCAAACTACCTACATACAAAAATAAAAAATTTATTAAAAACAAAAACAAAGGTTGGTCTACAATGTGCAGAGGGGCTTATAAAGCTAGTAATACATACCCTGCAGGGCATTCTATAATAAAAATAACAAATAAAATTTATAAATAGTGAAAAACCCTGTGAGGAATAACATAAGTACATACAACTTACGAACGCTTCTCTAACTGACTTATGGGGCAGAAAGAAGCGACAAGAAAACTACCCCATTTTGCCTCTTTTATCCGTTTTCAAACAAAGTCCACAACTCCACACTACTAAGGTCTTCCTGTCTTGTGTCGTGCTTTGATCCTTTATGAGATGTAAAACAGGACACCAAGCTGAAAACGAGTGTTGTAAAGGGCTCGAAACGTAGGGTCATGGTATTAATAAACGCGATTAATCCGCTCTGAAGTATTTAATTCCATCTATACTTATTAAATATATGGAATTATTTTGACCGTTCAGAGGCTAGATGTTTATGTAAAATATTAATAAAAATACTTAACAGGCGTTTTAGTTAAATTATATTTTCTCCCTTTCTAACAAAGGGGAAATTTAAGGAATATCCAAGGTTTGACAGCATTATGAATATTTTTTCTATAACAACACTATTTTGAATAGGTAATTTCATTTTACTATTTTATGTCTACGTATTTTTGGGCCAACCTTTATTTTTCCAATTTACAGATAGTTATAATATTTTCACCAGGGTTAGAAAATATTTGAATGTTTTTGAAAGTGTATTCTGAAATTACCCATTTCATTATTCAGTTTTAATTACACTACGCCTTATATTATATTACAATATTTCGAAAACTGCATAAAAATCACAATCTGCGTGTGTCAAAAGGACGCCAGGCTCCCATAGCCGGGATATAAGCCGGCAAAAACGCTAGGAACAAGAAGATTTCGAAAACAGGTTCTCTCTATTTGGCATAATTTTTTTTGGCCGAAACGCTATTGTCATAAAAACTGAGCATTATTCTCGATTTTTGCCGAATGTCATGTAGCAGAAACAAAATTTGGCATAATGAACATATCGAATACTATTATAAATTGAATGAGATCTCATATACAACAGAAAAAGTGACCAAGGTAATAGTAGTAGTTAGGCACACTACTTAAGAACATGAATCAAAACATTTATTATAAATAATAAATGATTTCATTCATGCTTTACAATTGTATGTCGAATACTATTTGGTCCAAAAATATATTCGCATACTAAAAAGTGGGATAGGTTAGGTTCGAACTGTTCGATCGAATATTCGGACAAATTAAATTATGCTAAACTGGACTGTGCCATAACAGTTTATGCGCAAAGCCAATTATGACTACATTGATTAAGCCATATAGAATTATGATTAGAAAATTATGCGAGACAAGGTAACTGTAGGTGTGTACCTATAAATTGAGGTGTCCAGCGTGTCCTATTTACTCGGTATCCTTACGTATTCAGACACCGACACGCTGCTACGGTTAATTAGGTTATCACATTTTTATCAATGCACCAATTTTCGTAACGGCATGCTCAAGGGTAAAGTCTGGCTGTGCGTCCGCGCCGCCGCGCGTGTAGACGAAATCTACGGCTCTATTGTGTTGTCTGTGTGTGCGTGTTTGTGGTAGTGTGAGTGCGTGGCGATTGCAAATACAGTTGCCATGCCCGAAATATACGCGGATGGATTCAGCGTCAATGCCACGCGACCTAACTGCACCCACCCGCGCGATGCGATGCTCTCATCCCAAATATTATAGTTTTAGTGACCAGAATTGTGAATTTGGACGGTTAGCTTGAGCTGAGATATTTTGATGATATCACTTTTACATTAATGATATTGTAATCATCTACTATTACTATTTACATTTTTTTCCTAAATTATGACAAAATATTTGGGGACAATCTCACACAGATCTAGCTAGTCCCAAACTAAGCAAAGCTCGTACTATGGGTACTAGGCGATGATATCCATACTTATATAGATAAATACATACATGTATACACAGAAAACTTCCATAATTCAGAAACAAATATTCGTGATAAACACACAAATAAATGCCCTTACTAGGATTCGAACCCGGGACCTCCAGCTTCATAGGCAGGGTACACTACCAAATAGGCTAGAGAGGCCGTTATACTGTATTTATTTACATTTTTCATAATTAGTATTATATATTTTCGGATTTTAAACCATGTTTTTTTATCTAAATAAATATTTTATCTACCATGCGTTTTTGTCAAATAATTGTCTTTAGAGCCACCGATTCCTTGTTTTTCTTAAGCATAAAACATTACAAGAAACAATAGGTACCTACCTATGATAAAAATACTAAAACGTGATATTTGCAACTCAAAAATGTCTAGTAATGACAAGATTTGAACTTAGGTACGACCCCTTGTGATTTTGATTTGTCATTGTGCCTGTAAATACACATAATGACAAGAGAAATACAAAAAATAATAAATACAATACGTGAAACTTGGCAGACTACAGAGTTCCATATAAAAAAAACTATTAATTACTTATACAATTAAGCTGGGCTATCAATATCATCCTAGCATTTATCGTTTTTGCCGTAAATAAAAATTGCGTAATATATATGTATGTATATAAATATTTGCAGGTAATGAGCCATTTATTTGTGTGTTTATTACGCACATTTGTTTCTAAGTTATGGACGTTGTCTATATATTTAAGTATGTATATGTGTATCTATGCTACTAATATTATAAACGCGTAAGTTTGTATAGATGTTTGTTACTCTGTCACTTAAAAACTACTGCTGAGAGCTGTGTTCTCGAGGGTAGATGTGGAAACCTAAGTGGCGAGTTGGCTATATGTTTAAAGTCCAGTGACACCTCTCTACCCCCAGCCCTCATACCGGTGTTGCCCTCGAGCCATCGTAGATGTCGCTTTTTGTGGGGGCCCATCTTATGTGGGCGAGTCGCCGTCTGCCGGAAATAAAATTGATTACCGTTTTGTTAGGCAGACGTCCGATTTTATTCTCCATAACCCAGTATTTAGTCCACCACTTTCACCTAATAGTCCAGTACCTATATTTTAGATTCCATTAAATCTCAATAGTTTATATACCCTCGCGGGTGCTGCCTCTGCGTGCGTCCCATGACTTGGGCAGGTGCAGCATCCGCTCGGTGTACCCCTTACATTTCATTAAATTGTCGAAAGGGCCTCTGCGTGTTGGCTTAGGCTCCGCGTACGCCTCCCAAAGGTCCGGAACACCATTGTTCCGTGATGGGAAAGACATAGTCACTTTTAACTATGTCATATCTATCTATATCTAGATAGATAGATATGACATAGTTAAATTCACAGATAACATCGTTAGTCGGTAATAAATACAAATACTTTTTCCGGGATTTGAACCCAGGACCTGCACCTTCGTACATATTTAGATCTACTACATCTTTAACTCAGGCCATTCTCATCTATACTTAAAACTGCCATACTATAAGCCAGGGATCAGAACCGTTTTTTTTTAAGCCCAATATTTTATAATATTTTATGCTCTTGATGTAGGACTCAATCTTATACTTAGATAACAACGTCGTATTGCCCCGTTGCCCCATTATCAATGAATTAATAAACCAAAGAACTAAAAGAACGAAAAACATATTGTTCATACTGTTATTTTTGTGTGGAAAAAGTACCGGTATCCGATCCCTGCTATAAGTAGTTGTCATACAACTAGTTTAAATACTGTTTAACACTGAAACGGCGGCCTAAGTTTGTGTACAATTAAGGGTACATCCACTACAACCGTCGCTTGGCTAGTTTGTTATCATTTCCTTTCCTGTCCCACGACACAAGACTTGCGTAATTTAAATATAAGTACGTAATTAACTATTGGATGCCTCAATGAAGCCCCTTCATGCAAAACCGTAGTAAAATTATTTGCAATTAAATGGCAATTAGCATTTGCATAAGATATTAGAATAACGTGCTGCGGTTTTTTTGAAAAATATTATAATTGAGTACTTATTAGGTACTACTATGTATGAAGCATATAGGTTGTATATTTTTCTAAAAGTCTTGTCTATAAAAGTAATAACTAGATAGTCTTATTTTAAACCAGGGCCCTTACCATGGCGTCTTAACGCGATTCAGTTGACGACCTAAGCTGAGTCGCTTCCATAGAGTCAAACCACGTTATCTTTTCTCAGCAAATGAACTGTCAAACTTGAAAGTGTTATTTTAAACGTCAAACTTCTATGAAATTATGACGTTTACTTAACACTTTCACAGTATATGCTATCAAAATCTAGGAAACTTAGCATAGACTGACTTTACAACTAAACCTAAACTGAATCGCGTTAAAACGTCATGGTCAGACCCCAGTATTCTCCACTGTAAGGATATAGTTTACGACGCTTCTTTTTGAGAACTAGTATAGCTTATCAACACACCCACTCGGAATATTTATCTTGTATTGAAGATATTTTTAATAGAATACTGAGAGTAGAGAGGGATTCTGGTGTTAACGTCCAAGCTAAAAATATCTACCTTCTTTCGCTTTTAGAACCACTCACCACGCTTGTGGTTCAGTTTTGGAGTATTTCCCTTACTCAGATCTGAATATATAAAAAGACTTTGCTTCCTTGCCAAATAAGTAATTTTTCATTACCTACCCAAGGCTTTTTTCAAACGGATACTTTAGTGGAAGATCAATAAAATTGACGTATTAAAACATTTTTATTTCAAACACGTGGAGTTTATAAAAAATCGATGCCAGCTTTAGGTAAAAATGCAAAAAGCCATCGTGATGTTCATGACTCATGCTCGTATAGTAAGTTTAATACTGTCACGCAACCTTCTAACCCCTTTTTGATGGTGGCTAGATAGCAACTTTTTTTTATTAATTATCCATTCATTTTTCTAAGCACTGTTTTTATGACAAGAACACAAATATACCTATATATATATATATATAATGTACTTGTACGTTAAAGCAAATAAATGATATGAGTATGAGTATGAGTATACCTATAGCAGGAAACAAATATATACTACAGCACCACTAACAAAGCGTTTTCTCTTAGGTTTTTATTTTAAAATGTCCCTAGGTAGGGGAACCTGTTCTACCTCGGACAGTTTTTTCTTTTATGATTTTTAGAAAAAAACGAAAGGCTGCAAAACTGTTATTTATTCGAATATCATAAGATCCATTAATAAACTAACTAATACAATACGAAATTAAAGAATTGGACTATTCGTTTTGATAGGATACGTTGACGAAAAAAAAAGGGAAAGGTGTCCAAGGAACAACACCCCTGATGTACCTTGGACATATCCTGTTGTACCTTGGACAGAACATTTTTAATTAACTATATTATATCTATTGAAAAATTAGGTATTTATATATAAAGTCGTATATATTTTTAGCATATTTATGCCATTCATCAGAGTTTTCTAGTAAAAATTATCTTTAAAAAAATATTTAGCAATGGTCATATTTTATTTTTGCCTAAACCATTTAACGAAGTTTTTCTAAGATTGATTACTTGATAACTTAAAACGCAGATAACTTATAAATAAGAATACGGTAAGTATTTAATCTTCAGTTAAAAAAACTTTACAGTAGCAGGCATATAGGGACCACAAGGTACAACATATTCTTGGTGTCCGAGGTACAACAAAGTAACTTTTTAGACAAGTAAGCTTCGTATTAGCACTTCCAATTAAGATTATGCTGAAACGATCCTACCATCGAGTAGTAAATATCTTTAACCTAATAGAAAAGTTCTATTGTCCAATAGCTAAACATGAAATAATGATCCTTGACGTTAAAGTTCTAAATACCAACTTTTCATGATATATTTCATATTAAATTATTTTTCTCGAGATACCGCCCGTCATAAAGTTTTGTTGATAGTTGATTTTATTAGTTATTAACTAACGTTACAAATAATATAAATAAAATATCTTAGTATCCGTGGCAACATAGAAATATTGAACTTTCCAACTGTCCTAGGTACAACTATGTATGTCCAATGTTCAACAGTTTCCCCTACATACTAAAAAAGTTCACCAAGTATTCGTTAAAATGTTAGTTGACTACAAAGATGTACTTATGTAAAAATACGCAAAATATTATTTCCTGCCTAGTTCCTAAATCAAATCGCGCATTTTAACTACATTTCAGGGTTACCATTACCACAAGGTAAACCTATAACAATGAGTGCTGTAAAGGACTCAAAAAGTAAATGTAGTTAATATAGGTACTCGTACCCCTCAAAATATTTAAATAGGTGTTGAAAATACATTTCATTAATTATGACGCTGTAATTTAGTGTTCATAATAATTACACGATTACACAAAGCGTGCATCAGACAAGGACATAAAATGCACTAATAAGACAACTTAATTATTTAAAATTGTTTTAGTGGTATATAATCTACTATCTATCTATACCACTATGTACCGTGAGAAAATTATTTCACTCTTAAGTAGGTACATATAATGCACCTATGCATTTTGTATTCTTAATTTAAGGATGACTCACACCAGTCCTATCCGATCCGATCCGATATGGGACGATCTGTCAGTTTCTATACAAAAATGTCACGTGACCTCCGAGGGCTCCGAGCTATCACGTGATTATATTATATAGAAACTGACGGATCGTCCCGGATTGGATCGGACTAGTGTGAATCATCCTTTATTCTGATTAATATATAAGTGATTAACTGCATACTTATAACTATACTATATATAGTTATTTAACGGCCTTCTAGCCTAACTCTGCCTACGAAGCATGAGGTTCCGTATTCGAATCCTGGTTTTTATTTGTGTGTTTATCATGAATTTTTGCTCCTGAGTTATGGAAGTTTTCTATGTATTTGAGTATTTATCTATTACACATATAATCGTCTAGTACCTACCCGTACCACAAGCCTTATTGAGGTTACTGCGGGACTAGATCGATTTTGTGCAAGATTGATCCATAATACTTATTTATTTGTTTTATACGTTTTAACAGAGTTTTAAAGGTTGAAATATAAAAGCATATTTCAACCTTACGAGTAGGTAAAATCTGCAATCAATCAATAAGTGGACGATGTCAGTATTACAGGAACCGTTACATAAGTGCACGACCAGCCGTAGTAGAGACCCGTGAAGTAGCAATTAATGTTTTCTCCTTAATAGGATTGCCGAACTAACACAACTCATCAACTGCTCATCTCTGCTTACCAAAACTGGTACGGAAGATAGCGATCAAAGTAAAGTGATGGGAATAAGAAGGTACAGCTGCCAAATGAGTCCAGAACTCTGAGACAAACTATCACACAAGACAAATATCAGGGTAGGGGAAGATAGACAGGGCCGATTAGATAGCACCTCATGTGTGCGAAGAGAGAAGGCCTTTGCCTAGCTAAAGGCATTTATTTGGGCTAAAAAATGACGATGATGACGATCAACAAATTCTCTGCAGTTGACTGTACATAAGCAAACTCATTTTATATCACCTATGTTAGCTTTTCACCCATGTCAGTTGCATGTAATATTTCTTAAGAGATTGCTCGAAATCGTTCAAATGCCAATCTTGCAAACACGTGCACCGTTTGCAGTCATAATACTTATTACCGACCTCACGCAGTATTTTTCATGGCAGTGCACAGTGTATTGAGCTGCACCGAATGCCAAAACCAACAACTGCGGCTTATCTAATTAGGTACTTTTCTGGTAAAGGATTATTTACAAACACAAAACAAAACCAAATAACTTTATTTCACTTTTGAATGTGGTACGAAAGGTGTTAACCTAAAAGGTGTTAAGGTAAGCTAATCTTAAGTTGCATGTTTACTATTGTATGTTGCCATTTCTTTAATAATAAGTCAAAATATATAATTACATAATAGAGGTGTTATAAAAATATTTAGCGGTCACACATATTCCATCAAAACTGGCATTTAGAGTACTTAAATCTAATGGCAATAATTCTAGTGCGCTTATTTAAGGTAAAGATTTCCCAAGTATTTACTAGTGTTCATAAAAGCGACTGTCATCATTATAATGTTGTTGGAATTACTGAAAATATTATACCGAAGGGAAATTAAAAAAAATGTTAACAGAAGAAAATTAAAGATACTCCCAAACCAAGCAACGATAGAAATAGCTAAAGCGAAATTATTGGGAAAATGAAATCTTGGATTTAGTTATTTAATTTACGCTTTTTGACTTAAAAGGCCAGCATAATTTATTAACAACCTGAAATAAACTAGCTACCTAAGAACTGCGTGCGTAGCCAAGATGCCAATCGCTCACGCTTAATATCGCAGCTACCTCTCTCTATTATCACTCTTCCTTATTAGTGTGACAATGACAGTTGCGTTTCGTTAGCGTCTGAGCGTGAGCGATTGGCATCTTGGCTACGCACCCTGGACAGATAAGTAGCGACACTGAATTACCTTTGCATATTACAGGAAATATATATGATTGGTACTTTAGGCGCCAGGTGCCTCTAGGTGTTACAATTAAGTAATAGATTTTAATATTGTCTTCTGTTTCCGCGATTGTTATTTTTTGAAATTAAATACTTTAGAACGGAATAATCGCATTTATTAATACCATGACCGTTTCGAGCCCTTTACAGTACTCGTTTTCACAGGGTTAAGATTATTACTGAGAGAATGTGGATTATTCCTCTCAGTCATCATAGGGTAATTCCATTCTAAAGTGATTAATTTATATGGGATTGAAATTAAACACTTTAGAACGGATTAATCGCGTTTATTAACACCATGATCCTACGTTTTCGGTACCACCAGCTTGGGATCCTGTTTTACATCTCATCAAGGATCAAGCACGACACAGAACTGGAAGACCTTAGTGTGGACTTTGTTTGAAAAGATTGAAAACGGATAAAAGAGGCAAAATAGGGAAGCGTTCGTAAGTTGTATGTATGTTAATCCTCACAGGGTTTAAATTTTTTTTTTTTAATATAGAATGCCCTTCAGGCTATGTATTACTAGCTTTATAAGCCCCTCTGGGCATTGTAGACCAACCTTTGTTTTTATTTTTAAATTATTTTTATATTTTTGTATGTAGGTAGATTGCACAAGTAACTTTTTTGATTGACGGGGAGAATTCGCATTCTCTCAGTCATCATCTTAACCCTGTGAAAACGAGTGCTGTAAAGGGCTCGAAACGTAGGATCATGGTGTTAATAAACGCGATTAATTCGTTCTAAAGTGTTTAATTTCAATGAATAACAATCGCGGTAACAGAAGACAATATTATATGGGATTTTTTACAAGGTAACTATTTACATAGGTTCTTTTCTTGTCAATCAACCTTTCGCCAAAGTTTGCGAGGTAAATGTTTTGGTCAGTATGTAGATATTTAAGTATTCATTCAGCGACCAGCTCGGTCGCACCTATTATACTTACTACTACTATATACTTGAATGAACTATTCGGTCACCAGTTACATCAACCAGACGTTTCGCGAATTGTACAAAAAGCTTGTGCGCGCTGGGACCCCATGGACCTAGAGTTTCGAACCCTGTTTTCATTATGGGATTAACTCCCAGGTTGTAAAAAAATTGGCCGGAGTAATTATCGACATATTATTAGCCACAATATATGAAGTACACAATTTTTTTTCGTGAGTTGCGGATTGATAGTTTGAAAATGGTTCAGAATGATCCATACATTTATACATTCATATTCAATTACTAAGTTTTAAAAACCAAAACACATCTACCTATATAGATAGTGATTTTATAATATATGTCGATGTAGATAAATGTCAGTAATTATATTGTATTTATTCGTTCAGCGAATGTCAGATACAGCATGTTCTTGGGCTTTAACTTCGTCATGTGACTTGGTATAATTAAGGAAACAGAATGGCATAGTCAGTTTTATTAAATTCGTTAAAAAAATTGTTTTTAATTTCTCATGCAAAATAATTACATGTGCACATCAACCGCTAATGTAAAACGGGCATTAGAATTGACTTTACTAAGTAAGTGACAACTATAACATATCAATGTCATGTCGAATACTCATACTCCGTTTACACACATGCAAATCCCATATGAGATAAAATTAAATTAGTAAGTAGTTATTTTCTAAATGGAGCTAATTAGAATACCGTCTTTGAGAAATTGACTCAATTTAAGCTAAATAATGCACCCTTGAATTTAAAGCAATTGTACAAAAACACGTTGTATAACCGCTTTTTTTTTCTTTTACCCCCTTGACCGGGATAAAGTTAATTCCGTATTCTAGGCTATGTGCCAAATAGTACCTATTTGAATGTCCCTTGTCCCTAAAGGATTACTGATCAAAGTGGTTGCGATTAGCGAATTAGTAAAGTTGGTACTCGGATGAAATTGTATGCAAAAACCAATCTTAAGTATATCAATTGAAACTTTCGGGATATATAGGCTATGGTGACCGCATTCCATCAGGCGGGCCGTATGCTTGTTTGCCACCGATGTTGTATAAAAAGGTGACAACATCGCTTGTACGACGATGACTGCTCTAAGTAGTCGAAGCATGTCACGCCAATTGTGATAAAAATATGCAATTTAACCGGTTTTTAAATATTTACATCAATGATAACATGAAAAATCTCTAAATGTGATTTGTTCGATCGCTCGAGACTTTCAAATGCTACGCCAACGTAGCGGTTGCGCAGGCGGCGCGTAGAGCCGCGAATATCGAACATTCGAAATTGATCTGCATCTTTTTCAATCGAATATGTAAGATGCAAGTGCGATAGAGAGGAAGATACAAACTTTCGATCGATTCGGATCAAACCTTTCTAACTTCATTTGTGGTTTTGTGACTACATTCTCGCATCGCAAAAATCGAATATGAATTGAATAAATTAATTAGCTTAGTAGCTTGCATCGTGTTTCGCCAGTTACCAATTTAATTAAAAAATAAAGCCCCAGTGCAACTTGATAATAAATATTACATGAGTCATAATTGCTTAAACATGAACACTATTACAAAGTTATATGTAATTTATGTTTTTAGCTATTGACATAAACAGTATTTACACACCTTTTCAGGTTCATTTCTTACATGACTGATCCCATCGCATCCTAGTGATGTGAAATTGCTTGTTATGATAATTTGTATACATATATGTATTGAATTCACAAAACTTTAAAGTATGCAAAAAAAATAAATTTACTGTAGAGTCAAAGATTCACAGCAGTTAATTGAGTAATTCGTTAAATCCGAATATCTTTCACGGCCTTTTTGTAGATTTTATGTTTATTCATAAACCTATTCCTTTTTTCTTTTGTGTTTATCAATATCATAAAATATCTATTCTACTGTTTAAGTTCCCATTGCAAGTTAACAATATAATGAAAGAAGCTTAAAACATGTTGCAGAGTTCTCAACAAAATAAATAATTAATAACTTGCAATTAACTTATAAAATCATAGTATCAACTCAAGCACAGCACAGAAAAAAAGCACATGATACATGCGATATATTTAATTAATATCTAACAACTAAGTACCTAGTTACAAGTATATTATGTAACATCTTATTGCTATACTCGTGAAAGCAAGCTTGATATCAAAACTCTCCAAACGGCCTCCACGTGTAGACTCTGTTTCCCACGCGCGCTTTATGAATTAGGTACCGGGGTTTTAAGGCCTGACACGGAGACACAAATAATACCAGCCTATAAAGTTGATTTTGTCTATCAAAGTGATTTTAATTGGTACCCAAAAACTTTAGTAGTAACAGTGTTACTGTGACTTTTTTAGTTACGGACTTTTAAAGACAGGCCGGCGAATAACTTAGATGCATCTGCCGCCGGCGGCGCCCTACCATATTTTCAGCGGCCAAAGCCGGCCCGCGCCAAAATATGACAGACAGACTATACCTACCTACCCAACGACTTCTTTCCACTGTCGAACATTACAAAAACGCGGAAATTACACTAAATTTCAATAGTACACCGTTACGGTCCAGAAATATAATAGATAACTTTTAACTACTCTGACGCAGATATTTAAATAAGAGATGAACTGCGGAATATAATATTTAACATACCCGTCTAATTATCATAACCCTTCCGGCGCCTTTAAAAAAGATAAGTCGCAATCTGGCTGTGGAAATTCTTATGAGTCACTCGCGGTCACCCTTTCACGTGTTCCGAGCTTACCTATAGGCAATTACAGTGGCGTTATGTAGCCGCGATCAGGGGGTTAAAGGGGTGCGCGAGCTGGCCGGCCGGTGCACAACACTCACATTCAAATATTCAGCTAACCTTGATGCGAATCGGCGCACTCGGGGTTCCATGCGACGGTCGTCGGGCTGAAGGGCTCGCTTCAGGTCCAAGAGAGGGATTCACTCGGTACTCGCGTTGGTACGGTAACGGCGGCGCGGGCGTCGTCGGCGCGGGACGGCAGGCGCATCGGCGCGCCGCCACCGACGGTGGAGTCGCGAGGCTGAGCGCGGCGGCCGCGCTACATGTCACGGTGCGAGCGCGCTGTTCGCGCCTTGGTCACCGACTCGCAGTGGCGTTGCCGTCCTACTGTCTGCCCGTCGACGGCCGGGCCGGCGGCGCGCGTTGCACCGCCCCGCTGCACTCCGCCTGCCCCCCTGCCCCCCTCGGCCCCCTCTCCGACCGCCGCGCTACACCCGCCCCGCCCCGAAGAATTTTCCGCATCGGACGGGAAAAATCGATTGTGCAGCGAGCCCCGAATAATTTCGGCAAGACGCACGGCGCCCTTGCGTCCTCGCGCCGAGACGGTCAAGCGCACTGCCGCCGCCTTTCACTCGTCCGCTTATTGAAAACTCGTAGCACCATTGTTGCATAAACAGATAGCTATAGCGTTACTAATGTTTGCATTTTTTTACATAAGACCAAAAAAATAGAAAAAAAATACATAAAAATTAAGGTAATTTTTTTACGAAAACTTTTTAATTTAAAACTAATTCTACTTATTTGATTTTTACGCCTATCTTCTAAAAAAATATCCTACTTTGTATAAAATACTCCATTCACTTTCACAAACATAAAATTACCTACAATAATTAATATTTATTTTAATAGCAACTAAACGAACACCTCCGTGAAGTTCCCACGAAAGTTTGTCTTTGTTCGCTAGTTGCACCGAAACTGCAGCGCGGCGGCCCCGGGTCGCGCTTTGTCTAATTCCGCGAGTGAAAGTACCCCGGATAATGACTCCGCGCTAATTCGCTTGCTTGCTTTTTATGAAGTATAGATAAAAAACGTAACTTTTTTAATAGATAGCTGTTATATTTAAAACAAAGATAAATTTAATTAATTTGTTTTTTTTCTTCACTCAAGTATTTTACAACATACTATGTATACGTACATGTCAAAATAAATAATCTAAATAAATTATATAACCGTAGTACAGTCAACAACACAGCTGTGAATACAGCCAAAGTGCCAAAAATATGTATACACGACCCTAATTCGCTGGCAATAAAGTTCTGTATACATATTTTTGGCACTTTGACTGTATTCACAGCTGTGTTGTTGACTGTACGAACTAGAACTACAAAATTTAGAACTAACTTATAGTTTAAAAAGTTAACAATAATTTCCCGCCAAACTCAGCGGATGGACGCACTTACATCGCCATTGGGTCTAATAAATTGATGATAAACAGATGCACTCAAGATTTTCTCAAGAGATAGGTGAATTGTTTTATGTAAAAACCGAGATGTGGCGTTTCTTGAGTTGCGGTTTTCAGGAGTCCCATTCTGATGATTCATCAGTACCGTAGATCAACACGTCTCACTTCTTTAGGGGTTTTCTAGCTTCTAGCTAATAACCGGGTAGTCGTCAGACATCAATAGAAATAACAAAAAAACACATGAAAACCAGACCAGCACACTAACAAACTTATTAAATTTATATTACATAAGGAATTTAATAAATAGAAAAACAAGGATGCTTTGAAGGAACAGGTCCTGGAAACTTTTGACGCGCAGAGGGAGTCTCTAAGGTCTCAAAATAAATGAATTGAATGTAATCGAATGCAGTCATTTTTGTCGATCGTAATAAGTGAAAGTGAGTAGATACCCCTGATAATAAGGTGGTAATTGAAAATTGATCGGCTACTCAATAATGCAGTGAGAAGCTAAGATTGATGACTCGACAATAGAGCCTCTAATCTAATTAATTGTAGTAGCTTCAATTACTTTCAGTGTTGGAGTTGTGTTATGATTTCGAAGATTTAAGAGTATTTATTTATCGTCTATGTAGGTAAATCGTCGAATCACAAGGACTCTTTAGACAGAATTAAATTAAAGAGAATTTAAGATTTAAAGAAGTGTTGAATATTTGTATGGCGACAATATTTTAATGAGCAACTTTGAACTTTGGCCGTTTAAAAACAGTTTTGTAATTATGAGGAAACTTTATAATCATTGTATGTACCTATTTAATTTAACGAACTACGTTTACAAATTTAAAAGTGAGAATTGAATATTCGTTTGTTTTTATACAGCATGAAAATTATGTCTAGCGTTCCTCTTCTGAAGCGCCCACTAAAAATTAATCGAACGTATAGAAAAAGTGTTCAATGCTAAGTGTAAGGAAATAAACCTCATTTGTACACAATTGGTCATAGGTGGTTGAAAGTGTGTATGTAAAATTACAATAATTTATTCAAAAAAAAAATGAACACATACAAATCGTGAGCCCGCGATTACGTTTGCAGGGATAAGAAAAAAATAAAGCTTGCAATATGTCTTCTTAGTGGTAACCAAAACCTGCTCTAAATAATGTAAGCTTCTGCGTTCAGTACATTTGGCATTGCGTTAATTATTACTTATTAGACAAGAATGTCATGATATGCATGGATAGAACGTAGATAAGGTAACAATGATTTTTTTAAACAAGTCTCTTTCAGTAAGCAGTTATATCAGCAGTACCTACCTACATTACAGAAAAAGACGTATCAAAAACTTTTAACATATTCCTAAACAAATAACCTTTCGTAGCTGGATTATTTTTGTAACTAAAACTAAGCAATACTTTAGGTATAAAAATGAAAGTAGTTTATTACTTCGTCGTCAATTCATTGTTAAACGTTTGTGCAAGAAATGCAACACCGTTCAAGTGTTATTTCGTTCAATATTCCCAGAAATCGAATGTGCTGTCTTCGCTGTATCACATTGGTTTAGAGGTAATTTGTACATATTTGATGATAGTTGTAATAATTATTGCATTTAAAAACATAGTGGGCGATTTAATTACAGTGACATTTCTCATTGACTCAAATTGTTTTATTTCTCATTAATCTACGTACAGTATGTCATTGACTTCAATTATTAGTTAGGTACTAGGTTTGTCCTGCCACTTTGTTCGTGTTATTTTTTTAACCTCCTATGTGTTGTATTTTGAGTTGTATACCAAACGTTATATAATTAGCTTACAATAAACAAAATTACTTAATCTTTTAGAGGTAATTTTTTTTAGTTATGGTTTTGGGTTGATAAAAGTCTACTAAAGTTTATGTCAGAAATGTTTTAAAGCATGTCACACTTATCAATCAAAACTTAAATTTTCTTTGTGCTGCTGATGAGCTTAAATAAATATGAATAACTTGCATTCATTTATCGACGTTTCGTATCACTTGAAGTGAGTTGACATATTTACCTTTGTTACAGATGCGAATTCCAAAGTACCAGGTTTTAATTTAGCGAAATACATTGCAGCTTTAATTATACGATTTTATTCAGGTATATTCTTAAATCCATGTCCGTGCAAAATTAGTTAAAGCTTTCAACCTCTTTTCACACGCTTAAAGGTTGATCTCCTATATGAAAAATACCTTTTTATGATGATATTTAATCGGTGATCAGGAGTAGAAAAATATTAATTAAGATTAAGATTTTATTGTTTTATTTTTGTATGTTTTGCTATGGGTGCTTGCCTGAAATAAACGTCATTTATTATTATATTTGTATATCTTTCCCATCACGGAACAATGGTGTTCCGGACCTTTGGGAGGCGTACGCGGAGCCGAAGCCAACACGCTTTCGACAATTTAATGAAATGTAAGGGGTACACCGAGCGGATGTTGCACCTGCCCGAGTCATGAGACGCACGCAGAGGCAGCACCCGCGAGGGTGTATCTATAGACTATTGAGATCTAATGGAATCTAAAATATACTGAACTATTAGGTGAAAGTGGTGGACTAAATACTGGGTTATGAAGAATAAAATCGGACGTCTGCCTAACAAAATGGTAATCAATTTTATTTCCGGCAGACGGTGACTCGCCCACATAAGATTTTTTATTTTATTTATTATTATTAATATTTAGCCCAAATTAAACATATTAGGCGAGGTTTCACGCTATTACCACACTGTTTAATTAATTAAAAGTTATAACAGAATTGAAACGAATAACCACTGAATACATGGTCATCCTTCGTCATTGTACATGAAGTAGCTACGCTACGATACGTCACGTATGGCACTTGGCGGGAAATTTGACAGATCTTAAATCAATAATTAATGCATATGACAATTACAATGACAAGTTAATTATCACTCATGAATTATTTATCAATTGCCATTAAATTTGTAAAGAGGTTATAAACTCATTGTACCGATTAGTAGACTGACAAGAGTCTGAAAATAAAATTGATCTCAAAATAAGAAAATATTGTTTAAAAAGAGTTTGTTTCCATGTAATTATGACTTCACGTGATCCCCATCAATTACTAAGTTAGAGAAAATGGTACTTGATCACCGATTAAAAATCATCGTGTATAAACGTATTATATGTAACATAATTTTGAAATTCTACCTTCAGCTTTTAGAGTTACGCTGTCTGTCAGTGTATTAAAGCAGTTTTAGATACTCTAATTTGCCAATAAGCCTGCCTTGGTTCCCAAGGATATAGGTTACCGTGTAGTCAATTGTACGTGCCAAGTTGCCAAGTTCCCATCCGCTGGGTGGCAATACGTGGCTTCGGAAAGCGGTAGGTCAGCCCTGTTCTGAGAATCGGCTGCGTGAGAGTCGAGCGTTACTCAATATACAAAGGGCAACGAAAACAGCCCAGTTTACGAAATAATTTTTCATTATCTTTGTTTATGAAATAAAAAGTATTATCGTTATGATCTCTTTAAGAATATTAGCGGGATATGTGTGACCGATTCAAATTTGTTAAATAGGGATATTATTATGTTATTTTATAATAATCTAGTTAAATTGATAGAGGTAAACCCCGCCCTCTTATCGTGATAAAGTAATGGATAGGTATGCAAAAATAAGTATGTAAATATTGGGTAAGACTGTAGTTCTAAAATTAATTGCAGTATTTATTTTTACTATGATCACCGGAATAACTTAAACTGTTAAGAAAATATAATTAAAAAAATACACATTTTATAATTATATTTATTTTGTTGATTACCATGTAGGTACTACCTACCAACATGGGCAACATAACATTATGTACTTATTTATAAATACCCAAAATGTAATTCAACACATTTATAGAAAAAGCCAAAAAAATACTAAATTTACAGAGTCGATTTCACGAAAATGTACTCAAACTTGACTTTGAAGACTACATACACAACGTTAGTTCAGTTTTCGCTACACTACTTTAAACTCTAGTTCGCAATCCCTAACTTTCGACGCGTGGCAGCAAACTTCTATAGCAACTTAAAACAAGTAGAGATATATGATGTGGTTGAACAACACAAGTTCCTATAATAAGGAGCTAAGGAGCATACATCATATATACAATCACATACACTACTATTACTTGACCCTTTCACAGTCTGTGCTGTCCAAATCTAGCAAACAAAGCATAGTCGAACTATATTATAACAGTGAAACGACTGATTACTATCTCTGTAAATGTTAAGATTCTATTTTTTTATTATCATCAGCAGCCTATGGCAAATTTTCTACTAAAAAAGAGGGCCTGCTCATTGGGTTTGGGCAAGTTAGTAGTTCAAATATTTGTGCAAAATGCTAGCGTGGGTATACCCCAAGCTATAGTCTGCACTTTTAGGCATTAAAAAAAACCATGTGACCACGGGTGTTGTAAGTTTAAAAAAATTAAAGTCTGTTGGGGGTGTCTGAGGTTTTGAGTAATACCGGAAACAGAGTGTCTATTCTAATAAACGATTCAATGTATCTATAATCCATGGGAATCCTCTCCTGAACGCTTTGCGCTCTATTAAGTGAGGAAGATGAGATAGTAAGTAGGTCTTCCTGAAGTAAAACCAAAAATCATAAATCAATAGTATACAATAAAGCGGTCGTTTGTTTCTAAGAAATTGAATAATAAACAATTATCGCAACATTGTTTCAATTTGTCACAAATGTCACATTTAAAAATGCCAAGTACCTAAGTAAATATTACTTGACAAATAATAGTTTTAATTGCATTATATTAACCGAATTAATTAGTCGCTAATTGCGAGGGCATTGTTTACAAATTAGTTTAAAAGAAAGGAAACTTTGCGTCTGAGTGCAAGTATTTGCACATGTCTATGTATAGAGTTAGTAGTTCAATGCCACACTAAAGTCTTTAAGATATTAATTATTGATGTGCTCTATTTTTACTTCATGAGGTTCGTAATTTTTCCGTCAAGATTAGCCTTTTGCTTAATTTAACTGTGTTTTTGAACACCTTGATTATAATTATTATGAAATTAGCTATTCGCTTTAAGGATGACTCACACTAGAACGGGACGGGACAGGACGGGACGAGGAGGGCCGGGAAAATCTGTCAATTTCTATAGAAAGCGTCACGTGACATCCCAGGGCTCCGAGCTATCACGTGATTCTTTCTATAGAAATTGACAGATTTTCCCGGCCCGCCTCGTCCCGTCCTGTCCCGTCCCGTTCTAGTGTGAGTCATCCTTAAAGCGAATAGCTAATTTCATAATAATTATAATCAAGGTGTTCAAAAACACAGTTAAATTAAGCAAAAGGCTAATCTTGACGGAAAAATTACGAACCTCATGAAGTAAAAATAGAGCACACTTGCCAATACAATAAGCACTTTTTTTTCTGTCACTTTTGTTCTGCATTATTTTGTTTTGTAATTGTATTTGATTTGTAACTCTATTTTCATGTATTAGGCAATAAAACTATTCTTATTCTTATTCTTATGATATCATAAATTTTAAGGAAAAAAAATGTAGGTTTTTCAAATTTAGGCCAGATTTTTTTTATTCTATATAAATAAATAGGGTTAGGGTCAATATTATATTTTTGCTGTAATATTTAAGATAATATTACCGTTGTAAAAAAAAAACATTTTTTTCCTTTATAAACTTCGGAGATAAAAATTGTGTTTTTTTTTTAATTTTCTTTCATAAATAAAACTGAGAGAAACAGGGCAAGGGGTATTAAGAATCACCGGTACCTATCCGGCTACCGACCCCCACAACGGTTGGCCCTGGTAGCACACAACATTCGCACTATGAGGACTGACGAAAAGATTCACGAGCTGGAAGAGGAACTCAGCAGCACTGGGACATTGTAGGGTTGTGCGAAGTCCGTAGAGAGGGGGAGGACACCGTAACCCTAAAGTCCGGTAACTTGCTCTACCACCGGGAAGGCGACCACTGTGCCAAGGTGGTGTCGGATTTCTCGTTCACAAACCCCTCATAAACAACATAAAAATCAGTAACAGTGAGTCGAGCAGGGTGGTATACCTGATACTCAGAATATCCAAACGATATTCGCTGAAGGTGATTCAGGTATATGCACCGACCTCGTCACACTCCGATCATGAAGTAGAGGCTATGTATAAGTACATAAGCTGAGCCATTCATACTTCTAAAACCTACTTCACTGTTGTTAAGGGGGACTTCAACGCAAAGTTGGGCAAGAAAGACGGTGATGAGTGGGGCAATTAGGGTGTTGGCAACGGAACCCTAAGGGACAGAGGCTTGCCGACTTTCTGGAGAGATAATAACTCTTTATGATGAGCTCTTACTTCCAGAAGTCACCCCATAGGAAATGGACCTGGATGAGTCCCGATGGTCCCACGAGAAACGAGATAGACTTCATCATGACCGACAAGAAACGTATATTCAGTGATGTTTCTGTGATCAACAGGATAAAAAAGGTAGTGGTCACCGAATCGTCTGGGGCTCACTGAATAAAAATGTTAAACTTGAAAGGTCTAGGCTGATGAAGTCTACGCCCCGACCCTCTCGAGCCCATATTCAACACCCCGAAAGCTTTCAACTCGAGTTTTCTAAACCTAGAGAACTTGGTTTCAGTGGACGAGATTAACGACGAACTAGTAGAAACGGGCCACATGGTAGAGTCTCAGTTTTTTAGGCCCCGCCGTAAAGATAGACCTCAGAAATTGACCAAGCAAACCTTTAAACTCATGGCTAAAAGACGCTCACTACAGCTGCAGTCTCCGGATGACGCTAAGTCATATAGGCAGCTCAACAGATGTATATCTAAGTCCTTGCGACATGATCTGCGTCTCTTTAATACTAACCGTGTTAAAGATACTATTGAGCGAAACCAAGGCTCCAAAGTGTTCGCAAAGGACAAGTCTATTGAGCAAAGCCAGCTGACAAAGTAGAAGGAAAACCAGTGAAACGGGAAGACGGCAGCAAAGCGTAAACAAAAGCAGTGGTTTTAGGTGAGATCGAGAGGTTTTATGGACAGTTAAACACTTCGGCCGCAAAGCCCGTTGACAGCTTGGTAGCAGATCCAAGAACCAGGCTGTCCCGACATTACACCGAAGATATCCCGGACATCAACAAACTACTGTTTACAAACTACTGTTGTACGAGATAAGGATGGCCCTAGAGCAGCTTAAGAAAAACAAGGCGTCGGGCAATGACGGAATCACCACAGAGCTTCTAATAGCGGGTGGAACACCGGTACTTAAAGTCCTCCAAAAGCCCTTTAATTCCCTCTAGTCCGAGGGCAAAACGCCTGAAGCATGGAACAGAGGCGAGGTGGTGATGTTATTCAAAAAAGGTGACAACAGCGTTTTAAAGAATTACAGACCCATCACGCTTCTGAGACATGTTTATAAACTGGTTTCAAGGGTCATCACGAATCATCTCGAACACTTGATGACTTCCATCCTCCCGAACAAGCTGGATTCCGAAAAGGCTATAGCACTATAGACCATATCCATTCGCTGCGGCAAATTATACAAAAGACCGAAGTGTATAAGTTGCCATTATGCTTAGCATTTGTGGACTATAATAAAGCAATTCGGTGGAAATATTGGCGGTACTTGAGTCTCAGCGATGCCATATTGAGTATCGGTATATCGAAGTGTTGAAGTGTTTGTATAGACCTTATCTCTCCGAAACTGTTTACTGCAGCAATGGAACACGAATACATCACTCACTTTTGGTTTGCCGACGACATCGTAGTCATGGCAAAGTCGATGGAGGAACTCAGCCCAATATTCGATGACCTCAACCGAGTTTCTCAACGGGTAGGCTTGAAAATAAACATGGACAAGACGAAACTTATGTCAAATGCGATTGTATTCATAAGTTTTATTCAGCGAATTTAGTTAATTTACCTTAATATACCGGGCGTCATGGCTGATTGATGACTCAGTGAAGTATCAACGGCTATATTGCTAGAAATGTTCATCTACCCGGCGGAGAGTCACTTTAAACGTATTGGTAGATAGAAAAGTTAAGTCTACCCTTTAACTAAATGTTATCGACACGACACACACTCACAAAACTGACAGCTTTCATCTGTGAATATAATTATAAGGGAAAATAACAAAGATATTTTATTCATTAATGCACCACGAACAAACAAGCAAACTTTTTTTATGTTTTCACATAATCATTTAAAAATCGTTCATAATTTGACTATGTCTCAGATTGTCAAGTCTCTTTGTTGAAATTAACAACAAGAAGATAAGTAAAAGAAGATAATGCCGAAATAACTACGTATCTTGACTCTTAAAGGATGACTCACAGTAGTCCGTTCCGTTCCGATCCGATACGGGACGCTCTGTCGTCAGTTTCTATAGAAAGTATCACGTGATAGCTCGGAGCCCTCGGACGTCACGTGACTTTTTAATCGTTTAAAAAAATACAATGAATTCAGTTTATTTCGCAACTTACATAATAATATAAAATATCTATGAGGAACCCACTTCAAAATGTTCTAGGAATCAAATTTGATCTAATTTGATTTACGAGTAGGGAAGTACCTAACTTGATGAAATACAATAAAAATAATAGCCCAAGATTGTCCCCTTTTTAGGGTTCCGATGGAATATCAATAGTTATTTATTATACAAGGGGGCAAAGTTGTTGTTTAACTCTAGGGCTTATATTGAGACCCGAGCAAGCGAAAGATTCTAAAATTGAGCCACGAGCGGTTTAATAACTGGAATCTTGAGCTTTACGAGGGTCTCAAGGCACGGGAGTTGAACAAACTTTGCCGCCGAGTGTCATACAACATTTTTCCCCTCACTATTGCGAGGAAAATACATACGATTATAAATCTTATCCACATGTAAGTTATCTTGAAGAAACCATCAAAAATCAATTTCAAAATTTGTCATAGAGTAAGTACGCTCCTGATAACTTAGATATTGCCAACAGTTTACCAAGTGCGGGATAAGACATGATCACATGACCAATTTAAGGTGTGACCTCCCATTGCGCATATTTACTATGGGCATATAGGACTCACTTATACTGGACTGGTGGTAAGTGATAGGAATTAGATTACTTTGCCCCACATGTGGATAAAATGCGTTTTTCCACACTAGTTTTAAAGGACAAAACAGCGCTTTCCGAGCTAGTGAGGGGGAAGAACAGCTTCGCCTGTCTGTCTGTTCGCAGCATAGCCCAGTAGGCGTTAGTACCAGAAATGTGCAGTTGGGCACGAGTATATATTATTTACCATACCTAAATTTGTGATCGTTAATCAGGTTGATATATTATACTCGTACAATATGATTTTCTTAAATTGATTGTAAAACGTATAGTATATAACGTATGTATGTATCGTAACGTATGTAAACGATTATAAAACCCGCGCAGCTAGAAAATGTTGATGTCAACCTCAGCCAGTCTTTCTCCAGGACCACGGGGGCAATGTCGCCCTTGAAACGTCGGAGGTTTGTTTTCAAATTTTGTATATACGATTAAGCCCCGTTTTAGTCAATTTATAATGAGTGAAAATCGTGAAAGTTTAAATCAGGGAGATTAGCGGTTGAAAAAAAGAATCTACCTATTTTTAGACTAGCTGCTAGGTTACCTAGATGATTATTAATGAGTGAGAGAGCCGTTGACCAGTTTACGATCTAATATGAACTATACGAAAAATTTGAACCAGTCCTACTAGTTTCAATATTTGACAGGTTTCCTTTTGTACAAACGTAGCTATTGCTATTGACGTCGCTATCGCGTCGGGCGTCGTGGCTATTGAGTCCAAAATGTATTGGGATTACATAAAATTTACCACACAGCACGCCTACCACGAACGTCAAAAATTGACATTGACGGGAAAACCTCTTTGTCTCTCCAAGTGTGATACAACATACATACAACATACTCACAAGTGTGATAGAGATGGAGATACAAATCCGCAATCGTTCGATTCGATAGGCCCTGGGTGCGTAGCCAAGATGCCAATCGCTCAAGCTACGAAGCGTATCGTAGTTATCTCTCTCTCTCTCTCTCTGTCTCTCTCTTTCTCTATCACTCTACCTTATTCGTGTGACAATGACAGTTGTGTTTCGTTTGCGACTGAGCTATAGCGATTGGCATCTTGGCACGCACACATGAGTTTGGATTAAGTTTATTTTTCCGTGACTAACAACTTTTTAGGTATTTTAAAGTCTGCAAAAAGATACATGTGTTATTGATATTTTTATAAATCCCTAAAGTAAAGTCATTTTCCTTAATTTAAAACAGTCGAAATACTATTAAGTAGATTAATTGTATTTCTACTAGTCTAAGGTTTTATCGTCATGATAAATGATGAAATGATAGCTAAGTATGCGGGCCCTATCGACCTACAAAACTGAGCCTGTAAAAGCTTACTAGACGGAACCACAGTAGTAAAAAGTAAAAAAAAACATTGAAACAAGCAAATGTCTAGACTAGACAGTGACCTTAGCGCACCTTTTGCCGTTGTCACTTGTGGAACTAGGTAAACCGGCAAGAAGGCGCTATTGTTCATTTATATATGTTAAGCGACTTCAGAACTCTACAATATGTAGTAAACAAATAGGAAAAAAAATTTAAAAGTACAAACGTCTACTAACGTTAAGTACCTACCAATTTTCTTAGGAAGAACAAGTCAGGAAGAAAAGTGACAGAGAGAGATAACTACGATACGATAAGTAGCGTGAGCGATTAGCATCTGGGCTACGCACCCAGACCATTTACGCCCTTAAACGAATCACCAGCATTTTTATTAAAAGTAGGTGCTAATTTGGTTGTACCCATGTGTTTTGTTTGGATGATTTTGAATGCGATAATTCAGTCAGTTATGAATTTGTTTACATTGTTTTTTTTTTGTTTAAAAGGTGACCTGCGAAATAGTCCCATAATATTTTGGTTCTGAGCCAATTATGGGGTCCATGAGAAACACAGAAAAGATCAATATAGAAAGGTGCATGCAGTTTCAATAAACTTAACTTCGTTTTTAAGGTCCCGTACCCCAAAAGAAACAAAATGGAAATCTTATAAGACTATGTTGTCCGTCGTTCGTATTTCTGTTTGTCAAGACATTTTTTGACAAAATGAAATGAATACCGTCTGAGGTTGAGGCTGTCTTGAAGTTGTAAAAAAACGAATCCTCTAAGTCAATGCAAAAAATCATACGGCTTTCTATGTCGCATTTTCCATCCATTTGCAAAAAAAAATATTCTTAGTTCTCGTTGGCCTAGAATCGTGGAACTTGGCAAAAAGCAAGATGGTCTAGCACACATAAAGGAAAAAAACCGCACTGGTCAATTTTTTTTTTCTATAAAAATATTTGCTCTTCTACACCACAACGGATAAAAGTGAACGGCTGGGCCCATGGTATAGAGTTGCTAGTTAGCTATTCCACAGTTAGTGTTCGGCAAATCGGAAACGAGAATAGAGGCAAGTTAGATTAACTTGTTGGTATCAAAATAAAGATTGTATATACCTACCTAACTACCTACAAAGTATAGACTTTGCAGTGTTACTGTCTGGGGTTATATTTAAGCTGGGTACACTTCCGTAGTTAGGCTTCGTGCTCTAAATGAAAGCTAGTCTATTGTGTGTTTATAAAATTTTGATTTAAAAATTGACCGTCGTATTGTAGCTAAAACGGAGTTTCACTGACTCTAGCTTATGTCAGTCAATCAGTATTGGGCACGTCGAAATTTCATACTAAAAGATAAGTACAAGTAATACACAAATAATGGCTAAAAACAAGAACAAAATATTTTAAGGCAAAAAAGGTATCTGATTCTGTATAAGTACTTATTTTGTCTGACCATCTTAGCGAAAACCTCTATAGGAATGACGACTAGGTTGACAAATCATCATGTCCCTCAGTTAGATTATCCAAAAATTACAATTAATAGTGTATATCTATCTCTAGTGTATTTTTTTTTAGCTGCACTTCAAATCGCTCTTTTTAGCGCTATAAAATATGTGACGTTATGACATGAGGGGGCACTGACAATATTCACAAAAATAAGAGACTGAGAGGTGGCGGTAGCTCCTTGTATAGTGGTAATCCTTTGGTATGCCTTTTTATGAAGATAACGTGTAAATGGTGTAATTTCGCGCGTTATTGTGCAAAAGTCGTATCTCGCGCGTATTTCAACATACACCGGACTCTTAATTTGTATAAAAAGAATCACGCGATAGGTCGGAGCCCTCAAATGTCTGGTGACGTTTTCTATATAAACTGGCAGTTCGTCCCATCCCGCCCCGTCACGTCCCGTTCTAGTATGAAGCATCCCTTTATTTTTGAAAACTAACCTCCGACGTTAGCCCCTTACTACCTGGACTTAGCGACTAAGCCTTTTTTTTGTAAATTTATAATGTGTGAGAATCGTGAAAGTGTAAATAAGAGACTAAATATATTTTCTTAGTTGTCTAGCCTGTTATGTGTTAGCAACTTCAGGGTCGTTTTGTCCTTAAACACCACGGATATACAATAATGATTACGCACATAAGTGCGTCACGCCGAGAGAATAGCTTAAACCATCCTGAGTCGTTGCAGCTCGACCGCCGACGCCCCCGCTCGGCGTGGGTTCCCGTTGCCCGGTATACGCAAGCTAGAGATATGCTCAAGGTCACCAGCTAGTCTATTATGGTCGGGTTTATCGACTATCACCGTGGCTGTCAATTCCTTACGAATATGTAGGAGCACAAGTGACTCATGACGTCATGACGTGACCGCGATAAAATAGCAACCATGCTAGGCCTCCAGTTTATCCGACGATCGGCGTCCTATACAGAGCGGGCCCGAAGAACTCCTACCAAAATCGCTTACTAGGTGCGGAAATCGAAGGAACGATAATTGGTATCCCCCTGTCTATCCCACATGCGCATTGGAGCGAAAACTTTTTCACCTATACTTTATACCTAGTCATATAACTTGTTTTAGTCCCTGCATCAGTAGCTGTTTTCAAATTAGTCGCGTTATTTGAGCCAACTGTACCTACTAATGTAAACACGAGAACTGCAATACCTATAATTGAAAGAGGCACTTAATTCTTCCCAGAATTCACAGGCCTACGCTCGTCAAGCGGATATAACAACGTTCGAACAATTTTTTGTATGTCTACTTCAAAGCGCATAGACATCTTTTTTTTTTCCTCACGCGACCTCTTCTGACATTCAACTGTCTCGCCGTGCGTTCGTTTAATTCACAGGCAGGTAACCAAGTACTAAGCTAAATCTGGAAAAAGATGGACGCACTTTTTATGACTAATGCTTGTAAAAACTTTGTGATCAATTTGTGTTCCACTAATATTTAAGTCTCAATGTAAGATCCGTATTTGACTTAGTGTTTGTGCTATCATATTTATTCCCTTATAATGTTTTCGGATAGTTTTAGTATGTTTTAATAAGCGATAGATTTTTTTCAATCATCCATTTCCATCATAAAATCCATCGCTTATTAACAGCAACTTAAGTATTAAGTATATCAATGTCGAGAGTGCTAAGAATAATTATGAAGCAAATAAATATTGCCATAAGAAAGTAAAACTTATACAGAAATTCTTAAATCTATTATATGCCGACATTCAAAGGCTTAACGAGCTTTAAGCATAAAAACGATTTAACGCACGGAAAGTAAAATAATTAGCTTCTTAAAAAAATGCATGCCTTTGCAAACTTTGCTTCCCTTGAAAAGCATTATGGTAAGATTGATAGTAATGTCATTAGGATGTTTTCGAATGTTTAAGTAACGTGGGCAGCGGGTGAGACGGACGCTACGGGAGTTATATTTCCAACACAACATTTACTTACAGCGCAATACAGACCCTCGCCTTTCCAGTATAAGAGTGAGCCTTGGTTACTTATAGTCGCTATGTGTCTAGAGGTCATACGTATACAAGTATAAGTGGAGTAGACATTCGCGTTCGCTCTTTATGCGGTGGAAATAGCACCCCTGGCCCAGACGGCGGCAGGCGCGCAAAAAGCGCGGTTTGAACGCCTGTCTCGATCGGTTCTTACAACCCTATGTCTTAATATAATTTGCAATAAACGTACTTTTTGTTTAGAAATTAGAGCAATTTTTAGTTTAAAACAAATTAAAATGCCAATTTACTAATTTTGCGATTTTGTGGTAACCGATAGCTTTATTATGGTAACAGCATCAGTACAAATATAAAGCATGAATTAAATCATTTATTATTTAATAATAAATGTTTTGATCCATGTTTTTAAGTAGGCACACTACTATATACACCGTAGTGTATGACATCTCTTTCAATTTATAAGTTATCAGTAGTTACTTAAGTCATTATTCATAAATAAAAGTAATACTAATAACATAATATACCAATGTAAATTGTCCGATTTTTAATAAAAGTATTTTGCTATAGGTACGTACACTTGTGTGGGTAATTACTCGTATATTTTGAAACAAGAGCCAAGCCAAGTTTTGGTTGTTTAAATTAAAATTACAAAGTTCTAGAACTAAACGGATTGATGCTAAAAATACATAGTATAGGTATGTATAGACTGAATGCCAGACTAGGCTAGACAGGTATAAGGCCGGCGGCCTGCAAAGGTCGACGAACGCATATTTCGGCGTCTGCTACTCACAAAACAAGGATTCGAAAGCCTAATCTAGCCGGGTTTGGCGAAAGCGGTTCTAAGCTAGGCCTTAAAATCAGCATACATGACGTCACTGTCTAGCACCGTTTTAGATTTACTAACGTTTTTTGTTGCGTAACTATTTTTAGAATAAGTGTTTGACCTTCGGTGTGGATGGTACATAATTGGATTGTTTTATTACGGGTAGTAGCTACGGTTACGTGTGGAAAATAAAATCACAGACAAATAGACAGAGACACGCTGACATAGGCACCAAGTGTTTTAACCTTCACCTTTGACCCAAGAAAATGTTGGTGCAAGAAACTTAGCGTGCCTTTTTATAATAGTACAGGGTGGGCCAATGATAAATGTATTTTAAGAAATTGAAAAAGCTGATATTTTTTTTGTTTTGAAAAAAAAATATCTTAGAATTAGCGACAGCAAAATAAATTTTGCGTTTTAAAAATTAAATCATCAAACTGTCATCCGTGGCGGTTGCGGCACTCTTACAGTCTTACTTGTAAATTTTGAAAGACTTTCGTAAGAAGTTGCGGAGATATTGATTGGATTTCTTGGTAAATATTCTCCTTTAATTCTGTTGTGGTTGCCGGATTATTGGAGTATACTTTACTTTTCCAGTAACCCCAAAAAATTAAGTCTGCCCGAGTTAGACAGGGCTCCTGAGATGCCAAGCAATATCACCCCCCTCGATATCAATTTTTGAGGAAACATTTCATGCAAAACTTCCAGGGTCACGTTACTTGTATGGCAGGTGGTCCCATCTTGCTGAAACCATGTGTTGTTGTTGTAACCACAGTATATTCCTGAAGAATCGGACTAGGGCTTCCAATACCGGGATCCCGGGATCCCGGGATACCGCCTTTTTCAAGGCAGATTTTAATCCCGGTATTTAATTTCAAAATACCGGGATCCCGGTATTTTTATAAAATGGGAAAATATGCAAAAATAACCCAAAATACCCATCGAAATGGTAACATTCGGCATCACCACGGAGCTTCGCACGCGTATATCTTGCATCTCACAATTGTTCTACAGCTTTTACGGTCTTCAAGCGGTACGTGGTGCGGCAAGTGATGTAGCCAATAGTTTCTCGGTGCTCAACGAATAAAGTTGACTACACAACAACAACATATACAACATATAAATGTTTCAGCTACAAATTATGCTATAGTTTATACTACTCCTGATTTGAACCAAACCAATCAATTCTCGATTAGAAACCTACCTTGCATTGCAACTTAGAACAACATGTCATACATGGTCGGGCGCTTTTTAACCCTGAGAAATGCTGCAACGTAACCTCTAATTTATTTAAACCCTAAGACCCACTTCCACCACCCAGGGTCAGCCACTAACCCGGAGTAGAGCTTTCAAATTCAGTGCCTTAAATTTAACGTTGTCAAGAAAACGGTACTGGTATTGTGCAGACAAGATGCAAACTTAATAACTGCTGACACTGCCAAAAATTTGATGAAAATACGGATTTAATTTCATGCAAATACTTGCATGACAGTGACAGTTTTTATGATAACTACCTCGATGAAGACACGTTCTAAAAGCCAACAAATAAAGGACCAAGATGACAAACTTAATATGGAGTTTGGCCCCCAAAACCAACACAGCTGAGAGTTAGGTCGTTGGATAGGTATTTAAAGCTACTTCATTTAGTTCTATAGGCACCAAGTTCAATCTCATAGCAGAACTGAGATATTCATGTTAGTAGCGTGAATATGATCTACCAGAAAACGGGGTTTTCGTTAAAAATACCGAACATTAATAATTAGAATACCGAAGTGTGTAAAAAAAATATTTTTGTAGTTGATTATTTGATTTATTAATAGAATCAGTATTTACAGCAAGTTGACTAGTTATGAACACAAATGTAGTTCACGCCATATTCAATAGCAATATCCTTCATTATTTAATTTTTTTTATAATTCGTCTATTTGGACAGGCTAAGACCATAAGGCCATACTGCCACTACAGTCTTCATTATTACAATATTGTGTCCTACCTACCCTCCAAAAGCTTAAAGTACCATCTACAGATTATTCATCGTTCGTATTCACTGTGACGTAAAATATGAATATCTCAGTTCTGCAATGGAATTTGACTTGGTGCCTTAGAATTTAATGAAGTCGATTTTAAGACCTATCCAACGACCTAACTCTCATGTTTGTTGGTGTTGGGGCCATTTTGACGCATGGTCCAAAGCACAAGTGGGATTATTTCACACTTGTGCTTTGCTCAAAGGCTTAGACATATTGCGAGTTTCCCCATGCAAAACAGGGCTACTATTATATTTTCTCTTGGAAAGAGATTTAGAAGTTCTTTTCCAGATTAAAGTGTCAAAAAATAAGTATTTTACTTTAAAATTTCTTCGTTTCCATTTTTATCGGAAAATCCCGGGATCCCGGGATCCCGGTATTGAAGCCATCCAGTCACTGATCGGCCTCTTCGATTTTCAAAAAAATACGGCCCGATGATTCCTCACTCCGCAATTCCAGCACAAACAGTCACTGGAGAATGTAAGGGGAAAACATCAACCGTGCGGTTTCTGGCCCCCAGTAACGACAGTTTTGACGATTGACAAAACCATTTAGGTGGAAATGGGCTTCATCTGAGAAGATGACCTTATTGAAATAAGGGAACGTGTCTAACATTTCAATTGCTCTCCCGCCTGAGTCACCATTTTGAATGATTATTTGCTTTTTCTCTTTTAAATGACACCATTCTGATATGCCAACATTTTATAATAACAAAAGAGGTCGAGACGAAAAGAGAATTTAGCACTGGCCTAACCTGTATAAGGCTGCGTTTTACCAAATTTTTATGCCGAGAATAACGCTTACTCTCAGATAGTAACGTCAAATTAGGTACTATGGGATTTTGACGTTAGTATCCATGAGTAAGCGTTACTCTTGGATAAAAAGTTTGGTAAAATCCAGCCTAAGTAAGTAGAGTACGACTAAGCTAAATTTGTATCGAGTTATATAGCACAGGCTAACGTTCTAATTTTATAGAAGTTTGACGTTTAAAATAACACTTGTGCAGTAGGGTCTAATGTCAAAACCGATGCAAAGTTAGCTTGGTCTGACTCTACCTACATCGCTTACATTACAATACCATGAATTACATTATTATGGTTATTTTTAGGTAGCTAAATCATAATAGTTAATAGCGGTTACGTTACTTTACATATTTTTACCCCTTACTGCATACGAAGCCTTATTTGACAACCAAAATGTATTATTTTTTAAATGGTAATCATTAAATCGAATTTCTATGCAACAAAGTTTTTTTACTCTTTGTGAATAGGAACACATTTTTATATTTTTCATGAAAAAGCTATATTTATTATCTTATTAGGTTGAGTTTGCTCGCTTTGCTACGGAGGAAAAAGTTAAATTTGACTAGAATAATTTTTTTTTTTTTTTTTTGATAGAATAATTATATTGACATTACTGTAATACCAAAGAATATTGTATCCCATATGACATGTAAATAATATTTTTATCAATAAATATCTTGAATCTTGAATCTTGACTGAAAAACAACGATAAATAGGTAAGTGAGAACACCCATACAAAAATATAAACTCAAAGTTTCAACATTAACTATTGTATATTGACTACGTATTTCAAGATATATGGCATTTTTATAATAGATTTGATCATGTTTTTATTACAGGCTATATTTGGCTTCCTATGTATTGAATTCAACAATGTCAGCCATATTTGGCCTCCCATGCATGCAAGTATAAAAGAAAGTCATTTTTATTTGATTTTCTTTGCATTAAGAAGTTTTTTTAACAGTAAACTGTAGATCCATCTTTCGCTGTTTATAATGCACCCAAATATATAATAATACAGGTACGCTCGAAAAACCAAAAACTAATAAATTTAAAAACATACACCTACGCAAAACGTTTGTCTGCTTCATAATACCAAAACCAAGGATTAATTTCTTGAAGCAACTATGCAGTTAACAGTAAAAAAACTTTTTTAGGGTTCCGTATCCAAAGAATATAACGTGACCCTATTACTGAGGTTCCTCCGTCCGTCTGTCCGTCCGTCCGTTTGTCACCAGGTTGTATCTCACCGTGATATTTAGACAGTTGAAAATTTTATAGATAATATTTTTCGATTGCTGCTACAACAACAAATACTAAAAAGCAGAATTAAATAAATATTTAAGGGGGCTCCCTTACAACAATCGTGATTGTTTTGCCGTTTTTAAAAATACGGTACGTAAGGTTTTAGTACGGAACCCTTCGTGAGCGAGTCCAACTCGCACTTAGACGGTGTTTTACTTAATTGCGTCTAAAGCCAAATATGGTAAGACGCTTTTTCACTATAACGCATATAAAGCCATATATGGCATAACTCTGTTTTTTTTGTATCTGTAATTTGTAGATGTAATCTGGAAGAAATCGCTTTCTAGCGATAAGAACGTTTTCTGCCTCTTGTGCTGTGTTATTTCTTTATTTTAGAATTAAATATATATATATATATAAAGAATAGGAAATAAAAATACATTTTGCAGAAGAATATTTTTTATAGATCCCTTAATAATTAATTTATTTATTAATGATGTTAGGGTTAATTTATACGATTCTATCCATATTATGAATTCGCTAATTGAACCAAAGATATGTGCGCGACTACGCGCTACTCTTGCAGGTGCATTTCACGAGAATGTCGCTTACGTGATACTTTCGCTTTGTATGGCAGCTACTTCAAAGTTCAATCAAATCTGTAAATCTCGAGAATATACTACCAAATTGTTAGCCAAATCATGATATATCAGACACTAAAATTACTTTCTTAGCGTTTTCAGAAGTATTAGAAGAATGGTGTCACGTAAGCGACCGACAACCTCGAGGAATGCTCCAGCAAGCCAAGTACAGATGTAGTGCATAATTATTTTAGTAGTTATGTAGTAGTAATGACGTAGAAATTAAAGATTACCGCGGAGACTCCGCAGTAATCTTTAATTTCTACGTCATTGTACATTTACATTATAAAGGATGACTCACACTAGCGCGGGACGGCACGGGACATGACGGGGTGGGATGGGAAAATCTGTCAATTTCTATAGACAGAATCACGTGATAGCTCGGAGCCCTCGGATGTCACGTGACGCTTTCTATAGACATTGACAGACTTTCCCGTCCCGCCCCGTCCCGTTCTAGTGTGAGTCATCCTTTATTCCTATTTTAAATTGTTACAGTGCCGAAATATCGGGAGCTTGCAAAAACAAATATACATGGTAAATAGCTCGTTTTAAATAAATTATTGTCACTACATATTGGGTTTATTGGCAGATTAGGTAAAGTATGGTTATTGCAAAAATAATATTTTTTAAATTATAAAAATAAATGTATTTTGTGTTAAACTTAAGTTTAGTGTCAAGTATCTGGTTTTTTTTTTGGTATCTGTATTTTTGTAATTTTAAAATTTAATCTGGAAAAAAATCGCTTTCTAGCGATAAGAACGTTTTCTGTCTCTTGTGTTGTGTTGTTGCTATTAGGAGTGCAGTAAAGCATATTTGTATGGTATTGTTTTTGTATTGTAATTTAAGTTACCAAAAAATTTACTTACTGTCTGCCTTCTCAGCTGCAGAAGGTATGTAATCATATGCCTGTGTACAGTCGGTAAACAAACGGAATATTCTCTAAATTTACTATACCTATTACGTATAAAATAGCCAGCGGGCGTTACATAAAGACAACGGACAGCCTAAAATTATTTTTAAAAAGTAGACTCCAAAGGGGATGAAAGTTTAGTCTACGCAAACGTAGTAGCGGGCGGTAAGTTAAAATATATGTACTTTTGTTAAGTAAAAGGTGGTACCTTTATCAATTCGGAATAAATCGCTAATAGCATAAATATTCGTTTAGAAGTGACCCTTATCAAACTACTTATTTATACAAACCTTTTACTAAAACAAATATTTTCGAGATAACCTCTAATTTTCTTATTTCGACATAAACATCAAATAGCGATGCTACTGGCTAGACATATGTATTTCATTACTACTTATTACACAATTACAATTTATGTAAATTGTATTTTATATATACTAAATATATGTTTATTTGTATGGCTATATTTGTAAGTTTCTGATAACTTAATATTTATTTTATTTACTATGTAAATCAAGTGCGTTTAACACTAAAGACCCTGCACTTGCTCTTACTAGCCTCAGCCCATTGGTTGACTGGTAGAGAATGCCATAAGGCATTAAGTGCGCCATTTGTACTTTTTGTATTGTGCCATAAAGTTAAAATAAATAAGTATTATAATACTTATATTAAATCCCAAGGCAATGTAGTCAGACATGATAATATTATAACTTCCTTCTCTTTGGCAAGTATTTTTAAATAAATTTAAAACAAATGTATGCAGATACAATGTATGCCTTTGACCTTATGCCACAGCTTGTCGAAACTGAAGTCTAGACATAGACTTTCAAGGCAGTAGGCGTCTTACACGGTGGTGGTACATACGTCGTTGTTGACATTTATTTATATACAAATATGATGATAAATGGCGTAAGTGCCTGATACATTAATGCACTGTAATATACGATCCACAGACCATTTATTGAACTAGATACAGCAAATTAAGTATTGTACATGGTGTGTCTTTTTAACACACTTATTCTTACTGGACTTCCTTACAAGTGTAATTACATATAGCTATGTAAATGTAATGAATTTTTGCAAGTCTTAATTTTAATTTTCTCAAACATGATCGGAAATACAGTATGCATTTATGTCACGAAATGAAGACATGAAGTTTCTTGTTTATGGCTCCTCCCCCCATTTACTTCTTGGTCGGAGGCCGTGAAGTATGGCCTAAGTATGAACGAAACATTATCCGCTGCTCTAACTTTTTAAATTTGCGTACTAACACTAAACTGACAAAGGAAAAATTACATACAGCCAACGACCTCTAGATACTTGCGACATTAAAAAAACACAAATTCTATGGTTTTATGTATATTTATGTGCGGTTAAACATGGTACTCGAATAGCTCATTCAAATGGCATCTTAAAAAATTAAAAAGGTGGCAAATTATTATTTTTGCCTTATTAAATATTTACCTAGTAGTTATTTTAATTTTAATATTTCCTCACAATAGTCACAATGTTTGAGAAAAGCACTATACAAGCCTCGGCCGGAAGAGAGATTGCAGGACTTGTTTAATCCACCACAAACTCGTCCTGCAATCCCTTACTTCACGGCCTCTGCAGTAATGTACTAATAATTGAACATGATGAGAAAAAATGCATGAGCTTTCGTAATTTGGAAGTCTTAAGATTTTATCTACATTTTTTAACCCAACGATACGACACGTTACATACCTAGATGACAATACAAATGATAATATCGCGCCAATCTGATGATGGAGCCTAAGGTGGATACTGAAACTCTTTTATAATGATAAGATAACCTCTTGTGATATGGCTCAGATTATTCGCTTTGACTTTGTAGATTCAGGCTGTAACAAAAGTACTAGTGATCTGTTTAAGGTCGTAATTAGTATCGTGATCTGAATAGGACAAAGTAATATACAGTATAAAATAATGTGTTTCTACTTCAGCACTTCTATCTGTCAATTAGATGACTGACAGCGATATTTAAAAAGTATACATTATAACGTTGTCTGTGGTATTCCATAAAAACACTGCTCCTATGGATTTTCATACAATATATGAGCACTGTTGTTGTTTTTTTTTTAATTTCTATAGTGAGCACAACATCTTCCCTATTCTGCCACGTTTCTATTTTTACGCTTTTTACGCTATTTTAGATGTCGTAGAAAAACTAGCTTATGCAACAGCTCATAATTGGTTCTTAAAACTCTCGAGTCTATTATTACAAAACTTGGCTTCGCCTCGTTTTGTACCGGCGACCCTCAAGTTTTAAGACCCTTTTTATATCACTGTTGCATAAACTACTATTAAAATAAAAAATATTTTAAAATTACGGATAACACTTACAATTTTTAGTCACTATGCGCAACATCCGGACATCCTATATGCCATTATCAAGCGCCGAAAAGTGTAGTAAGCATTTCGCTTCGCCGCTCGAAGCGCTCTCGATGACAAAACTGGTACACGGATTGTTTGACTGCAGATTTGGTTCATCTAATGGTAAAGGCGAACTTACTGTGTCCACTGCAAAAACAGAACTTTTGACTATGGACCACAGGTTTCCATGTTGGTGGCATCGCCCAGCCACCATCTCGATTAAGATTAACATGTCGCGCATAGTGACTAAAAATACATGAGTGTTATCCGTAATTTTATTATAATATTAATATGTCTCACGATAGTTTAAAATAAAACATTTTTCGATAAAACATTACAAATATGTAAATCACTTTTAAGTTCTCAAACTAACCTATTAGTCTTTCATATTTTAGGTATATTTAATATATCATAAATTACTCTCGTGATGTCATATCCCAATACCTACGTATTAGGTATTAGTACTTACCTACAAAAACGACTCTCTTTGTTCATATTAAAACCAAAGTTAAAGGTACTTGCAGAATCTATTGTAATGTACGGTCTATGAACCAACCAGTGAGCCAGATGTGAGCTGTAGGTAAGTATTCTGAAGTAGGCCGCCAGACACATTAGCGTTCATTCCGAAAACCTAATAGACGTGTTCGCATAATTATATCTTCTTTTCTTAGGTAGTTTTTGGGTACAATTTGAGACGACTCCAACGACGCTTGCTCCCGCAAACTCGTATATTGATTACAATCACTGTGTTATACTGAACTGTATTCCATCGACCTACAGTTTGAATTTAATTGAAACTGAAATATGACGAGCTTTTTTAAATGATTGAGATGATTGAGATAAAGAATTAGTGATTAGCATTGAGGCATTTGACTGGATATAAAAATAAGTAACCAAGGTTTCTTCTGCCTACTTGTTATTAGCAGGAATCGCAAATTTTGTAGCAATTTTGGTATAAAAAAATCTAGGGAGATGATCAATTAAGGTACATATTATTGTTATTAACTCTAATTAACTACCCCAGCTGGAATAAGGCATACAGATGCTTTTAACGCAACAATGCTGCACTGAAATTGCTACAAAATTAACAATGACTGGATTGGGCAATAACCTGCATTTATAAACGACCTTTTTTTTTAAGTTTGTTTTACTTCTTGCTTGTTTCTTGTTGTAATTCGATTGCCCAATTGTACGAACTGTCTTTTTGGTATATTATGTGTCTTGATCAAACTACCTATCGTTTATAGGATATTATTTTATTCTCAGGATTGAGAATTCGATGTTTGTGTCCGTTATAAGGTAAGGCTTAGAGCATAGAGTGTAATATGATGTCTAATATGTTCCTTACCATTTATTAAATTAAAAAGAAAATACTTTTTTCTTAGAGAAATGGGTAATACCAGGAGATATTGGCAAATCGTCAAGTGCATTTTTGATAGCTTATCTATCCGCGCGAGCTGTCACACACTTCTAAAAATAGCAGTTACCGATAACACACCTGCGTCTACGGTTTCATTCCTAGATATAGTCAGCTGTAATAGTATCATAGCTATTACGCGATGAAGCTAAAAGTACTGCGTTGTTGGGTCGTTATTTTTTTTAGCGCCAACTACCCAGCTGAGCTAATAGGGCCATTCCATATGATTTCAACAAATTGGAATGATTAAAATAAATAAAATTGAGGATATTCTTTATGGTGGCCATTTTTTTTTTATCTCTTAAGTTCCGTGTTTTGCCCATTCGAAATAATTAGTGAATTATTTTTTTTCTCGATAAGGTAACGAAATACTTGTTGCTGTGTTTGATTAGGTATGAACTGTGGATTTCATATTGTACCTATGACAAAATTATATAAATCAACTACAAACAAAATGGTGTTCATGCAAAATAACTTACTACTATATTAAGGATAACTTTTTTTCTGAAAAATAAGTATTTCTTTTGTTCATTCTGTAAAATAATTATAACCGTGTTAGAGTAACAGTAACAATAACTTTTAACAGAAAAATAGTAGTGAAAATTGAGAATTTCGAAAAATGCTCATTTTTGACCCCCAAACTTTTTCAGAAAAAAGTATATTCTTCAGTGTCGACTTAAATGAAAATTCAAAATTGCTAAAAGTTACCACACACAAAGTTAGAACATTTCGGATGGTCACCATTTCATTTGTAGTTCAGTCAGATAATTTTTGTCATACAGTGTAAAATCCACAGTTCCTACCTAATCAAACAAAATAAATATTATTTTGTTCTTTCCTAAAAAAAAGTTGGAGCATATTATACAGTGTGTAAATCGAATACGGGCGAACCTCTTAACGGTGGTTAGTATAAGACATAAGAAATGTAATTAGGTAACTTTTAAATGGAATTGCAATTAAAATTTTATCCATAGAAAATAATTCGGCCCGCAATGTAATGCAAAACACTCGCGTTAAATATTCGTTGACAACTGTCAGCGTCAATTTTTTATTGTACATTGCTGCTGAAATTTTTATAAAAATAATAATAATGGGGTCATAATAAGTGTAACTTAAAAATATGTTTTAATTATTGATAACACTAATGAATTCTATGTTTGGTTAAATTCATCGCCCGTATTAGACTTACACACTGTATACGAGCAGGAATTTGACCACACTATCTACATCAAAAGGATATAACTCGAAAATTACAAGATAAAAAATAGCGATCGATGGTTTAGCACTTTTATCACCATAAAGTAGTTTTATTCAAATCAAAAATCATACGGCACACTCGATCGAATCGACACACAGAGAATTGGCCCAATATGGAGAGATTTTTTTTATGGCTGGTCCAAGACGATTACTTTATTCAAGTTTATTCACCCTTGACAGAAGAAGAATGACACTTATAACACGTGCGTAAAGGCCTGGCTACACGCAGCGACTTGCATGCGCAAACGGTTTGTGCTAAATTTGGCGCAAAACCTGTATGGTGTCCACGCGAAAGCGACACGCGTGTGTAAATGATTTGGACATAAAATGAGCAAAGACGTTTTTTGCCCGTTTTGCTGTCTTAAAGCACATGCTTATTTGTGCAAATCTAGTTTCTGCCAATACGCGTTTTGTGCAAGCTATTTGTGAAGTAGGTAAAACGTTTTGTACATTCTTGCTTGTGCAAATTCGAATTTTGTAGTCAGACCCTAACGTGGTAACGGATGACAAAAATGTGTGAAGTGTTTTTTTTTAAATTTGGTTTTACACATTAGCATTTTCACTGATGTCGGCGGGTTTTCAAATTTTCAGCTAGGTATGTATAATTAATTAACTATGTATTAATTGCAGGACATTAATAAAAAATCAGAGAAATAATGGGTTTAAAAAAAAATAGGGTAAAGGCGGCATAGACGTCCCGCTTAGATAGGTGCCCCACAACCTTAAAACCTAACTTCCGGATATTGGACCGAATAAATCGTAGTATAAAGAGATGTAACTAAATACCTCTATGCACCCCACAGTCTTGAGCAGAATCGACAAATGTCGCGACTCGACTGTGAGCCACTGAATCCGGGACGCGGTGAAAAAACAAGTTAGTAGACCAAAACCATGGCAGCGTGGGTAGGCCCCCCGCAAGGTGGACTGATGACCTGGTGAAGGTCGCAGGAGTCCGCTGGATGCGGGTGGCGCAGGACCGGTCATTGTGGAAATCTTTGGGGGAGGCCTATGTCCAGCAGTGGACGTCTTTCGGCTGAAATGATGATGATGATGATGATGACAACACACTAACAGACAGGGAGACAGGAATAAGGATTTCCACTTGTTTGACAAGTTACAAGCTTTAAATAAACGAACCTCTAGTCAACGGTCACACCGCAAAATAGCGTTACACAGGCGGTTTCTGAATTGTGTATTAAGTAATACTGTACAATTGTAAAGCATGAATTAAATCATTTATTAAATATAATAAATCTGTTTATTCATGTTTTTTAAGTAGTCACACTACTATATATAATTTATAAATTGAAAGAGATGTCTTACACTACAGAAAAAGTGCCAGCCCTGGGCACTGGGGGCCTCGCCTCGGTCACTTTTTCTGTAGTATATGACGTCTCTTTCAATTTATAATTGTGTATTAATACATTAAATTTTCTCAATAAATGTATTTGTACCTATAGGCCTGCGCGTGCGCCTGCACCGAGCACATCTGCGCAAGACACGTCGCGCCGCGGCCTTGGCTAACCGAATTGTTGAGCGCGGAATTAATATTGTATATTTTAATTAATATTGTATATTTTAATTCATGTTTTAATCGATTACTGTAAAACGAATTTACAGTAAGTACCTATACATTAAACACATTTATTAAAATTATGTTGAAAATATATACCTAATTGTTTGCCAAGATCACAGGTCGATAGATGACGAAATCGTTTTTAAGAATAATCTAATTAAGTTTTTAAGTGTGCACAGTATTCAACTTTCTTAACTTAAAGCAATACAATGCGACTAACTAATACGATTATTTGACATTTTGGACACATGCAAATCTAGATTAGGCATTTTTTTTCTCTTTCACTATATAAATCATTTATTCTCTTTTGACATTGAAATCATTGAAAGTATAACAAACAGTTAACAAATTCTGTGTGAATTGTCCATGACGACCTACGAGTAGACAATTTACCCCTGTGAAAACGAGTTCAACCGGTTCTAAACGTAGGGTCATGGTCATAGGTTTCAATGAACAACAATCGCGGAAAGACAATATCATAGACAATTTATTACATAAAATTTTGCCTTCCCAACCAACCCTGTTACGTATCAAGGATTATTTTTTCTGGAATGTAAAAAGTTCAGGTAAAAAAGTTTTGTTATTTCCCTATTTTTGAAATTTTGTTTTTTTAAACTGATTATTTCGTGCATTTTCTCTTTCACTTTATTCATGCAAAATAAAATATTTATGACTATATGTATCTATGGCAGTTAATGAAAAATTATTGAATAAATAAAAAACAAGCCGGTTCAAATTTTATATAAATATATTTATAGAAAAAAACATTACTTGCAAAGGTATCACTCGTAAATAATTGTGAGAAATGGGAACGAAGCTATATAAAAAATGTCTAGGTATTTTTTATGGCCCTTATGTTTTTAAACTGCTCTGATAAATACAACTCAGCTACATCGACATCAGATTTTGACAAGAAAAATAACTTGATACCACGAATTTTGTTAAGGTACACAAAACTCGTACATAACTTCCGGGGATAAAATGTTAATGCGTTGCAGACTAGCTTTTCTTACCAACCGCTTAAGAACGCTATGTTACATAATATCTTGTAAGTATTATACCTTAGAATATAGTAACAAATAAAATAATTTTAACTTGCAGCAGTGGCGGCTGGTGGTGAGCAGTGCAGTCGCCAGAGGCTACATTTCTACAAGAGACAAGAACTTCCTACAAAGAGTTTGCACCACTTCATTATCTCCTAAGTACGGTCTCCTATAACTTCGATAAGGATTATATGCCAGGAGGCATCATCAATTCATCATCATCATTATTTCAGCCAAAACACGTCCAATTTGTATATACTAGATTTAAGATTTCAAACACAATTAATCATTGTTAATGAATTATAAATAAACAATAAACAATGCTCGACAAAAGCCTCCCCTAAAGATTTCCACAAACAACGGTCATTTGCCGCCCTCACCCAACGGACTCCCGCGACGTTTACGCCTTCCTACGCTGCGTCTTCGGGTACGGGGTCGCCACTCTAGGCTTGTGTGGGTCAGGAACTAAGAACTAAAAGGAATGAAATCCCATCACGGACCGAAAGGAACTAGTTCCTCACCAAAAAGTTAAATCGATCATCGGTCTTTAGTTCAGTTCAGTTCAGACGGAGCGAAAACTATTAAATCGTTCACACGAATCACTAGCTTCACGCTATGTATAGACCTAAACCCCGGTACTCATTCCCAGACGTAAAAATTCGCATTGAACTAAACGAACTAAATACCTAAAAGACCGAACTAGTTCCTTTGACCGATTGAACGAGATGGAAGTGCGGGGGCACTTCCATCTCGTTCAAAGACCGAGCGGGCACAACTCTACGCCACTCAAGAACTTTTCTACCTCCTCGGCCATGGAGATCGGAGCGGGGATCAAACATCGGTTATTCATTACACGGATAAATTAAGAAACACTCGCAGGTCGTTCACAATCTTTTTCAGGTAACAGTGGATTGTCGAGTTTTCTATCCACACTAAATTTACAAATTATGTTATTGACATGTCAAAAGATTTATTTGCACACAAAAAAAAGTAATAACCGTATGATCAATTAAGATCCCATTTTTATTTATTTATAACATAAAAGATTTTGTATCGGTTTCTGTAAAAAGCCACCTAAAAAAGCATATTTCTTCAACTTGCAAGGATAATAGAACTTTTCTAACTGAATCTAATTGACGAAAGCGTTGACCATATTTTTTGGGTAGTGTCATTTTTTTTCTTACACGTGGGTGTTTTGGGGGCTTTACATTTTTCATGACTATTTTTCTGTTAAGTACCAGTTATTATTCTAAAACATAATAGGATATATGACCAAAGCAAGTACTTTATATTTCGGAACAATTATCCTTAATAATTCATCAGGATTCGCACAAATAAAAAAATTAAATTGCAAAAATAACCAGTTAAGTGTACATTTCAGGTGGACACCATTTTGATTGCAGTTGATTCAGATAACTTTTGTTATATTGTATGACTAGCTTTTTTTTAGCTAGTTTATGGCCGTTTCTCACAATTTTGACTTTTGTTTATTTAGAAAGAACCTTTCGGATTCTCAGATATTGATTTTCATCACGATCAAATCATAACTGAAGAAAAAGAAGGCGGCCGTTTCTCGCAGTTTTGACTCCAGATTCGTTGTAAAGAACCTCTCGGATCTTCTTTCTTATCTCGATTAGAAGGTAAATTCTGAAAAATCCTTTCTAATCCCCGACACCTTAATAAGAAACCTACGTGTCAAATTTGAAATTGCTAGAAACAGAAATAAACAACAAAACGACACCCATATTGATATTTTGAGATTTCAACCCCATCGCACCCCAACAGGGAAGATGATATCTTACTTCCAACTTTTTGGATTTTAAAATGATTTGTTTTGAAATCAGCGACCCGATAAACCATAAAAACCATAACTATGTTGTTTTTTGACTTTGATCACCCCTTTTTCCCCTCTTAGAGGCTCCATTTTTAAAAAAATCTATTACACGTCTTTACTAATTTATCTTTAGGAATACTCATGTGTAATTATGAATAAAATAGTTTAACTAATCATGTTTCCCCATACAAATTTTGTATCCCCATTTCACCCTCTTTGGAGGTGAATTTTGAAAACTCCTTTCTTTGTGCACCTAAATGCTATATTTGGATTTCTAGAACCAGAAATAAACATAAAACGACACCCGTATTGATATTTTTAGATTTCGATTTGATCGCACCCCAACAGGGGAGATGGAGATTGACAGATCGTCCCGTCCCGCCCTGTCCCGTCCTGTTCTAGTGTGAGTTGTCCTTAAACCGGAAACCAGAAAGTAAACTAAGTTCGACTTGCAAGATTTGATTACAGAAACCGAGGAAAGTTAAACTAAAGGGAAGCTTGATTCAGATTCAGATATCGAATAAGTTCATACTAAGTCTTACTTACGAGTAGTATGAGTGAAATTTAGTGTTAAGCGATAAGACCGCTTTTTTGTTCACCTCAATTAACATGGCAAGTGTATATATTTGTTGTTTGAGGTGCAACACAGAGTTAACGTATTATATTTTATTGTATCTCGTGTTGATGATGCACAAAAAGAGAGAGAGAAGCAACTGGGTTTTATTTCTAGACAAATAGGTATCATAAAGGGCGTTGTCAATAAAGCCAATGGGTAATTCGTCACTCATTAAAATCGGCTCAATAGATTTGAAATTTCGATGAATCACACGAAACAAACTAATATTCATACATACCTACTAATTTATACAAAAACTACTAAAATAATTATTCTAATCTATCCAGAAATCAAAAAGCTAAATGCTTGCCTATAATATAATAAATAATAAATTACGGAATAATTGTATACAAATCGACCTAGTCCGTCGTTATAATAAAAGTTTTTATAAATGTTGATACCATAAACTATGAAAGTTGTAAGCAAACGTCATACATCATTTCGTAGAAGTTTGACGTATAAAATAACACTTAAAATGTTTGACAGTTATTTTGCTTGGAAGAGATAACGCGGTTCAACTCTGATAAAAAATATCAAGATTTCCACAAAACCATTTCTATTTACTATTTCCTTGCCGCATCACGAGTGACGTCACGTGAAAAAGCTTGAAACAAAATGCAAAGCGTACATGTGAGCGAGTCGTATGGAAAACGAAAGTCGCGGAGTTTCATTCAGGCGAAGTTGGCGGGTCGCGAGCGAGCTCGAAGCAATTGTGCACACACATGGACGAGATATTACTAACAGTTTAAATATTTGCCAGTTTTCAAGATTCTGGGTTATGGCCTCAAAAGCCTATAGAATCGATCAATCAGCTACGAGTAGTTACTGATTTGTTAAAGTTCTATTACTGTCTGTAGGTGCTGTTATTTTTTCATAGATCTAAATTAAACTGAAGCAGAAGTTTTTACAGTCACCTAGTTTAAGATTTCGATGCTTAAAGTTGATTTGTATAAAAAAGATTTCATCACAAAAACTTGTATAAGAAAATCACCGTGCGCCTTTTTTGACAACCGCCTGAGTTAAGTGCTGAGTATTTTGTTTTATTTTATAGTAGCAGATGGCGAAATACATGCATCTTACTACAGCGTGATAATAGCACATTGTGTATTGGGGGCGGTAAACAAAAAATTACAAACGAGTGTGAATTTAATTTTAGCACGAGTTCGTAATTCTTGTACCGCCCGTGATTCATACACTGTTTTTCATCAGATTTGCGAGGAAATAAATAAACATTCTAGGTAGATAGAGAAACAATAACTATTAGCGGTAGTGTAGTAGCACAATCCACAGTACTGCGGAATAAACGGTGACTACGTGCGGAGAGCGTGTGGGGCGCAGGTCCTCCGGGAGCTCCGGGCGGGTGGTAAAGTACTCATTAAGTCTAAATATGCATATAATATCACCATTTACGAGCAGGTGTGATGAAAAATAATTTAGATCTGCGTTTTCATAAATTCGATAGTATTATGTATGCCTCAGTTGCGACAAGGTATAATTGCCACGACTAAAGATTTCATCTGAAGCTGCAACCGCGCTTAGGTTATGATATTTATGACAAATGATAGAATTTTAAAGAAAATGAAGTAAATATTTTGATTTGAACGGTTATCTAATAGAGTCCCGGACATCAAAAAGGTATGTACCTACTTAAATGAATGTAGATTTAAATTAGATATAGATTTTTTTATTTCACAACATATGATTACAGTATAAAGTACATTAATGTCAATCTATAAGAATCTACATTGTGATCGTCAAAGCATAAAATCGAACATAATATAAATTAACATAAAACATATTCACCTGGAAATGGATCGTCAAAACATTAAGAACAATAAGTAGGTATTATGAAATAAAGAAAATTATGTCAAATAGATGTAAAACCAATATATATTATCATTATCAAAATCATATTATTGGTACCAAAATCAAAAAAATCAATATAAAATATCAAATTTTTTTCGGAAATCGTCATCCATTGTGCATTTTTTGCCTTTTTTTCACTACATGAGTAATTACTTTTTACCCCAAGAATTTTCATTATATTATCTTCAAACTGTTATTGAAATTAAAAACAACAAGCGTGTAAGGACAAACGAGTCAACTTAAAATTTCATTGTATTCACGTAAAATGGGATTGTCGTTTACTGACGTTCACCGCCCACTTTCTGTAAAACGCAGCACATGGCGGAGAATAAACATGTTTTTATGCCAGGTAAAACCTTAATATTTCTATTACCTTGCATTTCTGAAAAATTATTATGAAAATTTGGCGTAGGCGGAATAATTATGAAGTCTGAAAATATTTACATATCGTACAAAATGCATTGTAAATTATAGCTTGGTATACTTATATACCTACCGAGTTAGCCAAAAGCAAATATTTCTTGATATTTTAAGAGTCTCCATGCTTGAACAAAAGAGAGCGGGATAGATCTTATTAAAAAGGCGAAAAATTTAAAGGTGACAGTAGGCGGGCGCGTAATCGGATAATCGCTGTTTACAAATATATAATTCTTGTAGAACAAAGCTTTGACCAGATTTAAGAAGCAGTTATTACTCAACTATGTACCTAACTAACTTTGACCAGATTTAAAAAGCAGTTATTACTCAACTATGTACTTAACTAAGAATCATGTTTATAAATTCAAGGGTTGTGACGTTATGACCAAAAACATAAGGACACATGTTTGAAAAATAAAAGTATCGAGGCTGTTTTGGTCGGAAATAATGGGAAAGTGCAAAAATTCATGACCTAGGGCGGGACAAGAACCCGCGACTCTGGGATACCAACCCACCGCTCTGCCAACTGAGCTACGGAGACCACACCCATGGCCTCAAATTTCTCCACTTAATTCCTCGTATGCGCTTTAAAGGGGCGTTTAGCAACATCACAGTAAGACAGTACTTTTTAATCTAGAAAAAACCACTGTAAGAAGTATTTTTCCTGAGTTTAGATGAGTAACCTAACTACCAATCTAATTATTTCTGAAGAACTAAACACATTTATTCAAAACAGAACACGTTACACAATTTAACAAAAATAAATGAAAGTGAATATACTTAAAACAGTACTTAAATATACAGAGAAAGCACATTAGTACTTGGCTAATTATTAGCTTTCTCAGACAGTTTTTTAGTTAAAGTCAAGAAAGATAAAATGAAACAAGAAAAGCCAACGGGAAACATGGAACAAACGAGATAGCGATAACAACTGAGGTTTCCTTTTATTTCATACATCCCAGCCCTGAAAGTTCGCCAGACTGAACTGTTTAATAACGTCTGCTACAAATTACGTCGCGGCTGACTGTTCCCGCTGCTCCAGTGAGACTCTAGTAAAACTTTCTTTATTGTGTCATTAGGATTTGTGTAGATACAACTCGTTGAGACAAATAGAGTACGTTCCAGAGGGGATGTTTCGAGTGATCGTTAACTCTTTTAAACAATGGTATTGCCCGAAAATAAAAAAACTGGCCAAATGCTAGTCGGACTCGCCCACCGAGGTTTCCGCACAAATGATAAATTTATGAGTTAAGGCACTTAGTACTGTTAAGTGGCGTGGAACTCTCAGTGCGCGGCAATTATACGGGTTTTGGTTTTTTTTCTGTTCTTGTGCTAATGAAAGTACTTGCTTTTCTGAAATCTGAAAATGAAAATTTCGTGATTCTAGGTCAACTGGAACTTCCATTGCAAATGTATTGGAAATGCCACATTAAACGGGCTTATCTTTTGATTTCATTTACGTAGGTTTTATTTTTTCGCAGCTTTAACGGATCGCAGACTTGTGTATTTGGTATTAAAACTTGCTACCTCTACCTACGCGTTCCCGAGATAAAGGGTCTTGACAGACAGCGGACTACAAAGTGATCCTATGAGGGTTCCGTTTTTTTACTTTTGAAGTACGGAACCCTAAAAAAAAACTTTGATGTTTATATCAACTGAGGACATACCTTAGTTAAGTTTGGAACTAAGTTTACGTTACTTTCAATAAAGAAAAAATACTAGTATTTTGTTTGGGATTTATCTCGTCTCGTCTGACATATATTGGATGAATTCTAATAAAAGACATCCCTTGATTGTGGTTTTACTAGTTATACGTTTGTAATCATTTTATCCAACGCCTTTTTGCGCTCGACTGATCTAAGTTGACTAGTTTTCGTAATGTTAAAACTTTTTCAAAGACGTGATCTCCTTCAATAGCTCTACATGGTAATAACTTTTAATAGCTCATACCCTGGAATATTTTAATATATTAGTTCATTTGTGACATGATTTTTTCACAATAATAAAGGGCATAAATATTACTGTAAACGTCCGTAAGCTCAGGTTATGTAAAAGGCTAGAAACTGGATCAAGGTCTAGCAAATATCAATTTCAAAGATAAGTAACACTAAGTTATACTTGTACGAAGACTAAAATGAAAATAAGCAAGGTAAGTAAACACAAGAGGTAAAAATTGCAGTTATCTAAATAATATATCTAAATAATAACAGCTTAAGAGTTTTGTTTGTTGTTACTGTATCATTTGGTAAAATAAACATTTAAAAATGTATAGAATCTTTTAACCCAATTAAAAAAAAATGACCAGTGACCAAAGCGTCTCTGTGTCAGCTTGGGCAAAAATGGTTTCGTGTGTCTGACCATTTCTTCTCCTCTACAGGTCGCATTTATCAACCAATTCTTGTGAAATTTAGAAAGCCAATTCGTAATTTTTTTTCTTTTGTCGATCCTGGTTTGGGAAATTTTCAAAATGGCGGGAATTGGTACAAAGCCATAGACATAAAGGCACTTTTATACCAATACCACAATCATATCGCGAGGTTTACAGCTCACAGAGCCACTAGCTATTTATGTAATGATATCACATTACTACCTATAGTGTAGGTGTGTTCATAAATGCTTGCTAATTTGCCGAAATTTAAACGTAAAGATATTTATCAATTCTTCATTCATAATTTAAATAAATTTTACATTGTTCAGAAAATTCAAATTCAATAATTTATATGTTTACAATTAATCTGATATGGAAACGATTTTGAGTTTTCCTGTCGGTTGAACACCCACTTACTTACTACTTACTTACTTACGTAGGTACTTTAAGTTTTTTTTTATATAAACGTTTTTTTATGGGACTTATGTACCAATCTAAATATTATTTTAGAGAAAAGAACTCTCATATCAAAATATCCACGCGATCTATTAACCATGATTAGATAACATTTCATTAACCCAGTTTAAAAACAATGCACAGAACTAACGTTCGTGTTGCAATTTGACACTTAATGTTTGCTTAACAAACATCAAACAATAATCGTGTTATAGCTATAAGCCATAATATATCTTCACTATAATATAATATTGTCTTCTGTTTCCCCGATTTTCGCGATTATAAAGTATGTTTAAATTAATTCGTAAGTAAGTCTCTTTCTTTTTGACCCTCACGTTAGTAATAGTAGAACAGTTCTCGTTGTCGACTCGACAAACGCGACCATAATACGCCCGGTGTTAAAGAGAAACATTCGCTTTCTATATCTACCGCTAAGACTGAAATAAAAACCATTCTTAGCTCCATTGTTTACAATTATGACACCGATGCTCTAGTCAGGGCCCCCGCGACGCTAGTTTTCAATGTCACGGATTAGGGTCCCTATACATTATGTATACCTGTCAAGTACATAGGTACATAGACAAGCACATAACACTATTTCTATGAGCGCACCCCACCGATTGTAATCTGGGTGAGGGGCGAGCGGTTGAAGCGAACGGACCAATCGCTGTGCTCCCGTGACCAGAAAAGGGGGAGGAGTTTCGCACCCCTAGTTTTCTAGGGGTTAGTGTGCTTCCGCGGCCAACCTAGTTTGCCGTAGCCGTCCCCGCGCGTCCGTGTCCCCTGCAACCCACTAATTTAGGGTTGATCAATCGGCCGCGCCGCCAGTGCCAGTTATGTAATAGACACCACCGACGTCGAGCGCCGAGCGGCGGGTCTAGCCGGCCAAGCCTGTGGGACCTGTCGCAGACTCGCAGACTATACTATAAATAAACGCAACGCAATCAGTTGCAGACTTCATACACCCATTTGGAATAAACTAACACCCTTATTCATAAAAAAGTCAACATACATTGTAGTTACATTATGTTTTTTCGCTTTCTGACATACGCAAATGTCAAACTGACTGGTAAGGACACACAACAATTTAGCTATACTGTGTTTGATCTGCGTTTATGAATTACCATTATAGTTTACCTTTAGCTAAGGTAGGTAAAAGTTAACTATTACGAGCCCTTTCGATTTTAAGAGGAGAAAAAAAGTGTCCCGAATTATTCTTTCGTCACATTACCATTTTTAATCAAACTTCTCGTAAAGACAGGCACAGTGTGGGTAGATCAAGTCATATTGTAAATTATTAATACCGAATTATAAGTAATAAACATCACAGACTACAATTCTGTATTTGTTTCGTTTTATCGGAAACATTATTTGATTTGATGGTAACTTCACTGACGACAAATAACTAATAACTAATATGCTACCTATGCTTTTACTGGTCCTATACTAAATTTGGTCTCACCAGCATAAGGATGTATGTCTAAGCGACAACTGTGAGATTCTCGATAATCAATATAGATAATTATGAATCATGGTCAAGGTCATCATGATAATGTGATGAATCTGATCAGCTACAAAATTGCAGTCAATTTATAAATTTATTAATTCATTAATCGATTTATTTTCCTTTCTATTACCTTAAAATGGGGTGAGTTGGGACGAATTCAAAGTTCAAACCTCGATAAAGGTTGATATGTATATGTGGCGCGATAATTTATACAGGCTTTCCGGTAAATAATGGACCACCTTCTACCCACCAATAGGGCAAAATCGACATTCAGGTTTATTAAAAGGTTGTCGAAATTTGTACACTTTTCTTTTTTTTTAATATGTGGCACGTTAATTTATACAAAAGTTTCAGTTGTATGATTTAATTTCATAGAATTTCACGATAAACACAAAATAGTATGAAATCCTAGCCCACCCCTTGTAAGGAGGGACTGAAACTAAGCGAGATTGGACAATTGCTAGAATTAACACAATATTACAATACATTGACTGACCAAGAGAATAAAGTATTTTTGTAACAATATGACAACTCTGGTCTATAAATACCAACTCACTCGTCTACCATTCCTCTTCTCCCCATTCATGACCCAAATACCCTCGCAATCCCTACTCACTTTATTTTCCAATATACAGGCTGGCACTTTTCTGTGATTATTTCGAAAAGGGTTGTGTTATTAATTTAATTTTCAATCAAATTATTAAGATTATAATAAAAAAAACAATCTGTTAAAGGAAACTAGACTTTTCCGTGAAGCGACATGCCTCTTATATTTGATGTACGAGCAAAGTGGTGGTTTAATATAATTATTCATTTTAATTGACTCGTAACGCCAGTAGTATTTTTGGTACAATTACACCCGGTACCTGTCTTACTAACATAGCGGTTAAGGTATATTGAAGTGGTTAAGCAAAACTGTGTCAATCCTAAATAACAACCACTTTCATTTCAGGTAATCGCGTTTAAAGATTTGTGTTTAGAAATGTTCAAAGTCCCTTGTCAATTGTTATTATCATATAAATGCCTGAAGAATTTTACCAGATAATGCACAAACACCAGACATAATATTATAGCAATAACGTGTTATCTGAAACGCTATATTCAAAGTAGTACTTTTACCATAAACAATAAGTTTGAATTATAAAACAGCAAAAGATGGTTATTTAAAACATACACAAAACACACATCAATGTAAAGTAGTAACCATGAGTAGTTTATAGCCTACAAGTCATAGAAAATTCAAAAAAGTTGGAAAAGTCATACTAACTGCATACGTAAGTGTGTAATTCCGTATAAATACTTAAGATTACACAGTTATTTATGTAGATCATGCCGATAATAAACCTACAGGTAGGGACAATATACTACGATATCAGTATAAACATTGAATGCATGTATTAAAAATGAAGGTCTGCCTGCAATAGTATTACAATCGTGATATAATGAAGAGTTTTTCAGTCGAGTTGCTGAGTGGCCTAAGTAAGGTACGAGATTGAAAAACATAATTATGTTACGATTGTATACAATACTTTTTCTACGAGTCTTCATCATCATCATCTATGGAGGAACAATTTCATCATTCAATCTCATTGACTTAACACGGATGTAACACAAAAATATGTAATTGCGCACGCCGCCGTCGCCGGCAGGCCGGCGCGTGTGGCGCGGTCGGCGCAGGCGCGGGGGGCATCGCAAATAAGTATAGAATTTGTATGAAGTTCTATTATAGTTGCCTACAGCGTATCGAAATGAGATATTATAGTTGAGTTGGACTGTCTAATATCGAAAAGTATGAGCTTATAGTTTTGTCTATGTACTCGTAATTGACAGATTAAAGTAGGCGAGTAGAAAAAAAGAGATGAGATGCCATCAAAAACATTACATGTAAAATAACCGACTTGTTTTACCATTACTCTCAATTTTTTTTAGAGACTTACATGTAAGATGTAAGTTTTTTGATGGGATTAACATTACACCTGATCGTTCGTTAAGGGTTCCGAATTTTTTATTAAAACAAAATCTGAACCTAGCATTTTTTATAATGTTAACCCCAAATAATAAAACATACTCACATTTTGCTTTTTCCTAACTACATATTTATTACCTAACTGGGGCCTTACCATAACGTCTTAACGCGATTCAGTTTAAGTTCTTAACTGTGCTGAAGGGGCCTTGCCATGACGTCTTAACGCGATTCAGTTTAGGCTCAGTTGTATGGAAGCGACTCAGTTTAGGTCGTCAACTGAATCGCGTTAAGACGTCATGGTAAGGCCTCAGTTGTATGGCAGTGACTAAGTTTAGGTCGTCAACTGAATCGCGTTAAGACGTCTGTGATTATTATTTGCTAGGTACCTATTTTCTTCGCTCCGTTTCAGTAGTATACGTGTACAAGCTTCTTCGGCATAAGTGAAAAACTCTGTAATGTTCAGTTCCCGTGAAGGATATGTAATTGCAGTAGCATGCCAAGCATTAAGCTGAACGCAGAAGTGGACCAATAACGGTAATAGCGGGACCTATACGTACGGGCATATCCGCCTGGTGAGTATGCCCGCTGGGCAGATCCTGTCAATGTGTCAATATACCTGGTGGGTATGCCCGGATGTACATGGCCGGCTAATAACGCATGAGACGAATTTGTCTATTGGGTTGTTAGAAGCTAACTGACTAACTTTATAATATGAGTCATTTATTCTGTATTCTCTTCCATGTTATAATGCTAAATTTAAGTTACGCTTTGTGAAGTAAAAAGCACGTAATGAACTAAATCAAAATTAATTAATCGTGATAATTTAATTAATTTGTTCCTGATAGCATCCGGTCGGTACCTGGAATAAATATTGTGGCCAAGAGTCCCATTTAAACTCATAGCAGTTAGGTTGTATTTATTATTGAATTAACTTTGGCATTGTAGGTACTAATATACGTCGTCTTCTTCCTATCGTTTTCCCCGCTTACACCATGGATCAGGGAGCCTAGGGTCCGCCTTGGCAAATAATCCCAAAATTTGACGTAGGCGCTAGTTTTTCGCCAAATGCCCTTTCGCTAATCCCAATAAGGCCTAGTATACCCTCTCAAAATCAAATTCAAAATCAAATGATATTTCGTACATAAGTTCTGAAAACGTATTACGAGCCGGCAGGATTTGAATCCGAGACCTTCGGATTGAAAGTCTCACGTCAAACACGCTGTGTCACCAACACTCCAATATGCACCTATGTGCATATTGAGAAATACCTATGTATTTCTTGTTTTCTGTCTTATTTATTACTGATGTTAATTGCTAGTTTTTTAGACTACTATTATGATTACTGCGTAAGGTTAAGTTGTTAGTGCTAATTAACAATAAATAAACTCCCATGAGTATTAGACATATTAATATACTTATATCGGGCTACTCAAGTCAATAAAGTCGAAAATAGCTCGACATGTTTCGGAACAACGTCTCACTCGTGATTATGGAATGCGGACCGTTACGAAACATATCGAGCTATTTTAAACTTTATTGACGTGAGTAACCCGGTATAAGTATATTAAACAATAAATAATTTACAATTTTATAATTGAAAGAAAAATTGAAAAACTCCCCGCGTCGTTTCGCCGTTAGTGTTTAACACTTTCGGTAAATGTCGCTACGCGTCTCCCTAAGGCGTATAACCAAATGAAAGAAACAATGAAAACATTCGCCGGGGTCGATCGGGCGTCGATACGGTAGCTCAATTGGAAGAGCAATCTGACCGGTGTTCACAGAGGTCGTGGGTTCAAATCCCGGTCGATTATACGGTATGTAAATACTTGTACTCGGCCAGATATGTAACACTTTTATGGGACAAGTGTTTATCCAGCCTGAATTGCTATAAGCAAGGTCAATGTGGCTAATATAAATAAATAAATAAATATTATGGGACAATCTTACACAAATCGACCTAGTCCCACGGTAAGCTCAATAAGGCTTGTGTTATGGGTACTAGGCGACGATATATATAATAGACAGAATATCAATACTTAAAATACATAGAAAACATCCATAACTCAGGAACAAATATTCGTGATAAACACACAAATATTTATTTTATTTATTTGTAATATTTAATGCCCTGACCAGGATTCGAACCCGGGACCTCCTGCTTCGTAGGCAGGTTCACTACCAACTAGGCTAGTATGGATGATGACTATAACTTTTTTTTTATAGGTTTAGGTATTTTTTCCTTTTTCAAGATAACTAACATTGACGAAGACGAAGAGTTTCCTTGAGAAAATATTTAACATGGTTTTTAATTACCCAAGTTACTAGAGAGTAAAAACTTAGTTATGTATAGTGTGTACTCAAGTACTTACTCGAGTACAATTTAAGAAAATAAGAATAAAAGTGCATCAGAGCGTTTTCCAAAAATTAATTCCTAGAATCTGTTTTTTTCTAAATTGGGACTTGATTGGGCTCATTCAACTCAGAATTACAAGATGATTCGATCCTGATGATAAAAAAGTGCCAAACCAATGTTTTTTAAGTCTCATGAGGCACGCTTTAAACGTAAATATCGTATTTTCCTCAAACCGGCCCCGTTACCGCCGAAAACTGAGTAACGCAAAAAACCTCTCACGCCCATCGCTTCCCATTCCCTTCGCAATCAATTGTCACACTTCGCAACTGTACATAAAGTATACAATACAATTAACTTGATCCAATAATAGAATCTAAGATTGGTAATGAATTAGAACGTGCCGAACAGCGACAAGCATTAGGTACGAGTATGATCTTATTTAATCGATTTCACACGCAACTTAATATAATACTCGTAGTACATTTCGATGCTAGTGCGGAAGTAAAATAGGTATGTCATTATTTCACGAGGATCGTGGTATTTCGCCACGAGCCGTAGGCGAGTGGCAATACTCAGGACGAGTAACAATTTAAATATCCGCACACGTATCGAACGATGTTTAAATGCAGTAAAAATAAAAAGCACTAGATCGTTAACGAACTTTGCGCAGGCAAAATAGGCAAAAAAAGGGCGCTTTTGTTGGAGATCCAGGAAATGATCAAATATAAATAAAATATAAATAGTTCCAAATTTATTGTGCACTCACGAAAGCAATACCAATTAATGACATAGGTATATTGTGACATCTGTACTAAGTAAACTAAACTAAAACAGCCAGGAGTTTATGTTTGCACATACACGTACTCGTATCAGAACTCTATGTTCTAACAGCTTTTTGAGCAACTGTAGTGAAAAGATATTTAACTTACCCGGAGTTAAGTACTATTAAAATAGAATTTGACAACTAACTCCGGGTTAGTTGGGTAACCCTAGTTGGTGCTAATAGCCCCTATGTTATTAATTGACGATAATCTTCAATTCATAACTACTCTCCCCTTTTTAGGGTTCCGTAGTCAACTAGAACCCTTATAGTTTCGCCATGTCTGTCCGTCCCTCTGCAGCCTAGCTCAGTGACCGTCAGTACTACCAATTTGGTTTAAATATACCTATCAATCATGCCAACAAAGTGGTAAAAAAAAAGTAGGAATATTTATTTAGGGTACTTCCCACACACGTAAAGTGGGGGGTGACTTTTTTCCGTTTCAACCCTAAAGTGTGAGGTAAGTATTGTTGGATAGCTATTTTAAAAAGAATAAATCGCCCCCCCCCCACTCCCCCTCCTTCTAACTTTTGAATCGCATGTCTAAAAATTATAATTATTTATAAAAAAAATCATGAAAGTAGAACTTTATAAACACTTTCAAGTCAAAACATTTTGAATATGGTGAATAGGCTAGACGACTAAAAAAAACTATTTAGTCCGTCTTTTACATTATTAAAAAATATTGTCCACGTATTTTTATTTTGTTTGTCAAATCAAAAGTGACTTCTTTTTGCTAGTTACGGTCATGGTATTGGTATCTACTAAAACCCCTTCTTCACTTATTGTGACGGACTGTTAACTATAGAACCCCACACCGAGCATGGCCCGACATGCTCTTGGCCGATTTTTAAATTATTTACAAAAAACGTACTACTGTCATCGCCAAGTCTGGCGCGCACGGTTACTTTTGGATTTCCCTCAGAGGTCGTTGACCGTCTGGTTCTTACAATACAAATTGATACAAGGGTATGTAACTAAAAAATGTATTCACTACCTAACCGCAAGCACAGAGTAGGAGGTAAAGAAAATTTAGGTACTTGTGTAACAGAATTAAGGTAACATTCTAATATCGACTGCAGTAGTGGTACTGATTCAGCGTTGAAGCAGCGGGATTCAGGTGATGTCTCACTCAATGAGGATTACCGCTAGTCGATTTTCCGCTAGGGGCGCTAGTGGAACGTGGGTCCTGCGGGAACATTTCAAACGTCACTTTGACAATTCTCTCATACTGACACAGGACCCACGCATGAGTGGCGCCGCCTGGTGAGCGACAATACGGTAGCTCCCATTGGCTTAATAAATTTATTTTCTGTTGCGATTGGAAGAACGGTCAATCCCGTCAACTTAGGAATAAACCTTTTATATCGTCAATAAATTGGCCAATGCTACCACGCTCTGCAGCAATATTATCACCATAAATGTAAACATGACAGAAAATAAGCTTACGTTAGGTCAAATTTAAAAAAATAGAACTAGAAACAATTAAAATTACTTTTACATAAAATATAAAAGTGATCAAGAGCATGTCCGGCCATACTCAGTGTAGATTCCATAGTTTCAATAAGCATTCCCACTTAAAAGTGAACCATTTGTTACATGCTACATATTATTTTCGGAAATGCTGCCGACATTCTTGGGACCATGCCTCAAAGGCCGGGGCTGTTGGTATTTTAGTAATCTATAATTTATGTTAATGCTATTTTTTCTATAGTTTTGTTGTTGAACGTATTATTTCCTATATATGTATATATATATATTTTTTTTTCACGACTGGTGGTTAAAGTTGAAATTAAATAATGTTTCGCTGTGAATTAATTCAAGATCAAACTAGTATTTTTTTTTCTTAGTTTTTGGATAAAATACCATTTCTGTAACCTTAATTAGCAATTCATTGTGCCGTACACATTAAAAAAAACTAACCTTGACACCTTTCCGAGTGCACACTGGCACTAATAATGTTAAAAGCGGTCAAAATTTATGAAAAACTTTAATTCGACAATAACTCAAATTGTTTTGGTACCTCTTGACCTGGTCTACCTCCAGTGTCACTGTGACGTGTCGTTTATGGGACACCCTGTAGTACGTCATAGAGCATGTCATTGTCTTGCAGTCTGCATTACGGCTGTTTTGGGCCAGCGTATAAAATTGACGTAAAAGCAAGTTGTCCAGTAACGGAAATTCCAATAACCAACGGTGAGAATGCTAGTAAACAGAAGTGTTTAATGCGACTATCGCGTGAGGTACCCCATGATTAAATAGATAAATTAAAACCTACGTTAGCTCGTTGCCTCTGAAGGGAGGTTTTTGTCCATAAAGGTATGTAGATACGTACGCACCATCTGAGCACATTACTCAACGATCTTGGGAGTATACAATACAATAACTCTTTATTGCACACCTCATAAAATATTACAACAGAAAAAAAAATACTATGAGTATACTTGTATTCTTCAAGCATTATAAAATGGTTTTAACGGAATACCTTAGAAGGCCTAGCCAAGTGACAATCGCACGCCCTGCCCATTTCATGCTCTGCTCGAGCGTCCACTCAGGCCTTACTTTTAAATTACGATTTTTTTCTTATGAAATATCCCCAAATTAATATCTATATCCCTATGTCAAATGGGCTACCGAGACCACATGTGGCCCCGATTTTGTTGTCCATATCCCTCGTAACCGCCTTAGGAGGGCGTTTTGCAACATCTACCGAAAGACGTACTTTTGGTATAGTTTGCAAAACTTTCTGCTTCAAAAATAAAAGTTATTACCGTCAATTGTCAAATAAACACCACACTCTGCGGATGCTCAAACAGTCGTGCGTTGTAACTGACTTTACCACCCGGCGGCAATGTTTTGTCTGAATCGAGGCCGTTTTTCATTATTATCTAGGTAGACTTCAGCGTCCTGGCGACTGCGCGCTAATTTGGCGCTTGCTGTGCGCGCACGCAAACTGGCGCGGCTTCGAACCCGCACGGATACTTAAACATAGAAGAGACAAGTGAGGTGAAATATACATCGAGGTTATCCTTGTACCTCAGTGAAGTCAGGATTATGGGAGGCCTAACTCCTCCCAGCTAACTAGCAGAAAAAAACGCCCAAAAACCTGTGTTAGTTAAGGATCAGATCATATTTTGTATCTTCATCTTTGTCACACTTGCATATTAGAGTGACAAAGAGGTTTTTTCGTCAATGCCAAGTTTCGATGTTCGGGGTAAGCGTGCTGAACCGGCGAGCTCTATCTTAGACTCTGTCTTTAGTGTCCATCAGGTGCGACTCATCCGCAAGGCAGTTTATTATTTAAAAAAAACATAAGTACAAGAAGGACTTCATTTATGTTTTTTATCTATGTGTACTTCAAAAACCTTTCAACGGCTGGTACTTCCAGTAAAATGTAAGCATCCGTGACAACGTTATTCATTAATGAAAGAGCTATAAAATTAATGGTCGATGGATATCTGAATTAAGCCATGATTTCCCTCTAAATCTCACGCTCTGCCTTGCAAATAAGTTCCAGTAGACTAAACATGGTAACGTTTTTTTCAACATGCGAAAAGTTGAGTACCTGGTGAACGTGTAAAAGTTTTGTTTATGCTTGTATACATATGTAGTGTCTTTAGAAGATTGTAATTTTTTATTAAAAAAAGATAAAACTAATTGTAGGCTGTATCCGATTGGTAACCTGTTCACACAATTTGGCGCAGGCATTAGTTTTCAATCCATAGGGAAAGTTGTTATTATTGAGATTAGTCTGGTTTTGTCACGATGATAAAGAATAATCTAAGCATGTATTTACCTATTATTTATATACCAAGTTCCTACGATTGGCAATTTTACATTAAATTACTTTGTTTATTGTCGCCATCAGATATATCGGACCACCCAAGGCGCCCACAAATATCTGCACACGTCTCTATTATCAAGGCGCTAGCATGCGTGTTCAGATGTTTATGGGTATCTTGGTCAGCTAGGTCTATATATCTGCTGGCGACTGTGCAGAGTAGGTAGTCAAATTGACTTTGACACGCAACTTGGTCACGGGAATGTGGGGCATTTTCGTACACATTTTTGGCAAAATACTGCAGGAGGAGGATGCAATATTCCAACTTCCTATATGATAAGAGTATAAGTAAGGACCTGACTAAATATAGGCAATAAATTGAATACATTAAATAAGTTTAATTTTCTGTGTCAACTTTAATCCTGCTCCGCAATGACCCTATTGTTTTTATTCTCTACTTATTTTGTTGAGCTGTAATATTTATCTGCTTCAACTATATTTTATTATAAATTTATAGTATGTTTAATTATCCTACATACCTATATTAGGTTAAGGGCCCAGTACGCTTCCACCATATAATGAGATGTCCTCAAAAGGCTCTGAAACAGCCTCCCAAAATGGGTATCTTTGGATCTATCAAATTATGGTATCCTCTACTTTACGTCCACATATTATCGACATTATCGTACCTCTGTCTCAAAATGCCCCATCATGTTCTACTATAGTTTGACTGTTTGAACACTACTTGTTTTCTCAGTAAAACATAACCAAAATTGTAGGCACATTGCGTCAAATCTCAATCATTTGAGATAGTATATTAGTATAGATGAGTTAAAGCAAAGTTGTATAAGGTGGTCGATATAAATTTAATATCCGCGTAGGATTTTGTCCGTAGCCGCTGGCGAGTGGTCGGGATCTCGTGTAAACACAGCCGGTGTCGGGCCACGCAGTCGCTCGCTGTAAGTAGCTGTTATTCATAAATAGTTAAAATAATGGTAAAAGGTTTATAAATTAAAAGAGATGTCATATACCACAATAAGTGACCAAGGCTCTCAGTACCCACTACCCAGGGCTGGGATCGAACCAGCGATCTGCTGCATTCGCGACAGACGCCTTAACCGCTAGAGGTAAAACGAGTTGTCATTTACCTGTTTCAGGTTTGTGACAACTCATCTAATGCATAATTAATATAAAAACCAATTATAGTGACATTTGTCCGGACTTCTTGGCAATTACCGTGTCCATCTAAACTTTAACTATCTCAGACGAGAAATTCTGCCATTCTCTTTTTCGATTCCCCAATGGCTGCTGAGAACGGTTTATTGATGTTAGCCATGAATCAAAACTCTCCGAATGACCTTTGTTTGAGGAATCTGTATCTACACGTATACCGGCCAAACAACCTTTGTGTTAATTTACGTGTCTTATGGCGCCACAGACATACCGAATCAAGGACGGAGTTCATAATATGAATTCATACTTTAATTCCGGTTTACCGGCCACACACATGACACAGCCAGCATCAGATCAATAGTCTGAGAAATTTGAATCTGAAAAAATCAGAACGTTAAATTGTATGTTGTTCCGTGTGTTATGAATTAAGATTATGTATTCCGTCTCTGATTTCCGATGTGTGTGGCGACCCTTATAATTTGCCGAACCCAAAAGACTTGAGACCGGGACTTGAGACCGAGATGCAATTGTAATCAGCTTCTTCTTAGCGTTATACCAACAACCCTGATAAGGCGCGTAGGGCATACGGTGTTAAACAAAGATTTATCCGTTTCCTATAATTAACTAACGTTCTCTAAACTTATCTAGTCTTCTTCACTCAGGTGAAGTAAAACTTCTGGAACTTACCCTTCGTCTTCGTGGCCCCACATGGCGCATGAAGCGCGCGTGCACCGTTTTCAGTCAAAAACAACGGCGCGGCCATGACTGCGATAGAGTGTTGCCGCGGTTAGCGACCGCCGTCTAGCTACGGACTAGCAAAGCTGTGGACCTACCAGGGTCGACCGATTATTTTTTAACTCGCATACAGCAACATATAGAATATTGTGCCATGTGACATGGCCGGTAAATTCTATGATTTATTGTTGAACACATAACAAAATTACGATTATGGTGACAAACGCATCTGCTCAATTGCTAGTTAGAATAGCGTGAAAACTGTAATATTTCCTATTTATGTATCTAAAAATGTAAATGTAAAATTTTCTAGTCTAATTTAAGGCTCCTTCTTTATTACCGGGGTAGTTAAAGCTACCCAAAATGTGACAACTTTTTTCTGTTGTATTACGAATTTCGGAAAAAATTAAGCTCAAAAAAAACGCCGCTTAACTGAATCGTTGTAACATATAACAGTGGATAACAAAAGTAACAACGTTGCTAAGTCTTCCTATACGGCCCTGAGCGCCTACCACGAACCGCGAACGAAAGTATGCCTCCCTTTCGCACTTGAGATTTCTCACTCAAGTGCGACAGAGAGGTAAAACTTCGTTCGTGGTTCGTGGTAGGCCTTCTGGTTTTATATAGCCAAACCACATTATCCCTTCCAAGCAAATGAACTGTCAAACTTTAACGCGTTATTTTAAACGTCAAACTTCTATGAAGTTATGACTTAACACTTCCACTGTTTGTGCTATAAAAATCTAGGAAACTTAGCATTCAACTCCACCGAATTTAAGAAAAAAGTAGTTGAATAGATTAGCCGCATCTTCACCGCACCGCTGTTCCCGCACGGCGGGGGCGTGGCGGGAAAAGTTGCACATTATTTACGATGGCCACGAAGCCGATGCACCGATAAGGCGCGTCGCAGTCACCGCGTCACGATCTCGGCTATCTCCCGATAGATATTGACTATAATAATACTATTAAATACAACTCTATGTTTGTACAGACCAATATGGATTAGGAAGGTGACCAAGAATCAAACAACAAGCGAGGGGGTTCAATCGCAAACCATTTACACTGTTTACGCAGAGATGACAAACACGGTGAGTGTGAATGAGTTTCCCGTTACTTGTTTAAAACTTAGTTGCCCAAAGAAAGAGATAGAATGCGAACAGCATTCTATCTCTTTCTGTACTACAGAACACGTCACCGTCACGTAAGTATTGCTGAGTTTTTAGACTTTACCTCATGTCCGTATGTCTATTGATTCCTCTTCGAACAATCTCTAATAAGCCCAAACTAAAACAACCCCGAGTTTTTTTACAAACAAGTTATTTGGAACTACTTCCGACATCATCATTATCTAAATAAATTACACTACAGTGCATAATTTTATAGTAATAAGTACCTCAGACGAAGATCGGCAAACCCATATTAACTCGGAACCCTGCATTTTCGCAGAGATAAAACCATGCTGGATCGATTTATCACTCAGGTATTTGTGGAAGAACACACGATAAAAATAAGCAATCCGTCACTAAGAGTGATTGAACCAAACCAAAACAAGAATTTTATTTCTAAAGAGTTATAAAACTTATTTGCGATATCGTTTCGTTTACGAGATATTCTGTCCCAAGATTCAACAACATGTCATTAAATGGTAATTCGCATCTATCAAAACTATTAAAAATTACTCGCTGTGTGTTTTCAATTGTTATAACACTTGTTACCGTCGGCTATAATCAGTGATCGAAATGAGCTGATCTAAAATACTTCGCGAGTGGACATAACATACTGTAGTTACAACCAGGTAAAAAATTACAAATTTAATAGCGTGCTTAAAGTATGTGTGTTAACACACTGTCCTAATATTCTTTAATATCCTTATTATACAATGTACATTCGCTTACATTGTAGCTTATTATTCAAAGCGGTTTAAACTCCCTACATTATTAAGGAACTATGGCACGCGTTGGCATTTGGCCACCAACGCCACCTACCATGCGAAAACAATCGAATGGTCATGGTTTTTTCATGTTTCTCACGAGCAGATGTTGGCAAAGGCCAGCGAGGCTCACTGGCCTGTTAACGGCAATACGCACGCGTATTTGAGACATTTCAATTATTGCTAACTTTATACATGTACGGTTGCAGTTTATTACCTAGAGTAGATGAGCCAAACGCTAAGACGAACGGGTATTAGAATAAGTTTCAACCTTCGATAAAGTAATTTTTGTTTTTCTACAGTTTTCGAGAAAATTCGCACCCAAAAACCACAAGTACTAATACACAATCATTCATTACCCCAGACCCCAATGATCTAGCTTGAATAATTGTTTTGACGCATAGTCTGACTCTATGTTTCTGTAATCGGGATCTTACAAAAACTCTGGAATGCTTAGCATTCAACTTATCTATAGTCGCTCAGAAAAGGAAAATATGGCATAGTGCGTGACATTCTAGTAAGTATTGACAAAAACTTGTGAAGCTTAATGAATAGGCATACTTGTTTGCAGACATTTTTCTATCTACGAGTATACCTGTAATTGAAACATAAAATAAACATTTTTATTTACGCAACGCTGTTGAGCTCTATTTAAGGATGACTCACACTAGAACGGGACGGGACGGGACGGGACGATGTGTCCATTTCTACACTACTCATTTATTTTTTACTTACGATTTTAAGCTAAAATGGTCATTTGCATTATAACTAATATCTAAAATGGGATAATTACCAAGCTAACCCGTAAGAGGGTAGATCGCTATGGCGTGTGGGTAGATCACAACTAAAAACTCGCAGCTCGTCAGTTTACTCCGTGAACATGGCGCTTGCAACAGTGTCGAAATATCGGATGCTCAATAAAACAAACATACATGATAATTATCCCGTTTTAAATATTAGTTATATTTTAAATAGAAAACTCCCGTGAGTATTAGACATATTAATATACTTATACCGGGTTACTCACGTCTATAAAGTCGAAAATAGCTCGACATGTTTCGGGACGGTCCGCGACCCATAATCATGAGTGAGAAGCGCTTGCGGCGATTGCTCTATTACGCACAAGCGCAAGCGCTTCTCATTTATATTATTCATTTATGATTATATATTACACTTGTTACGATCTTCAGCGTTACGGGAACATTAGACTACGGTGGTTTTTGTCGCAGCTTTGATCAGGTATGCCCAGCGCGTAAATGAGCGTCCACGGGGTCGTTTGCCGTTCATTAGTCATTGAATAAGGAGTCGTTCCAAGGAGTTTTGGTTTCAGACGATCTGTCCAAAGTATTTGAGGATACGATTTGCACAGTCGACGATCTTTCAGTAATTATAAGCAACTTTAGTATTAAAAACGTTGATCCAAAATGCTGTCCAAGGAATCCGTAGCATTCGCCGCCAACACCACATCTCTAGTGCGTCAATTTTGCGTCTATCTTTCAGGCGTTTCTGCGCCATAAATAAATATAGGGAAGACTAAGCTTACGTATATTAGTCTCGTTAAGAGGACTTTCGTGACCTTCGTTATGTTTCGGTTGCACCAGACCTTCTTCAGATTATCGACAGCGAATCTTGCACATTAACTACTTTTTCCCCACAGAATTGTCAGCACTCGATCAGTATTCGACATCATTACTTGCTCATAATAAGCGTTCCGTTTTTCCTCTTTGAGTTACAGAACCTTAAAACAAATAGTTTTAATGAAAATGTATAGGTGGGGGCACATGTCGTGCAACGCCTGTGTAGCACGCAGGGTGGCCGTTGCGTGTCGCCAATGCAATCGGGTCAAAGTTGCATTTGCGCGAACCCACTATTACTTAAATTCTTCTTCTTCAAGTGCCCTGCCCAGTTAGGGCGTCGGCGGTCAACATGGCATTCAATCTTCCTCTGATCTTCGCCGCTCGTATAAGGGTGGCTGCGTCCTTAACCTCTGTCCATTGCTTTATGTTGTCCATCCATTTAGTCCTGGGTCTGCCTCTGCCTCTCTTTCCCTGTGTCTTCCCTTCAATTATAGTTTGTAGTAGTCCGTATTTATTGTTTCTGTAGATGTGGCCAAGGTAAGCTGTTTTCCTTGCTTTTATTGTATGAAGTATTTCTTGTTTCTTTTTCATTCGACGTAGGACTTCTTCGTTTGTTATGTGTTTTGTCCATGAGATTCTCAGCATTTTACGGTATAACCACATCTCAAAAGCAACAAGTCTGTTTGTCGTGTTTTTATTCAGGGTCCAAGCTTCCATTCCATAGAATAATATTGATAATATGTAGCACTTAACTAGTCTCCATCTTAGTTTTATGTTTATTTTCCCATTAGTGAATAACGATTTCATTTTAATGAAGGTACTTCTAGCCATTTCTATTCTTACTCTGATTTCTTGGTCTGGGTCCCAATTCTCGTTTAGCCAAGCTCCTAGATATTTGTATTGTTTTACTCTTTCTATGGTTTCATTTTGAGATGTTAGGGGAGTATGGTCTGTTTCGTCTGGAGATTTAGAGACCACCATGCATTTTGTCTTTTTCACATTCATCTTCAAGCCTAGATCTGTCAGGGAGATATTCAGTCTGTTAATGAGTATTTGAAGGTCATCTATGTTGTTAGCAAGAATGGTAGTGTCATCTGCAAATCTTAAGTTGTTGATAATTTTCCCGTTGATCTTTATGCCTTCTTCTGCGTCTTCTAGAGCTTCTTTGAATGCGTGTTCTGAGTACAGATTAAAAAGTGATGGTGACAATACACATCCTTGTCGGACGCCTTTAAGTATATTGACACTATTTGTATTGCTATGATCAAGCTTAACGTTGGCTGTTTGATTCCAGTATAGGTTCTTAATGATTCGTTTGTCCTTTTGATCTATATCAGTCATGTCTAAAATTTCCATTAATTTATCATGTTTGACGTTATCGAATGCTTTTTCGAAATCGATAAAGCATATAAAGACGTCCTGATTATTTTCTAAGCATTTTTGAACTAATATTTGTATAGCTGTTAATGTTTCTCGGGTTCCAAGACCATTTCTGAATCCAAATTGTGTGTCGCTAATTTCCCTGTCTATTTTTTTATTTATTCTGGTAAGTATGACTTTCAAAAAGATTTTGAGCGCGTGGCTCATTAGACTGATCAGTCTGTACTCATTACAAGACTTTGCATTGATTTTCTTAGGGAGTGTTATAAAGGCAGAGTGCAGCCAGTCCTTTGGTAGTATGCCTGATTCGTAAATTAAGTTGAACAATCTTGTCAACGTGTTCACATTCTGTTCGTCCAGTAGTGCAATAATTTCGATATGTATATCGTCGGGTCCAGCGCATTTGCCTGATTTCATGTTTTTAATAGCGTTTTTAACTTCACAGGTGAGTATGGTAGGGCCTTCACATGTATTCGTATTATCATTTGTATCTTGAGATGTTCTGTCATCATGGAAGAGGTTTTCTATGTACTTTTCCCATGTCCTGTTGAAATCTTCTATGTCCGTTATAAGTTGGTTGCGTTGATTGAAGAGTTTTGCCACAACTCGTTTCCTGTTTGTCTTTGTAAATTCCTTTACTTTTTTATGCAAGTTAAAGCAATCATGTTTTAATTCTAGTTCCTCTATTTCTTTACATTTGCTTTCCAACCACCCTTCTCTAAGTTTATTTATCCTGGTGCTAATTTGTATGTCTATTTCTTTATATCTTTGTATATCTGTCTGTTTGTAAGTTCTTCGTTCTTCCATGAGGTCTAGTATTTCATCTGTGATCCAGGGCGTTTTGGTTTTCTTCTTTTTGTACCCTAATATTTCCTTTCCTGTCTTAATTATAGTATTCTTCAAATTATTCCATAGAGTTTCTATGTCTGTAGTGTTGTATGTTTGTAAGTTATTGCTAATTTCATTGTTAAGGAACTTACTTGCTGCTATATTAGTATCTTTATGCTTAAGTTTTTCGACATCTATTTGGGGTTTGAGTTTAGCTTGTTTGATTACTTTAAGTTTGAGTCTAAATTTAGCTACTAGCAGTGAGTGGTCTGAGGATATGTCTGCGCCCGGATATGTTTTGACGTTTGTGATGGAGTTTTTAAAACGACTTTGCACCAGTACGTAGTCTATTTGGTTTCTGACTATGCTGTCTCGGGTATGTTGTGGCGATGTCCAGGTGTAAAGTCTCCTAGGTGGGTGTTCAAACCAGGTATTTGTTATAATGAAGTCGTTTTCTGAGCAGAATTGGAATAATCTGTCTCCTCTATCATTTCTAATGCCCAATCCATGGTCACCAACAATTCTTCCCATTTTTCCTTTTCCGATTTTCGCGTTCAAATCCCCGATTACAACCACTGCCTCTTGTGATTTAATTGATTTTAAGATAGTTTGTAAGTCCGAGTAAAAAGTTTCGACGTCTACATCATGTTTTTTGTCGGCTGTTGGTGCATACACTTGAATGATATTTGTCTTGATTGGGTGGCTGTTAAGCTGTAGTAGCATACATCTATCCGATAGGGGTGTGAAATTAGTAATAAATGGTTTTAGTTCTTTCTTTATGATTATGCCAACTCCATAGTGATGTTCTTTTTCTTCACTAGGTTTTCCTGAAAAATACAATACATACTCGTCCATTTCCTTTACACCGTTGTCAGACCATTTTATCTCGCTTAGACCCATGATATCTATGTTATGTCGTTTCGTTTCTAATAATAAATTTTCCAGTTTACCTTTCTTCTTTAAGCTTCGTACATTCCAGGTTCCAATCTTAAGTTTCTTCTCCGGTGAATTCATCCTCATCTTCTTGCTTGCATGTGCATCGGTAACAGATGACTTAAATAATTACTGAAAATGTTTTGTACTGCTAGAATTTTCCTGTTAAGTTATACGCAGAGGGTGAAAATTTAGAACTTCAAAATTAATGGTACCAAATATCTTAAATCCTTTGATGATTTTACCCATGTATTGGTAAGCACTTTACTTCCACATCACACTCCCGTGGCCATCGTTTCATAGACAGTGGCAGTGACTTTTTTTCAGTTTTCCCGCCAACACCGTGACACACGAGACAGCGTATGTATGTTATTTGAGCTTGTAGCATTAAACGCATACACTACACCAAACATTACGCGTGTTGCTACGTCGCGGCCGCAGCAAACGTGCAATGGTACCTGACAATTCCCTTGAAAGTTTGAAATTACCGAGCTGCATTATCGTCGGGTTTGGAAATGGCCAAGGTGTTGCGTTCGGTGTCGTCCATAGAGTTATGATTTCTCGCTAACACTTAAAGAGTAACAAAGTGAGCAAAAAAGACGCCATCTTTATTATATTAATATTTCTGGAGTGTGAAAGTTACACAACCATTTTTGACCTCCCAGGTATACGCATTTACCGCTTGATGATACGAAAATATAAGGTTATCACGCAATGAGCGGAATTCTTCATAGCAAAAATCAAACTGTCAGAGGGATTGACCTAACTGTTTTATCGACTTATCGATGTTACGGAATAATATCGCATTAGGTATCCATAATCAACTTAAAAGATTATTCTGTAACATTGGACCTCATTGATAAGCAACTTGCATCTCCATATAGTAAATCATGTCAGCGTCATATACGAGTATTATGTCATTTATGTCACTTGAGTTTTCATGAGTGATTTCCGTGCCGTGTTACTAAAATGGTTAACCCTAAAAGAAAAACAATAAAAAAAGGATACAGAAAGATTCTTCTCTTAGTTTCAAAGAAGATTCTTCCACAATATATTGCTCTAAATGTGACGTTCATTTACATCAGCTAAAGAAACATTGTGTTGAAAGTCACTTAGTGAGTAAAACTCATTGGTCACAATGCTCAAAAAGTACGAGTTCAGACATATTCTATATAGATTTAATCATATTTTTAGTTTCGTGCAATATTCAATGGAAAAAAATTAACAATTATTAGATTTCGACTCTGTTATTTTGAATGAAGATTAGTTACCTACTCTTAGCAATATTTGTTTTTAATTTTTCATGATAAGTTTCATATAGAAAATTTAAAATAGAAGTATTTTCTGTTTTATTCTTTACTATTATACTAAAATACAGTGGCGGTCAGCAAATTAGGGACACCGTTAATTTGTTTGTATGTATATCCAAAAGCCTGATTTCATTACCTACTTTAACTTTGTTTCGTTAAGTGACAAATATTTATCGATAAGTCGATAAAACAGTTAGGTCAATCCCTGTGACAGTTTGATGTCGACTTTGCCTTTTTGATCACATTTTCAATAACAAATTGAAAGAGATGTACAGAAAAAGTGACCAAGTGAGCAGGGCTGAGATCGAATCTGCGACCTCCGGCTTCCGCGGCACGTACGTTTTCAATGTTTGAAGAGCATTCTTGTTACATTAGTTCTGTGGTATCGCCACTCAATTTATTGAGGAAATTGAGATGACATCGCAAAATACAAATACAAATACAAATCATTTATTCTAAATTTGCTTCTGCAAATAATAAAAACATGTAAATTAATAAGTGTTTAGAAATTATCATCTTCTTAACTAGATTTACAAAATGTGTTCTATACTTATTTATTTGCAAATTATTTATTGTTCTTTCATGATAAATTTCGAATCAACTAATGTTTTTTCGGTCTCAAAATTATTTATAACAATTTGCAGGTATTGTATAACATACATTTACGATATGCTTGTACATACATACCAATATATTATGAACATTATTCCACTATTGACCAGTGGGGGAGCGCCAAAATGTTCTGGCAAGCCGGAGCTGATATAGCATGTTTTTTCTTTGAGTTGTTAAGAAATAAATGTGCTAGATTGGCTCCCGCAAGGGAAGCTGACAGGAATCGAGTTTTATGAACGCCTGCCACTGCTATTGACATGCCTCTTTAAGACAGACGATTAAAGTAATCCAGTTGAATGAAATGCGGAGGCTTCTCCCATTCGGCACAAAACACATGTAGGAAATAAATAAGCCTGAGTTAATTACGAAATTGTCATCGGTGAAGGGCCGGGGAAATTGCTCCAATTTAGATGTAAAATGTCGCCTGCTCAAGAGGGCGACGTATTCGCATCGCAAACAGCTGAATGTAATGATCAAACAGGGAGACTTCGAGATCCATGAAACTATTGTCAGAGATCCGATGAGTATTCGGCTGGTATTCGGTCCATTCGGTACAAAGCTTTTTTTCTGCTTTTTCTACCAACTATCATTTTATCATAAAATGAGACTATTGCGAGCTTGAATATTTGAAAGCTTTGAGTACATACTGGCTCGACTATAGAATAGCTGACATCGAATTAAACGTTGACATTTTTTTTGTGGATAGTCGTCGTCTGTAATCTGAAATTTGGCAAGGAAAGTTCTTATGACGAGTACAATCCATTAAAAAAATATCAACCCTTAATTCTATGTCAGCAGTACAGTCCATAATGAACATATTTAATTATGGACATCATTTTAACATGAACTTTGAGAGTTGCGAGTAACCGAATGGACACCTACTCTCTTCTCTTTATGTATCTCACCGTAATCAATAACAATAGAGTTATTATTTTTAAGCAAAAACGTCTGCGAACGATTCCAAATCTCATAAAATGACCATAACACATTTTAATACCACAATAATAAAATAGTCCCTATAGCACAATTAATAGGTTGTACTGCTGACTATACCTGTCTGTGCATTTCGTTTCGTACGTAACGTAATTGGTATCCGAAAAGTGCGTTTATACTAGTTTTCTTGTACGTTAGACTCGCCTGTGCTTAGTAAACAATTGGAATGCCAGCCCTTTAGTTTTTGCGAACATTAGTAATTGCTTATTGTACGGCTATCTTCGTTCCCCTAATTGGAATAATGCGATCTACAATTCAATAGAGTTTGAATTTAAATGTCAAAATGCGAGGTACGTTTCCAAGATCTGCCAGGCTATTGATGCAGTAGCAGTACATAAAGGTGACATTTAAGATCTAATCAGCAGATCTGGAATTTAATTAAGGAGTTAATTAGTACCTATGTACTTGCTATTGCTTTGTTGACTTATTTTAATAATTGATATTTCAATGTCTTTCATATACAATAACAATTAAACAAGACTTTTGTTTGATTGTTTTAGGGTTGACTCACACTATAACGGGACGGAACGAGGCGGGACGGGATATCTGTCAGTTTCTATAGAGAACTTCACGTGACATCCGAGGGCTCCGAGCTATCACGTGATTATTTCTATGGAAATTGAAAGAACGTCTCGTCCCGCCTCGTCCCGTCCTGTCCCGTCCCGCCCCGTCCCTTCCTAGTGTGAGTCATCCTTTACTTAGTAAGTAAGTAACTAACTAGTACCCACGACACCGCATATTTGGCTGCCAGGCGCCCGGATCAATTAAAAATGATAATGATGGCACACTAACTAGAGGGGTTAAGTGGATCTACAAGTTGCATACCTATTTCTGTAGCTAGCAGTTACAAATAACAATGCAACACTCCCTAATACTAAATTACAATAATTCAATTCAAATTCTCCGAAAATATGTGCTTAATGTCAGGAGCAACTAATTACAATAGTTGTAGCACCATTTCTAGTCACAGGAATAATATAATTTAGATCTTCATAAGACAGGCAATTCCTTAATCGAATCAAGCAATACATGGTTAACATAGGACCGGGCGTTGACTTGGCCGACAAAAAAGCAAGATTCACCGTGTTTGCACCCACGACCCGGGTTCGCGAGTTACACGGATTACGTGACACTCTTGTTGTTCCCATCTTCTCCGAGTGTCTTAGAAGCCACTGTAACCATGGCTTTGGTAGCTAGTGTCATGAAACATCACCAAGTTCTATGCGTTGCGCTGCGCTCTATGTCGGTAAGCATTGGAGACATCGCAGGCACGCATCTTGTTACTATTCGGCACTTAAAAAAAATTGTTGCGGTATTTATGTATATTAGGTTCAGATCCAAACACTTATATAAAATAAAAATATATTATAATCGTGGTTCACAATTGTACAGTATATTTAATTTCTCTTGAATTGTAACCTTTACGATTTTCAAATGGCATTATAGAAGCTAAATATTTTCACATTATTCGACATTTCAATCATCATATGGTGGAAAAACTTTTGTTCGTATCTTTCCGTAACTGTACGTCCAAGGTAAAACTTACATTGTGTATTTTCATTGTCGTAAAATAAACATAAGCCTTTTCATATTTTCATATACTAAGGGATAACTCACACTAGAACGTGACGTGACGGGACGGGAGGATATCTCAGTTTCTATAGAAAACGTCACGTGACATTCCAGGGCTCTGCACGCCTACCACGAACATCGAAAATTGGCATTGACGGAATAACCTCTTTGTCACTCTAATATGCAAGTGTGACAGAGATGGAGATACAAATCCGCAATCGTTCGATTTTCGTGGTACTAGCCCAGAGCTCTCACGTGATTCTTCCTATAGAAATTGACAGATCGTCCCGTCCCGTCCTAATGTGAGTCATCGTTTAAGCGGGAATGTAAAACAAAACATTGTCACATGGGAATGGTGGCATGCACTATAAAGCTATAAGTATTTTTTTTTTGGTATCACACACTATGGAATTTTTACTATAAAACTGTCGTGAGACTCGAACATATGAAATAATATTAAAACTGGTCACTCACATGATTAAATCTAGTTTTGCTAGAGATATTTACATTTCGATCCTTACGAAGATCGTCATCAGGAGCGACCACCCGCGACAAATCCGATGACAACCCGTTTTAATATTATTTAATACATAAGGGAGAGTCGATTATATCGTATCACTTTTTGCTCAAACGTGGATATTTTTTTTCTGAAGGTAGATAGAAATGTGACTGATTATCCAAATAAAAGTCCTTGGCCAGGTTACATATGAAATTGAGTATTCTGGGATTAAATTAACGATTTTGAATGTGAATTGCTTATTTTAGATTAAAATAACCCCTATTTATAGCAATACACTGAAATCGCACTGATACAATTCACAAGTAACTCGCTCCGACCAGTTAACAACGAGCAAGGTCCATATGCTTTCGAATCACGCAGTCGATAGCGATTCGAAAGCGAGAGCAACTCATGGTAATGGTACCGATACAGGCCTATGACTCGCTGCGTATACGCGTATAACTAGCCACCCGGGGGTTGCAAGTCGTGCCGTCGCGCGACCTCGCACTTATCTTGCGCGCTCTCACGACCGCGCCACGCAGCGCGCGCACGACCGCGCTTTCCTTGTACACCTAGTATATGCGCCGTTGTTGTCAAACGGAGACTTTGGGGTGATTGACCTTGGGTGTAGTTCTGCTTTTGACAGTGCAGATCTTGGAATGCCCGTCATATACCTAAATATGTTGCTTCAATTTGTTCTGATTTATTGGAGCGTTGCAGCATCCTTTTACTATTTATATAAGTATTTCCTAACATTCAATTATATATTCATTAATATGAAACTGAAATGAGAACCTCGTCCTTCTGTTTTTTTGAAGTCGGTTAAAAAGAGAAATGGTAAATAAACGTCTGTCATCTAGCCCTATAAACCAAAGGGAAAACTAAGCCTTATCGGGATTTATCCGGTTTTCTCACATTTTCACCTCTCTAAAAAGTATTATAAAAGTAAAGTAAAAGTATCAAACGTACCACCTCCCCGATTATCAAATAATATTTCATTTGATAATCATGAGAGAAACTCATCGATCATCAGGGTTTGAACCAGCGAAGTAGGGATAAAAAGTTGCCAACTCTAGGCTTCCAACGCTTCATGACTTTTTTTATAAACTGACCGGTGACTCTAGTTACACAAAATGAAGATAGAGTCTAAGATGGAGATGATTAGTTCAGTAATAGCTTATTCAATTGTGCTTAAGAGACCGAGGTCGCACTTGTTAGCGAATACAGAGGGTGGAGCGCATTCAATTCCTTGGCTGTCCGCGGCAAAAATGACAAGTCAAATCGTTTGGTGCGGGCAAATGGAATGCTTACTACGAAGTCTACGAACGGGTGCATTTGCGCCCCGCACCTGGAAACTATTTGTAAGTATATCACTATTTTTTACAAAGCCATCAAAGGCCGCCAACGCCTTCATATTTCTACCAGTCGTTAAAGACGAATGTGGCTACGCTTATTAAACTTAAAGTAATTTCACTACACACATATTACTGATTATGTCTAGTAACGTACACAATATCTTGAACAGGTGAATTATACTGTGTAACTACGTTACACGGATATCGTTTGCCCTTAAGAATCCGGTAACACATCCTCACTCGAGACACAATGGTGCCTTTTCACCATATCGTGAAGTAATAGGGCCTTTACAGTTCAGTACGAGCATATACGACATCATTTAAATATATCGGAGCGGCCGTGGTACTCAAATAGTTCTGAACATTCGCTCTAAAGACAATTTATAACTATTGATGCAAAAGGGGTATTTACCATGTTTAGTTGTTTTGCTCAGAAAAACAAATTTACATAGTGAATGACCCGTTTTTAAGCGAGAGAAGTTCTCTGAATCTACTGGAATAATCCAGCGTTTGATGTATATTTGTATGTTTTACACGATAACTCGAGTATTGTTGGTAGGACTGTCCTGATTGTATAATTTCAAACATGAGCCACGTTCAGAGCGAACCACTACTTATAGTGGTCTTAATCTAAATTACCATGTTATCTTAAGATTGCATTATAGCAGTGTTGTTCTGCCCTTGACTACTTAGTACTTACTTAAGATATATGGTGGTGACTAGTTGATAGAATAGGTATGTATCCAGGAATGCCGACACCTATTGTTACATAGAAGGATCTCCCTTAATTAAGAGTGATATGTTTGCAATTTAATTTAACAAAGTTACAGATGTGACATGCCAAACAAATTACAAGTTCATGTAAATTAATAAGAAAAGTAAGCATAGTTATGATGGACATCTAGTTAACGAGTTCGAGCATAGCTATAGATATATTTAACGGCCTCCTAGCCTAGTTGGTAGTGACCCTGCCTACGAAGCAGGAGGTCCCGGGTTCGAATCCTGGTCAGGGCATTTATTTGTGTGTTTATCACGTATATTTGTTTCTGAGTTATGGATGTTTTCTATGTATTTAAGTATTTATATGTATCTATATATAATATATATCGTCGTCTAGTACCCACACCACAAGTCTTATTGAGCTTACCGTGGGACTAGGTCGATTTGTGTAAGATTGTCCCACAATATATACGAGTATATATATATTTTTTTATATTCCTTTATTCATCTTATGCACTGAAATAATTATTAATATACCTATACAGGGTGACTGGTAATTCGACCAATTCCTTGAAAGGGGTACTTATGTTGATCATATACATTTCTGGGAATGATGAATCTGCAACAGCAGAAAACAATAAATATGCATAATAAACAAACCCTTGTATGACGATCAAGGGGGGTCAAGTTGACATTAAAATGTCAAAATCATACGGTTCACACAGACAGTTTAATTTAAACAGCCTCCTATCAGATGGCGGTAAGGGCCACCGCACACGTTCGACGGTCGCACCTATCTGCCCATCTCGCCATTTGCATCCAGCCTCTCCGTGTGGCGTCAGGCCAAATTCTGAAAGGAATTACTGTCACGTAGGTAATAAACGTGTGGATTAGAGGTCCCATTAGGTCTAACATTTTAGATAAAATACCTTTAGGTTACATTTTGTATGTCCGTTTATTCGAACAGTATTTTTTACAATCACGACAAGTTTTGGATGAGTTTGGGAAGCTATCAAGCTATAGCAGGTAAATCGTGTCTGTAACGCAACATACTCAGTACTATTTTCACTTATAGTAACAATTTGAGTACCTGTTTTCAATAACTTAATAATTCATTGTGTGTGCTAATTTTATTTGCTGTATTATTGATTGTAATTTCTCGTCTCGCGACCCAGATCTCGGCAATCCTTACTTAAATATTCTGCCAAATTCATGAAGATCCGACTAACGATGATCAAGTTATCGTCGAACAAAGATACATACATGCATAGACGTGAAGGAAGGATGAAGTTTTTTTTCCAAACATTATCTCTGACTCTTTGTTCCATATAAAACAAGGCCCAAAACAGGACTTCATTACATGACAATTAACAGCTTTTTCGGGTCCTTTGTTTTATCCTCCTGTCGTACCTATGACTTTGAACTTTGATGAGAAACAAGGCTTTGCTCGTCGAGGTGAAGTCTGTTTTGTTGTTTTTCAGGCATTACTGTCAATCCTTTAGCCCCTTAACCTTATGCAACCAGCGGCACGCGTGCCCTCTAACCCAGAATATAAATTATTAGATACTATCCGGATTAAGGATGACTCACACTAGGACGGGACGGGACGGGACGGGAGACGGGGCGGGAAGGGACAATCTGTCAATTTCTATAGAGAGAATCACGTGATAGCCCTCGGATGTCACGTGACGTTTCTATAAACTGACAGGTCGTCCCGTCCCGTCCCGTTCAAGCATGAGTCATCCCTTAGATAGGTACGTATACCTACTCCGATACACTCACATTGTTGCCCTTTTTATTGCATTTGACGCATCGTTTAGAAAAAGGATCAAATACTAAGCTGAACTGCACATCTTAGCTCTTCTCCACATTATTCCACCGGCGTCTTATCCCACGGCGCGCATGCGTCGTGCCCCCGTAATGGCGGCGCGGCGCACGCGCGCCTCCCTAATTGATAATGGCCGACGTGCGCGCAACAAGCATCGAGGGACGCAATTATCTCATTGCAGCTTGCGATTTACCTGCAGCATAAACGATTTTTGCTCGCTTTTTGTTTTCATCAATTTACCATTTTTATTAGGTAAAAAAGTGACGTGACGTCAATTTAATTAATGTCATTGCCAAGGGACATATTATGTGGGGACATATTACGGATATTGTCTTCTGTTTAAATGGTAACATATGTTTCAAGTCAAATTAGCAGACATCCTAGACGTACCTACACATGGTGAATTCCTTAATCGCCAGACCCATCAAAATACTAAGCACATGCGATGCAGAAGGCGTATGTTAACAATGTGAAAACAAACTACCTAGTACTATTAGTTGTATAATTTAAAGTTCTTCTAGCGAAGCAAATCAATTTCGTCGTTGGAATACAAATTAGCTAGGTCGTTAAAAGTGCCTGCTTATAATATGGTAACTGACGTTAGCAAACGTCGGAAGTTCCGCGAGTAATTATAGAATAAGCTAGAAGGTCAATTTTATAATGTTGCCTACAATAAAAAATATGCGTGAGTTCCTTTTGACTTGTAAGGACTTATTAAAGAATTAAGAGTTTAATGCTCAGTTGTTAATCGGCAAGGGTCCAATGTTTATAAGCTATTACGGCCTCCCTAGCCTAGTTGGTAATGACTCTGCCTACGAAGCTGGAGGTCCCAGGTTTGAATCCTGGTAAGCATTTATTTGTGTGTTTATCACGAATATTTGTTCCAGAGTTATGGGTGTTTCCTATGTATTATTTATCTATATACGTATTTACATCGTCGTGTACCCATAGTACAAGCTTTGCTTAGTTTGGGACTAGGTCGATCTGTGTGAGATTTTCCCCAAATATATATATATTTTTTTTTAGTAGCCTATTAAGTGTCCCACTGCTGGGCAAAGGCCTCCCCTCGTCTCTTCCATTCGGTCCTATTCTTATTCCCAAATATATATTATTATTTTTTATAAAACTATATGTACGTAACAGTTGCTAATAGGTAAAGGTATGAAAATTCATAGACATCTGAATAGGCAATTTTAAATGTGAATTTTAGATAGTTAACAATTAATAAAAATATTGTTTCCGGTCTAAGCCACATCTCATTTCCGTAAACTCTCTACGATACACATAAACACATGGCGGCGGCGACTGGATCACACAATAAAAACTTCCTGCATTGAAAAAAAACTGGGCGCGGGTTTCGTCGAAGTTCACTCGAGTTTCCGATTGCACTGTCTATACGATCGGAAGCCAATATGAAGCACAATCTAATCGAAACTCCTTCGAGCTTGCATCGATTACTACATACATACCTAAATTTGTCATACGATTCTTTCATTGCGAGTGTCTGTGCGAGGACAGTACCACCCTGAATCGACCAGACCATCGATTGACTGAGACACGAAAGTTGTCATGCATTGCTGCGTGATTGAAACTATGTTTTAGAGCTGAAGACAAACAGTCAATCTACGGCGTGTCCAGGATAAGATGAACTTACAGTGGGATTGATTTCAATAGTGTCGCATACTATGCCGCATTGGTACCATGAATCGATTGTCCACTGCAGTTACGGCCTCGACCACCTAGCGAGCACGCAATCGTCTCGTTGCGAACCCACTAATCGCACGAGAACATTATTTTAAATTGAAAAAAAAAACTCTGTAGTTGCAGATCAATAATCACTCTATTATTATGAAGTAAGCATTAGAATTTGTCGTGTTCATTTATATGTTTGTATGCGTCTTTTTTCTAAACTGAACGCATGAGTAACAATTTTATAAGTTATTGATTCTTTCTTACCTTCTACTGAAGAAGCTTACTTATTTGTAACTAAAAAGGTTATTTGTATGGAGGTATATAAGTTTACAGCAGTTTACAACCACCCAACTCACTTTCATGTAATATATTTACCTACCTCGTTAGAAACTTTTACACATTTAATAATTATTTATCATAACTAGAATCAAGATACTGAATATCGGATACTAAATATTCTAAAAAGAGTAACTAATACACATTGTTATATTAAAATAGGCAGAAACTAATGATGTCCATCTAAATAAATGAATAAAATACTTAACTAAAGTTAACAATAGTAATTAATGCAACAGTGATATAATAAGGGTTCTTAAACTTGATGTTCGCCTATTATGAGCTGGTTGCATATGCTAGTTTTTCTACGACAGCTAAAATAGCGAAAAAAGCAAAATTTCGAAAGGTGGTAGAATGTAGGAGATGTTGTATGCCCACTAAATAAATAAAAAAATCAACAGTGCTCATATATTGTATGAAAATCCATAGGAGCATCGTTTAGCAGTGTTCTTATGGAATACCATAGATATACTTTTTTTATCGCTGTCAGTCACCTAATTGACAGCTAGAAGTGCTGGAGTACAAAAAAAGTACATATGAAGATAGCAAGTGTGCAGTTAATTATTTATTGTAAGTCAAAACTAATTGGCCACTTTGTTTTCGGTATGAATGGGTAACGTACTTTGCTTAAGATATAGATTTCAAAACCGGTTCCAGGCCAGCCCAGCAACTCACCGTATCTCTCTTATCCTATCATCTCATCTCTTAAAGACTAAAATAATGATATCATAACATCATTATGCCCTGCAAAGTGGGCAAATTTATGTCTACAGAAGGTGGTAAAGTTAACGCCTTTAAGAAGCAAATCTGCATACAATGCCAGTACAAGATTATACTTGTCCCAGTCTTGGCCACGTTGTTTTTTATGTTAATGTACTTAAATCATTAAAGTCTTAGATGCACCTGTTGCGTACTAATACTAGAATCCATTATTTTGAAATGATTAAGTCGCAAAAGTAATTCTTAAAGGGCACATATTATTACACTTTAATTTTAATGTTATGGCAATTAAACTACGCTAAGTTTAGATTACAGATAAAAAATAGTAGTTATTATGATACAAATACTCGTAGTTAGTATAGGTAACAGCAGTCGCTGTTCCGTGTTAATCCGTTTTCTGTTTCAACTTTTAGCTAGCATTTTTTAAGTTAAATACTATACACGAGTTATTTGATTGACTTTGCACAGAACAGACTGAAACTTTGAATAGACTAATTACGACTTCCACACGGCATGTGTAAGTCCATACCGTTTACATACACCTATTTGCTTCAGAAGTATGATATTTTTACGAGGTTTATTTAATAACGGCACCACTGGTTAAATACCAATCTCGCCCACCGAAGGCAGTTGAATTTTACTCTAGTATGAGCCATTTATTTTCTTAATATTAGTTTATTATATAATATATCGTCGTCTAGTACCCATAATACAAGCCTTGAGCTTACCGTGGGACTAGGTCAATTTGTGTAAGATTGTCCCACAAATATTTATTTATTATTTTATGTATGTCTAAAGTTTTTAATTTCAATTTTGTAAAAAATACAAAGTAAAATCACTCGTTGTTCCACAACTTACCCTTTCTGACTAAAGGATGACACACTAAGATGGGACGGGACGGAACGGGGTGGGACAGGACGATCTATCAGGTTCTATAGAAAACGTCACGTGACATCCGAGGGCTCCGATCCGGTGATTTTTTCTATAGAAATCGACAGATCGTCCCGTTCCGCCCTGTCCCGTCCCGTCCTAGTGTGAGTCGTCCTTAGATTATAAAATTCTGTAAAATAGGGCGAGTTGGGACAAATTCGAAGTTCAACATAAAAGTTGATATTTATACTTATGTGGCACGTTAATTTATATAGGTACTTAAAAGTGTTGCAGTTGTATGAATTTTAGTTTTTCAATGATAAACTGTAATTTCATTTCATAAATATTACAATAAAAACAAAGTATTAACTATAAGTCCAGGTTATTAGTGGTACGAACTGAGTGAGATGGATGGGTCAATTGTTAGAATGTACACAAAGTAACAATAGGTACTTAATATATTATACCCATTGGCCAGAGAATAAAGTATTTTTAACAAAGAATAAAGTAACAATATGACATCTTTGGTCTTAAAGTTCAAACTCACCTACCATCCCTACTCTCCCCATATATGACCCAATTAACCTCGCAATCCCTCCTCACCCCAATTTACGGTACAATCACACTCACCCCACAGTCACAAACGAGACGGTTCAGGCACATTTTGAGTTTTCCCCGTGATACAGTAATTTTGTCAACGAACTTCAAATTGATAAGTCGTAAAACAAGAAAGCAACTCGCAGACATCTCTCAACACGCTGATTATGCTAAGTCCCTGTTCACACGGGGTGAGTCACATACCAAGGACCTGTATTCGGGTTGCCTACAGAATGTTTAACTCGATGGAACTGACATAGCTAGAAGCTTCCTCGTCTTAACCTGTCATGCTGGTCATGTAATAAGAATCAGCTACAATACATTATTTAAGAATGCGACAACAGACAGAGAAACTTAATTTTATTTATTTATTTTATTTACATTATTCTGATTGCGTTACAATGTTTTTATATTGGTTAAAATCTAAGACGTATGCTGGATCGATGCCTCCGTCCATCTCTTCTTCTTTTTATTTGCCTTTATCCCATTATTTGGGATCGGCTCTCCTCGTCCTCATTCTCCAAGATTGTCTGTCCTGGGTTGTTTGCGAATTTAGCTGGGCTCATTCGAAATGCTTGCCTCCACCTGGCTATAAATAATATTCAATAGATAGAAAACAACCTAAGCACGTGGTATTCACTAGAGTTACAATTTGCTGATACTCTGCCTTATTATCGGGCTCATCTTTAGCACCATTTCTTAGGAGAACTCTATCCCATAAGTTGATTTACTGCAGCCCTATGGCGTTATCCATGAACGCACATCGAAGACAGTTTAGCTAAATTATTGATTTTTCTTATCTGTCAGTTTGAAATTTACCTTTATTAAAAAGGGAGAAAAGATAATTTAGCTTAAACGTTTGTGACTTTTCTATGAATAAGGGTGGCAGCTCCGTAACCTCCCTCGCACCCACCTCTCTTACGCACTTTACATGGGCGCTGGCGGCTACGATCACTGAAAACTCTTAGTAAGGATACTCACCTCATTTACACTGGTTTCTCTAAGTCTCTCGCTTACGATTTGTCCTCTGGAATCACGTCCGCGAAGCCGTACTGTCACACATCACCGGTTCCCAATACTCCGCTGACTTAAGACATTCTCGGCCCTTTTGAGATCGAATGTCAAAACAACGAGCCATTCTTTCTTGCAACTGCCTGCTGTGCTGAATGGGATTCATTTAGTTGCAATACTATATATGAATATAACTTAATATGCATATTTAACGCCCTCTCTAGCCTAGTCGGAGGTGTGCTTGCCCACGAAGCAGGAGGTCCCAGGTTCGAAACCTGTTAAGGGGTTTTACTCCGGTGTTTATCACGAAAATTTGTTTCTGAGTTGTAGACGTTTTCATGTATGTACATATTTATCTACATAAGTATTTATATCTTCGCCTCGTACCCAAAGTGCAATTTTTGCTTAATTTGGGGCTAGGTCGATCTGTGCCAAAGATTGATATAATATTATGCAATACGTATTCAGATACTAAACTGTAACGTTTATAAATTAGGTAAGCTATTTAAACCTAATAAACTTAATACAAAGGATTTTTTAAATTCTTAATAAAGTGTAGGGTTACCGTCCGCCACAATAGGTGAAGTTAAACTTCCGGAGCAATTAATATTCACATTATCAAAAAATGTTTTTATCAAACCCCTATTTTTTTTTCAAATACCTACCTAACGATACCTCACACTTAGGAATGATACAATAACAAAACATGACCCACTGTACGTGTATAGGAGCACCCTAAAAATAAATTTATTTCGACTTTTATTGTACCCCTTTGTCGGCATGATTGATATGTATATTTATACCAAATTACAGCTTTCTAGTACTAACGGCCACTGAGTAAAGCCGCGAACGGATGGAAGGAGGGATCCTAGTTGACTACGGAACCCTAAAAAGTCCAACAAATAGTTAGTACCTAAGTTCAAAGTGATGGTTAAAACTTTAAGACGCACCGCTACAAATTTACAGCCATTCAACTATTCAAGCAAACGAGAAAGGCAAAAGACAAGTTTCAATCGGTTAACTATAACGGTTAACTAAAGACTACGAACAAACAGAAAGCATTTTACCCTGACATCCCCACAAATTACAAATTAAAGTCTACATCCTCACTCACACACATACACACACACACACACACACACACACACACACAATGTAAGATATAAGAAAGAAAGTATGTATATATATAAAATAAATTCTAAATTAACTATTAACTACCTACATAAGAACTAAAGAATGTAACTTAACTAGGAGAGGACACTGACTCCTGTAACACAGGTTTTTTACCTAGCACAGAAGTCAGGGCTTCAACACCCTTATTGATACGATGTTTCTGGAAATAAATATATTTTTATTTTTTTTTATTTTTTTTTTTACTTTGTTTGACAGTCTTTACCTGTATGTATATTGTTTGTCACGGCTTCTGGTTGTTATTAGAACCAGCCTCTCAAAACATATTTATCAGACACAACATTAAGTTATATAGTAGGAAATTTAGCTAAATCCAACGTAATAAAGCATGTCATTCTTTGTGGGTTTTTTTTTACACTAAATAAAGATATAACTTACGCCAGTCGTGATAACCATTGCTGTTTCGTGTAACCTTTGCTAAAAACCGCAAACAAATATAGGTAAGTCTTACCCTGAATGAATATAAGGAGCGGAGTGACAATATCAGCCACAATTAAAGGATGACTCACACCAGTCCGATCCGATCCGGGACGATCTGTCAGTTTCTATAGAAATAATCACGTGATAACTCGGAGCCCTCGGAGGTCACGTGACATTTTGTATAGAAACTGACAGATCGTTCCGTATCGGATCGGTCTGGTGCGAGTCATCCTTAAAACAATTAGATACGGTGCTTATATTTATTTCTTGTCTATGTCTCTATTTTTTCTTAATATTTTTGTTCAATAAAAACTTTTAATAATTAGATACGCACTTCTATTAACGATCCATTGTGACAATAATTACAATTATGACCATTGCTCCTGTATTCTACGCACGGCGGCTCAAGGCCGTGGCCACTGTGGGCAGGCATAAATGTAATTGCATTACGAAGAAATAAAAGGTTAACCCCATTAAAGTCAACCCCTGTGTTACTCAGTTTTTGCCTGCGTTATCGACGTGGTTGTAAGCAAACCGCATTTTTCATTACGCTAAACTGTGGCAAACGTAGAATTTAAGCTTTGCTGAGGCACGCCAATGGTTAGTAAATGCCCCTCATTCCATGCAGTTGTAAACAATTTATTATTTCCAATTATTACATTTGAAAACAAGGTGATAAAACCGTTTAATTTCTTCCAAGCGTCTAGACGAAGATGAAAATCAAAAAAAAACTTAGTACGTCTAACTTGTTTTTAATACGTCTCACATAACAAACAATACAGTGGAATTTTTAATAAATAGTTGTCAACAAACCAATTAACTGGTAAACTTATGTTACTTACATAATATGTGGACATTAAGCAAAGTAGGTAACCTAGAGTGATATTTATTTAATTAGTATAAAGCAAATTTTATTATATTTGACCACGAACGACATATAAGTGTATACTTAATTTCTTCGAAAGAAAGGAATAGTGGAAACATTAATGACCTCGGGCGGGACTTGAACCCGCGACTTAAAAAAATAGTTTCAATAAATTTAATCGTATGTAGTCCTCACCAAACTGAACAATGTTTGCTCAGTGACTTTTAAATAAATGTACCTACTGCGAATTTTGTCATTTTTGTACTATGAAAAGAGATGTCAATAAGGCTAATGTTACCATACATACTATTTAGTTTGTATGAAAAAGCGAAAACCTACAGAGACATCATTTTTAAAAGTTGTTGAACAAAAGTTGTTAAGTTTGAGGAGTACTACCTGCAATTTAATTTATTTCCCCTGTTACAGGTAACACCCGGTATAGGTACTTCTTAACAAAACTGGCATAAATATTTAAAAAAGGGTAAATAACTTCAAGATCACAGTTAGGTACAGGAAAATTTAATATTGACGTCAAATTAACCATAATTTCGTAATTTTTGGCGTAACATAACAAAATCTCCCTGCTGGCTCACTTGAGATTAGCCAGAACATTAAGCTCTTTTTAAAATGAAAGGTAAATGAAAAGTTTAACTTATGTCTCTCTTATGTTCGTATCTCTGTCACGTTTGGGGCAGAGACCCCTGGACCCTGGGCACCTGGGAACTCACTCGATTTTCAGGGACTTGGCTAAGCGAAGCGCCTCCTAGACGTCGGGTGACCAGAGGGCTGGCTCCTTCTTGCGATCTTGCGCAGCGAATACCACCCTCTTATTTGTATATACTTTTTTTTTTTGTTAATATTCATTTGTGTTACGTGTCTGTGTGTCTGTAGGTGTAGCATCGTAGGTCTCGAACGGGTGAACTGATTTCAATGCAATTTTATCGAAAGTACGCAAGTTTATAAAAGTAGGCATCTCCAAGATATTCAGGAAAACCATTGAAGGGAGTCTTTATACGATCAATTTAGTTTTAAATCCACCTTGCTCATAATAAAACATGTCAATCATTTTAACGACTAGGTACGTGAATTAATGACCAGTAAAACATAAGAAATGAGTTGTTTTATGAAAACACAATTCTTTTTCTAAGATGGCACTGCGACAGGCAGGGACAGATGGCATGGCACGCTCTATATTTATATGTACCACAGGTTATTTTAAATTATCATAACTTCAGCACGCTTTCAATCAACTTAAGTATACAGTGCTAACTACATTATCTATTCTAAACATAGTCTCTAAAGATGTATTACTACCCTTATTTTACTTTATAAAAGTTATAAAGTAGCCAAGAAATAAGATATCTTTACATTGCTCGATAAACAGAAAAATTAATGAATAAAAAAAATGTTAAATAAATAACATTGTTCAAATTATCTAGAAAATATAATTCAGTATCACGTTCAAAGTTTCACTCTGTATATTTTTGACTTTGGTTTAGTACTCGTAACAAACTTCACTTTTTGGCAAATAGATAAGTTGTAGGTTTTTGTAATCTAATTTTATTTGTACTAAACTTTTATCATTTATTAAATAATAAAAAAATACTAGAAGCAAAAAAGTACGTATTACTTGATCACTCTACAATTAAAACACTTCCGTTAAGAGTGGTTACTTTAGAAAAGTCGTGTTTCACTTGACATTGTCGAATTGTGACAGTTTATTTCTTCATAATTAAAATGATGTCATACTTACCAGTTAAATAGATTGTATCATTATTAGTTACGTGTGGTAGTTTCACATAAATCCGATGGTCAAAAGTCTGTTAACATTTATAAATATAGCTTTAGCTGTAGTCTTGCTCACATCTCCTAAATCTAGGTACATATATGTATTCAATCAATCAAAGGCCTTTAAGTCTATTACATACTATGAAAAGTTTTATCGAATTTATACTATCACATATTATTATATTACACTCACATATTAATTAAATAAATAAATAAATATTACAGGACATTTTTACACAAATTGACTGAGTCCCGCAGTAAGCTCAAGAAGGCTTGTGTTACGGGTACTCAGACAACGATATAGGTATATAATATATAAATAAATAAATAGATAGATTAATATTATAACAAATAACGGATAACACTCACGTATTTTCAGTCACTATGCGCGACTTGTTTCGGACATTAAGCGTCAACAACCGTGCGCGACGACGCGTGCGGGTGGACTTGCGCATAGTGACTAAAAAATACGTGAGTGTTATCCATTATTTGTTATGATATGAAAACAATGTTCATGTATAGAGACAGCGTTAAGAATATTATAATGTTCTTTAAATACGTTTATTATATTTAGAACTTAAGATATAACTTATTGCCAGGTTACTGTATAATATAAATTGCGCAAGCATTAACACCGGCAATGTATTGCCATTACATAATACTTATTGTCATATGAGAATTGCTTGAATCACTCTGCCTGTCGCATCGTCTTGTTAGTTGATGAATTAGATAGGTATTGCGAAATAACCGCCGCATACCTGTTTTAGATTCTTATTCACTGTACACGTGCATTTTTTTAATCTGTTATTTAAAAAAAACATTTGAAATGACGTAAGTATTCGTGAGCTTTAAAAAAAATAGTTCATTCAATTTTTTTTCTTGTCATAAACATCGTGGTGCATGGCATAGTTACATTCTAAGTAGATACATACATACATTACATAATTATATTAAATAATATTTAAAACGGGTCACTCGCGTGATTTAGTCGATTTTCGCTCGACATGTTTCGTTCTTTACGAAGAACATCATCAGGAGCAACCACCCGCGACAGAGGCAAGTCGTACACTGCGGGCTAATGCCCCATCTGCCCTGCTACTTGCAGCCCGCAGTGTACGAACGAAATATGTCAAGCGAAAAACAACTAAATCGCGTGAGTGACCCGTTTTAAATATTATTTAACATGTTCGAGTTTCACGAGAGTTTTTTTTTTCATATAAATTGTTGTAAGTTGACTTGCATGTATTTCATATATATTTCAATTTGTAATTATATGTGACATCAGCCTATTACCGTTTTTAATTACCTACTTATACGATTTCTCTGTAATTTGCATTTGATCTGACATTCTATGTATATGAGTTATTATTAAGAATAAGAATAAGAATATTTTATTTCGGACCAGGTCCATATACATTTTATACTCGTACGTTTTAATTATAATACCTAATAATAACATTAATTAGATTATATTTGTTAGTAAGCAACAATAAATAAGTAAGTACATTATTAGCCATTACATTATTGTTTTAGTATTTGTGTTAATGCCTGAAAAGGTAAGATTTGGAGCTACACTGTGCTGTGATGTAATCTGTACTTAACTGTGACCTGTACTTGACCAGAATCATTTACACAATAAATAAATAAAAAATATAAATTATACATAAATTATACTTCATAGTGGCATTCACGTTTACAGGCCATCAGCCAATGCAGCGCCGTGATGGACAACCTCAACGAAGGTGGGGACGAAGAATCACCCGTCAGGCCGTCACACAATAATGGATGATATCATCCAAAACAGCTTTGTCCAGTGGTAAAAATCCAACAGTCCTAGAGCACAATGGTTTAGCCAGAGACAACGGCTAGGGACTCAGGCTCACCGAGATAATACTCCGAGATGATACTGATAGTTAAAAGTGGGGTGGGTGCTTGTTCAAGACGCTAGTTTAGGTACTTGATATGTCCTGACAACGTCCCATATTTCAAGGACCAAAATTGGGAATCATCGGCTGAAAACCTCATTTATCGCTCTACCGGACCAATCCAAAAAGATCGGCTGTTATTTGTTAAACCTTAGCAGGACTAGCGGAAATTAGTCTACATATTTGCGGCGTATGTAAAAACTTTAGGTCTGTGGGGACCGCCAGTATAACGGATTGGGGCTTCTGGTGACCAAAAGGGCTAGCTATTATTTCTCACAGAAAATACGCAATTCATCGTAGCAAAGAAAAAACAATCAAGCTTTTTGATTATTATTTTTTTTTACTTTTGTTATTTAACGTTATTTTATTGTGATTGTTTCTATATAACTTATTTCGAGTCGAAGTCGAAGTGTATCCGGCAGCCCTAACAAATGGTTCTAACTTCAGTAATAAATTTAAAAAATGCGACGACAACATAAAAAAATTATATAATCGATTAGGTACTACGGTCAGTAGATATATCATTATTCTTTTTAGTTCATATATCCTGTGCTTACTTCTCGAGGAGTCAATTAAGTAAGCATAGGCAATCTAAAAATAACAAATACACCAGTCAATCATAAAAATGAGTACTAGTAAATACACAAAAAGGGGAGGGAATAACAAAACGCTTGACCTTTTTTAAAAGTATCTATTTTAATATAGTCGTAAAATAGCTACATAGCATGACGTTTCATACCGTCTGCAAAATCTACACTACACCTTACCTTTTTTATGTATAAAATTGTACAAACCTACATAAATGCGTTGTCCATGTACATAATATACATACCTGCATGTATGTACCTACTTAACTTTAATCACATGGGGGCTCTTAAATGATTTGTAATGGTCGTGTCGCACGGCACTTTCAACTCTTTCAAACTTACGTGAAGTAGAACAGATTTTCAGGCTCAGATTGTGGGGAAAGACTTGTTAATGCAAAACAATTTGATGTCGACGTTGATTCCATTGTTAGTTTCGTATATATTTATGAATACTGAACACGTGGCCAAAATGAATCTGATTGCTAAGTTTGTATTCAGCTTATATTTTTTTCATAATGCTATTGAACGAGTGAGCGAAGCGAGAAAGTCCTCCGAGTTAACTTTGATAATCCGTCGTTTATATGTATAGGTATGTTTGTTCAACGATAAAGGATGACTCACACTAGAACGGTCCAGCGGGGCTAAGATGCCAAGCTGATATCCCGATAATTGCTGGATAAGACGATAGTTTGTCGGCACGTTCTGACAATTTCTGATAATTTTAAACAGTTCTGTCAAATGTCTTTGCATTTGGCAGCTGTCACCGTCGCGCTATCCGCAATTTATCAACTTATAGCATTATCCTATGACATTCATGGATAACCATCTTAGGGCCGTAGGACGTGACCTGGCCGCCCGGCCCGGATGTCACGTGACCAGATCCGTCCGTGATCCGTGATCTGGGCAGATCTGTCAGTTTCTATAGAAAACGTCACGTGACATCCGAGGGCTCCCGAGCTCAGACACACAGCGAAGTGACAGCAATTTCAATAATCTGCCTCATATTCACCGTCTGTTCCTTTGTGCCTCGGCCTTTCACAAACCTTGCCTGTTCATTTGGTATCTGCCACTGCAACTACGACTACAATCTTTCATTGACCATGTACAGCATGATTTTACTGGCGTGTGATATTAAAGCCACCGTCCTGTAGTTCCCACATGTCCTGGTTGATCCCGTTTTGTTGAGCGGTACGAGCAGAGATTCTTTCCAGTCAATAGGCCAACTGGCAGTATGCCACACCCGATTGCATAGATTCAGCAAGATTCTGATACCTTCGTCTCCAATATTTTTGAGCTCTTCGGCAAATATTTCGTCCCTGCCAGGAGATTTGTTACATTTAAGTTTTGGCAATGCATTCCTCCTGGCAATCTTTATCTAACGCTGGTGATGTTCGGTCAAGTCTTGATTCATTTGCGTACAGACTTTCGCAATATTTACACCATCTTTCATTGACTTGATCAATTTATTTCAGCAGCTTCCCACTTTCTGCTTCAATAACCCAAGTCCTTGGTTTTAGCTCACTTGTAATACTCTTAACTTTTCTTAACCTTCATAAATAGGTATTTTGTATGGAAAGCATGTGCGTGATCTTCAATCTCCTGATAGATAAAGTTTAAGTGAATGTTATAAGCCCTTCTGCATAGACGTTGAACTCTTTCCGACAATTCTCTTAATTTCTTGCCGTCCAAGTCAGCACCGCACTTAAAGGAGTTCTTTCCTCTAAACTACAGCGTTCCATGTGTCTTGTGACATCCACTCCTTTTTCGGGCGGTTTCCTCACTTATTCTGGAATTCTTTCCTCGCTAATAACAGCAGATCCTTTACGCATTTCCAGTGTGAGTCTATATCCATTTGGTCATTAATTGTCAGGCCCTTAGTTTTTTCACTGTTGCTAAATGCGGTCAACTGTTCTGGGGACGGTCTTTTTAGGGCAAGTTACGCACTCACCTCTTGAGCCTTACACTCAGCTCGGCCACCAACAACTTAAGTTCATATAATTAGGAGCCAAATCGATCAAGGGGTTGCAGAGATATAGGAGTCACGAGTTCAAATTCGGGGCAAACCACTAGACATATTATTATATTGTTACATCAGTCTTCTTTTTTGGTTTTACACAATGTAGCATCAGAGAATGATAGCCATAATGTTCACTGCCTTGTAGCTCGAGTTAAGTAATCTAAAATTATGATTATTTAAAGACATTTATTTAGAAATATCACTAACAAAATATAAGTAAGTGCAACTTAAACTTAAAATAATAATTCACTACATTTTAAAACACTCTAAAATCTGCAACACACAAACAACATAAAATATTGAACATTAATTCAGCAACTTTTTTACTTAATAGGATAACGATTTCATTAAAATTCAGATGTGTGAGTAATTAATGCAAATGCACTTTTTATGCGTCTAACAAGAATTTTTAATAGCGTAGAGCGTTATGCACAAACCGCCGTATTAGTCCGCCGCGCGAGCCATCGACAGGTGGCGATAATCTCGCGCCGGCGCAGCGTGACCTTTCCGTAATTGAATAGGCGCGCACGCACGTCGCACGCACGCGAACGTTAACTAACATTGCTTACCTATATACATACATTTATTCGACTTTTCCATTCGACAGGAATGCGCGCAAAAACTATCACCAACGTCACATCTGCGAAAAAGCGGCGTTAGGCAAAAAAACTAAATTGACATTTGTAGGTCAGGTTGAAATGTTTCCATGTCAGTGTTATTAAAGAAAAACATTATCATAATTTCAGGACGTCCATTGCAGGCTTCCCCCAAGTATTTCTACAATAGTTGATCGTGCGACACCCGGATGCAACAGTGCCCCGCGAATCCCGCGATATTGATCGCATCTTGCTCTTTTTTAACTGATAGAAGCGAAACGTACAACTCATGGTACCTAAGCACATAGTTCGCCGATCCACCCACGCCCTCTAGAGGTCTTCCCACGCTGCGTCTTCCGGTACGCGGTCGCGGCTAAAGAACCCACCCCAGCAGCTGTCATTTCTATAAGTAATGAGTCCGACCCACTGCTTTCTAGGCTGTCTTATCTGCTCACCATCAATCAGGTGATCCGCATGTGGCCTATGAAAAAACTACAATTTATACTTACTGGAAAACTGATCAGATCATAGGGCCACGATACGATTGAAAACAATTTATACCAAATAATATCATGGCACAATTGGTACCTATCAAGCTAATATATTTATCGTGAAGTTGCGATATACGAGTAGGTAATAAGTTTAGGCTTTAATTGCATTTTGAGCAAAAAACAACGAAATTTCCCGAAAATCAACTATTGATTGTACCGCGTTTTCTGCGAAACTATTCCAATTTCAAATCACAGCGTAACGTGAAATTCTGCAACTCAGAACAAACTTTGCCACCTTGCCAAAATTAACCGGCCGTTTGCGAATCAATAAACAGACAAACGCTGACCTAGTGCATCGGAACTGGAGCAATCCTCTATAAATAAGCGGTTTTGTCTGCAAATTTTATATCGCGTCAGTGTTAAGTTATATTGGACATGGTAAAGCTTTTTGTTCGAAATAGCAGGCATTTCGTATAAAGCCTTTTAGAATCGAATTGAAATCCAATCGGTCACATAGTTGCAGGTGCATCATAATATGTAATAAAAGAGGCATTTTAAAGGACGCCTTTGGCATACTCTGTTCAATAAAAAATCAGATATGAAATACAATATAATTCATAATCCATATCTTGTTATATCAGTTATAATTGATTTTTTCCGGTACCAATAGTTAGTTATAAGAGACAATTTAGTTTGATTAAAAAATAATAAAAATTGGAGCCCACGTATACCACATTTAATTTTGCAGGATTTTTTAAGGTTGTGTACTCTGAGAGTGATCTATCCGTTTGCCATATGGCTCCATCTCAAGAACTGTAATATGTAGATAGACATCTGAAATTATAAGAAAATATTTTTATGCCACACCTGGCCATAAAGTGCCTTTTTCCGCACGCTACGCGTACGGAAAAAGCCGATTTCTGCCCAAGTGTAGGCATAAAATGATGTACCTAACACGTGAGGTAATAAATAAAGCCCTTGATCGCATATTTACGTCCCTCGCTTGCAGCTCGGGTCGCAAACATCTGCGATCTCGGCCTTTCTTTGTTTTACCGCACTAGTTAGGTAATTTACTAATGTTTATTACAGCTATTACAACGAATCGAATCCTGGAACAGCAAAGGACCCAGTATACTCTCTTGCGGCACACCAATGTTACAGGCTCTAAATTCAGATCTGTAGGTCTTTTTTATTAATGTTTTATTAGTGTTATCTGGATCTATTGACTATTATTATTCAAAGGGGCAAATTTGCTGTTTACCTCTTGTGTTTATATTGAGATTTGAGCAAATTAGCGTCTTTGAACTTTAGCGATTTCCACCCGACATCGCGTGGAAAATAAAAACTACATACAATTACAAATCTGATCCAATGTAATATATCCGATATTTATTAACTTGAAGACACCATCCAAAAATGTATTGAATCAGATATTACTTTGCGGAATTCCGTATTAATTACGATAATAATCTCGCTTTGCTATTCCGCCAAATGTACTAGTCAATTAGTGTCAACCCTGTTATACCTACTTGCGTATTTTTTGCATGCAATTAATTTTCCCCTAAATTCCGCCGCAAAAAATAAATACGCAAATTAATAAAACAAACCACCACTAATAATACAAAACCCGACACGTGTTTCGCCTCACTACGAGGCATCCTCAGGATCTCCTGACTAGTACATTTGGCGAACCTTCTCTTATATCTACAGGAGATGTAGTTGACAAAAGAAGGTTCACTATTGTCGTAATGAAACCATTCAAAACTCAAGGTCAAATGACTTGCCTCACAAGTGGAAAAATGCGTTTTTGCCCGCTAGTTTTAAAGGATAAAGAGCGCTTTCCGAGCTAGTAAGCAGCAGCACGAACAGGCGTACTTTGTTACTTCTACCTAACATCTGTATCTACCTACTACTGAGAAAACTGCCTGCCCTAGTCATAATTTTATTTAAATATGAAAAGAATGAAAATCTGCTAATTAAAGACTGACCGAAAAGGCAATTATTAATCAAGGGCCTTACCACGATCGACTAACGCGATTCAGTTTAGGTCCTTAACTGTGCTCAGTTGTATGGCAGCGACTCAGTTTAGGTCCTAAACTGAATCAAGTTAGGCGATCGTGGTAACCCCCCTGTTATTCTGTATCACCATAGATATTTATCAGTCTGAATTAAAGCAAACCTGACCCACTGACCCGCTTGTAAACAAGAACAGCCAGGATCAAACCAAACGCATCCACAGGGCCGTGCACCGTTATAAATTTGCAGAACTACGAGAGCGGCCCGCCGCATGCATTATTAAACACATCAAAGGAGAAAAATCGAAATGTGCATCGGCTAGTAAACCGGTTTTCCGCCCGATTAGCGACACGGATGTATCAATTACGTATGTGCAACCGCACGCTGCAGAACACACATCAATCTGAAACGGCCTCATACGTTCCTCACACTCCAATGCGTCACTGTTGGAATGTAAAAAATACCATGTTATGCTAAACGTAGCATTCGATTCGTCAGGGTTGTTGACGACGACGTTGACGTTGTCAGGGATTGCGTAACCGGTTTCTGGAATATTTGAATCAGTTATGCTTTTTGAGTTTGACGTTTGGTCGGCGAAAAGTGAGCTATAAGATCTACTAGTTCTGTTGTTATGTTCAGTGAATAAGAATTGATGTCATAAATACATAGCAGTAGTAGTATTTCAACGTAATTTCTTCCCTTGCTCCTTTAAAAACATGCTGCTTGCAATAAGTTATTTTTATTTATTTAGCCCACAAACCAAAAAGCCATTATAGAAAAAGTCCACTAGAAAACTAGACTAGAACCACTAGCAAAAGGGGCTACGAACATTCTGTCAAACAGCTATTTATCTCGCTAAACGATGAACACTTTTTCAAGTAATTTCCCTCATACATGGAAGTGAATATGCGTATAAAACCAAGGCTTTATGACAATCGCTTAGCGAGTAGCTTGATCTCAGGAGCAAAAGATAATTAATGTGAGATAGGTAAGTATTGGTAATAAATTGCGTACCTACTTTAAGGCTTAAGGATTCGGTTTAGGTTTTAAGATTTTAGCTATCAAGTCAAAGTTAAAGAAAAGAAAGTTATTTGACAGTTATCGGCAACACGGGTTGTTTTCACATACATCTAGATATTTTAGATAATGCTCCTGGTACTGTGTGTGTAAGATCACTTGAAATGAACCTTATCAACAACCGGCAATGTAGTAAGCTGAAAACGTCACATAATAAAAATATGTAATGGGTCTTAAGTGTACTTGGAGGCTCAAAGGTCTTGCAAAACTGAGTCGGCTTTTAATACTGGTTATCTTGAAGCGATGCACTCGGCCATCAAATGTAATATAGTTAACGTAACGACTTGACGACTTACTTTGTATGCTGCAGCCGCTTTACCAGAAAAAACACAACCTTAATAACTTCATATGCGTTCGTATTAAATGATAGACGATGGGTAATCATTTATCCATTCTTTTTAATGTCACTATTTACATCGGTGTAATTAATAAAAGCGATCCTTGACACAACCGGTGACATATAAAGTAAAATAGATAAAAGTTGCACAATTTAGCACCTACTTCGAAATAGAGGTACTTTTTATTAGATTTACAAACCAAATATTTTTTGATGTTTTTATCTATGAAAAAAATATCGCAATCAGTCCATTGCGATAAGATTTAAAGGTTTGTTGGGATATCCCTATCTGCATTGACGCTGGCGAGGCCTTATCACTTAAAAACTATGTTTTCTAGACATGTATGAGGGTCGTGAGGGCCCAAAAATATTTTGTGCAAGTAGCCGAGTACATTTAAAACAAAGCCAATAAATTCAAGAATAAAGTTAATTTTTCAAACACGACTCTGTTAAACACCTATTACACTTTTTTAAAAGACTTAAAGTTTAGCTCCACCGAGAATCTTCCCTGAAAACTGCACAATACGAAACGGCAACAAAAAACTTTTCCCAACTTTTTTCTTTAGCGCACTTAATGAAGCGAAAACAATTATCAGATATATAGATTACAATTTCTATGTAAATGGTCCTTCCATCAGCTGGTTTAATATGAAAACTTCATTTTGCAAGGCGTATCACGCTGCGTTCGCCGCTTGTGGGGTCGGGCGCGATGACCCGAAATAAGGCTCTGGGGGGTGGTATTGCAAGCCTCGCCCCCCCTTTACTGATGGCACACCCCAGAACCCCCCCTTTGGGCCCGTGCGGTGTGCACCAACCTCTCATTCATTACGCAATAAAAGAGTTCGGTTAAAGTCTCCACACAAGGCGATTATAAAAAGCGAAAAGAAATTGTAAATTATAAGTAAACGTGCAGGTGTTTTGAAATTGTTAACTAGAGTTACGTGTACATATGATGACAATTAATAAAATAATAAAGTATTAGGTTTTTATTACCCTCTGTTTTTATACCTAACATGGCTTTAAAAGGCATTTACTGCTCCAGAACATAAGACGTATTACTTATTTATTCAAAATAATATAACAAATGACAAGTTACAAATGTCAACCCGAGTTTGATGTGCCCCTGGATTTTCAGACAGCTAATATTTTATTATATTTTTAACCGACTTCAAAACACAAAAGGAGGAGGTTCTCAATTATTTAGTATTTATAGACGTTGCATTTGAAAATTAAGGTAAACGTACTAGTGTTCGAAGCTGTCCTTCTAACTTTAAACTTATGATATATATATCAATAGCAGAGGTGATAGATGAGTGTCACCTACCTAGCGTGTCGCGCACTCGGACATTTAATTAATTGAAAGAAGAATGACTAATTCGGAATTCCAGCCATTCTGGACGTAATTATAAAATTTCAATATAGCTACCAAACTCACCTCAAACTGACTCTGCTCATTTACCTACAAAAACATGACATTAGTCACGACACCAACATGCCCACTGAATTATAAAAACCCCAAAAAAATAACAGCAAAACGAATCTAAAACCCATTTCAACGGTAACTTTCGCTTTAAAAACAAAATGAAATAAATTTGGTTTATCTCTTTGGGAACTCCGATGCCCTAGACACACATGTCTGACATGACAAACATAATGATTATAATCCGTCTCGGCTGCGTAATGTTTAAAATTACTGAGATCAAAAGTGCCCCGCATAGTATTAGTACCATAGCGATACTTATTGTTTGCATTTGGAGCAGCATTTATACTTTACAATAAAAAAATCACGTCAAAACGGACTAATAGAAAGAATATTTTATTCCAATGAATTCTAATTGCGGTAATAGAAGAAAATAATAACAAACAAAATCACACGAAACCTCCGCCTTTTGAGATCTTGAAGTCGGTTAAAATACCATCTTGATTTCATAAATTATATTGTTTTGACTGTACTTGCAGGACGTTTCTTTCGCACAATATAAGTGCAAGTGAGTTGCAATATCAAATTTGACGAAAACTTATCTCGATAATAATATGGACACAACACAAGACACTTCCTGGAAAAGTAATTACAGTATAAAAATATAACCAGTACCTTGACTTTATATATGCATAAGAGCATTGGTAGTGGAGCGGTAAGTGCTAGCGACTTTCAATCCGAAGGTCGTGGATTTAAACCCCAGCTCGTACTAATGAGTACTTAGTACTTACCAATCGCTTAAAAGTATCGTGAGGAAACTGGACTAATCCTAATAAAGCCTAGTTTACTCTCTGAGAATCAGATACCAGTCGTTTCTCAAAACTAACTCCTCCTCCTCCTCTTCCTCGCGTCGGTTACTTCAATGCTCACCTCACCGAAATAGTTTGTTGCAGACTACTCGACGCCATTTGCTCCTATCTGATGCAGCGTGGAGAGCCTCGTATAGAGTGGTGAGTATCTGATAAGTCCAACGTATCGGGCATCTGCCTCTAGATCTCTCCTTTCGCTTTGCCAGTGACCACAAGTTTTTCCATATTATCACTGTCTAAATCCCTGCATAGACAGATGGTGGAGAGCCTAGTCTGGATCCTGAGCTCTTGCACGATTGAAACCCAGGCTCCTTACGTCGTGGCATAAGCCTGCGTAATCTCGTCCAGCTTACCCTGGTGGTTTAGACAATAGTACCAAGTAGTAGTAAGACTATATATATATATATATATATATATATATATATATATATATATTTACATTTACTAAATGTCAGAATGCTTTAATCAAATTGATTACATGAGATAATTATCAATAAAACAGTTTACAACATAAAAACCAATTACACAGTACATCGTCACATTAAAAACAGGCTTTGTCATTCTTACTTACTAATACTTAACTAATTACAACCCCCCGAATCGTACCCGGCCCAAATGTACCCATCACACTGGCCGCGTTACCGCGCTGAATGGCCAATGAAATCTGTTGGACCAAGTACGACCCGGAACGAGGATCGCCCCCCCTTTCCCTGTTGGACCAAGTACGACCCGGAACGAGGATCGCCCCCCCTTTCCCTATATATATATATATATATATATAATATTTAATCCCTAATTTGCTAATAATATCAAGATCTTGAGGTACAACTAAGATGCAGCCACGACTTCAGGTAGCGTTACCAGCGGCGAGCGATGGCCATTGTAGGTGATAAAGCGAGATGCCGTGATGTCAGATACAACTCAAAACTGGGAAGTCTCAACACTGGCAATGATAGTTATACTGCGCATCGGTATTGCCAAATGCCATGTTCTTAGGCATCAGGATCCTAAAGTACAGTTAAGCCTGACAAGTCTTAGAATAATTATTTGCTATTGTCAAGTTCCAAAAAGCGCTATCACCGGGACAAATTAGCCCGATCCAGGCGTACGCAAGTGTTCGTAGTGATCCTGCCATTCCAAGAGAATGATGCCACAGACAAGAAATTATAAAAACTGTAAGTCACAGTACTGTCAACGACAGCTAAACTGCACGTCGGTATTGCAAAGTTCCAACAAGCGCTGTCACCGGGTAATCCAGTTAAATTGTAATTTAAAAGGCCCCTAGTAAGAAAGTTATGGGGTAGTTGTGATTTCTTTCATTTCATGTGTAGTTTGGGGTGCTGAATCCGAATCTGAGGTTTGCATACTAAATTTCGAGACGCAACATTAAAAAATAAATAAAAAAAAATAAAAAAATCGCCTTTTTTCCGGTTTTTTACTTAAAACTCGAAAACTATTAACTTTTAGTAAATAGTCTGTTTACAGAAATTAAAGTACATAAAATTTTCTACAAACATCACTATTTAGTTTTTTTTTTCGAATGAGCCGTTCGGTCTCAAGTGCGCGTTAAAAATTGGCAATTTTCAGCGGTTTCTGCAATACTCACTTTAAACGTTCCAAAACTATTTTTTTTAAATTAGATCGCAGTATGGAAAAATTATATGAGCCGTTGTCGTTTAAAAGGTCCCGGCTGAAGTTCTTCGGTGACGTTGGGTCCTGCATATTCTGTTTGACCTGTAAAAAAAGAAGTGGAGTCATTTCTCAAGGAGAAAGAGGAGATAGAACGGATGAGGATTACAAAATTGATTGTGAGACAACATACCTTAAACATACCATAAACATACCTTCCGCATCTTGCTGAGGTTTTCGATGGCATCAGGTCCTGGCTCAGGGTCTGAGTGCGCCATCGTCAGCGTCGGGGGTTCTAAAAGATAAAAGAGGCGGTGAGACACTGACTTGTGATCATATATCTAGGAGAGATGAATGATTACAAAATAACTTGTGAGAATCGACATACCTCTGTCTTCTGTCTCGTCTACGTATATCTCAGAGCTGTCTTCCGGGGGCGCAACGTTGTCACACTGAGTCACACAGTCCTTCGCACCATGTACAGATTGGGGAACAATGGAGTCTCGCCTTCCTGCATCCACAATTTCATTGGCAGCCCTTTTAACATGAAATGTACCGGAGAATTGAGTTTAGTCACAGTGAACAGTGAATCAAGTGAGTGGGGGTGTAAAAAAAACTAGTAGTGATCTCGTGCCAGTGCCAACCACTTTGGACCCTGCGCTAAACTCAATTCTCCGGTACATTTCATGTAAATATAAAAAGGGCTGCCAACGAAATTGTGGATGCAGGAAGGACTGTGTGACAACGTTGCGCTCCCGGAAGACAGCTCAGAGATATACGTAGACGAGACAAAAGACAGAGGTATGTCGAATCTCACAAGTTATTTTGTTATCATTCATCTCTCCTAGATATATGATCACAAGTCAGTGTCTCACCGCCTCTTTTATCTTTTAGAACCTCCGACGCTGTAGATGGCGCACTCAGACCCTGAGCCAGGACCTGATGCCATCGAAAACCTCAGCAAGATGCGGGAGGTATGTTTAATCTCACAATCAATTTTGTAATCTTCATCCGTTCTATCTCCTCTTTCTCCTTGAGAAATGACTCCACTTCTTTTTTTACAGGTCAAGCAGAATATGTACCAGGACCCAACGTCACCGAAGAACTTCAGCCGGGACCTTTTAAACGACAACGGCTCATATAATTTTTCCATACTGCGATCTAATTTTAAAAAAATAGCTTTGGAACGTTCAAAGTGAGTTTTGCAGAAACCGCTGAAAATTGCCAATTTTTAACGCGCACTTGAGACCGAACGGCTCATTCGAAAAAAAAAACTAAATAGTGATATTTGTAGAAAATTTTATGTACTTTAATTTCTGTAAACAGACTATTTACTAAAAGTTAATAGTTTTCGAGTTTTAAGCAAAAAACCGGAAAAAAGGCGATTTTTTTCTTTTTTTTTAATTTTTTTTTAATGTTGCGTCTCGAAATTTAGTATGCAAACCTCAGATTCGGATTCAGCACCCCAAACTACATATGAAATGATAGAAATCAGAACTACCCCACAACTTTCCTAGCAAAAACACTATTTAACTGCATTAGGGACACATTAGCGCGATCCACGTGTACGCAGGTGTTTGTAGTGATCCTGCCATCCCGAGAAAATGATGCTAGAGACAAGAACATATTATAGACTGGAAATTATTGCATTATCAGACCGCGAATTATGTATATTCGCATTAGGGTTCGTAATTAACTTCACATTACATAGCTAGTTAATAGTTTTACATGGCGCTGTAGGTACCCAATCTAAACTCTCTGTTTCAACTTTCACTTTAAAATACTAAGTAAGGTATATTTGAAATTTTTTTATGTTATTTTTATTTAATCTAATTGAATAATTGCTGCAATTCTCCATAAAAAAAAGGAAAAGTGCAAAAAGTCATGACCTCGAGTAAGAATCAAACTCACATAAGAGACTCATACGAGGGATATGGTGCAGAGTATCGAGGCCACCCTGTGGTGTATCTCGGTAGGTCAGTTGGTAGAGCAATGAGCCAGAGTCGCGAGTTCGAGTCTCATTCGAGGTCATGAGTTTCCCACGTCCTTTCTGTCGTTCTTAAAGTTTAGCATTATGGTTCGCAGACGTTTTTACTTAAAAATAATTCACCTACTGAACATTTTAATTGCACACATTTTTCTAACGTAAAAATTGGTTTGCTACGATACCTACATAATTTAAACACACCTGCAAGTTTTCTACTCAAATAAAGCGCTGATAAGATCCCCTCTATCTCGTAGCGAAACAAAGCGCATCTTGAACGTCTCCTAATGCAGATTTGCAAGTCAACGCACCCATGGATGCTCTAGAAAATTCCTGCAGCGTTTGAGGGGGCCTGGGGGTCTGGGGGTCTGGGGGGGTGTTGATAACCTGGATCGGGAGCGAGGGCGTAGGGTCGCGGACCTTGCTGCACGACCGCGCCCAATCTGAACCCTGCAGCTCTGTCTAACTAGCTACTGATACGGGTGAGTTGGAAGGTAGAAGCGGTACAACAGTTGTGACAAATTTTACCTTGAAGCTTGCTTCTCACAGCGGTTTTTTTTTATTTTATTCTTATTAGCTTTTTTATCTTTAACTGGCAATCGATTTATTGTAATTTACTTGATGCTGGCAATTGACGATTACACGTAAGTTCCGCTATAAGCAATTAGATACCGACTCCTGGAGACCTAGGCATTTCACATATCCACTCCATATTCCCTATGTCATTAGCATGTCATATTGTTCATTTCCACGGAAGTTCTCATCGAAATGTTACTTAAATACGTTCAAATAGGTCTCCTGAACATTGAGCGTTGGGTTAGAAACAGTACATTTAGTGAGAAAATCTTAATTTAATTTATTGAATCAGGCGTTACTTTGCGGAATTCTATATTGATAATATGGAATTACGAAAATATTGTTACGTTTACATCTATTTTTTGCATACTATCAATTAAAATACGTAAGTAGGTATAACGGGTTGGCACTAATTGACTAGCACGTTTGGCGGAATAGCAAAGTAACATTATTTTCGCTGTATAAAATCTAAATTTATTTAATATTTATGATATTTGATGTAGGCGTTCAATAATTTAAAGATATTTGTGTTTAATTTCAGTTCCATTAAATATATAAATGTCAGGCTTAGAAAAATAGTAAAGTTAATATAAATATCACATGGGATTAGCACGAGGTGTACGATCAGACGAATGTCCTGTCTGCGAGTTACTATCAGAGCTTGGAGTACTAATGCAAGCAAAGTTCTACATGAATTTTTATAACGCTGAGGGCTGTTATTAAAAGTTCTGATAAGATTTAAGGCGATGCGGTGCACGTCACGAAATTACTTTCGTTTCATGCTATGTCAAGAAATGTTTAAGCTCATTAATGGATAAATAAGGTAAAAGAAAATAGAGTTTCTTCGGTAACAAGTAGAAAGAAACAAAAGATTAGAAAATGAAATGTAGTTTGTGGGTACGGTGTAGAAAATCACATTGCCCCGGGGCTTAATTAACTAGTAGTCAGTCATGCACGTGCGCACAGAAAATAAAAATAAGTTGAAGAAAATACAGACAACACTTGTTTTCAGTAGAGTATTGGCAAGGTACAATGTTTTTATAGCATGTCTTTCATGGCTTCTCAAATGGGTATTTTTCAAATTAAGTTTGTTTTCTTAATGCGTGGATGCACTTTGCGTTAAAATTATGCCTGAAAACAAAATTTAGGGATTCGTATTCGTACCTCAAAAGGAAAAACGGAACCCTTATAGGATCACTTTGTTGCCCGTTAGTCCGTCCGTCTGTCAAGAACCTTTATCTCGGGAACGCGTAGAGGTAGCTAGTTGAAATTAATATCACATACACAGATCTGCAGTCACTTGAAGCTGTGAATAAACCTCTACGTCAATGCAATCAAAAGATACGGCCGTTTATGTTGCATTTCCCATACTTTTGCAATGGGAATCAAAAAGTGTACTTCCCATTGTATTGACCTAGAATCACGAAATTTAGCAAAGAGCAAGACCTTGGCCTGTTTTTTTAACTATAGAATTCAATAGATTGATATCATTGAGTTAAAAAACGTTAAACAGTAGTAAAAAGGTTTTAAAAACAACCCAGTAAAACAAAAAAGTTATACCCATTTCAAAAATCTCGAAACGTACCTTTAAGTAAAATAAATAAAAGGTGTATGTTGCTCATCAGTTAAAATTTCTTCAGGCGTCATTGCGTAGGTACATAGTTTATTCCAAGGTTCATTGGCCAGTCTGGCAGTGGAGCGATGTTCGTGCATCACAAAGGCATTGACTTGGGAAGGGGGGTCCAAATTCCTGCAGTTGGGGTGAACGGCTAGAACGTTGCGTGCAGGGGAACGACACTTAGTCCAGTTTAGTAGGGAATAGGTACCTATAGTTAGCACTATCGATTATAGAAAGGTCGATGTGTTTGGGATTAAAGTTTGGCTTCAAATTGGACAGAAATGTGTTCTTAGGTATGTTGATTACAAAGGCATTGACTGGGAGGGTCAAAATTCGTGCAGTTGGGGTGAATGGCTACGAACGTTGCGTACAGGTGAACGGCACTTCGTCCAGTTTAGTAGGGAATACCCATCCATAGTAGTATCGATTATGAAAAGGTCGATGTGCTTGGGATTAAAGTTTTGCTTCAAATTGGACAAAAAGTTGTACTTATGTTAATCACAAAGGCATTGACTTGGGGAGTCCAAATTCCTGCAGTTGGGGTGGGGTGAACGGAACGGAATAAAAAAAATTAAAGGGTAAATTATTGATTAGAGTTGTACAGTTATCATCAGGTATACATGAGCGGCGAGCTGCTCAAAAGTATCTGGAATAATACTTTAAAGCATGCCATACACATTAGCCTGCGCGGTTTCAACTGAACAGCTCAACTGCACAGGTAAAAATGAGCGTGTGTGGCATTTCACTGTGCAGTTTTCCATACGACCAAACTGTGCAGATGAACTGTATAGCCAAAACTGCGCGGGCATACCCTAACGTGTATGGCCTGCTTAACGCTTTGATAAAATGATAATTGATTAATAAGGCGTGCTCAGATATTTGTGAGCATTTTGCCCGCTCCGATATGTCTGATGGCGATTGTACTTATGTTGGTGTGAGTTTGAGGTTCAAGGTTACATCAACTTACAAATCTATCCGATTACTTTTCTAGTAGATTACCAAAATTACTAAATTACCTAATGTGAAGAAACCATTTTTTTGGTACAATAAATAACGATTTTCAGGCGAACACTGCACTTAAGGTACAATTCCGTTATTCTTCTTAACTCTTAAGAAGTAAGCTCTTGTCGGTGTAGCTTGATGCAGTTGTCTCCACCTTTGTCGATCCGAGGCCAGCTCCCTGATGTCCTGGTACGACACGACGCTTACATACTTCCTTATCTGGCTTATATAACTTTACTTCACTTTTATTCTGTTATTATGTGAATATAAAGATATTGACAAAATTATAAAATCCATATTAATTTTGAGATTTCTTAGCAGCAGACACCCTGGTGTTTGTTCAAAAGTTACACCTAAGTTAATCACCGACAACCGACGAACTGGTTAGGGCCGCGGGAGAACGTTGGTTAAGGGCGACGAATGACCGTTCGTTGTGGTAATCTTTGAAGGAGGCCTTTATCGAGCAGTGGACGTCTTTCAGCTGAATGCTGAGGTAACTATGATGATGCATTCAATTAAGTTTTAATGTAACCTTGCTATGTATAAGTGAGAAGTATACAGTATACACCTTTTATATAATAATTATACAAGCTACCTTGGGGTGCTGTGCCATTCTATTTGCTCTGAAACAAAAGTTAGTTGGTAATGTTACAGAATCCTTGGACTGATTGTATTAATAAGGTCACAGAGAGCTGTCCCTGAGCTCTTTTACCAGTCGCTTGGCGCAGACGAGTAATCGACTCTGCTCCACCAGCATTTTGATGAGAGAAACCTTGCTACGTAATTATAAGTACAAATTAAAACAGGGTATTTACCATAATGTGTGTTTTAATGACAGCGTACACAATCAATACAAATACAGCGTACACAATCCCACAAACATGTGAAATATCCTGTTTTAAATGTCATTCTATTTAAGTTTTATGTGCAGTCAACCAATTGGAACCCTAGGCCACTCTAGAACTGTCAAAATGTCAAGTAGTAAGAGATTTATTATAATCAAATTTATAGCGTCGCTATGCCATAGTCCTTTAGTGGTTCCATTTGGTTGACTGTACTTTGTTGGTATTGAAATAAAGTTATTGTTTTAATGTAAATTACCATGTACTATAGCGTTCACAATTGCATGGGCAGTTAATGAATGAATTCATTCATAAATTGCCCATGCAATTTTGAAGGCGTGTGTACAGTCAGCCACACAGCTAACAATACACCCAAAGTGCCAAAAATATGTATACAAGACCTTAACGCTCAGACAATAAAGTCCTGTATACATATTTTTGGCACTTTGGGTGTATTGTTAGCTGTGTGGCTGACTGTACCTGTGCGTAATCTAAGATCACAATCGATCTTTTGTCCGCTAATAATCTTCACTTCACAGACGTCGTCACTTCTTGTAAAGCCTATACCGCGAAGATCGCAAATAATCGCTACGTCAAACCACTTGCGTTAACGTTACATCCAGCGTCTCTACCATGAGTTGCTATAGATTTCGAAGCATATATTTCGACACGTCATCTCCAGTTGCATCCTGCTTCTACCCGCAAGTGCGAGCAAGATACACTGACAGTGCGTTAACGTAGACGATAGCGACTATAGATATCTACGTTAGATTTCAAACTCGTGGTAAGCACACAGCTCCTTGTGTATCCATGCGCCTCACAGAGCCAATATTTATGACAAGCATGCTTGTCAAACATTCGCTGGCCATATACGTTCAGGCACATCTGCCGGATGTGCCAAAAATGGTATGAGAAAATTGTCTAGCGGATGCCCGGCGGACATACCCACTATGGAGATGTGACGGATTGCCCGACCGTATATTGCCGGCAAAATACTTGACCAAAACCGCCAAGGTGTCAACTGTCATTGAGAAAAATGGAATCGAAATTAATATATGATTCTATCCACACACAAATCTCTCACACATATTTTTTTTTTATTTATACGACCGATAACCTTATATTATCGTTTCATCAAGCTGGTATATGCGCAAGTACTTGTCGTGCTTGGGAGCTCAAAAATGGTCACGTTTTTCATTTCTTTTTCGCACTCGTGAAATAGTCATTTAAATATGGTTTCTGTTTTGCTCACTTTGTTACTCTTTTAAGTGTTCATGTGAAATCATACTTCTATAGTGCGCCATAATTTTTTATAGAGTCTTCATCCGGTGACGTTTTACATACGCCTTACATACACATAGCCTTATCTCACTGGCGACTCCAGGTTTGTATGGAGTTACATGGCTAACTCACTGCGCGTCGCCCCGCTTTATTAGTCCGCGTACGTGTATGCTGTCAAAGTAACCTTCATGACTCCAAGACTTTCATACTTATATTTAGCTTATTTGTTTTCAGCATTAAGCTACAAACTAATTTTCAGATAAAGTACAATATTAGCAGTAATTAGAATGAATTATGAGTATTTCAGTATATTGCAGTCATGCACGAGGTAATTGCAGTATTGCATGACAATGTACACGCGTGACACTTTTGCGTCCGTCGCAACAACGGCACTGGAGTGCACCATTTACTTATAAATATAAACATAACGGCTAGTTTATAACACCGTTTTTCTGTATTTTTGTTAGATAAAGGGTTACCTTATTATCTTAGGTAATACTGAAAGTTCCTAAAGCGTTGGTGGCCCGTGGTAAGGCGTGCGACTTTCAATCCTCCTGCCGGCTCGTACCAATGACTTTTTCGGAACTTAGATATGTACGAAATATAATTTGATATTTATATTTCATTTTCGAAATATATACAGTCAGTGTAACTTACCTAATGACCTACCTCTGCCTACCTTAAATCTAAAATAGGTCCTTGAGGCGCCTTGTACCTAGGATGCTGGCGGAATTTCCTCGTTGTATCGCAATGCTGATACGTTGTGCGAGGAAGCCACCAGCTCTTCGGTCACCAGTAACATCAAGCAGACGTTTCGCGATTTCTACGAAAAACTTGCGTGCGCTGGGACCCCATGGACCAAGAGTTTTGACCCCGAATGGTACCTACAAAAAGTTACTCTCTGCATTGCATGTTTTCGAAATGTTACCTTCTTTGGCCGATTAGATGAGTAGAGCCTATGAGGATTTACGTCACGCAAGCTCAATGCGTTTCTATACCTGATGTCGCGACACACACCGTTCAGTGGATTCTGTCTGGAATTGTTGTAGTAGTGGTATTATAACTTCGATAATTTTTGTCTTTTTAACTTCTAACCTGTCTTTCATGTCACATTTAATATTTTTGCTGGCATAATTTTAATTGAGGAACTTTATACAGACAGGAAGAAAACTAAGGACTTTCCTGGAAGTATTGTGTCGATTTAGTGATAGCGAGTGGATTTGTAGTGTCTAGAAACATTAATTAAGTAAAAGAATATAATTTCTAATTAGCATGTTACCAAAACTCGACAATCTCAATATATCCTTGTGCATATTTTCGTTGAACGTGGTAAAATATTGGCTTCTGAACTACCTAAATGTAATTAACTAGATGTTTCTTTACCTTAACTAAGAAAATACATAAGTTGAAATAGAGAGTCACCCTATCGTGCTTTCTGGACCCATGAAATAATCGTTTTTAACTTCATTACATTTACAATTGTAAAGCATGTATTAAATCATTTATTATTTATAATAAATGATATTGGGCTGGGGTGATCGGGTAGCTCCTAGCCCAGTGGTTAGGGCGTCGCTGGTTCGATCCCATCCCTACTCACCGGGGGCCGTGGTCACTTTTTCTGTAGTATATGACATCTCTTTCAATTTATAATAATAATAATAATAAATGATGTGAAATGGCGTAGGGATGTGACGACCCCATCGCCCACTGGTTTCCACCGGTGCAATCAGTCAACGCAGGGCAGCTTGTGGCGAGCTGTTGGGGAGTAGCGACCCCACGTACCTGAGCGCTCCTGGGGGACTCCGTCGTCCGACCAAGTCCTCCGCCTCTGGCTTGCCTTAACCGGCCGTCCAGAGTGGGGTCGCGAGAGCTGTGTTCTCGAGGGTAGATGTGGAAACCTAAGTGGCGAGTTGGCTATATGTTTAAAGTCCAGTGACACCTCTCTACCCCCAGCCCTCATACCGGTGTTGCCCTCGAGCCATCTTAGATGTCGCTTTTTGTGGGGGCCCATCTTATGTGGGCGAGTCACCGTCTGCCGGAAATAAAATTGATTACCGTTTTGTTAGGCAGACGTCCGATTTTATTCTCCATAACCCAGTATTTAGTCCACCGCTTTCACCTAATAGTCCAGCATATTTTAGATTCCATTAAATCTCAATAGTCTATACACCCTGGCGGGTGCTGCCTCTGCGTGCGTCCCATGACTCGGGCAGGTGCAACATCCGCTCGGTGTACCCCTTACATTTCATTAAATTGTCGAATGGGCCTCTGCTTCGGCTCCGCGCACGCCTCCCAAAGGTCCGGAACACCATTGTTCCGTGATGGGAAAGACATACAAATAATAATAATAACATCCGCTCGGTGTACCCCTTACATTTCATTAAATTGTCGAAAGGGCCTCTGCGTGTTGGCTTCGGCTCCGCGTACGCCTCCCAAAGGTCCGGAATACCATTGTTCCGTGATGGGAAAGACATACAAATAATAATAATAACAATATATTTATTCACCAATATTTAGTAAACAAAAAACAAAGAAACAGTGATCCCCACACTAGGCATAGCCTGTATCGTGGGGGTCTAGGTCATACAGAGTTACCTATGAGTTACCGAAATTAAGAATTTTAGCAATGTGTGTGGATGTGTGTATGCGTGTGTGTATGTGTGCATGCGTGTGTGTGTGTGCGTGTGTGCGTGAGTGTGAGGGAGTGTAGGTATGTGAACGCATTAAGTGGAAATATGCGAAGAAAATATATCTTTAACATTTCAAAATGTCCTCAGACTTCTCATAACTCCATGAGAGTAGTAGGGAATGGATATGTTTTTTTGCATCTTTAAATATGTAGATATGTGAGGAAAAAGAAATATCGAGAACCTCATCGCAAAGGTCGTATTAACACGAGGTTTGGTGAGACTGAAGATCCTTTTCTGTGACATAGCACTATCAGGCAGACGCCTGACGTTTCTATGCACATATAGGGTTGCTCGTAGAATAAATAATCTACGTACACTCAGGACGCGCGAATCTTTAAAAAGTTCTGTGGTCGGATAGCGACGAGGTTTTTGCAAATATACCTTAATAATCGCTCTTTGTGCGCGCTCCAAAACTATCAGGACTGACTTGGCAGAGCCGCCCCAAGCAAGTATGCAATATCCTATGACCGATTGACAAAGAGTCAAGTATAAAATTCTGAGAAGGGGGCCGTCGGTAGCTTCCCGTATAAGTTTAAAGGTGTAAATAAGTTTGCGCACCCTACCTGCAGTTGCCAAAATATGTTTTTTGAAGTTCCAATTCTCATCAATTATTACCCCTAGGTATCTGAGCGAGCTGGTCTTTTCTATATAGTTACACGAACATCCAGAACCTTGCAAATTAGATAGTAGATTACATGTATTTTGGTGAATTTTTAAATGTGAGAGGGAAGAGGGGGGACAGGAAGCTGATGTTTTATGAAATGCTAAAAATTTTGTTTTATCCGTGTTGAGAGTAAGAAGGTTTAGGTTTAACCGGCGTAACACAAAACTTCACAATTCCTTAGATCTAGTGACATAACGTCGTTAATGTAAGCGGTAAAAAGCATTGGACCAAGTATACTCCCTTGAGGTACGCCGAATTTATAATTTATTACATTTATTTTCTGGGAACATACGTTATTACTTAGCGATAGATCAAGCCTACCTTTTCAATTCTTTTTAGTTACGACCTTCGTGTCAAATCCAAATCAAAAATTGCATTCTATTTTGGTGCTTTTTCGAAGTAGGTTCATGAGCAGTAGTTACGACTTCCACTAGAACTTTATCGGACCAGCTTAAAGCTATAAGCTTCAGGCCAGGTTTCAAATGATGAACAAGTTTGTTTTTACGACTTCTGTTTCATATAGCTGACATAGATAATTTTATGATTTTCCGCTTTTTAATGGTTTTCTGGAGGAGATCGCTTTTAAGCGATATTTTTTCCTCGCACTTAACTTGCTGTTTTCTGGGCATTGTTTTCTTTATAACAAATATTTTAACTGACTTCTATAACTTCTATTGCTCTGCATTTTGAACAGTATCTGATGTCTGTTAAAAAATCCTGTATATGAAGTTAAGTATTAATATTGAATTGTTGATTTTAACCCCCTGAAAAAAGGGTTACATAAAATTCATGTCTGCCTGTTTAAGGACTGTACATAATCACGGATTCATTTTTGACATTATCATCGAAAATAATGTTTAAGAATCTTTATTATAATAAATAAATAACAATTATGGTACTTACCTAAAAATGAAAAACCTACCTTAAGAATAAAATAAAAAACTACCTTAAAAAAAAAAAAAAAAACCTTAAAAAAAAAAAATATATATATACAGAAATAAAAATAAAACTACCTACCTTAAAATTCTAATCCAGGATTGCTGGGCATGGTGCCCAACACGCAGGCGGCATTCCCGCGCTGAATTGCTATTGCAATCCTTTGCGCAAGAAAGCCGCCTGCGCGAGGATCACCCGTTGCCTCTCTAAGGCGTTTACTGAGTGCTCTGTGTAGCCCCCGTGCCTCCTTGCCCCACGGTCCGAGCGTCTCAACGCCGAATGGTACAAATTCGTACTGGGCGGTGAGACAGCTATATTTATTGGTCTTGAATCGCTCTCGGGCGTCCGCGGCCGCTCCCGCCTGCTTTGAGGTGGCCGAGAGGTAGGACGCCGCCAGCGTATCAACGCAGGTGGCGTCCCACACCAGCGCACGACCCATCCTCCAAGGTATTAGCGACATCCCGTCGGGGCGCTTGCCATCGTCCCGTGAGATCTGGGGCTCCAGAGCTACGGGGACGCTGGCGCTGACGAGCGCCCGTCTCAGGATGTCGTTTAGGGCAGAATGACGAGGTATACGGCCGGCGCCCGAAGAGCAAGCCAGACCGTGGTAAAATAATTGTTGAATTTGTAAATCTCGGTCGAGTAAAATTTCGATATCGTCAGTAATAGTGATGGGATCTTAAAACAACCAATCTCGAAACGTGTTTCAAAAATCTCAATTCGCTATTGGAAAACATTCCCAGTGTCGTTATATCGCTTACCTATATTTTTACCGACCTCATGCGATGGAATAACTTGAAAGAAAATAATGGGCACTGAATAAAACTCTATCAATTAGGAGAAGAAAAATATCTTCCACACAGTTCTAAATCCGGCTTTGGGCGCCACTGGATCAACTGCTTAAGCTAAAGTTTAAGTCTGCTTTATAGCCCAGTAAAATACAGGCGGAGCTCTACCGAAATGAACATTATACTTTTGGAGTTGAAATATAACCGTTGCATGCAATGATTGCCGTGTTGCATGTCACGCCCGCGACACCCATATCTACCAACTACAATAAAGATAGTTCTAAACTTACTACCCCTGTACGTAGCTTCATAAAATGGAGTGCAACATATCATCGTGATTTGCTGTTATACTTTAGAGTGTATATATGGCTATTTAGACAGTGTGACAAGATTTACCGTGTGATTTTGTCTAAGGAGGTTGTGTAAGGTAAATTTATTAATATAAATTAACTTTTCTCAAATATGCTATGCAAAGCCGACAAAAGATTACGACTAAAGTTACAAATTAGGTCGTAAAGTGCTTCAAGTCAATCAAAAATTAAAATGTTACAGATATTGCAGTCTTGATTTCGCAACAGAAAAGTTGCATGCAAATTCCATTATTTGTCGAGCTCCAAACTTTAAGAAAAGTTTTAACTGTCATATAGAATGAAGGCATTAACCCTAAACAGCCAAAACAGAAGAAGGTCGGTAGTTTTTAATTATAATATTGGTACCACGACATTTTAGTTATCTTGAATAGCGTATAGAAATAAAAATACAGTTCAACTTTTTTATTTGAAAAATAAATGGGCAACATCTCAAAAAACTCCTGCCGCAATTGCCGCAAGTATGAAATTGAAGGTTTCGATTTTATCAGGTTTTGGTTTAATTGCACCATTTGCAGCATTTCAGCCTGCAAATAGCCTTTTCCCATGCCTACGCAGTAATGTACTATTCTTCCATTACCATCCTTCTTCTGTACGTGTGGATTTACTTAAAATTGTATACATCCAACTATACTTATACAATTCTAATATTTACGGTATAATGAAGGTTCCGTTTAAAACTCTAAGCGCGCGGTTGTTTTGTGCGGCAATCGCAGCGTTTAGACGCATGCGATTAACGGAATGCGTTTGCCCCGTTTTTTTCACCTCCTGCGTTAACCGCGTAAAACAATGGTCTATAATTATAGATCTGCGTCTAACGCATTGCGTGTAACGTTGCGTTTATCGCATAAAACAACCACGCGCTTAATTTTATCTGAAAAACAGATTTTAAATGTAGAATAGTGTTCTAATTAACAAAAAGGATTTTTTATTCATATGGTGTACAATATTTTAAAGATTGTATGTATGTAATTTGTTTTGAAAAGATAAGTCCCGCCCAGTTTCTTGCCGGTAATAATCTTCTCGTTTACGGTTCGAAGCGGTGGTCTTTTTTGTTTTTGGTGTTCATAATTGCATTGTAATATAATATGCCTAAACTAAAAGATGAAGAAGATATTGGCATATGTAACAAAGTAAGAAAAAATGGAGAACTATCATAGACAAATGTGTAGTTTCCTCTTGCATCTAACATCACTAAACGTGTTTTTCTTTTCCCATAGTTGCGCTCCAGATAACATCTACAGTTGCTGTATTTGTATGCATTGTTTAGTAATAAAACAACACGGTGTCAATTGACCATCAACTGCTGCCTTTTTCTGACAACGTACAGGTGGTGATAAAACTAAACTGCCGCTGTCGGACCCCTGCAGAGTATAATAGTTATTGCTTACCTTACGCGCTGGCAAATTGGCTCCTTGCACTACCTACAGAATTTTTTTCCATGCGTTTTACAGCAAAAATGTATTCATTAACTTGCGTTACGATTCTTGCGGTTATATTCATGAATATATGCATCTGACAGAACAATTTGCACTTGTCTTTAATGCGAAATCTTAAAAAAAGTCACAATTTACTGTTTATCTTTTCTTGTGTGTGACGACAACGTTGCTAATCATGAGTTATGATCTTATTCGATGATTTACTAAGCTTTTATCATCGACTTTTATACTATTTTACCTACTAGCACGCGATGGATAATGAATACCTTTGCATTCGCTTTGACTGATATATCGTATTATGGATGTGATTAGGTTTTATTAAGCGCCACGGTCAGGTACTATAATTACATAGTTAAAGTACCTGCAAGTGAAAACATGAAAGTACATAATACCGGTAATAAGACTTACCTTTTGCTTGTTTACTATAAGTACAGTCAGCTACAAAGATATTAATACAGCCAAAGTGCCAAAAATATCTATCCAGGACTTTATTGCCTTAACATTAAGGTCGTGTATACACAGTTTTGGCACTTTGGGTCTATTTATATTTTTGTAGCCGACTGTACCAGCAGCTTCTGTGAAAATAGGTATTGTTTTCAATAAGAACTTAATTTTTAAACTTTCATCTCTACTCATGTTGAGATAAAATCCATTCTAAAGTAATTGGGGAGTGTTTAGAGAAAGCTACAAAAAATTAATGAAAAAAAACTAGAATTCAAAGTTACGTAACGTAAGCTGCAGTTTGTTTAGAATTCATTAGATCCGTCGATGTAGACGTCTAGATGACGCGTCGGTGCGCCCGGGCGGGCGCTCCGGGGTTATGATTAACGTTACTCCCTTGTGTTTACGTAAATTATAAATGACGCGATGCGAAACACTTAGGTACATACATTAAATACGATATATACGTTGTGATGCTTTGAGAAGGGTGAACAACGCGCTTGTGCCACCTCTACAATCTCAAGATTCCGTAGTCAATAGCGACTACGCGATTCGATAGTGTTTCCATCTCGCAACTTTTCTGTGATTTTTCCTAAATCTAATTTAGTTCATTTTCAATCAAATTATTACGAGAATAATCAGGGTTAAGTAAAACAAAAAAAGACACAAATTAATCGCTTTGGTGTTAAAAGACACACGTTAATACTTTACTTAGGAAATAAGTTAATCACCCAATTAACTTGCTAGGGTTGGAACAGATGGTTTTTTGCACAAAAGTTTAACAAGTTTTATCTCGAAAACGGTACATAATATTGACGGGTGAACAATTTACCGTTCTCGTAAAAGTTCATGGTTCTGTTCCAGACTGTATACAGATAGCCATCATCCCCCTGTTTTTGTTGGATATTTTTGGCTAATTATTTTACACCACGTTGGTAGCGAATAAGTTCCCCATCTAGGTATGAGCTTACTGTTACCACGCGTTCTACGTAATCGTAGTCGATAGCGGCTGCGCGATTCGAAAGTATTTGCATCTTGCTTGTTCTTAACAGTGTGCTTACGATAAGTGTTTTTTAACGAAAGTTTGTCGGGGTAGTTCTTAGGTAGTGGACATAAGATCAGTCGTACAAGATTATTTAGCTCAAGTTGGAGTTCCAACTTACTAGTTATATTTCCAACTTCAGCTCAACTATTAGCCTATCTTGCCCAGTGAGTCACAGGTTTCCGGCCAATATTCAAGCACCAAAGTTGTGTCGATACGTTTAGTTTCACCAAAATAAAAAATGTCGCAAACGTGACTAACAATTTAGATTTAGTATTGCATATCGTGTTTGCCAGTAATTGGGTGAATACTAGCAAGTTAATCTATGTCTTAGTTATAAATAAGTAAAAAATTACGTCCAAATATCCACCTAATATGTAATTCCTACATGGATATTTGGATATAGACACAATTTTACTACTAATATTTTTAGGCAGAAACGTCTGCGAACGACACCAAATTTCTCAGAAATAAAGCCCGAATTTCTCCACCATATCCCTAGTGTGGGTTCGAGTCCCGCACGAGGTAATGAACTTTTCCACTTTTCCTTTATTTCTGAGAAATTATGAAATACTTAGTGAAGAGACAATCTCGTTATTAAAACGCGCGAGGTAAACAAATAAACTACTTACTTAAGTATTTGTGTAAGTGCACAAGGCGATTGTTAACCATAGGTAACCATAAACACCATGACTGCACCAGATTATACAAAATTACGTTAAAACCCTGCAAATTAGATGGTAAAATTAATATTCGAAAACTCCGAATAATCACCGAAAATAGACACGGTTTCACCGCCACGAAATAGAAACTTCGGTTTCGGTAATGGAAACGGTCTGGAAATTAGGACAAAGGACTTAAGTATTTACCATAAACCATACCATCTATGGTCGTCAGGCAGACAGATGGAGGCGGAAAAATACAATATCATTTTTACCAAGCTGAAACGAAAATCTTCCCTTACAGTCAATAAATGCATTATGTAACATTCAATAGGTATACTCCACGTGGAAGTGACAAAGTAAATCATGGCCGATGCGTGACTCACGACACCTACACTCAATTTTACTAACCTCCTATTAAATAATGTTCATTAATACTTTAACTCTATTACATACACAAATGACGCATGACGTAAATACTTATTTATTTATGTAATTGCTACTTATAAATAATATGTAATTTAAGTAAAACCTTTGAGTATTCATGGCATTAATCCAGACGGAGTAGCAAAATAAACGCAAAAGTTATAGTCAATTTAGCTGTTTTGATCAATATTTTAGACAGTTCACACGGAGAAAAAAATCTAGTTCTCTTTACCAGATTCATTGTTGTCACATAACACTTTGACGACCGGTTGGCGTAGTTGGTAGTGACCCTGCCTGCTAAGCCGCTGGTTCTGGGTTCGAATCCCGGTAAGGGCAGTTATTTGTGTGATGAACACAGATATTTGTTCCTGGGTCATGGATGTTTTCTATGTAGGTATTTATCTATTTGTATATTATATATATCGTTGTCTAAGTACCCGTAACACAAGCCTTCTTGAGCTTACTGCAGGACTTAGTAAATTTGTGTAAGAATGTCCAATAATATTTATTTATTTATTTATTTTTATTTTAACACTAAAAACCTGAAAACCATTTGTTCAGAATCGAGAGTAGAATCGATTGAGCTGTATTTTGATCAGGTTCATTTTTATATTTTTAGTTATTTTTTGCGTGCCCAGTCTACAAATTCGTAATACAGCATTGTGCATATCGCATTGCTAGAGTTTGCATACCTTTTTCAGTATTTAGGGGTATTCTGGTAATAATGGCTGGTTACTTGGACGATTATTTTTTCCGCTACCATTTTGACGTTGTTTGTCAGTTTAATGTTAATTGCGTTCATATTTCAACTATCATCACGTTTAGATATACGAATGTGCAATATTGTGAAATGGTAAAACGCTAGCACGCTGCAATGACAATGTCAACTTAGCGGTAAGGCGTTATGATGAGGAGTTTGGTGTTACCGTGTCGAATGCCACCATGGCCGCAGCTACTCAACGGCTTCGGGACTACGGTTCTTTTCGACCACCTATGTCTGTCTAAGGCATGTTGAAGTGAACCCTGGTTTCGAGCAGGCCGTCTTAGAGTATTTTCGCGTTAATCCGACGCCTAGCACACGACAAGCTGGTCGTTGGTTTAACTGCAATCGCAAGGCTATTTGGAGAATTTTGAGAGACGACCATCAACATCCTTATCACTGTCGCCTGTGTCAAGAGCTAAACCTCCAAGATTATGTGCCCCGTGTTGAGCTTTGCGAGCGGTTCCTCAAAGAATGGAACAGAAACATCCTGTGGATCGATGCAGGGATCGGAACCGGTATTGGCTTAACGGTTAATATCGTTCTAATTCCATTTCTTTATTTCGTTCGACAATTAACCGGTAAATTGATGGAACGAACAAAATGAAATCGAAATGTTCGTGCTTACCGTTAAGTACAGATAACGTAATTTTAACGTTCGCACGAACGAAATAATAACGGTTAAACCCAGCCGATCCTGACATGTGTCTGCGTGCGGCGGCGCTGTTTCGTCGATCGGCGGGAATAGTGCTATTTTAGTTTCCATCATGTAGGGAATATTCTACGCTTCATGTTTTATAACACAAACTTGGAAAACACATCTAAGGGGTCTCACTTTTTTATACATGCATATAATTTTTGTCAAATTTTAGCCCGCGATTTTCGAACTACATTTACAGTTTACCGATTCCGATTTCTAAAAAATTCTTAAGTTCGGTTAAACATAGATATGATATACAGGGTGGAAATAAATTTTGGGTCAGTGAGGGCAGCTAGCAGATCCCGTGTTGCTAGGCTAAATAGGTCTTAGAAGACCTTCCTATGATTTCAAATTAATGAAGATTGGCGTTTACAGATTTTGGAAAAAAAACAGGATGCGAGAAAACTGTTTTTTTGATGCCAATCAATTCCATTCCTGTCAAGGATCAAAAGCTTGTATCGGACCAAAAAAAAAATTCCGGCTAGAACAGCCATAAATCGAGAAAAACTTTCCCCATACAATTTGTATGAAAATGAAAAAAGTTTTTTTTACATGTATTTTTTTATGTCAATCGATTCCATTTCTATCCAGTATCAATAGTTTCCTTGGGGTCACTTTCGGTAATGTACAAAAAAGCCAGAAATTAAAGAAAACTGTTTTCATACATTTACTATGGAGTAAAAGTAAAACTTTATTCTTATTCATCTGTCACCATAATTCGTCCTCATATGCTGTATGAAATTTGATGGTATTGCATAGATGATCTCTAATTATCAATATTCCTAAAGTTTGATTTCTATAAATGTTACACAAAAAAGTAAAAACACTTAAATTGAAGTCACGGGGTGTTCAGTGGTGCTAAGAATCTCCGGAAAAGATCCGACTAACACCACCGACCACTCCTGGCCCTGGCAACTTACAACACGCGTCCACTGCTGACCGACGAAAAGTTAGCGGAACTGGAGGAAGTATTGAGAAGGAAGTTGCGTTGGGACGTCGTGGGGTTGTCAGAAGTCCGAAGAGAGGGCGAGGATACGATAATCCTTAAGTCAGGCAATTTACTTTATTTCCGGGAGGGCGACCAACAGTCCCAGGGAGGTGTCGGGTTCATCGTCCACAAGTCCCTCGTAAACAACGTGGTGAAAATCGAGTGTGTCGACTAGGGACGATCTGAAAGGTACTCGTTGAAGGTCATACAGGTGTACGCGCCGACTTGGGCACACTCCGATGACGAGGTGGAGGCTATGTATGAGGATATTTCAAAAGCTATGCATAGCTCCAGAACCTGTACCGTTGTTATGGAGGACTTCAACGCGAAACTAGGCAAGAGAGATGGTGACGAGCTGAGAGTGGGGCAGTTTGGGGTTGGACGTCGGAACCACCGGGGGCATTTACTGGTTGGTTTCTTGGAGAAGGAGGGACTCTACATGATGAACTCTTTCTTTAAGAAACGTGAGCACAGACAATGGACCTGGATGAGTCCCGACGGTGCAACTAAAAACGAGATTGACTTCATCATGTTGACGAAGAGACATATATTCAATGATGTTGCTGTGATCAATACGGTCAAAACTGGAAGCGATCACCGCCTAGTAAGAGGCACATTGAATATATTTACTAAGCTAGAACGCTCTCGATTGATGAAGTCTACGCTCCCTCCTGCACTCCAAACTCAAAACCACGAGAGCTGTCAGCTGAAACTCCAAAACCGTTTCGATTGCCTAGGCGATGATGTGGACGAATTCAACGACGGGTTTGTGGAAGCTGTCCATAGCGCTGGGTCTAAGTTTTTTAAGACCCAACGGACATACAAGGCTCCAAAAGGAAAAGACCAAAAGGCTCTCAGACTCAACTCAAAAGACTCATCGATAAAAGGAGTAAAATGGTTCTACAATCTTCAGTTGATGCGACTCTATACGGCGGCTCAACTAGTAGATCTCTAAATCCCTCACTCGAGATATGCGCCAATTAAATACTAAGTGTATTAAAGAGGTCATTGAGCGAAATAAGGGCTCCAAAGTTTTTGTAAGTTGTTCTGTATTTTGGGCAAAGCCAGCTCGCTAAGTTAAAAACTGAAGATGGTAGAATCGTCACATCCAACCCTGAGCTCCTGAATGAGATAGAGAGCTTTTATGGACAGCTATACACGTCTACTAGCAGACCCGAAGTTGGTCTGGCGGAAGACCCTGGAGCTAGACTGACCCGACACTATACCGAAGACATCCCGGACATCACAGCCTGTACGAGATTAGAATGGCTCTTAAACAGCTCAAAAATAACAAGGCGCCTGGTGAAGACGGAATTACAGCCGAACTTCTGAAGACGGGTGGTAAACCGATCCTTACGGCCCTTCAGAAGTTGTTCAACTTCGTCTTACTGGAAGAAAGAACGCCAAAGGCATGGAGCGCAGGTGTGGTAGTACTGTTCTTCAAAAAAGGCGACAACGCCTTACTGAAGAACTGTCGACCCATCTCACTTCTCAGCCATGTCTATAAGCTGTTTTCAAGAGTTATTACGAATCGTCTCGCACGCAGGCTTGATGACTTCCAGCCTCCCGAACAAGCCGGTTTCCGAAGAGGCTTTAGTACCGTAGACCACATCCATATGCTTCGTCAGGTTATACAGAAGACCGAAGAATATAATCTGCCCCTCTGTTTAGCGTTTGTGGAATACGAGAGAGCTTTTGATTCGATCGAAACCTGGGCGGTACTACAATCTCTCCAACGGTGCCAAGTAGACAGTAGTCTACTATAGCGTATAGCAGTAGCTATATCGAAGTGTTGAAGGGTTTGTACGAGAGCGCCACTATGTCAGTCCGACTCCAAGACCAGAACTCGAAGCCTATTCCACTGCAGCGGGGAATCAGGCAGGGAAAAGTCATCTCTCCTAAGCTGTTTACCGCTGCACTTGAGGATGTTTTCAAGACTCTGGACTCGAGAAGGCTAAACATCAATGTAAACGGCGAGTACCTCCGCAGACCATGGAGGATTTGTGTACGATGCTTGATGACCTATTACGAGCGTGTTGGTCTTAAGATGAATATTGATAAGACGAAAATTATGTCAAATGCCCGTGTAGCACCAACTCCAGTTACAATCGGAGACTTAACACTCGAAGTTGTAGGCGATTATATATACCTAAGACAAACTGTCCAGTTAGGTAGGCCCAATTTCGAGAAAGAGGTTAATCGTCGAATCCGACTCTGATGGGCAACGTTTGGGAAGGTACGACACATCTTTTCGTCCAATATTCCGCAGTGCGTGAAGACGAAAGTCTTCGATCAGTGTGTGCTGCCAGTGATGACATTCGGTACTGAAACGTGGTCGCTTACAATGGGCCTCATAAGAAGGCTCAAAGTCACCCAAAGAGTAATGGAGAGGGCGATGCTAGAAGTCCCACTGCGAGATTGTATCAGAAATGAGACCATCCGCAGCGGAACCAAAGTAACCATATTAGCTCTCCGAATCGCTAAACTTAAGTGGCAGTGGGCGGGGCACATTGCACGTAGAACCGATGGCCGTTGGGGCGGAAAGGTTCTCGAGAAACGAAGAATAAAAAAAAACCCATGGACTTAGTCATTCCATTTATACCCCCAAAGTACACTCATGATTTTTTAACTAAAACTAAAATCAGTTCGTATACTTTTTCAATATTTAAACCTCAAAAGGTTTAAATATCTTACTATTCAGTTATCTACAACGTGTAAAAAAAAAGAGAAATAAAAGTAAGTTCTTGGGATTTGAACCTGGGACCTAACAGCCTAATCGCACTTATTAACCAAACCATCTACCACTAAGCTATATTTTGGCATGAGCGGTCACGAATAAAGTTAAACTTTGTCATACTTGTCACTAACTTTTGTGTAACTCTAAAGGACCTTTTACAATGTAAAATTTATTTACTTTGTATGAACAACGAAAAATTTTTATTTTTGATTCGACTATAAGCGACCTACAACGCAGCTTCTATTAACGTAACAAGCAACCTGTCAAATTTAAAGGATATTAAAAAACACCCTGTATATTTTTGAATATTCAAGTTAGCAACGAGTTACATACGATGAAGTAAAAAAATTGTTCTCCAATTATGTCTCGTTTTATAACGAAGTTCTTTTACATCCCCATTCCAGCACCATTACCAGACCCTCGATTGATACCATTACAAAATACTCAAGACAAATTAAACGAGCCCAGACTCGATGGGATTAAGTCGTTTTATTACGGACTTCCTATGGCCACCTTCAGGCTCTATCATCAGACCCTGGATACCAGGCTTTATCATCAGATCAGCTCCATGTCATCATAATATTGCATTGCCAACCGGGAGATGAGCTAAATTTAACTATCAAGATTACATTACAGATTACAAACAGACAACGGCACAGTTGAATGAAACTAAATAAAACATTGCATTTTGTGATAAAAACGATTATAAATATTAACTAGACTAAACATAAATGAACGATAATAATTGCAAGCAAACAGCAGGATCGGAATAAAATATTCTAAGTCGAGTACAGCCGGTTGCGTACTCACGACCTCACGAGTAGTATAAAAGAGACAGCAATACACGTTCTATCTCGTTTCGAAATTTTCAATTTAACCGATTAATTTCGTTCACAGGAACGAATTTCTAACAAAATGGGCAAAAACCGGTATCTTATTTGAACGGTTCTTTTACCGGTAACCGAGAACAGAAACGAAATCCTTTCCGTTCATGGCGGAGGGAGCGATACCGTTACGGCAAAAATACCGTTTTCCGATCCCTGGATCGATGAGTGCACCTTCACGAGGTAAATTCTTTTCAACCAGCATAACAGGCATATGTGGGCGCGCCAAAATCCTCATTTAGCCGAAGAAAATTCATTTCAACATCGATTTTCTTTAAACTTATGAGCGGGAATAATAGGGCCATACATTTTCGGGCCGGTCTGCCACGGAAGGAAGTGTGCAGAAGCACGATAGTGCTCCTGCACACTTCCTGATAAACGTCAGGAGACATCTGGATAATATTTACGGCTTGCATTGGATCGGACGTGGAAGCCCAGTCCAGTGGCCCGCCAGATCACCCGATTTAACTCCACTGGACTTTTTTTTGTGGAGTAAAATTAAAACGTTGGTGTACGATGACGGACCAGGACCAATGACTCTTGTCAAACTACAAAACAATATAATTGCCTCTTTTGAGACGGTTAAAAATACTCCTGAAGTGCTGCAGTCACTCAGAAACAATTTAAGGAAACGTGCATTGCTCTGCCGTCGCCAAGGCGGGACATTTTGAACAGCTCTTAAAAGACATCCGCGAACACCGTAATTTGTAAATAAAATTGTAAACAAGTATTTTTTTTTATTTTTTGTACATAATTGGTTATTCATTTAAATATCTATGAATAGAAAGAGTTGCTTTTTATTTTCTTGCCTAAACACACCAACTTACAGTCTAAGGGTTCCGTACTCAAAGGGATAGGACCATATTACTAAAGCAGCATTTTCATCTAGCGGTTCTAAACATTTCTGAATCTGAGAGAGCCTGCGTTCGTTCGTGTGGTAGATGAAATATATGAAAACGCACCTTTACACTTCACTGTCTGTCTGTCCGTCCGTGTGTCCGCTTGTCTGTAACCAGGTTGTTATTTCATGAACCGTGATAGCTAAACGGTTGAATTTTTACATATCACGTTCATTGCGGCAGTCCATTTCGTTCACTTTACGTTGATGCTGTATCAGGTACATTAGACCTGTTGCTTAAATATTCATTGTAGCGTCATAGGGTCGTAAAGACCTGTTCGAGATGCATGTATTTTAGTGCAATCAACTGGCTATTAGATATTAGATTTATATGTTTTTTTATCGTAACATACTTTCGACGAAAGTCTTAACATAATACTTAATCCGTTTCTAAATCAAGATATTGGAAGACTATTAAATGTGATAAATAATCTGTCAGATCCTTTCGACCCCATGTTCGTTCTCAATGATTAACTTATCGATAAATGATTAGGGTTGTGAAAACAAAATATCGATGAACTTTATAGGTATTTTTTATAAGACATAAAGAGTTATTTTAAAAAACAAATCAATGTTACACAGTCGATATAAAAAAGGCATACTTTCGTTACTCGGTGGTCTATTATCAGTATCTTCATTATTTCTTCGATGTTTGACGTTATTTTCAACATCCCCAGTGGACATTAAAAGAATTCGTCTGGACCGCTTCATGATGTAACACAATCACAGTCAAAAAATAAAACAATTTTTGGACTTAATCACGCGCGCGCACATACAGTAAATAGTCTATCGAATGTTGTTTACACAGACTGCACTTCAGGGCTGCACTAGATAAACTAATCATAAGTCTAGTGCGGCTATCAGGTCATCGGGTATCAGGTCGAAAAGATCTTATAACCGCACTAGGTGAAAAAATTTCCTTCGCTGGCGGTATGAGATACAAATGACCCGATAGGCTTTTATTATACCGATGTAAAATATCTAGAGAGACAATTCTAAATATATATTTGTCTCGTTCCTACTCCTTTGGATATAGAAGTTACCTGGCCCGTACCAGCGGTAGGAACAGTACTTTAAGTTACCGCCCCGCGGGATAGTTCATCATCGGATCCTTTAGACCTGATACCGCAATGAACGTGTCCGCGAACACCGTAATTTGTAAATAAAATTGTAAACAAGTATTTTTTTTTATTTTTTGTACATAATTGGTTATTCATTTAAATATCTATGAATAGAAAGAGTTGCTTTTTATTTTCTTGCCTAAACACACCAACTTACAGTCTAAGGGTTCCGTACTCAAAGGGATAGGACCATATTACTAAAGCAGCATTTTCATCTAGCGGTTCTAAACATTTCTGAATCTGAGAGAGCCTGCGTTCGTTCGTGTGGTAGATGAAATATATGAAAACGCACCTTTACACTTCACTGTCTGTCTGTCCGTCCGTGTGTCCGCTTGTCTGTAACCAGGTTGTTATTTCATGAACCGTGATAGCTAAACGGTTGAATTTTTACATATACGATGTATTTCTGTTGCCACAAATACAAAGACAACAGATAATAAAATCAGACGTTTTGACGGCCAAAACGGACGACTTCAGGAGTATGTGTCGCAACCACGTTCCACGAACGATTTGACATTCACCGACAGTTGGTGCAACCGGTCTGATTTGAAAACGCTCGAGTGTCATAACAAATTGAACTCTTACCTAATTACAACCTTGTCATTTTGAATGTTGGCTTATGTTGGAAAGAGTTAAAAAATCTATAAATTCTACTTTTCTTTAGCTTTTGATGTTGGTTAAAAAAAATATCAAAATGGTTTATTTTTTCTGACATATTCTCATATAGTTCATGATGTCGATTTGCCAAAATGTACTACTTGAATAATATAAATATATAATGTAATATGAATAAATAATGTGCCTACTTAGGAACATTTTATTATAGATTGGACAAATGAAGATTCATGTAATAATTACGAAACTAAACAGAGTTATTACTTTTTAAACGGCGTTGTTCGTGTTATTATAAGCATCTGCAATTATATTTATTTAGGAATCCTAACGGCCACGGTAATTAGCGATTTGCATGTAGCCGATGGTCAATAATTAGCCGTCTGCGCTCCGCTTGCCTCCCTGTCTCAACTTACGTATCGTTTCTAATAATTCCACACATACTACCCTCGTATTTTTGTAAATTGTTCAAAACCAAAAACAACTCTATGCTTTAGTTTTAAAGTCTAAATTGTACACAAACGCATTCTCAAGATACGATGTCATGCTGACTTTAACATTATGCCATAAACTTAAATGCATGCATACGTTTCAAACTAGCAGTCCACCAAAATTCGGTAAGCGTAATCAGTCTGTGTACCGCTACACGTTGTACTGCAATTGAAACGACCGAGGGATTTACCGAGTACCTACTTGCGAGTATTAACGACATTCGTCTGCGATTAAGTAGGGAAATACCTACCAAGGATAATGCCAGAAAACGCCGTAGTTTGTAAACATAACTAACGACGGCTTTGTAACCTATTAGCTTTAGAATTGTATGTACGAGTAGTTAAGTTACTAACAAGCAATTTAGTTACTAGAGTATAGTAACTCATTTTCTGAAGTTAAATTAAAGGAATAAGTTCGCCTTTGTACAAACTACGAATAATCCAGTTTTCTTTGTGTTATGTAGAGTAAAGTGTTTTACAAGTAAGGTTCGCGACCACAGCTCCTATAAATTATTTAAACACCGAATATCATCACTTTTCGTTTAACTGAAACATTGTGCGGTGGTGTTGAGTTTCCTTCTTCCTTATAGGAAATCCCGGGCCCTGCGGCAAATCTTTGGGTCAGGTTGCGAAGCTACCCGAGTCACATTAAAATACCGAGAAAACACTCCCAAGAAAATGACACAATGCAAAGAAACATGCGTTACGAAAAATCAGTTTGTCTTGAATTTTCTGATCATATATACAAAAGTTTCATAAGTATGATACAGTAGGTTTAAGTTTAGTTTAAATATTTTCTAAATAGATATTTTTGGATGGTGATACGTTTAGTGCACGTGGGCACTTTGAAAATTAACATAAATCCTGACGTACATATGTTAAGAGTGTAAAACATAAAAGTATAGGTATTTTTTTCAAGGATTTAACTCCGTTTTAACGAGTTTTAAAATAAAGTTCATACATTATTTCTACAAATACAGTTATCACTGAGGATATTCCGTTGACAGTACATTAGGCAGCGAATACCCAGCGGCAAAAAACCCCTTGCAGCCGGACAAAAGAGTGTCATTCATTTATAGCGCGGGGGACACTGGGAGCACGGGTAACTTAATATAACGAAAATTTATTTGATGAAAATATAGACTGACATTTTGTCACTAAGTAACATCCGTTTGTAGTGCTTGTTTTTAAAAAATAATTAATAAAAATAATTAATAAACAAATAATAATAAATATTATAGGACATTGTTACATAAATTGACTAAGTCCCGCAGTAAGCTCAAGAAGGCTTGTGTTACGGGTACTTAGACAACGATATATATAATATACAAATAGATAAATACATAGAAAACACCCATTAGGAACAAATATCTGTGTTCATCACACAAATAAATGCCCTTACCGGGCTTCGAACCCAGAACCATCGGCTTAGCAGGCAGGGTCACTACCAACTACGCCAATCGGTCGCCAAAATTATTGAATGTTCGAACGCAAAGAGACGCCAAGTAGTACACGTTATATAGATTTATCTACGTACATATCATTAGGGCTCTAAACTGCGTTCAGAAACCATAGGCAGCATTGCCAACCAGCAGGAATTAACGGGATTGCAATTTTAACATTACCTCCTGAAAAAAGTAGGTTATGAGTTTAAATTTGGAACAGCTCTCAAATTCAAGTAGGTGTCTATTGTAGATTCGAAGCGCCGCCACGCTATTCCTTTTACTGTTTACGCGTAAAAAGTTGCGAAAATTTTGTATATGTATGTGTTAAATTATTTATTTTTTGCTTTATTTTAATATCTATCTATAGATAATTTAAAAGTAGCACTTGTAACAATGCAGGTCATCCCAACGGTTCCTGGACCTATCTTAGAGAACTTATGATATATGCGTAAATACAGTATATCGAACTATACATAATTAGGCATTAAAACACTCGTGTGATGTTATTATGAAACCCACACGTTATTGGTCTCATAATGTACAGTCGGATAAACTACAATTGAATATCAAAATTTCCCCTTCGGTTAAACATGAGATTGCAAGAAACATTCCCAAAATAAATACAAGATTTTTTGAGTGACGAAAAACGTTTAAAGTAAGAAGACACTTTTTAAGGAATGCGAAAATGTTACTTGTCTAGCCCGGCAATCAACTATTTAAATCAAAAGCAAATGCGAATTTTGCCAAGTAAAGGTTATTAGCGAATAGAAACACAATAGTAAAATTAAATATTGATTAAACAGGCGTGATATTTTTTACTATTTAATGTAGGTATTTTTATTAACAATGTAGATATATTATAACCACATATGCACCTTTACAAGAATATGTTACTTGGCGGAAAATTTAACGATTCGTGTAGTCATAAAAATATCCAATCTAAACTAATTAAGACCATAATCTTTTTAAGTGGCGTTTTCTGATTTTAATGGTGTTAGAATCTTAGTGTTTTTTTTTTTTATATTATTTGCATAGGTATAATTTCTACTGCAAAGTAATGAACGTACTTTGCATTAGGAATTATAAGCATATAATAGGTATGTTGGATGTTGGTCTCTGTAATTATTTAATTAATTGATTTAAATAAAGACACCTATTAATGGTAAGTAACTAATGTAAAAAAAATATGTAAGTAATGCAAAAAATATATTAATATTATGTGTGGCTTTTAACAGTCGTAAACATGGTCAATATCATGTACAGTCAAGTGTAAATCTATGGATCTAACACATCTTACTCAAAAATATTTCTCATAGCATGCTACTCCAGTGTAATAGAACATAGTAGGTACTATATTTAATATTTTTAATTACTGAATGATCCTATGGATTTTCATACACTTTAGTTTTTTTTTATAGTCAGCATACAACTTCTTTAAATTTCGCGCTTTTCGTTATTTTTGCTGTCGTATAAAAACTAAACCTATGTAACATCTCAAAATTGATTCATAAAATATCACTGTTGAATAAAGTACTATTACCTACTCAGGAGAATCTCAGTTTAAACAGTAATTGTCTTTGCTTAAATACGTAATACTTATATATCGTTTAATTAGATTACTGCTTTTTAACACCATTTTCTTTTTGTTTTAAAGCAAGCTGATTTTGGGTAACTAAGCAGTCACAAATATATCACTGTTATTAAATTACATTTCGGACAAATATAGTTTACATTCTACAATTTTGCGTATGATACTTTACTTAAAACACTAAAAATAATGTAGTAATCCTAAATGCACAACACTTTTCCGTCAGCAGGGTATAATTTATTACTACTGTGTGTCTCCTCCTGTGCCTTCTTACTTGGAATAAAAAAATCTTACATACTAATGAAACCATGCTATCTCTTGCAAGCAAATGGATTATCAAACTTTTGAGGGTTACTTTAAAAGTCAAACTTCTATGAAATGATGACGTTTACTTAACACATTTACAGTCTGTGCTATTAAAATCTATGAAAATTAGAATAGACAGACTCTAAGTTTCGAGTTATTTAAAAATAATGTAGATGGCGTTTCACTATTCAAGTTTGAATCTTACTGCACATTACTGTCACCAAGAAATTCAATATGTTTATATGTAACAATCGTAATTAATGTTACAATCTGTTGAAATATTTGATGCAGTCTGCGTAATTGATATATTTTAGAGAAAAAAAATAAAAATACTTCACGGCTCATTAACCGTGACACATTCGTGATCAGATGTATTTTTCAATTCCTAATTATTACGACGATTGATTGAATAAAATAATGTCACAATTTGCGTACACAACGCTGACACAAAAATTCTCTAGTCGATGTAGAATTATGTTCGGGAGGTATTAGTAGAGGAGACGAAAGCCTCCAATTGTATGTAATAAATGATATCCAGAATTAGATAGAGATGTTTATTAACATTATTTAAAGTCTTAGTAATAAAATTACAGGTAAATTCTTTCTAACTGTTGTTTGTTACTGTCACTCCTCTGCTCCTGCGGACCACTAATGCACAAAAGAAGTGTCCACCTAGGTAGGCACGAACTGCAACCTTATGAGATACACAACATTACAGCCCAAAGAATCTGGAACTTTTTAGACTCAATGGGAATCAGTAATGATTTATAAAGGGCTGCCACAATAGATCACAACTGGTCGACGCGGCAACTTCACTAGCCCAAGAAACAGCAATAATAATAAATACTGTCACTTCTTGCCATCGAAACATAATACTCATTGCGTCCTTAAACGAATCACCAGTATTTATTATTATGTTACAAAAAAAAATGTCAGTGGGCAGCGTGTTTTCATTACATAATTACCTACAAACGCTCCTAGTGTACCCCAGGCCAGTTTATCGTCGGAAGTTGGGCAATGGCGTAAAAAGCGCGGCGTCTAGGTGCTCAGTGGCGCCATCTAGACGTCTACATTGGCGCCGGCACTTGTTCCTAAATTAATCTCGCTGAGACCCTTCAGAAACGTGGCTTGAGATCCCTGCACTAATGGCGATGACGTCACAGATATAATCCTAAAAATAGCCTTTTAAATTGAGACGCTGAATGTAGCTACTATCGTTAAGGCCTTATTGTTTAATATTTGTCTACTGAAAGAATGAGCTAAGCGAGTGAGTTCTTCGAGCCTAATGGCACAAATCGACGTTTGTATGTATTTTTGTCCGACGATAACTCATTGTGGATTTTGGCAGGATTATTATTATTTATAACAATTGGCTAAGTAAAGTTTTTTGAAGGTGTGAATATTATATTTTTTCTCGATAGCCGACGTCTTAAAGTTCAAGGAAATGCGGCTCTTTTATTTTTATTTCCTATTACTTATTAATAATATTTTTTTAAGTGAGCGAGTTGACATTTGTTCAGTTTAACGGCTGAATAGAGCCCAATGCTTTCGTCCATAATGAGTATAATGAATTAGAAAAAAAAGACAACTGTCAATGTCACTTGTGTCATTGTTGAAAAAAATGGTTTATTACTCTCGTTCTCTTGCAATTTGGTGTTATCGGTGTGATGTGATCTATGTAATAATTTTAACGACCCTAGCTGAAACAACGGACATCTGATTTTGCTACTTTTCTCCACGACTTCTGCTATTTATTTGAACAACGATTTGATCTACTTTCGACGACTTGGTACAAAACACTGAAGTTCATCTCTGTAATACTCCATTTCCCTTCGAGAGGTTCCAGGTTCTACTGGATCCATGGATATTATAGATACTGTACAGTCAGTCTGTTAGCAGAAGGGTGATCGTGAAGGCAATAAATTGTTGTCCAAAAAAGCAGCGCCAAGTCGTCGAAAGTAGATCAAATCGTTGTTCAAATAATTAGCAGAGGTCGTGGAGAAAAGTAGCAAAATCAGATGTCCGTTGTTTCAGCTAGGGTCGTTAAAATTATTGCATAGATCACATCACACCGATAACACCAAATTGCAAGAGAAAGAGAGTCTAATAAACCGTTTTTTTCAACAATGACACAAGTGACATTGACAGTTGTCTTTTTTTTCTAATTCCTTATACTCATTACGGACGAAAGCAATGGGCTCTGTTCAGCCATTAAACTGAACAAATGTCAACTCGTTCACTTAAAAAAATATTATTAATAAGTAATAGGAAATAAAAATAAAAGAGCCACATTTCCTTGAACTTTAAGACGTCGGCTATCAGGAAAAAATATAATATTCACACCTTCAAAAAACTTTACTTAGCCAATTATAACTTTTATGATTATAACTTTTATGAGACAATTGCTTTATCAAACATCAACATCAACTAGCCCTTTGACCCAAACCCAAGGTATCTACTAAAATTTCTAATAAAATATCAAATTAAATTAATTCTGTATGCGACAACAAACATGTTTCAGTTAACAAAACGATTAGTTTGTACAAAATACGTCACAAACTACACGTGTTTACAATAAAACTTTATGTTCACGGCTCTCAGTACCTAGGCCATAACTCTTTGAATAATATAGGCCATTCAAGACGTGCGTGTAAACCGTGACATCACATTGTATGCCTTTATGTAACTCGTCCCATAAACATGATAAACAATATTGTATATAGTTAATGCACTGAAAGGTAAAAACCTCACGCGTAGGTGCTATTTCTTTGTGATATCCGGTTACTTTGAAAGACATACCATTTAATCAACCGGGCTGGCTGCGTCTGTCATTTTCTTTACAAAAAAAGTCTGCAGATTTTTACATGGGGCCTCAAATGTATGCTTATTCACACGTAACATACAAATAGCTATATCAGATATACACGTCAGTCCATACCTACAATTAACATAGTTATATGATCATGTTCATTGGTGTCGTGGTTGCGTAACATTCGAGAATGGACCGGGATTAAGACTGTGGCCGAACTCTTTCGTCTTGCTAGGGACAAGCAGAAATATGCAGAGCTGACTGCCAACCTTCACTAGTTGGAGAGGCAGCAGAAGAAGAAGATTTCTCCAGTCCGGTTTATTCAATGCTCTAAGTTGAAAGGTTTAGTCAAAGGTAACATTCTGTCGGCACCGTTAAAGGATGGTTCGCACTAAAAGGGGCCAGGGCGTGACCACGTGACCTCCGAGGGCTCCGCGCTATCACATGATTATTACTATAAAATTAACAGTTCGTCCCGCGTCGCCCCATCTCGTCCCGTTCTAGTGTGTCATCCTTAAGACGCTCCAATTCAGTTTGAGAAGTAGGGGAAAAAAACATAGCGGTGTAGTACTTTTCCGGTGCAATGTAACTTTGATCATTATTATATTCTTTTCTCAAACATGATCGGAAATGTATGCATTTATGTCACGAAATGAAGACATGAAGTTTCTTGTTTACGGCTCCCCCCATTTACTTCTTGGCCGGCGGCCGTGAAGTAATGTATGGCGTAAGTATTGTCCGCTGCTCTAACTTTTTTAATTTGCGTACTAACACTAAACTGACAAAGGAAAAATCACATACAGCCGATGACCACTAGATACTTTCGACATTAAAAAAACAAATTCTATGGGTTTATGTATATTTATGTGCGGTTAAACATGGTGCTCGAATAGCTCATTCAAATGGAATCTTTAAAAAATAAAAAAGATGGCAAATTAAACAATTTTTTTCCTTATTAACTAATTACCTAGTAGTTATTTTAATTTTAATATTTCCCCACAATGTTTGAGAAAAGCACTATACAAGCCTCGGCCGGAAGAGATATTGCAGGACTTGTTTAATCCTACCACGTCTACCACAAACTCGTCCTGCAATCTCTTACTTCACGGCCTCTGCAGTAATGTACTATTATTTTGCAATATTAAACACTACTGTGGTCTCATAGGAAACATATGTATTTTAGTAAATTTATTGAAAAATCTCTTTTCAAAAATTACTCAAAATTTACCTAGCAAATAAAAGGTTTTTCCCCGCGCATATACGGGCTGTAACAAAAATGCTGGTGATCTCTGAACACTATCACATTTTAATAAGGCTTATGGATCACCAATGTTTTTGTTACAGCCTGTATATATTATGTAAAATATAAAAACATTCATATTTATAGAAACAGTTTTTCAGATTGAAAAGTTTTTGAATCCCACTTAACACAAGCAAAGTGCAAGCAAGTTGCTAAGTGCAATTTCTATAATCAGAACAGATCTCAGCGAAACTGTATACCTGTCTATACATCTGTAAACTTTTTTTTATTTGGCTGTTTCTACCCGCAGCAAAATGTTAATGTGTTCTGGTGAAAAGGGGACGGACTGAAAACCAGCGTTGCGCAGTTATAAGCTGACGTAACATATGCTGAGCCCGTTCCTTTTGTCACGCATAGTACCTATATAATACTGAAATTGTATTGTACACACTATATTGTGAATATTTCCGTAACCGTGGCAATAAAAAATTTTATTTTCACAAAATATTCCACTTTTATATTAATAAAATCAAATCGATCCAAAACGCCCATTGAAAAGCTTGTTTTCTTTATAAATAATATTACAAATATAATATTATTTTAATGTTACCAAATACGGTATACATGCATTCAGTTTGATTTTGTATCCTAGCATACTAGCTGGTATACAAGTTGTATTGTTATTTCGTACCTTCGGTTAAAACTAGCTCCCGTGGTAGTTTTGTAATAAAAATAATTATCAAAATTATAAATATGGTAAACGGTAATAAAATGATGTATCGTGTAAAACATAAATAATGATTGCTTTTAACGTGTATTATATTTCTAAATTAATTAATAAAAACTATAGTCATAAAGTTCAAGTTCAGAAATAAATCATTTACTACCGTTTTTAGATGCATGTCTCAAAAGAGCCTTATTTCCAATATTACTTCGACAGTATCTAGATACCTTTCTAGTATGCATGTACCTAATGGACCTATATTTAGTTGCCTTATACCTATCCACATATTGCAACAATATTTAAATCTGTATTTTTTTCATTAAGCCTATGTATTTATCTCTAGTTATAAGAAACTCATGGAGCCCACAGTCAAACTGTGTAAACAGTTTTGTAGGAAGTTGGATTTATTTTTAAGTTTTCTGTCAATTGTTTTTTATTTAATAAATAATAAATAAATAACTTTAAAAGCTGGCGGAAACCTTAATTCATCGTCGTCCTCAATTCGGTCGTTTCTGTGTCATGTATAGTTCAATAGTTACAGGCTTGTTAATACCTACCCCCGTTAAAACAAGCCCCAGCCTCCCCTATTAAAGGTTAAACCAACTGGTAGTTGACCCAACTCGTCGATACTAAAACTCTGCTATTCCTGGAAAGTTACGGTTGTTCCTAACTTTACAAGTGCACATATCATAGTTAAACTGTTCTTAGTAGCGGGCTTAAACTCGTGTATCCATCTGAGCGGGATCCCAGTGCATATTAGCAAGATAAATGTTGTTTGAGGTAGCCTTTTAAGACGCGTCCAGAATGCCCGAATGTGGCGCTCGCAAGCTGCTCGCTGTACATTTGTGCCATTCTCGAGAATGTTGTTCGCTTTGTGTGGAAGTGGAACACGTTTTCGCTTGAGAATACTTTCTATGGAACACAAAATACGTCATCATCTTCCAAGCGTTTTTTCGGCTTATTATCACAGCTTAGGGAGAGTGAAATCCGCTTGACAACTTAGGTTGCCATCCTTCATCTTAGTTGAATCAGTAAATAAATGTTAAAATGTGCATATTTACACCCTCTAGTCCTATCCTACGTCTGATATCGGACTTGATATTATGAAAGCGCTCTTACGCTCATTTCACTGTTAAATTGGGCGCTTAAAGCATTGCATGTGTAGTGCTAATTAGGCGCGCTTTCGAAAGAGTGAAATGCGTAGCTGCGTTTTGCCATTTTCTCTCAAATAATCAAATGCAATAACTCTATCGCACCTGAATCAAACAATTAAGGGTAAAAGATGTCTTGAAAGGTAGGTACAATTTTTTTATCAATGTTCGCGCTAGGAGCTCAGCTGCATAGCGGCGGCGAATTTGAGACGCTTTCGGTCACTGTGCAGCTGTGGACGCACCTTTATACCTCGTCGCCACCATCATCCAACTAGATAATACCACGGATTTATGTACGAAGTAATTGCCTTTCAAACGAGAGAGATATTGTTGCAAGTAGGTATTTGTGAATTTTATGACTAACGGAGCATAGCGCAGAAAGTCAATGTCACTTTTATGCGACTGTTTGTGTCTATAGTTGGACCACGCTGTCTTCCTGCCAATACAATGCTTCCTACAATGTCACTGCCAAGTGTGCCAAATCAGTGCAAAGTTGAAAGTTAACATGGTCGCACTCTAGTAGTGGACGATCTAGCTAATTTATAGTTAGATAATATTATTTTTTCAAATTCTGAAATAATAAATGTCTGACAAACAAAGAAATTTTATTTGACCTCTATTCTAATATCAGTCGAGATGACGTTTAGTTCGAAACGAAGTGTCGATTGCAAACAATGTCACTAGCAAGTCGCACGTTATTTGATATCGAACGATATGAAAATTGGGCCAACTCTAGTTTGTCTCTGAATTTAAAAAATATTAATGCCAAAAATTTAATGTAGGAAAAGTTTTCATTCATAAAAGTCGCAATGGCAGTCGATATATATATGCGGTTTGAACGCGGCATGATATGTGTGTAAATAAAGCAGTGTATGTAATTGTAAATAATTAGCCATTAAAATACTCGTGTGATACAATACAATACAATACTTACTCTTTATTGCACACCTCGCACAGATGATATACAGTTACAATGCCTCAAGGACCTACTTTAGATTTAAGGTAGATAGAGGTAGGTAGTTAGGTAAGTTACACTTACTGTATATATTTCGAGAATAAATGTTACAAGAGAAAACAATAATACACAACAGTAACAGTAAGGGGTAACAACAGGCGGTCTTATCGCTAAAGAGCGATCTCTTCCAGACAACCGGACGGACCAACGGTAGTGGAGTACAGATCACATGAAAATATGTAGTACGTGGCACAGAGATTAACAAAAGTACACAAACAACGCACACAATAAATATACATACCAAAATAATAATACGATAAAACATACATACATAATCAATACTTACATAAACATACATTCATAATATATATATACATAACGATGAGTGAAGAAGAGAAACGACAGTGTCAAAGAAGAAAAGCTAAGGAAGAGACAGATAGTAGTCCTTGAGTTTCAACTTAAAGATTGTTATAGTTTGAGCACGTCTTACGTCAAGGGGAAGAGTATTATGGGGAGTGTTCCGAGGAATTGTTCGGATTAATCCCTGCCGCTTCTTTCCGCCATCGCCCTACGCGACAATATTTCCACTCTCACCATTTAGATGGTTGGCAGTCCTCAACTGTGCGCTTTTCCCGAAACTTCCTGCCTCGCACAGCTAAACTGTGGAACGAACTGTCGCCAGCGGTGTTTCCGGACCGATACGACCTTCAAACCTTCAAGAAAAGAGCGTACTCCCACCTTAAAGGCCGGCAACGCACTTGCGACACCTCTGGTGTTGCGGGTGTCCATGGACGACGTTAATCGCTTACCATCAGGTGATTCGTTTGCTCGTTTGCCCCCTATAGCATAAAAAAAAAAAAAAAAAAAAAAAAAAGAGAGTTCCACAGTTGAACAGCCTGGAAAGTAAACGAAGAATTAAAAAACTTAGTAGAAGAAGAAGGAACGGATAGTAGTACGTTATGAGAGCATCTGACAGAATTTAAGTAAGTAAAACGTTCTTTGAGATAGCGGGGAGTTTCACTCGGCTGCCGCCTCGTTTCATAAACCCACACTCGATTTTTAATGCCTTTCATAATATACAATCACATAAACTACTATTATTTGCTGGCCATATACGTTCGCTCGTATCCCCCAGATGTGCCGATAAATGTACGGGAAAGTCTGGCGGATGACCGGCGGACATACTCACTATGGAGATCTGACAGATTGCCCGAACGTATATGGCCAGTAATTAGGTTATACTGCTGGCCATAATTTGTCAACAGTTTAGATTTAGCTTTTAAAAAAGTCCGTTTTTACATATTTCATAAGTAACATGTCACGAGCCAGTTGCTGAAAGACAACATGAAATAACGTTCCGTTTTAAAACAAACTGTTAATGTCAAGTCATACACTCAGCAATATTTATAATTCAAAAGCTAATAAAACGGAGCTGTGAACTATCGTCAAATTTAAGTCGCAAGAAATATCGGGTGGGGATGTCCCCCCCCCCCCACTTTTTCTGCGGCATAATCCCCCCACTGCGTGACGTTGATGGATGCAGGCTGCAAGAAGCCCCACCATCTGAAGCGAGCTGAAATATCGAAGTGTTTTTGCGGAAATTCTCACTGCAGCCTTTTAGTATATGCATACCTGTGCCTGAAGTGCATTTTATTGTTGCAAGGTAAGTTATTGGTAGGTATGCATATACCAGTTATATCTATACCAGTTTGTGTTATTTTTGTTGTTTTGAGGTGCAATAAAGAGTTATTGTATTGTATTGTATTGTATGCCTACTACTAGAATATTACAGTATCTATGTTTATAAGTTAAACAGTTAGAAAAATATTATCGTTTAACCGTCGATAGGTTACTAATAAAAGATCTAACCGTCGATAGGTTAAATGTTTTAAGGTACTTGTATGTAATTGTAAGATTGTTTAATAATAAATAAATTTAAAAAAGTTAGGTACTTAAAACTTTAACTACTTACGTTCCTTAATTCATCTACATTAGGAATGACTCACACTAGAACGGGACGAGACGAGTCAGGACAGGGCAGGGCGGGACAGGACGATATGTCAGTTTCTATAGAAAACGTTACGTGACATCCGAGGGCTCCGAGCTATCATGCGATTCTATAGAAATTGACAGATCGTCCCATCCCGTCCCGTCCTAGTGTGAGTCATCCTTTAAACTTATTTGAAACTAAGTAGGTTTTTTAAAAACTATTACCTCACTAGAATTGACTAGAAATACTTTTTCAGACACAAAAATAGTAACAAACGTTACAACATGTTCTGCCGCTGCCATGATATACACAGAATTTCATATGATTTGATTTGTAAAAGTCACTCAACCTCGTAACGCAATATTTGAAAGGACGAGGTACACAATCCATGATCCGTATACAATTTAATATAAATATAAATGCGTAAAAGTCTTAGCACAATTATATTATTTGTTGTAATTAATTAAAAAAATACTTTACAACGACAGACGTATACTTAATAGGTTTACACGCGAGTCAGTATTCTTAGCATTGAATGGCGCGGCAGTATCAGCGGTCGAGAAAAGCAACTGTCATTAGCTAGCCATATACGTTCGGGCATATCTGCCTGATCTGCCAATAAATGTATGGGAAATGTGTCTAGCAGATGACCGGTGGACATACCCACTATGGCGATCTGATGGATTGCCCGAACGTATATGGCCGGTAATTAGCAGTTATACAATGACAAGTGACTTTCTCGACTGCGAGATACTGTCACAGAATACTTGTGAATACAGAAGGGAACGATTGAATTGGAAAATTAAATTCCAAGACACAACCGCACATCAACTCCGCTGAACAGTGCTTTTTGCTATCCTGTCTAAAAAAATTATTCTAAGTCAAAAAAAATTGCTAATGGGTCAATCACGGTAGCAGGTTATCATGTGGATGTGGTGTGTGTGTGTGTGGTGTGGGTAATAATCATAGACTTACCCGTAACCTAGTTCCATAAAGCCAGCCTTTTAAAAAGTGAAACCAAAAATGTAGTGTCTCCATCTCTTCCCCTATTATAATAAACGATGGAAAAAGCTATACTACTATGTATGGAATCCGTTAAAATATACACTATTAAGATAGCTTCACTGCATTTGACAGAACGTTCGAACGTTCTTGTTGTTATTATTCTAAGGTGATGATAATAATAAACTTATTAAACTTGTATTGTCAGTTTGTCTTAATTTCTGTCGTTTGTTATTTTATGATAATGTTATCCATTTATCCACGTTGTCGGCGTAACGTTATGTCATTCGTGATAAATACATATGTAACCATATTAGTTTTAACTTATTGTAAAGTATGGATAAAATAATATATTTTATGTAAAATGCGTGGCGGGAAAAACCTTTCTGGCAGTAACGATAAAAATAAAAGTCTTTACACCTATTTCTTATGTTACGTACAATAATGAGCATTTGTTTTCTATGAATTATGCCCACGTACACCTTTAGGTCATTGTACCCAATGTATTCTTATAAATATAAATTACAAATATATGGTAATCAATGAATACGATTATTGTTCTTTTTTTTATTAATTAATTACGGTAATTAAATAAGGTGATTTTAGGAAAATTTGGGGTTAGGTACTGTAATCAAATTATAAATGCCAGAAAAACAACATTAAGTAGGTACTCTAATTTAAAATCTGTTTCGGTAAACAGGTAGAGTCCTATAACTTTTTATGTATAACCAAAATGTTGTATAAACACGTGGGTATATGTAGGTACCGACATTCGCATAAAAGATATTAAATATATTATTCATTGAAATTAAACACTTTAGAACGCATTAATCGCGTTTATTAACACCTTGATCCTACGTTTCGAGCCCTTTACAGCACTCGTTTTCACAGGGTTAAGATGATGAAACCCTGTGAAAACGAGTGCTGTAAAGGGCTCCTTCAGGTGTGTAACACACTCGTTGCCGACCTAAAACCTGCACATTCCTTTTGAACCCCGAAACCCCATTCTGTAACTCCACAACTATTCGATCAGCGTTCCATTTCAATGGTTTGTCATAGTATAATACAGTCATAAAGGTGCTTCAATGCAAGGTATTCTGAGCCAGCGCTCGAGAGCTTTGTCAGCGCGCAGTGGCTATTGTAAGATGCCGGCAGAATACCTTGAGAGACCGGTACGTTTGATGATGTATTTCATTAATTATTTGTCATGTTGAATTACGGGTCATGATTAAATTAATACAATCTTGAAGAAAGGGTGAATTTTATTGTAACACTTGTTTTTATAATGCGATCAAATAGTTAAAAGTAATGTTACATACTGTATATTAGTTATTGTTTACTATATCCCGAAATATTCTCCAGAAACGTAGATTTTAATGGAAACTCAAATAGTATAGTGTAACTGTGTATTATATATGCACTATCTGTTGTTATTACAGATCGTAACACGACTTTTTGTGAAATCAATAGTGTTTTTTTTTTTTGAAAAGAAAAGGTTTTGCGCTAACTTTTAAATAAATAACTATTCATGACGTAAACATTTGCGCTGTACCCGTTGACAAAAAGGTCAACTTGCGCCTGAGTCAATTGTAAAGCAAAAATAGTAGACTAGCGCTGTCAACCTGCAATCGATAATAAACTAACCAATACCTTCCTTATTTAAATGCAGTTCAGTTTTTTGACTAACTAAAATACAATTCATATGTATGAATATAAATTTGTACCTATCTAATTTAAACTATCTATCTGTTTCCTTAATCACTTGGCAAGGCTTCGCGCGAAGACGGGTTAAAGCGGGGCGGTTTAAGCGGACAGAGCTACGAGCATCATTACAGTTTAATGAATTTAGAACAACAAAGTTTTAAGGCTCGCAAAGCACTCTATACGTGTATTAGCTCCATTAATCTATTCACTTTAGCAACTGAGCAGACCGCTTTGAGCGTGTACGTGAAACGACTAAACTGGACGTCCCGTGAGAAATCGTTTTAATACTCAAAATCCGCTTGCAGTTTCAGCGTTTAATGAATTACGTCGGGTGCAGCCTCCGGCGCAAGACGTGCATCGATCAACGTCGGAACCCCCTCCTAACCTAACCCCCTTTAGCCCCCTTTTGGGCCCCCTTTGGCCCCCTACCGGATAGGCACAGGGAGGCTACGACACGACGTCCTCGCACTGCCCAAATAAAATATTCGCACGGCGTCTGTGTTCGCCTGCTCAGATATGACAGTGGATGGATGCCAGGATACGACGTCAGGGGGAATAAAAAGTGCATTTTGGCGAGCAACTACGTGCACGAAGAGCTTTTTATGCACTTGTTGTAATAGCAAGTAGGCAATGTGTGTGGTGCATTAATCAATACATTTAGTATGCGAGTGCCTGACCACAAAGGTCGATGCAAAAACAGCGGACGTAGTAGCACGTACCTATTTGCAAGCGTGCGCTATAACGCTACAAGTAACACCTCGTTATTCCTGAGAGCACGTAAAGAGAATTTTAATTGAAGTGAAGATTCGTTACTTTTCTTTAGAAATATCGCCTTTCTTTAAATCCAATTTTCTCGTCCTGTTTTATAGGTGGGGTCGTGAGATAAAAAGAGGTAAGTGCAAATTCGCTTGCGTTCCAGCGCTAGGCTTTCGTCCCTGGGCGGGGGGGTATACGTGACGCCCGTGAATTATAAGAAAAAGCATTTACGGTCCGCTCCGCAGCGGGCGTAGCGTTTTCGTGCCTAGTGCTATGTGGCTATAAAATATTAGATTAGATGGTCTAGAATCTAGATAGACTTATTGCTTTCATTTTGTTGGCACAAGGTACTTGGGAGATTTTACTCGTTTCACGTTTTGGTCTTCTTTACTAAGTTGAAATTGAATAGTTTCTTGCACCAATTTGACAACTAACCCCGAGTTAGTTTGCTTACCTGAGTTAGTTGGTTGGGTGTTGCAAATGCGGCTAGGAAATGTACTGAGATCAACTTAATGGCACTAAATACGTTATAATTAAGTGGGTTTTATATATAAGTGGCTGTAAAAAGCTCATTAGGGTTTAGCTATATTGTCACAGATATTATCGATTTTGTAAACCTTTAGAAAACTTAAGTCTTTTTGTTACCTCAATTATTGGAATGTTTTGTTGTTAAGTTTCTAGAATATACTGATTAGGTATAGAGTATTTCCATTTAATTAAAATGCTACATATTTCTGAAATCTAAATTTACATCTTTCATAAATCACCGTAATCCTTTTAACATTTTCAGCAATCTAGTAAAACCTCCCGGATTATAGTCACGAGAAAAGTGCAGCAAGAAATGTATGCAGCTTACTTGCATCCAAGCTTATCGCATCTATCAACGTCCGAAGGCTTTCACGGAAGGCTTTGTTCACGGTTCCCCCCCACTCTACAGATTTCGTCTTACAGATTCCGCAAAATTCGGTTTCTACTATAATCTTGTGAGATTCGAGCATATAACATGATATTTAAAATGGGTCACTCACGTAAGTCGACACAATTACATGAGTGATTTTTTTTAAATATAATTTAATATAATGAGGAGGTTACTTCTTTGCTCGTCATTTTCCTAACGTATAGGGTAATGTAAAACACTTTACAAGGCTCGGTCGGAAGAGGGATCGCAGGACTTAATTAATTTAAACTTAATCCATACTGCATGTCCAAAGACACTAATATTAGCTGTGGTTACCTTTAATTAGACAAGCATCTACCTCTTATTATATGTAAGTTTCAATTGTAATAATGATGTATTATCTGTTGGTGATCCTAAATAAATAATAATAAAAGGACTCGTTTTATCCTTGTCTACGCCAAACTCGTCCAGCAATCCCTTACTTCACGGCCTCTACAGTAATGTACTATATACCTATGTATAACGTTACGTTACGTTAGCTAGTAAAAGGTAATCAACCCAGATGTATGTAATTTAATACTACAAGCGCATATTTCACAAGTTTCACAACCGTTAATCGAAATAAGCAGCTAAAAAAAAATTGTAATAAGCGGGAATCACCTTATATGCTCCATCTAGTGGGTGAAGATCTATGCCTTAGCCGTTACAAACAACTCGGGCTAACTCCACCCAATTTTCTTTGTCGCTTGATGGTCGCTTTAAAGTACTTATTGGTTTAGATTCGTAAGCGGCTCATTAACGTTTGTTGACTTAGAAAACTTTTGTATAGGAACAGTCATCTATTTTTGCGGCCTTCATAGCAGAATATACTACTGCAGGTGATAGTATTCCGGCAAAAAAACACGTTATTAATGTAAAAAAAAGATACTTTCTGTCTGATATTTAATGAAAAATAAAACCTATGTGAAATAGTAAATAACTTGCTTAAAGAAACATTAATTTGACGATTTACATTCGTTATCGTCAGCGTGCGCAGCCAAGATGACAGTCGATAACGCTCAGTCGCGAACGAAACGAAACTGTCATTGTCGCACTAGAGTCAAACCACGGTATCTCTGCCGAGCAAATGAACTGTCAACCTTTAAAACTTTAATGGCTCATGTCAGTGTTCCACGACCCCCCTTCACCTGTATCCAATCCCAAGTCTCAACCTATAGTTGTCCTTTTTTGCTTTTTTATTGCTTTTTTAGAAGATTTGTCTAGAAGTCGACACATTCATACGGACGCACGTCAAGTACCTAAGTGCATCTGAACTGAAGTAGCTGCATCGATCACCGTCGTCGTGTCCATTAGTAATGACCGCCTGGCCTATTCCCAGTATTTAGCCAATCCCCTCAGCCTTCCCAGTATATCGTTGCCTTCGAATCCTTTACACATATATGCAAGTACAGGTCACGTGATTGCCTAGCTGTGATGAGCCGAGAGATGGCAGTAACAACCCTAAACATGGTATTCCGAAAACTTACACGAAAACAGGCGAGGCTGTTCAGTTATAAGATGATCCTGGCATTCGTAATAACTATTCATAATCGGAGATCATACGTCTACTGATTTACCTAAGCCTCGTGCTTGGTGCGACATGTAATAGCTTTAAAACTGATTGAGTAGCGTTGCGCCGAATTTCCGAAAACGTTCAGGCAGCGGACATTTGCATTGAGTTACAAAACGAAAACTTGAAAATGCGTATGCATATTTGCTGTAGGTATATGCAGTTTTTTTATATACGTTAAACAAAACAATAATAACAATGGGCAATGTTCCACAATTTGGCATACTTTGCGGGATTAGGTGACTATAGGTAGACAAGTAGTACTTAAATACAAAAGATATCAATTACCCAGGAACAAGTGTTCGCGCAAATCGCGAACACTGTTTCCTTGTGTGATACATACGAACATTCCATTTCATTATTACATTCTGAAATACTGACAGACGGCCACATCTTTCCAACATTTTAATTGAAAAATAAGCTTACCAGGAATTTTACTGATATCCTAACGAGCTTTATTGTAGGTAAAATGAGCTTTTATTGATACCAATGACCACTTATCACGTATCAAATATAAAACTTTACTTACACTAATAACCCCAAGATAAATGTGTGAATTATGAGTAAGCAATTACTTTCCCGCCAACTCGTCCGCATAAAAACGTTAGCTTTTTGCGTCAAGGTGGCGAAGGAATTGAAGCAGAACTTAAAGATGCTCGTATCCATCAACGTCGCGAACCTGACTTCTACACATTGTTGGAAGAACAAAAACTTATCATCAGACATTAGGTTCGGTCAATAAGGGTAATTAGCTAAGGTATCTATTATAACATCGGCCGCAGGTAAGGGTAGGATAACGGAAAATCCATGCCCCTTACACTAATAGAATCTACGATTTGACGAATTGTGATTTTGACAACCGACGCGATGTAGACAGAATCTCGTAATTCGGAATTAGCATATTAGATAATATAAGATAAGATTATTTATTGATACATAACAATACCTTCTAATAAACTAATAAACTTGTTGTGGGGGCCCATCTTATATGGGCAAGTCACCGTATGCCATTTTATAGGCGCCTGCACGGTTTTAAACTTCATAACCCAGTTAGTCCATCACGTTCACATATAGCCCAGTGTATTATTTTAGATCCCATTAACTCTCAATAATTCTTACGTGTGTATTCTCTGCGTGCGTTCCATGACTCGGGCAGGTGCAACATCCGCTCGGTGTACCCCTTACATTTCATTAAATTGTCGAAAGGGCCTCTGCGTGTTGGCATTGGCTTAACGTACGCCTCCCAAAGGTCCGGGACACCATTGTTCCATGATGGGAAAGACATACATATAATAATAATATTTTTTTAAATGTGAAGTCGGTTAAAAACTGAAGCAATTTGCAACAACGTTGCCCATACTCAGGCTTCCACACATCGCTTACGGTTTGACAACAAGGGAGTGGGAAATTATATTATGCAATGCAGTCATCGATATATAAAAACATACCTAATTAATCTCCAGTTCCTTGATAAAGACCTAACTGAATTAATGGCGAACCTATAGAGACTTCGTACTTAATTATTGACCCTCGATACGCAATATCGATATGGACCTAAAACCCGTATTATTTAGCTACATCATAGTAAGACTGGAAGAGGTAAAATGTAAACCAGCTAGCCAGGTAAAGAGCCAGTATTATGTATGTGTATTAAGAGTCCGTAATGCCTAAAAACCGCACTTTTTCGGCGTAATTTAACGCAAATCGTAATAATTTCCGCCTATTACTATCTTAAACAGGGTTTTTTTGGTCTAATGGCATAACTGCTGTTTGTATGTATTTAGATAATTTTTATTGAGAATTCGGTTTTATCGGAAGAAGAAGAATCGAAAGATCGGTTTTTTTCATTATTATACAAAACTAGCTTTTGCCCGCGGCTTCGCTCGCGTTAGAAAGAGACAAAAGCCTATGTCACTCTCCATCCCTTCGACTATCTCCACTTAAAAAATCACGTCAATTCGCTCGCTTTGCCGTGAAAGACAGACAAACAAACAGACACACACACTTTCCCATTTACGAGTATAATATTGGTATGGATACAAAAGTAATAAGGATGGATATTAGTATGGATTAATTCAACGTTTACTACGTAAAATTAATATCAGAATATCATATATTAAAAAATAGGTAATTTGAGCTGCAATATTTTTCTAAGGCGCAAGAACTCTTTAAAAGCAGTCCGCATGTTCAGGCGCAGGCTTAGTATAATATACAAAGCTGTTCGCTCTTCTTCACATCTTCTAGGAAAACCCTTGCAAATAAACATTTTATTACATAGGTATGTCACTAGCAGAAAAGCTAAGCAATAATATAATTATGCGGAGCCTTATGATTATTTGATGGTTTGTTTTTGTGGTTAGATGGTGCGTCTACATCTGACATCACAGTCAGTAAGTATGTTTATATTTCAAGAAGCAGTCAGCATTTTTAGGCATAAATACTAGTGTTTGACGCTGCACTAGTATTCGACATGGGCACTTTATATCAACGTGACAAGTTTTAAGTAATTAAACCTTACACCGAATACAGAACAATATTCGTAATTCAAATTTGACCTTTATGACTTTGACATAAAGTGCCCATGTCGAATACTAGTGCTGCGTCGAGCACTGGTACTTCTACCATAAACAAAGGATCCACTGAGAGGCGTGCCTCTGCGTTGCGGCGAGCTCAAGGACTCTCTTTCACACCTTGCTGAAAAACCGACTATGGCAGATACAGATTGGTTTTGTTTATCACGGCATTTAGTGAGATGCAATTTAACAATACGATTCAGCTGTATATTTGTTTGCTTGCCTTCGAATTTTATACCACAGGCATTCTTTCTATGGAAGCAGTCAGCATTTTCAGGCGCAAGCTAGCAAACAAAGGATGCATTGAGAGGTGCGCTGCTGCGTAGCGGTGCTCTCGAGGACACTCCACATTCACACCTTGCTGGATAACCAATAATTGCAGATACAATCTTGTTATTTTCGATCAAGCGTTAAGCGAAAGAACTAAGTTGAAACCTAACCGCCTAACTATATCCAGGTCCTTGTGCCAGGTGTATAATAATCGTTATATCTTATTTTGGTATAGTAACATTTGATATAACAACGTTTGGTATATATTTAATGGATATGATCACTCATTATACATAATGAACATTTGGTATAACAACAAAATTATGTATATTTCGTATAACACCTATTTATTATAAGTAATTATAAGTAAGATATAAAAAAACTATCGCTAGAAGTCGCGTGAAATGATCACGCAAGAGATTGTTGGCAATACTCGTATCATGAATTATTTTATTCATTTTTGAGGGGATCACAGTTCCAACCTAACCTAACCTACTTTTCTGATAGCAGCACCTATGTTTAGGGATCACAGTTCTAACCTAACCTATTTTTTTATACATTGTGTAAAATATTTTATTGACTGTGCTTTAGATGGAATTAGCGTTATACCATTTATTTACTATCGGAAATAAGCATTATACTCAAGGGTCAAACACAAAACGATGTTCGGGATCTTCCCGATGGACTTTACAAAAGTTAAGGGCTATGAAGGTTGATTTTCTTATTGAACCCTTATCCACAATGAAAAGTACCCCCCTTCATATTAAATTGTATGATAAAAATCATGACTTCATGTACACAAGCTGTCAACTATTGGCCATAGGAAAGATTGGCTCTACAGTTCAGGTGAACACGCACTTTTTCTTTCCTGCGGTTTATTAGTTAGATAGTTAACAGCTTGTGTAGTAATATTTTTTTTTATCATGCAATGCAATAGAAAGGGAGTACCCCTTAAGGTAAATAAGGCTTAAAAAAAAATCAAGCTTTATAGCCCTTAACTTAGTCAAGGGCTAAGTTACGTTAACTTTTGAATAGTCCACTAGAAAGACTTCCAATATCGTTTTGTTTTTGACCCTCAAATTATGTTATAATAATTGTTACTAAAAAAATGAAAATTACAGTAAATAGGTAACAATTCCGCAACATTTTCCGCTAAAGCTGCAAAGTAGCATAGATATGCCACAACAGTCGCCAGCGTAAAATTACTTTAAGATGAATTCTACCGGACTCGTCGTAGTTTATGACGACTAACGCAATCATTAATTCCTATGCTGCATCCTGCAATTCCTGCATAGGTACCTTCACAACGAGAATGTAACTTTTAAGTTTCTGTTTATGACATCCACACAACACACAGATATAAGCACAGCTCGTCGAACTTTGTCTAAGACCTAAAGCCAACATTTTTGCTATTTTCGCTAACAGTGGAAATAAAAGTAGAACTTGGAGCGCGATGGTATCGCTCTGATCGATGTCGCTCGCTCTAGCAGGCGGCGTTTTGAGCATTACCCGTATAGCTGCCACGAGACTTGGGTACTAGTTTTACCCAAAAAGGAAAGGGTATTTGTACGAACCGCTAGGCTACTAACACTCAGAATTATAAACTAAACTACGGGTTTATCGCGAATTTAGTTAATTTACCTTAATATATCGACTTAGCGACGTTTCGACACATTTTCATGGTTGCAGCTGAACTGGGTGCGTAGCCCAAGATGCCAATCGCTCACGCTCAGTCGTTAACGAAACGCAACTGTCATTGTCACACTAATAAGGAAGAGTGATAGAGAGAGGTAGCTACGATACGTTATTAAGCGTGAGCGATTGGCATCTTGGCTACGCACACTGATGCATCAGCGGAGTATTCTGACCATGACACATGAAACTGTGCCGAAACGTGGGTGTATTAAGGTAAATTTAAATAATTCGCGATAGGTCCGTTGTAATTATGAGTACAAAACGCGACCGCTTAAATATTATATACAAACGTTCAATTATGAAAGATTTTTTTATTAGTATTCTATGGCATTTAACTTCGTTCCTATTCGTGGCATTTTTAAGAACAAAACATCGTAAAGAAACTCTGCTTAGTTTATTAATCTTGTCGTTTCTAAAGCTCTACAGAGAAAACAGTTATTAGTAGCCAAGCCACTAAGTATTAGCCATTAATTAGATCATTATTTTCTCTCATAGATCATTATTAGCTCCAAACTTTGATTACCTATATATTTATCATTCATAAACACAACATCACTTTTACAATGTGTTTTTTTTTTATATTTGAAGTAAAGCTCTTAAACAAGCCATAAATATAATATACAATTTGACACAATATTTTGCAAAAAAAACACAGTTCTGGAGCTTAGTATCATTGAAAATTCAGGCAGGTTTTACCTCCTCACCACTCAGTCGAAAAAGGCAGTAAGTCCTTACCACTTTCTTACTCACTTGTTATCTTTCTACAGTTTCTACTCGTGTTTTGCAGCACGCGTCGGGGCTCCGAATCACCGGCCAGCCGCACTAATAATGCATTCTCGTTTTTCGTCTACAACGTAGGTCTGGCCACAGATTACATATACTGAGATATGGTACTTGTAAGGAATAGCGCCCTCGTGACTTACTATATTCCTTTCTAAGGGTAGGAGCTTATTACAGAAAAACAATCATGTCGCTTGAAATTGTCTTTTGTCTCTTATTATCATTAAGTAATAAAAGTGAGAATAAAATAAAAGTGATGTCATATACTACAGAAAAAGTGACCCCCCAGTGTCCAGCACTTTTTTACTGTAGGAGGTAGGTATATGATATCTTTTAATTTATATATAGATAGTAGTGTACTTAAAAGCATGAATCAAAACATTGACTATAAAGTAAACATGATTTGATTCATACTTTACTTGTACATGAAGTAAGTATTTTTTAACATTAATAATCCGAATTATTGTCACGATGTTGTCCGTTGAATATTATATTTCCTGGGCTGGGCCAATCAGAATGTAAACTTTTTTATGAGAGTTAAAAGGTTTTCTGAAAGTATTTTATTGATCGAATAATTCGCATGAAAATTTTACATAACATTTATTGTAATACAAGCTTTCGATTGGGTTTAATGATTGGCACTTTAATATGCCCTTTGGACATGGTCACACCAAAGTCCTTTTTTTTGCTTGAGTGGCAGAGTATTTTCTCTCTAAAATCCATACATGAGAGTAACACAATATCTGCTTTGTATCTATGAGCTGGCGTGCACCACTTGCACCTAAACAAAATAAACTCACGGAAATACGAGTTTGAACCTTAATTCATTGTGGCAAGGATTATAATGATAGTAACTGGGCATTACATGCTGGCTCATTCTTATCGCTTGCAGGCAGCAGTGTTCGATTCAGCATGGCTACTATTTACGTATATGAGTTCAGAAACGTACCTACTTATAACATAAATTGGTTAGATTGTTTTGCTAAAAGAATAACACGGCTGAACTTGTCCCGCAGACAGTGACGGCAAAGCATTAAGGATAGCTCAGGTTAGACTGGGCTGAGGCCAGGCCGGACCAATGTGTCAAATTTGTATAGAGAGCAGTCGGTTGTGGCCAAATAATATTTCCCAGAGAACGGATGGCCGATGGAGCCGGAGAGTGCACAGTGGGGAGACCCCCAACGGGACGGACTGACAACCTAAAGGTCGCGGGATTCTGAATCCAGCTGGCGCATGACAGATCGTAGTGGCGTTCTTTGCTAGAGGCCAATATCCGATAGTGTACGTAATTCTGCTGAGTTTCTTTTTCGGACGCCATACGGACAACATCTCCTGAGGATGCCTCGTGAAGAGGTGAAACACATGTCAAGTTTTGTATTTTTTTTTTTTTGCGGCAAATGCGGGAAAATTAATTGCAGGCAAAACATGCGTAAGTATAACGATTTTGCACTAATTGACTAGCACGTTTAGCGGAATAGCAAAGTAACATTACTGTCGTGATCATGTTTAGTTAATTAAGTAGTAGGTAAATCTATTTATTTTGGCTAACTGCATCGATCAACGTCTACGCTCAGTTAGCTGTACCTATCTCCTGGAGGAGTTTCCTCTCGCAATTAATTATTATCGATAGGGTTTAGAAGCTCGGGCTTCGTAAAACGGCTAACGCAAACTAACTTAACCGTGTTACTAGATTATTGACTTAGCTAACGAACAGAACCTGTAAACCACAGCAATTTTCAAAATAACGTGGTTAATATATTTAGTTTAGCTGTAATCGGTTTATCCTAAACAAAGCATAAAATTTGGTTATAAATAAATTGATTTAAGATTATATGTGAGCCTCTTCCTCCTGAGTTCCTCATTCAAGAGGTTCGTGATTCCCACGGATGGATATCAACTTTTCTTTAATGATTTTCCTCCATCGGTGTCTGTCTTTGCCTTCATTCAGGGCATCATGCAGCTTGGTATTCAGCGTTAAACGAATTTGGTCCGACCACCTGATAGGGCTTTGATCTCTTGGCCTTCTTCCATTTGGCTTTGTAGCCAAAAAACTCCAGGATCCTTCCCAGGCAGGAAAACGCTAGGAAGAAGAAGAAAAACAAAGAGTATATTTCAGGGCACGCTTGATGACATAATTGATTTGAAAAGTACAGCGTTCTAGAAGTAACGGTCACGACGCTAAGCCGCAGACAGATGGATATGGGGAAACTATAAAGGCTTCTGATTGATTACACAAACTTAAAAAAGTCATTATGGGACATGAATGTGTAAATTATATGAACTTAACATGCGAACGTAAAAATTTACAATAACTGTCAGTTACAGAAGCATTTACACTATCCATACAATAACTGTGACCATCTTTAAGGATGAATCACACGGACGCGACTATCTGTCAATTTCTATAAAAGGAATCATGTGATAGCTCGGATGTCACGTGACATTTTCTAGAGAAACTGACAGATCGTTCCGTCCCGTTTCGTTCTTGTGTGAGTCATCCCTTAACCTGCATCAAATATTAATTTAATAATTGACCTTTAGCTAACAAGATTCACTCTACATATATTATATATCGGCGATCACACCATGCCTAAGCTCCGATGCTCTAAACAATGCCCCGATGCGGCTACAAGCTTAGACCAGCTCCCGGCCTTTGAGATACGCGGCCATTGTGGCCCATTGTCAGTGAGACAATGCACGTTTCAACACCTCACAATAGGGCAAGTTAGCGCTTGAAAAATTAACGCGCAAGCTGCGTGCGATGAGCTGGGATTGACTGTAATTGGACAGGGCTTGGACTGAGAGAATAGAAGTTTCAACTAACTGTTCTACTTATAGCGAGCCGGAAAGGATCTTGGCCGAAACTGGAGCACGTCAGCAGCAATTTCAACTATGTATATGATAAAATAATAATAATGTTGTTATATGATAAACTTGAAGACAACAAACGCATCGCGTGTAACATGGCATATTATTATGACATACACATATACATGTCCTGGCATATCAGGACATGTCGACTACGACGTCATCTTAATTTTCCACAAAAGTGGCTATATATGCTGTATCGTGAGCTGTCATCTAACCTCGAATCTGTTTACCAACCTAATTAACCGACAAATAAACGTGTAAATGCGAATTTACGGCAGAACTAAATCACGATGCAATTATCGATAAGTTTTACAGCAACCTAGCTGCACCGAAATTGTAGTGGGGTAGGTATCGAAGCGATAGGGCTGGATGCATTTCCTACGCTCACCGTCCTCCGTGCTTGTCGGGTCAGCCAGTATAACTGCGAGTTTTTGGTCTTAGCAACTATAAGTGGGAAGCGGTCACGATTTAAGCTGGTCGGTCTTAGCGAATGGTTGGTTAGTGATAAGAACCATAGCCCCTGCGGTCTCAATGCCGTCCCAATTAGTCGGCACAGACTTCCGCACGTTTTTGCCCGGCCACTAATAGGCAAGATCGCGCTGAGAGACCTTTATAAGTATTTGAATGAGAATGTTGTCGATAAACATGTTTTTCGAAATGCATAGCGCATTCGTTTACTAGTATGCAGATATAGTTATAATTAAGCCAGATTATGTATTGCTTCTTTTTGCAAAAGAATGCCACCACACCGATTGTGCCATATTTGAGTACTAATCTAACGAAAGTTCATAAAAAGGCAGGGGTATACAGAATCACTAAAAATAATACCAATTATCGCCTAGTTTTCAAGTTTTATAATTATTAAATGAAGCTTGCACCATCTAATTTGATTGGTGGTCTAAGAACCACGCTTAATCGATCATAAAAACGTGTCTGAATACATTATTACTTATGATGTTTCTGGGTAACATAAACAAAGACATACAAACAAAAAAAAATGTAACTGAAAACTAGCTACAGTCAGCAGCAGAGGTAGCTAAGCGAGCAAGGGTCAAGCGTGCGCGCCTTCGACCGCTGACGGCGCGGATGATTTCATACCTATTTTATAATAACGATTGGCACCTTCAAACTTATTTTGTGCTTTTTTTTAGAGAACATTAATATGGGGGATTATCTGTCAGTTTCTAATTCTATAGAAAATCTCACGTGACATCCGAGGGCTCCGAGCTATCATGTGATTATTTCTATAGAAATTGACAGATCGTCCCGTCCCGCCCCGTCCCGTCCTAGTGTGAGTCATCCTTAATAGCCTAACATATGTACAAATGAATACAGAAGCGAATTGTAACCTCCTCCTGTTTTTGAAGACCACTGAATAGCATCGCAAATCTCTGCAGCGCCTGTATCACGAACATTACGAATGTGCGCTTCCTCGTCCTATCCCCCGTTCTCACGTCGCGGCGTGTAAAGGGCCGCAGGATTACAGCCGGCCGGGTGTCCGCGCCACACAATTACAAGGGTCAAGCCTCAAGAGCATCAAGCGTGCGCGCCTTCCACCGCTGATGGCGCGGACGACTTCATGCTTCGTAATCACATATAAAAATGTATTGATAAATAAATAATAATAAATAAATATTGTGGGACAATCTTACACAAAATCGACCTAGTCCCACGGTAAGCTCAATAAGGCTTGGATGTGGGTACTAGACGACGATATATATAATAGATAGATACATATAAATACTTAAATAAATAGAAAACATCCATAACTCAGGAACAAATATTCGTGATTAACACACAAATAAAAGCCCTGACCAGGATTCGAACCCGGGACCTCCTGCTTCGTAGGCAGGGTCACTACCGACTAGGCTAGGAGGCCTTCACCTCGTCGGCCGATAAGCTTTTTGGTTTATTATACTTTTGAAGTGTCTGTGATATCGTTGGTACTTATAATATATTGTAGATCACTAGAATCAAATTTCAAATTGCTGTGACCTATGACGATCAAGATGTCAACCTTCAACCTTATTTCAAGAATCAGTAACTTTCGCACAAAACTAAATGTCAACTTGTAATTTTCAACAGTAATTTTCTATATTGTTTACAAATGAAGCTAGAATCCAACTATGCTAAGTTTTCTAGACTTTGATAGCACATATTGTGAAAGTAAGTAAACGTAATAATTTCATAGAAGTTCGACGTTTAAAATAACACTTTCAAGCTTGTAAGAGATAACGTGGTTTGACTCAATTTGCGATTGACTTAAAGATTAATTTAGTAAGAGCAAATCACGACAACCACAACAGTGTAGTATCGAACTAAATCCCCGTCTAAAACTCCCTCCACATCGTTACCAGGTTTCTAAGAAAAATCAAACGTGGGAAACGTAAATAGAGTGTTGTTAGTGAGCCGTTAACGTCATAAGCGCCGATCCATTTCACTTAACTGTAGTGTACGCATTTAGCCCGTACTTGAAATATGCTAAGCGCACTCACGACCGCGACCTGGCGTAATAGCGCGTGAGATGCTCTGAGCTAGGGACGGAAAAATCTAGACTTTTTACGCAGTCTAAGTACCTAACAGCAGTATTTTGACGAAGTTTCAAAACTTTAAATCGGACTTATATACGTATAAAGTACTTTTCAACGCGAGGTGATTACATAGATCATACTGAACAACGTTTACTGTGCAACTATTTGTTAAAAGAAATCAAATTATTTAGTTAAAAAGGGTTATGATAACAAGTAATGAAGCTTGTACTTAGAGTTGTCTCAGGCGTCTTGCCTGTCAAAGAGATTGCATAATTGGACGTAGATATGCAAAAATGTGTTGTCTTTTGAAAAATTAAAAATTCATATTGGTTGGAACCTTTTTGGCGTATCTACGTCCAATTACACTCAAGCAATTCGTCGTCTTTTATTAAAACCAGGTGGCCTAGAAGATATTGCGCTAGCCGTTTAAGCTGAAGCCTCGGCTTGGCCACCGATGGAGTTGGTCTTTTTCCTTAGTATTTGATATTTATTTCGGTTTATAACTTTTACTCTGAGATGTCATATGCTTTCGGCAAAGGGAAACACCTGTCGATTGCCAGTCTAGTTGATTAAATGGTCTAAGGCTGCACACTATACCAGATATTTACCAATGCCAATATTAAGTTTAGTTAATCAGGCCTATAAAAGTTTATGGTATTTTTTTATAATGACAACATTATATCTTAGTTTAAAAAACGGTAATGTTATGTAAGGTAGGTAGAGGTAGTTAGTTAGGTAAATTACACTTACTGTATATATTTTGAAAACAAATGTTATAATTTTAAACTAATGTTTAATGTTGTCAACGTATGTATCGTAAACTCACTCACATCATCATGTAACCTTTGTTCTAAACGTTGGTTGGTTATTTAAAAAAGAATACAAGCTATTTAACATGCTGCCGCACGATACCAAACATTAATAAATCCCAACATTAAGTTTCTTTTCTCAGGCTAAGCACTCTCAAGTTTATGACTTGTACTTGTATGGCGTTCAAAATTGCATGGGCAGTTAATTAATGAATTCATTCATAATAATAATAATTTATAACCTATATTATACTTGTATTGCAAATTTAACATAGACCGTGTATTTTAAAGTTAACTACATATAATATAATGGTGCGAACTTATTATATGTACCTATAATAAGCACTTACAATGTGTTTTTTGTTCAAGGCAATAATTTTATACTTTATAATAAATATAGAATATGCAATGTACTGTACACTATGCCAGGCCTTTATAACACAACGTTTGTAGCATAAATATTTTTATTAAGCTTATTTAACATAATATCCTGTACTTTTAAGTTAACTATAATATGGGTAATGGTGTGAACTTATTTTTCGTTAAGTCACTTACTTAAAAACAAAACATTGACTTTTTGTTTAAGATACTGTAACGAGTATATACTGTGCACAGACTCTCATCGCAGCCGCGCATTACTGACTATTCATTGATGATGCACTTTACCCTTCTATACAACTTGTTAATAGCTTTAAGCGCTAGTATTTCCACACTAGCGAGGCCCGTAGCAACAGGTTTCTTTACGACTTTATGGTTGACTGTAATTATAATAACGCTATTATAAGCTATGTGTTATTTGCTGGTTTAAAAAATATTTTAACCGACTTCAAACATGAATAAATTATTAATAGTAAGGGCCCTTAGCATTGAAGTATGGCACCATGTGGCAGAAACCTGTACCTCATAGGGAGACAAAAAAAAACGAGAGGTGAAAAAAAATTAAGGAAAAAATCAGATGACATGTTTCTATTTCGAATTTTTTTTGTATTCCTATGAGCTACATTTATGCCAAGTTCCATGCTTTCTGCCAAATAGTGTCATACTTTTAAGATTTGTTAAAGCTGGGAGCCGTACTTATTATACCTTATGAAGCATTTATTTTTCGTTTTTCGTACTTATAGGTAAATATCGGAAAAATTGCTTAAAACTAGAATAAACTATGAAACTTCTCATGAAATAACATTGAAACGTTTTATAAGTACCAAATTATGCTAAGTGAAGAGTTGTAAAAGTTACCACAAAAAATATGTATACTTCCGCGCGCTACATTGCAACCGATCAACGCTATAACACCGCCACAACAACAAAGAACTACTCAAGTTCAAGCTAATCGTAATCGACAATTATTGCCAGTGCCTTTTAAGATAATATAAATTCAATTGCATAACAAGCAGTGAGATAGCAATAAAGGATATAAATTAATAAGCCCACTAGTCGGTAGTTACCGGCGCTATCTGTGTAAGTGGTTGTAGAGTTACGAGCGCCCGTGAGCCCCGGGCCCGATACTGGGATTCTATTGCGGTTTTACATAGTTTTTGGCAGATGGTTTTAATTTTTTACTCCATTTTTGGGTTTATACGTATAAAAGATGCCTCACACTAATCCGATCCGGGACGATCTGTCAATTTCTATCAATTTCTGTCACATGACCTCCGAGGACTGCGAGCTATTACGTGATTATTTCTAAAGAGATGGTCCCGGATCGGATGTACCTAGTATATTTGGACCTAATTAATAGTTATTCAATGACACAAAAATTACTCGATTGTACCGTTGTTGTAAATATGCCAAAGAAATAACGCGCTAGGATATTTAATTACTATGAGCTGAGTAATTACATATCCTAGCGCGTTGTTTCAGTAGATAATATAATATATAAAATTTTAGTGATATATCGTTCCTTCAAATGCCTCTTCATCATATTCTTTTAATTTTTCCAACACTATAGGGGCTTAGCGCTGACCGTTAGTACTAGAAATTTTGAATGGTTATGCGTATTGATACTATTGATCATGGCGACCAAGTGGACAAAATTCAGAAAATGAACATGTTTGTACAATTTAAAATGCAGGTACTTCCGATTAAAACTATTTTAAACATGTCAGACTGAACCTTTTATGGGTTTTTGAAAAAGGTCAATCGTTCTTATAATATACTTTTTATAACGAGGTATTTTCCAATAACTCTGGCACAAGAGTGCTGTGACACTGTATGTCACGGTCGAGAAATACACCTGTTATTTTGTATTTGTTCAGATTATATAATGACAGCTGGGCATTTTCGAGACAATACAATATTTTTTCAGACATATATAAATTAAATGGTTTTCCTACTGAGAATCACGAGCTCTTTCGATCTTGTAGAAAAAAGTGGGTGAAAAAATGACCCAAAATTTTCACGCATTTTACATTCTCCATTTTGTAACCGCCGTACAAGGTGTTTGAAAAATGATAACGGATGGGAAAAAAATAAATTCGGGACGCTTTTTTTTATCCATGTAGGATCGAAAGAGCTTGCGATTCTGTGTAGGAAAACATTAAAATTACTGATTTTAGACAAAAAAAATTGCATCGCTGTTGGTGATAATTTTATTGTTTTTAAAAACACACCTCCGAGGAATTCCTACTAGATTATGGTTCTATTCGTTAGATTTTGGAGTTTTCTTCAGTAACTACATCATCCAAACAAGGTAATTTAAGGCCAAACATACAATTTACTTATTTTAGATAAAAAATATTAAATTATTCTTGCGAAAATGCCCAACTGTCTTTATCGACCGCGAGATATCACGGCACTCGTGTGCTAGGTCTACATGCATATTTGTATTCTCGGGCTGCTGATATTTCGGCACTGTTACAAGCGCCATGTTTTAGTTATTATAGCTCGTTTTACATAGTACCTTATTATAATGGAAACGACCAAGCTCATAGCTAAGCGCCCCCCTAAGGCGCTTACGACGGATATGGTGTAGAAATTCGGGGCCACGGGTGTGGTCTCGGTAGCTCAGCTGGAAGAGCGACTCCTACTCAAGGTCATGAATTTTTCCACTATTTCTTTCGTTCTGAGAAACATTCGTTTTTAGAATTAAAAACGTAAGTGCCGCGAAAATACCCCCGTGACACCGTGACATCCGAGGGCTCCGAGCTATAATGTGATTCTTTCTATAGAAATTGACAGATTTTCCCGTCCCGCCCCGTCCCGTCCCGTGCTAGTGTGAGTCATCCTTTAAGCCCAACTTTTACACTTAGCTTGGCCTAATATGATCAGTTTCCCCGAACAACCATTTTTAATACACTGGAATTTGGGGCTTGTTTTAAACCATGTACTCTTAGAAAGCAGTGCGCGACTACTTTCTACTAAAGTCTCTTTTATTGGGAAATAAACTATTGGCATTGGGTTCGTTGTGAAAACATAATGTAACAATGGCATTAAAATAATAGACAAAAGTCGTATAAAGGCAATGACAGTACCTAATAAACACGTAAAAGAGGTACATTTATATAAAAAGGTTGTTCATTCTTGCCTCTTCTCGTATCCTTAACTGAAACTGTGATTTTATGTCTTCTAGAACACACTTAATTATAGGAAACTGCAAATCCCATTCCTAATACGGCACTAAACATTTAAACCAATATTTTAGTCGGTATCGGGGCGATGCGCGTGCGCCGATAGTCCGCTGAGGGCGGCGAGGGCGGGGCGAGCCGTCGGCCACACGACGCCGGCCCACGCACGACGTACAGAGGGCCTACCACGAACATCGTAATCTGGCATTGACGGAAAAACCTCTCTGTCACTCCAATTAGCAAGTGTGACAGAGAGGGAGATACAAATTTTCGATCATTCAATTATGGAGGTACTAGGCCTGGAGTGCCTAGGGTACCATGTAGTGTTGCATCAAGTTGCTGGAAGTTGCCAGCTTTATGCTGAGAATGATGAGTCCTTTTTGTGTCACTTCTGTTATTATAATAAATTGCCTTTTAATTGTCTGTTAATTGTATTGACAGGGGTTCTGATCGTCTTCGGTCCGGGTCGTACCTGGTTCAACAGATCTCTTTGGTAAGTCAGCGGGGCAATGCGGCCAGTGTCATGGGAACGTTTGGGCCGGCTACGTTCCGGGGTGAACCTTTTACCTAGTCTTAATTAGTGGTTATGATTGGCAAAGCCTTTTGCGGGATTATATCGTAAGTATGTGACGAAAAAAGTGTGTTTATTATATCAATATATAATGTGAATCTACTGTCTTGTATTAGTTTTCCTTTCTCACATTTGTTCTGTTTTGTGTTTTCTAGTCTGTATTATGTACCTAATTGTATAAATAATGCATGTATATTATAAATTTCGCAGTGTATTAGTTCGCTGTAATGCTGTGTAATTTTTTTGACACAATAAAATAACATAAAAAATAAAATAACGTGTTTTTGAGCAATTACATTAAATTCAAGGGTGCATTCTTTAGGTTAAATTAAATTATTTTCTCAAAGACTGGTATTCTAATTCGCTCTATTTAGAAAATAACTACTAATTTGATTGTATCTCATATGGTATTTGCAAGTGTGTAAACGAAGATGAGTATTCGACATGACATTGATATGTCATGGTTGTCACTTACTGAATATAGTAAATTATAATGCCCGTTTTACATTAGCGGGTGATGCAACATGTAATTATTCTGTATGAGAAATAAAATAAAAAAATTGACAGTATCAATAGTATAAAATTACAGTACCTGTGCCTCTTTTGCGAAAGTTGTACAAGCGAAAGAAGAAAACAGTATGTTTCTCTCTGTCCATGAATATGTATGAATTACAGCAGATCCTCGCCAATATTTAGGTACTTACAATAATAGCATCAGCGCTGGTATACACTTTTGAACCGGAGGTTTAAGTGTTCGCATCCTGAATGCATGAGATTTGAGAAATGGCGTTAGTATTCTAAAACTAAAATTAAAAATCTTTACTGAAGTGCAACTTGTGCAAGCAAGTTGCACTTCAGTAAAGATTTTTAGTGAGGCATCAAGACAAATCCTTGTTTTGTTTCCGAGAGAAAGTCAAATGATTATGGCTGTTTTTAAAAAGTCGTTCAGCGTTCATCAATATATGCCCCAGAGATCGATACTTATCACAGCAAAATGAGGGCTTCGGAGTTTGTATTGTCTATTTTTCCATTAATTAAAAGACATTAATTTTAATATAAGATTTTAAGCTAACATGGTCATTTACACTATAATTACTATTTAAAACGAGATATTTACCATGTACATTTGTTTTCAAATCGGCAGTCGCTGAACATCTTTTGGAGGCAGGAACAAATCACTGGATTGAGTTGCATAACCCTCAGATACTCTCGACAGAAAAGCATTACATACCTAGGATGGTTAAAGAAGCTATAGAAATCCTGAAATACAAAAATTTCAACCGAGAGGACGGGTTTCAACTGTCGAGGGTCTGGCATCCAGTGATTCGGAAATTCAAAAATCCAAAAGTTATTGGTTCGGTAAGAAATGCACCAGTCGATACTGTAAGTGTCGTGTGTCGTGAACGTGATCAAGTTCTAAGTGAGAAAGTAGACGCTAGTAGCGGTAGTGACACCGCGCAAATTAAACGAACCCGTAAGCGGGTAGATCGCTACGGGGTGTGGGTAGACCACAAATAAAATAAAAACTCGCAGCAAATCAGTTGCACCGTGAACATGGCACTTGTAACAGTGCCGAAATATCGGGAGCTCATGAAAACAAATGTACATGGTAAATATCTCGTTTTAAATAGTAATTATAGCATTAATTTTAATACTTATAATAAAATACTTACGTAATAGCACCTAGGAAAGTTGAGGTCTAAAAATATGAAAATACCATGATTTTCTTTTGATGGTTGATCTATTTTCCTTTTACTGCTCATATGGACACTAGAAAGCTCTTAGATGTCCTACTAATAGGGTTCCCGGAAATAGGAAGCCGGCTCCATGCTGTTTGTGTGAATGGTTCTTTTCAAAGCTGTCCTCATTAGATTTACCCAGCCTGGCCGCCTCTGCCTTTACACACTCACATCATACAGAGGTGAATGCGTCATTATTTTATCAACAAAATATTGTGTTTACTAATAAAAATTAGTCATAAATCATTCGAAACTTTAATTCAGTCTAAAACTAAAGTCTAATAAGGCAAGTCGTGTTAAAAGGCGTTGTCAAGATGTAAAATAGGAAATAACATTTATTAAGGTAATGATTAATAGTGGTCTAGATATAATCAAAAATAAAATACAACAAAGCACCAAACGTGAAAACGTAAAAAAAAATTCAAAAACCAAAATGTTGATGATTCAAAAAGATAGTGGTATATTTTGCTAAAACTGGCCAATAGCATGCCCGGCCACACTAAGTGTAGGGTTCCGTAGTTAACAGTCAGTCCAATAAGTGAACCTAGAAGGGGTTTTAGTAGATACCACGACCATAACTAGCAAAAAAGGAAACATCTTATCAGCACGATTCATATGCGCCTGACTAAGAGGATATGACTTTTTGCAAAGAAAGACAAAAATTGCTTAACTGATTATTATAGACATATTATGTTTTTAAATATTTTTCCTCGAAAGTTTTTATAAAGCTTCCTTCATGACTTTTTTTTTCATAATGTATAATCACAGGTAAGTAAAAATGTTTTTAACTTCCGGAGCAATTATTTCCGAAGATCTTTACTGTATTAAAAAAAATTTTGGCTACCCCTATTCTATTTCTAATATATATTATATCTAAAGATACCTCCCACTCTAGGGTTGAAACGAAATAAAAAAAGCTCTTACTTTTTGTGTAGCCTAAAAACAATATTTACACTTTGTAGCACGGCCTTATACTACACAGACGTGAAGACATACCTTCATACACACGTCTGTTACATTTCTTAATGTTCATACATTCACCCTTCATCACATTCACTCATCACTCATTCAATCACCTCACGTGCGCCTTAGTAGTAGGGTAGTCTGAATTCGCCTTGCATTGAACATGCGTCGCGCGCGATACCTCATGATTTTCAGTGAGTGATTTTCTGCCTATTTTAGCTGTTTTGTGTAATTCACAGGACCCTTACAACCAAATACACCTTTATATGTAATATCATTACAATATGCTTTATAGTTACCGAGTGAAACAGCTGTGACATACGGACGGACGGACGGACAGATGGACTGAACGAAATTATAAGGGTTCCGTTTTTGCCATTTTGGCTACTGAGCCCTAAAAATTACAAAAATATATTTAAAATTATCTTGAAAATACACATTATAATAACAACATCCGCTCGGATTTTAGTTACGGAACCCTAAAAATTACAAAAAATAGTGAAAATCATCTTGAAAATACACATTATAATCACAACATCCGCTCGGATTTTTAAGAAGCTTAATGGCTCTCAGAAATTTACACAACGATCAAAAATATCACCAGACACTCAAAAGGCAGCTATCGCTTTGCAGATCTAGATCGAGCGGAGTACTTGTTAGCAAATAGTAGCGAGGCTGTTAGTATAAAAATAAAATAGAAATAGTCCCGCTTATGCGCAAATTACTTAGAGCATTAAGTAACTGGAGACGCCTAGCTTGGCGTTTAGTATGCAACATATTCTGCCGATTTTTACGCGGAGGGAGAGGTGTACGACTATTTCATACGTAATAAGCATGGCAGATAAAATTTGCGCAAGTGTGCAAGTTGTTCGGTAGTATTAAGATTCGCCTCCTATTCATTATGCTCTAAAGCACACTAACGTCCGCTTTTACGAGCTTTTAACCCATTTTGAGCAATTAGCCGCGTCGGCTCGGCTAATGCTACAGATATAATCCCGTTCTTATTCCTGTTTAAATTTCCGGAAATATTATCTATCTCTACAGGCCAGATTGTCGCTTTAGTACTAAACCGAGAGAGATTTGACCCGGGGGCGAGTTGAACCATCTTTGAAATTAATTTGTAGTTGGCGGTACGAGCTACTAGTAAAACGTTACAGTAAACGAAAAAAATATTTGAATTTTTTAGGTATACATGAAACTTTGCCTACGTTTCACATACCTTGAACTGAATTTTTGGGAAGTTGCCGAGAGAAGCCTGAATGTTGGGAAATATAAGAAATATGAGCTTTCTTTCTACACCCATTTCCATGTTTTTAATGTTAATTCATTAGTATATAACAAGCATAAGGCAATTTTTTGCTATTTGCACACCCTGCAGTTCAAACAGCGTGATTTTAACATGCAACATTTTAATTTCATTTTGAAATTTTCAGTGGATTTTTCTACAGATACTTGACTTTTGTCAACCCAGCTTCTATAAAATAGCAAACAAATATAAAATAGCCTCACAATCTAGCAAATACCGTAGTTACTATTTTATCTGGAACGTTCTGCTCCACCTACCGCTAAAGCCCGATATCTTTACCGCGGTAATTTAGGCTATCTTGGCTATCATTATTTTCGATAGGACCGATCGCGTCCGTCATAATCCATAGACCATCGAGACAGTGCGTTGGGCAGAAGAAATGTACCGTACCGTTAAACAGGGGTCGACAACATTTTGTATTGTGGTTTTTTTTGTTCTGTATTTCAAAATAAATATTAAATATCACATATTAAGTTTTCTTTTACAAACTAAACATCTATCTACAAAAGTTGATGGTAAACATTTTATTTCGAATACTAATTTAACATAGATTGAGTAACTGCTATATGAGTAATCGCTGTCGGTGTCGATTTCAAAGCTTTTGAAATATAATTTTTAATACTTTAAGCGATTGTCCAGTTTATCCAGAAAAGTTCATAGGTAGGGTAGCAGACATAAGAAGGACGTGTCTTGGGAAGGTTCTCAAAGTTAACCAGCAATCTAGTCAATATCGCAAGAACCTTTAATTTTGGATAGCGGTTTGGTTTCGGTGTCAACGTGGGCAATATGGATAAGGTACATAGTAAAAAATCAAGCCTTTATCAGCGAACGCCTTACAAAGTCAATGTGTAGACAATAATGAAAATGGTTTTTTTACTAAACAAATAGCAGTAATAGCATAATGTTGTCAACCACTTTATCTAGAAAGAAAATTTGATAAGATTGCTGTCATCAGAAAATTTCGCTGTACATCACTATCTGCAGGGTCCGTTCTCGTCTTGGAAATTTGTTTTTGCATTAAAAAAATATAACGATACATCAAATCTGATGTCGACTTATGAATACTTTATATATAGATTATGTTCAATCAAAAGTTAAAAAAAAGCAAAGAATTATAAAAAAGAGGGGTATAAAAAGAGGGTTGTGTTCGTGTTAAGTAGCTCGAGATTTGCTTACGAAAAGTGTTAATTTTTTTATTTCTCGTTGTTATCTATCCAGATTATTCTTTTTTTTTGTAAAATACAAAAAAAAAATTATTTTCGAAATATATACAGTAAGTGTTACTTACCTAACTACATACCTTAAATAATAGTAAATAAGAACCTCGTAAACTAAAAGCCACAAAATTTACAAAATTAATCACAAATATCCTTGAATGCCTTGAAATTGTCGCAATAAAAAGAACTTCGGCTAAAACTCCACAGACAGGACTCTTAAATGATTAATATTAGTGATGTTCACGACCAAATGGAACAAAAGCCACATCGCGACCGGCCCTTGGTCTCGGCAAAACAAACTCGGCCCGCAGCGTGGGCGGGGCGCAGGTACGGCACGCGCCCGACGATTATTTCGTACCGCAACTTAAAACTAACCCGATCCAGGAAACCATCATTTCCTAGCGGGACCCCGGTGCGGTAATAACCAGTAACGACCCGGCATTACCGGGATCTAGGTGATGCGCCACTTGTAAATATGGATTACTTTCTGGTCAATGGTTTCGAATTTAACGTTTGATAAAGTTAAACTTGCCGTTTCGTAGACTTTCATTTATTTTATTAACAGCTAACTTTCTGCGGCCCAGCGGTTAGAACATATGACTTTCAATCCGAAGGTCGCGGGTTCAAACTCCGGCTCGTGCGAACGAGATTTTTCGGAAGTTATGTACGAAATATCATTTTATATATACCAATCGCTTTTCGGGAAAGGAAAATATCGTGAGGAAACCGGAGTAATCCCAAAAATGCCTAGTTTGTGGGTTGGAAAGTCAGATGACAGTCGCTTTCATAAAACTGACGCTTAGGTTGGTACGCCATATCCCGCGTTAAGTTGTTAAAGCGGACCCCAAGCTGCCTGAGCCGGGGCATACGCCCGGAAAAACGCTAGGAAGAACGTTACTTGCGTTACGTAGATGTAACACATATTAAAAAAAAAAATAGTCTTAACCCATTCTCACAAATTTCAAACATTTTACCAATCTAGAAACGAAAAGCCACAAACTTATTTTCAAATATTTAAATAAGTAATAAAACGAATATAGGTAAAATATCTATCCATTAAGTAATAAGATACTCTTAAGTTAGAATACGACCTGTCAGATCACCGTAGATTCCATGTCTACCTGGCATGTGTCAAGTACAAGCAGAAAAGTTTTATTAGGCATATAATAACTTCAAACACTCAGCCAGCTATTACAGCGTAATAAATCGCATAAAAGTGTGACGTTACATTTCTTTAATACATATCATCCAATCTACATAAGAAAAGGCTAATTAAACAGACACTTGAGATATGAATCGTTTAAAGCGCGCGGCGCTTGCACCTACTTGTCATTTAATAATTAAAAAACGCATTCAAACGCAAGTATTAATTCGCCGTGTCAAGTGCAAGGAGTTAAGTGCAATCACCAATCAAGATGCAGGTGCCGTGCACCTGCGCCGCCGACGCTCCTTCTAGTACTCTACGACTAGTTAAACAGCGTACCAGCGTAGCCAAGTGACATAAACAAAATTAGTTCAGTCCAAAGCCTACTTTAGCGTATATTACATCGCATTAAAAACACAATCGTCCCTAATCCGTCAATGTCGGCCGATTGGTAACTTTTTATGCGAGTCTATTAAGTTGTTATAATATATCAGCGACGTGGCGCCTTTCGTATATGTTTTATGGCACTTAATTCTTCAACGCAAAACAACTTGATCTATTAAATGTAATCTATAGTACAATTGTAAAGCAAGAATTAAATCTATTAAATAATATTTAAAACGGGTCACTCACGTAATTTAGTCGATTTTCGCTCGACATGTTTCGTTCTTTACGAAGAACGTCATCAGGAGCGCCCACTCGCGACAAAGGCAAGTCGTACACTGCGGGCTAATGCCCTATCTGCTCTGGTACTTGCAGCTGGCGGTGGGAGCGGCGCGGGGGGCGACACGGCGGACGATCTACCCTCGTTCTCATTATCATCGCTTTTGCCAACCGGGTTGCAAACAACACTCACTACGTCACTCGCTAAGGGCACGTTCACACAGTCCACTGACGCGGTACCCAAAACCGTTTTCCAACTGGGAGGCACTGACCAACCACAATCACGGTTGAAGTTCGGATGACGACTTATTTCAATAGCCTCCCGTATTTTCCGCTGAACTACGAATTTTTCTCTAGCCAACACGGTTACCCTATCAAACCTAATATAGTTTTAAATATTACCCGACCCGTTTTAAATATTATTTAACATGTTCGAGTCTCACGAGAGTTTTATAGTCAAGAATTAAATCATTTATTAAATATAATAAATGTTTTGAACAATTTTTTAAGTTGTCACAATACTATAATTAAATTATAAATTGAAAGAATACTACAGAAAAAGTGACCAAGGCCCAGTGCCCAGGGCTGGGAACCAGCGACCACTTTCGCGGCAGACGCCCTAACCACTAGGCCTAGTCACGGCCCTGGGCACTGGGGGGCTTGTTCACTTTTTCTGTAGTATATGACATCTCTTTCAATTTTTAATCTATAGTATTATTTTAAAGAGAACTCTTGTTTTATTCTATAGGGATAAGTGCAAAAAAATAACTACTTATAGGTACGTACCATTGGCGAGATTGAGTAATAAGCATACAAAACATGGTTGGTATTAATAGAATTCAGACACTTCTTACTTTTTTATAATTTTTCCAAGAATTAGGCGTAAAAAGGAGAAAATGAATAAATAAAAGCGTTCTATGGAAAGCGATGAAGACGTTCCATAATATATCAATTTCAAGTCGTGTTCAAATCGAATTAAATCAGTCACTGGCTGAAAAGAATCGTTCCTTGGCACGAATGGACAACAATGCCTGTTATTAAAAAAAAGAGAGGTGATAAAGAACGTATAATTTGTTCTTTAATTAGTACGAGGCAGAATGACGGGCGTGAGTAAAGGTTTTAGTTTCGCATGTGGATCGTGGCAGATATACGATTTCGGAAGTTGCATTGATACAGCGATAATAAAGGTGGGGTTACATAATAGGGACTAATTGGCGAACATGTGCTATTACGATTGCATTAACAGTTAGCAATTATGTTGGGTTAATGATACAGCAGCCGTGTAAGGTTCTTTATAAGGGGGGAATCAAGATAAAACCGTCAATCTACGCAGGCGGGTGTGGTCAAAAATCCCATCTTGGCGAGGGCCGCAGCTTGACGTATGAATTGAATTGCGGGATATCGGCGGTTCGTACTCCGCTCGTCCCAGCTGCGCATGTCGCCATTTTGGACGGTGTTTATTTCACGGATTTCGTTTGATGGTTATAGTTTGTGAGTCTTTAAATGAAATGGGATATATCGGAGATGACATTTGCAGGATTTCATTTCAGCTATCTCGATGGAATGTTACGTACAAACTCGTTGTATAGGTAACTCAGTAGAATTTTAAACATTTTAGATGTTTAGAGGTGAATCGACTATTTCTTGTTGTTATTCTATCCAGTCAGCCAGGGGACAAATGCAGCATAGTTTGTTAGAAGAAACGTTGTTGTATGTTCTCTGACATACTTGGTAGACGAAAAGCCCGTCATGGAAGTGGCCAACAACTAAACAAAATCATATTTTGTGAATTTTAATGCCATAAAACCTTGATATTAAAAGTGACTCAGGAGACCGTAACCATGACAACTAGTGACAAGAAATAGTTTTGATAAACCCTTAGATACTTATACTTGGACTTACACTAATAGTGTAGGCAAGTAAAAAGTAAGTTAACAGAAACTTTGAACAAATATACCATCACTTTTAATCAATGATCAGGAATGGGAAAATATAAATATCTAACCCAAGTTAACTTATTAAGCGAGGTCGCATGCAATTAATTAATTAAAAGTTAAACTTACCTAACTGAAACGGATAATCACTGAACACATGGTCATCCTACATGAAGTAACTACGATATGCCAAGGGCCATCGCTGTGGCGGGAAATTTGACGGATCTTATGACAATAATTAATGCATATGACAATGACAAATTATCACTCGTAAATTATCAATGGCCATTAGGTCTGTAAAGAGGTAGTAAACTTTAGTGTAGTAGAATAAGAAGGCTTTCAGGATAAACTTTTAGTCAAAATTAAATTTTTAAATTATTATTAAAGTTATTTTAGTTAATTAAAAAGTGATTTTCCATATAATTACGACTTGAAAGTGATCGCCAACAATAATTAATTACTGCGTTTAAAAAAATGGCAACTGATCACCGATTCAATATCATCGTGTATAGGAATGTATGTGTACCTACAGTATTAAAAAATAAACGTATATATATTTATATATGTATATATATATAAGTTTATTTTTTAAAGGTTATAAATAGTTATTAAATTATCTATATTCTTTTTTTTTTACTTCTAAAATATATCAGTTAAGAACTCTCCACTATTTTGACGTTCGCATTCCCTTAGCGATGCGCGCTCACGCAGGCATCAGTCAGGCCCATAGGTATTAACACTAAAGGTATATATAATCATATCTATGATCAAAGATTATATGCCGACCTTGTTCTTCACGTTCGAGAAAAAGGGAGGCATGTAGACCTAGATATTGATAGTGTTATACGAAACATCCCAATAGCTTGCTCTGGTTGAACAACGTTATTAAACAAAAAGTTCTAGCCCATTGATTCCATATTCGTCATATCTACTTCTATTATTTGTCTCATTTTTCAAACTTTTTATAAGAAACAAAAAAAAATAGAATCAAGAGATAGCTAAATTAGTTTATTAGTCGTATTTTGCATGTAAAGTATCATTATGAAAATTATCAAAATAATAGAATAGAATAAAATAGAATAGAATAGAAATAATTTATTCGTGACACACAAAATATACAGTACAATTACAATTAAAAGGAAAATTGCCAAGATTAAAGAAGTGCCACGAAATGGACTCATCTCAGCATAATGCTGGCGACTTCCAGCGCTGATCTTCCGATGAGCCTAAGGTGCCTAGGGTGCTAGACGTATATTCCCCATCCGTATAGAAGCTCTGAAGGTATCTAGATGCCACTTTATGTCAAAGATAAAATTAACATTAGTGTGTCTAGGCCCAATAACAGTAAAATGAAACGCAATTTTTTTTTATCAAATGTCATAGTGACAAACGTCAGTCGGTGACATCGAATGACGCTCAATTGTTGCATTGGATAATGCAAAAAAAAACGTTGTAAAAAATATTTTTATGATATATCTCTGATTACTGCGGTATCACTATGTTTTTGTAGATTTAATATATGTGGGAAATATTTGCTACTGCTACTGACCGTATAGGAAAGTTATTTTCTGGGATGTGGGATCTATTATCCTACTGACCAATAAGGTATCCTGTTTTTGCATAGGTACTTAAGATTTACATGTAACATATTGTTTTATGTTATGTTTACACAAGAAAAATCTTTCGATTTCTCGAGGACCGATCGCTTAGATACAGCATCAGGTATATCCCTTTTTAGGCTTCCGTAGTCAAATAGGAACCCTTATAGTTTCACGTTTCAGCGACCCATGAATCAATTAGAAACACACCCAGCAATATACTCGCATGCTTCCTTAACACCCTTTTATTTATCTCTTATTTTAAATTAAATAACTACATGGTTCTTTATACAGTCGAAAGTCTCTGAACACAGTCAAAATCACAGATTTTCGTTGAACTATTGATTCAAAGCACAAAACTTAATCTACTTGAGATAACATGTAAATTGTAAGTAACTTAGCCTCATTATTAATTTATATACCGCTGAATGGATTTCAGCAATGCTGACTTCCCAGGCCGTATAAAAAAAATGAATATAATTATTGAAACTGATATCCTTGAGCATATAAGACAAGTATACTTGTGAGGCCGTATTCCCAACGGTATCTGATTTTTACTGAATATTTTCAAATTTGAAATAGACATTTAAAAAAAATTGTCGTATTTTAAAACTAAAAAAGTATAAGTATCTAAACATTGTCAATTTTTGTATATGTATAATATAAAACGATCCATAAATCAATTAAAAACAGACCCAGCAATATACTCGCACGCTTCCTTAGCGGTGCGCGCACGCACAGACTTACATCAGTTACACTGACAGCACGCCGCATTAGTTACCGCGACTGACGTCCCAATAGCTTGCTCCGTTTGAGACCGCCCTAATGTTGTGTACTTTATGAATGAACGTGTAAATCCGTAATCGCGGGCGCAGGCCTTTGGAATTTCAATCGTTTAATTAAATCTGCGCCGGCTAGTACTGTAGTTGGATCGGGAAGTAATATTAATCAGCGATTCACTATGGCGATGCAAATAATCGAAATTCACAAGGCTTAGTAGAGGAGACGTGGCATGAAGGAGCCAGGTTTTGAGCCACTTACATTATATCTGTGGTTTTAATACGGATTCGGTTGGTAGTTATATTTTTAAGTGGCAAGACTGATATATGAAAAGGTAAGGTTTTTGCGATATATTGTTTTGTTAGTATTTTATTGTAAACAAATATAATTATGTCAATGGATTGTAGATTGAGTTGGTACAAATATATTTGGGGCCTGCAATTTAATAAAAACTGGGCGCATAAGATTGTTTTTTTTTTTATGATTATCTTTTTTGAAGAACAAGTCATGAAGGAGCCGGATGAAGGGGCCTTGAAAGAGCTTACTTGTTTACAAAGATTTAACGATGTTGATTCTAATCAAAGAATTGTGTATTTTTATTTGAATTATTTTTCAAGATATGTTTTGATTATAGAATCCGTCAATAGGTATCATTTATCATTATGTTATATTATATAGTTATATAGGCATGTTTTTTTTATACTACGACGGTGGCAATCAAGCATACGGCCCGCCTGATGGTAAGCGGTCTCCGTAGCCTATGGACACCTGCAACACCAGAGGTGTTACATGCGCGTTGCCGACCCTTTAATAAAAAGGAGGATTCGCTGTGTTGACAGCTAAATGGGCCAAGGGCTTTGCTCCGTGGGTCCTCAGCTAACACAGCGAATCCTCTTGGAGCTCTGGCGACCTTACTCATCAACAGAACATGATACAGAAATAATATATTTATTAAAAAGATCCCACAAAATAAATAAAATAAAACAATTATCAATTCATAATACCTTTTCCGCCACACAGGCTTCGTCATATGCACACAAGTAATACATCTCATACAACACAATGATGAACTCCGCAACAGGCTTTGTCATTCTTATTTACTAATATTTAAATAATTACAAAATTTCATGCCACTTCTCCCCTAACCGCTCACTGGATTTATTGTTGCTTTTATCAGTCCTATCCTGTTCTACATTATATTTCCTGTTATGATTCATAATAAATACGACATTAGAAATCGTATAAAAATATATAAAGAAAAAGATAATTATTATTCATTCGAAGTATTTTTATGGAGAACGAATATTTACAAAACTCTATAGACAAATTCAGGAACTATATTTTCTAAAGCTCTTCTTTTAGTTACATTAAAAAAAAACAAGAGAGATAGTGATACCAGTCCTAACTGTAATTATTAGGGACCCAAAAAATAACTCAAATAAAACAAACCTGTGAAAATTAGCAACTTAAATAATTGGACATCAAAATATCTCGAATACAAATAACTAATGCAACTTCAACGAATACCTGCACAAAGCCATGGACGCAAAAAACAAAAACATTGTCCACGGACTCCTTGCTTCCGTTACCTTTGAGCACGTTAACAGCATTATGCACATGTGTAAACACCTTAAGGCACTCGTGAACAATACAATGAACGAAAGTATCTCGTTTTGTTTTATTTTAGTTACGTAAAATAAGTAACACAGCTTAATAAAACAGTTACATATCATTTTTAAAAGAACGCGTAACGTCTAACTAAATCGGAACTTGACGAAGCATATTCATTTTGATGTCTATTTTTACTAATAAGGTACATTTAAGCGGACTTTCAACAAAGAAGGTGCTTCTGAATTCGACTGTTAGTTTTTTCATCATCTTTGTGTCGCGGGCTTTTTATTCCGTTATATGGTGGGCGTCATCCTCCCACGTCATCCTGGAATGCGAGGGGCAGCTACACAACGGGCTCAAATCCTCGAAACGACGAGGTCGCTTCGAGAAGCCTGTGAAGGCACCAGGAGGATCCTGTACTTCTGGTCGGAGCTGGTGAAACTTTTATCCAGCATATGTCACGTACAATGGCCCGATATTTTGCGGGCTAAGTGCGGAAAATAGAGCCCACAACCATATAACCATATATGGTGGGCGGCAGAAGGTTAATATGATCCAACTGTATATGCCACAAAAAAAGACACGTGTCAGTCTTCACCTACTTACTATTTTAGGATTGTATTATCCTTTTTCTAATAACAACTAGTTACTAGACTTTAATTAATAGCAACTTTTAACTCATCCTCCTTTATACGTACTCCTTATTCAACATCCGCTATATCTTCGCTAACTTGATACAAAATCGTCGATTTACATTACGGGCGAGTTTTTTTACCCTTTCTGACTCAAATCTGGAATATTTTTGCATAGCATGAATCGGAAACAAGGTTCCTACGTATAGGATGCACGCTGGGGCCAGTGTCCTGATTTAATAAAATAGAAGTGCATAGATAGAGGGACGCAGTGTCCGTGCTCGTCTCGTGGTTTTATTTTGCTTAAATGATTCATTGCTATCATACGCTTTACATTGATGTTCGCGAGTTTTTTCACATAATGCGAGCTGATGTACATTGTAATTGGTTGCAATTCATGTATATAGCTTGACACTGTGCATTAGAGTTAAATACTATGTGTTGTTATACCGACGTCTCTAAACAGTTTTATGTGTCATGGTCTCGACTTGACTGATGAATCAGCGAAGTGTCAACAGCACTCTTGCTAGAAATAATAATAAATAAATATTATAGGACATTCTTACACAAATTGACTAAGTCCCGCAGTAAGCTCAAGAGGGCTTGTGTTACGGGTACTACGACAACGATATATATAACATACACATAAATAAATAAAATAAAATAAATAAATACTGTGGGACAATGCAGTTTACTGTGGGATAAAGCTTGTGTTGTGGATACTAGACGACGATATATATAATAGATAGATACATATAAATACTTAAATATATAGAAAACATCCATAACTCAGGAACAAATATTCGTGATAAACACACAAATAAATGCCCTGACCAGGATTCGAACCCGGGACCTCCTGCTTCGTAGGCAGGGTCACTACCAACTAGGCTAGGAGGCCGTTGACATGCATAAATACATTGAAAACATCCATGACTCAGGAACAAATATCTGTCTTCATCACACAAATAAATGCCCTTACTGGGATTCGAACCCAGAACCATCGGCTTAGCAGGCAGGGTCACTACCAACTACGCCAACCGGTCGTCAAAAGTAGAAATGTTACATACATTTTATATTTTCATGGCCGTTGTTACTTTAGTACAGCAATGTAATGTAAAGTTATATAGATATACCATGTACTTATTTCCCGTTTTTTATTCTATTACATTTATGCCTAACATTTCCCGTAGGTTTGTTTACACAAAATTATTTTGTAACACTTTGAGGTTACCATTCCCTATAACATTTTTGTTTTACGTTTGCCGGCGATATAATGCAGGATAGCCAAAGCTTTATAAACCAATATAACCTTATAAGTTTGTGTGGATGTTTGGTACTTTTTACGTAAAATCTACTGAATAGGTTTTAATGAAACTTTACAATAATATAGCTTATACATCAGAATAACACATAGGCTACAATTTATAAGGATGTTGCGCAGACAAAGTCGCGGATACCAGCTAATAGTTACAATAAATACAGTCATGTTGAGTAATTGAGTGAAAACTTGTGCAGAATTTTCGTTTTATCGTCGCAAATAGAAGAACGACTAAATATTCATAGGTATTCATTATTACATTATTAAACAAAGCACAATATAGCAACTGTATGTTTTAAATTCAAATTCCTTGGCAGCTTTGTTTTTAGTTCATTAGCAAAGTTTTAGTGAGTTTATTAATTTTGATGTGTTGATATGTTAATATTTTCCTTCCATTCCATTATTTATATAGTCTATAGAAATAAATGTTCTGGGTGCAGTAGCGAATGCTAAAAGAGATGTTGAGAGGCCATTGCTTCGCTTCAAGGACTGCGCCAAGAGGGATATGGCAGCCTTTGGAATTGATTATCAAAACTGGGAGAGGCTTGCGGGGAAGCGAACGCAGTGGCGCAAATTCGTTGGGGATGGTCGCAAATTCTGCGATGAAACCTGATTCGTGGCACTTGCTGACAAAAGGGAAAGAAGGCACCGAAGCGACACATCGCAATCTGCCGCGAACTTTCCTTGTTAGTTCTGTGGCAAAATCAAAAGCGATGTTCCACGGACATTGCACCATAAATCGTCTGAAATAGACGTCAAGGCCAGTAAGTAGAAATAAATAAAATGAGTAAACTTCTATAAGGTACGTCAAGTAAGTTACTTTACGTAGGGGTAGATAGATATATTTTTTTCTGATATTAGCTCTACTATATTTGCTCTTACAATATGATTCTACTATTAGTGTTACATTGACCGTATGCGAGTGGGATAGGCTAATCGTTTCTTTTAAGATAAACAATAGAAAATAACATGTAGTCTATCTCGCGCGCCTTATGCTATCCCATCACTCTTATGTTCTAGAGCTAAAGGTTTTCAGAAGGACCGGCGACATCGCGCATAAAGGCAAACTAAGTTGTATACGTAGCAGTATACAGCGGGTTAGGAACTTAATTGCTGGCCATATACGTTCGGGCATATCTGCCAGATCTGGCAATTAATGTATGGAAAATTTGTCTGGCGGATGCCCGGCGGACATACCCACTATGTAGATCTGGATTGCCCGATCGTTTATGGCCGACAAGTGTCTCTACCGCGAGTGATTTCGACAAGTTATCTGCAGTTGCATCCCGCTACTACCCGTTAGTGCGAGCAAGATGCACTGAAAGTGCGTTGACGTAGACGCTAGTGACTATAGATTTCAAACTCGTGGTAAGCACATAGATGTAAAAGTGTACAGCGGGATTAGAAACCTAATGGATTCGTCGCTCGAGGTGATCAGGTCTTCAGGAGGGCCCGTCACATAGCGCGCAAGGGTACTTTATTTTTATACTGGCTGGGGCCCCCATGCACTACGCGCTAGAGCTGGAAGAGGTAGCCTAGGGAAAATCCAGGACGCTTCCGCGACTTCACGTGATCTTACTACACCAGAATACTCCTACTGAGTTTGCGCTCCAGAGAGATATGTTGGACCGAGTCCAATCAAATCAGAGTCAACTACAGAAGCAGCAATGTACAGCGTTCGTCGTCTCGCCTCGCGGGTCCCCGTAGGTGTGGCGGCGCGCAGGTCGCGCGTGCGCCCCGGCTCGTGACTGCGCGCGCGCGCCCGTCACGCCGCGCCCGCGCGCACTATTTTATCGCATTAATTATTTGGAAAAGGATTCCCGGGCCCGGCATTCTTGCGGCCATGTCAGTTGTGGGAACGTCGTGGAGGGTGAGGTATATTGTTAATTAAAATATTTATGCGTTTGTTTATTGAGCTTGCTCGAGGTCAAGACCCATCCCGACACATGCTTTTCTTCCTTTCCCTTATAATTTCAGAATCCAGGAAGCAGGGTTTACTGAGCTCAACAAGTTTTAGTAAGTATCTATTCCTTCACTGCATCAGAAACAGCCTATTTCAACGTACACAGCTATCTTTATTTTACGTGCGTAGTACGTGCATCAGTAAGGGAGCTATTAATATTTTAACTAGAAATTAATATTTTAACCGTAGCACCCCAATAACTATATCTAGGAGAATATAATTAATGTTATAAGAAACTTCGATGCCTTTAACAGAGTTACGGATTTCTCTAGTTATAACACTAGAAAAAATAAGCTAGGATGTGTCGTGTCCGTAAAGTATATGTCATTTTTTGGACAATGTATTCATTTCTATAACAAGTTACCGGATGAAGCATTGCAATTGCCCTTTCCAGCTCTTAAGAATTATTTGATAAAATCTTTGATGTCGAAGGCTTATTACACGGTAGAGGACTATTTAACAGACAAACATGCATGGCCCATACCAGAAACTGTAACAAAACCAACAAAAAATTAAATTGAATGTACCTACTACTGCTTACAGAGTGAAGGACACAGTTCACGAAAGAAATCATATCAAATGTTTGTGTATCGTGTAACACCGTTGAATTTTGTTTTATTTTATTTATTATTTTTTTGTGGTTTTTCTGTTTCACTATTTTCTTTTGATATGGTTTCTTGTAGAACCACATACTGTAAATATTTTACTACTTTTGTAATTTGTGTAATTTGAAAAAATAAGTCCCGCCGAGTTTCTTGCCCGTAATAATCTTCTCGGGCTGTGGTGTAGGGTTAGAACCGGTAGTAGCTTTTTTTTGACGGTTCTAAGTGCATTGTAATGTGCCTAAATTGAAAAATAAAGATAGTTATCATCATTTATCGTTGGTTCAGGTGTTCAACTAAAGCTACGAGTAACTCAACTTTCCAGCTTTGATTCAGACCATCTATTGCTACATTTTCGAGCAGTAACGTGAAAGAACTATTATCATGTTTATTCATGGTCCTTCGAACCGGTTTATTCCATCTTTAAAAATCAGACTTCGTTTGGAAATGCTCGCAGTTCTCTCCCGCTGCCAGCCACTTTCGACCAAAATAAAATAAGCAAAACCACTCGCTAATCTAGTAATATTAAAATTATACCAGCATTTTGCATAATAATCTTTAAGTATCATTTTTACCGTAACACGCGCGCCCGTTGCAATATTTACGGTCATAATGTCTGCTCTTTGTATAAATTTAAGCTATTTTAGGAAATCAACTCATCTTTGGAATATAATTATGTATGAATCACGCCAAGACACCACCTACAATTGTCTATAAGAATACATTTACGCGTGGTATATGCCGCACCGAGATCGAGAGTAGACCGACAAACAGACCAAAGAAATCCATAAGGCATCGAGTATGTTATATCCAGTGTCTCATCGGATCCAATATTTGAACTGAAAATATTTTATTGAGTTACGATTTGCTACCGCTGCCGTAAGGGTCCGGTAGTATGGTGTCCATAAATTTAGGTTGCCACTGGCTTACCCAATTAAATTTAGAAGCATTTTTTCCACAAGTTACAAGAAAAGGATACCCAAATTAACTTCTACTTTAATATTTTTACCACCGTTAAGTATACAAGGTATCGCAAATACCAGTCATAGTCATGTGAATACCATAACTAAATAGTTATTGTCGCAGCTACGTGCAATTTTGAATTGCATTAATGAATACGTACACTATAAACTTCTCACATTGTTAGTCAGGCTGTTTTTCTCGGCATCATCTCCCACTTCAACTAATTGAGTCCGCTCGTTGCAGCACCTTTAAATATAGTATATCAGATCAATATACCTAGTTTTGAACTGGATATAGCCTTGTCTAAAAGCAGACGCACGGAAATTAAATTATGTTGGCAGCGCTCGGATCGCACCGTTTCCGAACTCGTGACATTTACAGGTCTACCAACTTAACCTGTTACTTTAACAAATTCTTATTCCATTCCCATAAAGTGTATTCTCGCTTGATTTAAATAAGAGAGAAAATGGTGTGTCTGTATCCGTGACCTCTATAGAAATATTAGTAGCTTGCCTAATAGATTTTTTGTTCCTGGTATATTAAACTATAAAAGATGTGACCTAAATAGTTAGAGAGGATGTTCACGGCTTTTTTCATTCTACGAATTTAGAATTGTTAAAAATTGTTTAAAAGATTTCTTGCCTATTGAATTCCAATAAGCGATTTGCTAAAACGAACGGACGTTTATTTCAGTTTACCGAGCCCTTATAGGTTGAATCTACATTTTTGATAAGCTAATGCTATCAATCATTACATTACGGAAGTATACCTAATTGAATATGGTTAAAATACAACTTATATTTTTTTTTAATAAAAAAAATCACAATTAGACAAACAACATAAATATTTTATGGAAAAAGGCAAATATTACTAGCCGGTGACTTCAAAAACGTCATTAACTGAGTCTAAATTCAGTGTTTCACATTACGTTTTTAAGTCCACCAGTATTTGAGTAAATTTAACCTGTCTGTAATTTCATGTATTGCAGCTTCAATATTAGTACTAACTGATTGCCCTGTGTAAGCTTCTACTTTGCGGCGGTATTATCTCCGAGGTGTTCTTTTTTACTATCCTTAGAGTAATCATGGCTAAGGCGCTGTTTAAACAGCCAACAAGTTTAACGTTAAGCAGGATAGGTATGTAACTGAAGCGCTAGGTTTAGATTTATTTATTATTTATTAATAAAGGCCTATTTCCATTTTAATACTATAATAAAAAATAAAATAAAAATTCTTACTTTAATGAATAAATATGGAAAACATTTATTACATTTAATAAATAGGAGATACATTTCTAGTCGTACAAGACCAACATCTAAACAAACACACAAAAATTACTTAAGACTAAGCTTAAGCCTAGTCAAAAAGTCCCCCGCGAGTCGTCCCTGGCGCAAAAGTGACAACCTTTGCACCAGGTACGAACCCGCGCGGGCGTCAGCCGTCCTCTGACTAATCCGACGTCCCACCTCCCTCACAAAGGCAATCGCCTCAGACCCCAAGCATCCAGAAGACTCGACCGCGATTGGTACAAAATAATACGTAGTACCCAAGGCCGCATATTTGTCCCGTTTTTTAGCGGCAGCAAAATCCGCAGCAGCACCAGCTGTCCGCACTGTCCGACTGAGATGTGAGGCGGCGAAAGTGCTGACGCACGTGGCATCCCAGAGTAAGCACTTGCCTTTCTGCCACGGCACCAAAGTCAAACCATCCGGCCTTTTGCCGTCGGAACGACAAAGTCCCGGAGGCTCCAGTACACAGGGGATGTTGGCCGATACCAAAGCCCTTCGCACGATGTCATTTAGGGCGTGGTGACGAGGAAACCTTCCCGAACAACGACAACAACTCAACGCGTGATGGCCATTTGCCTCCACCATGGAGCCACAGATGCATTTATGAGGTACACAAACATTAATAAAGGTATGCCACCAGATGCAATACTATTACTAATACATTTTGATCATAGATACAATAAAAAACCCGGCTAAGTGTGAGTCGGACTCGCGTACCGAGGGCCCGTACAAACTTTGAGGTGCAACTGCACCTAGCAGTATAAATTTAACGCAGTCCCATGTATCGACAGATTGGGTCACTCGTATGTAGTTTGTTGTTCCTTGATAAATTTCTTATTATGTAAAAGCGGGTAAATTTCAAAAGATGTTCAGAAAACTTTTTTTTTTAATTACGAAGGCAGTCAATATTATATTATTCCTGTAATATTTATAATAATGCTAACGTTGTGTAAAACATTCAGATTATTTAACTCCGTAAACTTCGGAGATAAGGGGTACGGTATTTGTTTTACATTTTCGTTAATAAACCTTTTTTTTCTGTAAAAATAATAAAAAAATCTTTTAGTATGTGCAAATCAAGCCCTTTCAAATAATCCTCCACATGACCCAATAACTAAACTTCAAATTTTTGCCCCCTCTTTTATCGGGCCATTTTTCATTGAAAATAAATTAAAATATGTGAAAACCCTCTTTTAATGTAACAATACCAAATTTCAAATCAGAAACTAAAGAAGTTTTCGAGATATTTAACGATGTTACAGACAAACGAACCATTTTGGTACGGAACCCTAAAAATCATCTCGGAATATTCACCCAATTGTATCTAAAAAAAACAGAGCTTTATGAAGACTTTCTAGGAAAATTATTTTAAACTTGGTCAGTTAAGTGATTTTTTATTTTTTGCAATGAAACTTATACTTCTCGGTTAAAAGGGCGTATAAGTCGTAAGAGCTGCGACTGTGGAACATGTTGTTTGCCCACTATAAAAAAAAAACTGTGCTAACATATTGTATGAAAATCCATAGGAGCAGTGTTCTTATGAAATACCATATTAGACAACGTTATAATGTGTACTTTTTTAATATCGCTGTCAGTCATCTAATTGACAGACGCGGGTCTATTGTTACCCTCAAGTTTTAAGAACGCTTATAATAAGGGTTGTTTCATAAACTACTATATAATAGTAGAGGTTAAGTATTTAATGATGCTCCATTTATAAATTAAGTAAATGTACACACGCGTTCAGAATTGCATGGGCAGTTTATGAATGAATTCATTCATCAATTGCCCATGCAATTCTGAACGGTATAGTACATAGAAATGCGTATGTACCTATTATAGTATAACGACAATGGTTCGCCTTGTTGTAAGCCTATTTTAAAATTGTAAACTTATGAATAGTATTTTAATTTCTCTATATGATTTTTAAATGGATTCAAATTGTATAATTTATCTGAATTTTACTACCCAAAAAGCAAATATTTAAAAGACGAGTTTAACGCTATATGCATTATTATCGAACCGTCATCCTTCAGGTAAACCCGAGAGATTCATTCAAACATTTGTTTTCTTGGCAAATCGTGCGATTGTCGACGTGTGATTTTTAGGAAAACTTTTTAAAAACTAGCATATCCGCCAGCCGCCTCTTATTTTCTTCATCGGATCATTAATAATGGAAATAAGTAATCTTACTTTAATATTCTCTAGAGATTACTGATATATGTAGTTGAAGAAACGTAAGCAAATTCGACCGTAATTACTGTTATCCTAAAAAAACGATTTAAAGTAGGTATGGGTAATTTCTTTCGAAATCAGTATTATAACTTAGTAATCTTGTTTTGAATTATTGAGATTTTAAAATCTCGAATATCGAATTATCATGATTTTAAGAACATTCGAACATATTAAAAAAAATATTTTTTCCCAATATTAAAATGTTTTTATGGTCATGATCTGGTTATGTTGATTCTGGTATTGTTGAGCTTAAATCAAGTCAAGATCGTGTCCTAGATAAGACATCCAGTTTCAACTTAGAATTAGTTTCTTATATATTTTTCCGTATTCTTACCAATATGCATACGCCCCTTTACGCTCAAGCAACAATCGATAGACGAGAAACAACAGCCCAACTCGGTTGTTGCGTTGCATTACACACCAGGATTACATGTTGCCGCCGTTATTTGTTTTTACATTTTAAACCATGCTCGGCTTAGAAACCCGGACTTTGCTTCAAGATTACCTATGGGAACAGTTTAGCATAAACCGTAATAATAGGAGCCGGAAAGCGTCTGTAGTTGTAAGGCAACTACGATTTTATTTTGTTTGGTTCTTCTTTAAAGCTTTTATTTATCTGACCGTTAGTGTCTCTTTACTGACTTCAAGAGGAGATTCTCAATTTGAACGTTTGTTTTTTGTATACGTTTATTAGACTCAAAGAATCTTTTGGATTTTCAATTCGGAGTATAATTCAAAAAGCGCGTAATGTAGGCAATTATTTATATTATGACTTATCGGAATAGTAACGTAATAAATAAATAACCATAAATCTGCAACGGCCTCCTAGCCTAGTAGGTAGTGTACGCCTACGAAGCAGGAGGTCCCGGTTTCGAATCCTGGTCAGGGCATTTAGACCAGGTTCCCACTATGTCGACATTTGTCCGACAACGAATCATGTCGGACAAATGTGAAAAGCTTCATATAAAATGTTCTGCCGCTACGACACACGATATAAAATATATATAAAGTATTTATATTTATCTATCTATTATATATATCTACGTCTAGTACCCGCAACACAAGCCTTGTTGAGCTTACCGTGGGACTACTAGGTCGATTTGTGTAAGATTGTCCCACAATATTTATTTATTTATTTATGTAAATCTGAAAGAAATACTACAGTTATTCTTTTCTTTGAAATGTGTGTTATCTACTACAACTTTGATTTCCTATACGAAGTATCAAGGTCCGTAATTGTTAAGTCTTGTGACTGACTTTAAGGATACTTGTGAAGTCGCAAGTTGTGACTGACTTATGTTTAAAAATTTTCAGAAGAACGTAAGCGAGAAAGAGACGTCAGTTCAACCTGAATGCATTGGTGTTAAGTATGTCGTGCATCAAAAATATACTAGGTGGAGCTGAGCTAGGATATTGAAGTCGTTGGAGTTCAACTTGGTTTAACGAGTACAGTCACAGCATAACTTATGTAACAGCTCTCAAAGCGCAAATATCCAGTAACTGACCTGTACCGAATATATATGATCAGCGCAAACGATTTTAACTATTTTATAAGCAATTCGACACCAGTTTTAAGTACCTAGCCTGTTAGTTTAAGGATGACTAACCTGGCCGGGACATGACCGAGCCAGACTGATGGGTCAATTTCCACAGAAAACGTCACGTGATCCGTGACGCCTTCTACATATAGATTTTGAGTTTGACACACCGGCTCAGCCTGGTCTAGGATGAGTCATCCATTATTGTTTAAGAGGGCGCAGCGTAAACAGTGGCGCCCTCATTGAGGGATAGTGTTATCTTATAAACCTCCTCATTTATCTATAATCCATGGCATTATCGATGTAGTCATAATAATTCTCCAACTTTTGGTCTATGACACATGCTTAATTTAGATTTACTTATTTTTTGGTTTAGCACCTAAACGGCGAAAAGTGGACACTTCCGTTTCGGTGATAAAGCCAAAAGTAAGTAATCATCATATCAGCCATAAGACGTCCACAGCTGAACATAGTCCTCCTCCTTGGACCTCCATATTCACCGGTTGGAAGCGACCTGCATCCAGCGTCACCCGACGACATTCATAAGGTCATCTATCCATCTTGTGGGTAGACGTCCTACGCTGCGTTTGCAAAGCAGTGGTTCCCACCTGAGCACTTTTCGACCCTATCGGCCATCTGCTCTGCGTGCAATGTGGCCTGCCCAAGTCAAAGTACTTAAGTAATATAACACTATATATCATATAGTCGAAAAGTTGGAGAATTAGTAGGACTACAACGATGATACCATGGATTATAGAGAAATGGAAAGGTTTAAGTATTAGAAAACACAATCCACACATTGTTTATTGTTTAATTTACAATAAACAATAAACAAATCCCCCACCGGACGATCTGCGCCCTCTTAAAAGATCTAAAAGAACCATAGTTATCTTTGAAAGATGAACTGATATCACCTATGCCAATAACAGTTTAACGACCACTCTCAATATTTCAAACTTCTGCAAACTAACATCCTGACTATCATAATTTAGCATTGTGCAATGCACTAGGAACCTCACAATAGGGACGTTATAAAACAGTTCCTCCGTGATGTCGTAACTGCCATAAAACTATTCGTGTGTACCAAGTTTATGAGTGTCGCCGACTTGTATTTGGAAGACGTATAGGAAGGTTTTGCATAGGGATGTGATAACTTGCGCTAGGCACCCGGATATGACCGAGGGAAATGATCCGCGGATGCAAAACGGATGCATTTTATGCATCTTATGTCGTACCTTTTCTTAGGCCGGTGTTACACTATCATATTTTAACGGCCTCTCTAGCCTAAGAAGCTGGAGGTCCCGTATTCGAATCCTGGTAATGTCATTTATTTGTGTGTTATCACGAATATTTATTCCTGAGTTATGGACGTTTTATATGTATACATGCATGTATTTTTATATCGTCGTCTAGTACCTATAGTACAAGGAGTGTACTGTGGGTACTATACGACGCTTGTACGTACTACAAGCTTTGCTTAGTTTAGGACTAGGTCGACCAAGATGAGATTGTCCCCAAATATTTATTAATTTATTTATACAACCATGATCATTGGAGTCAAATAGGATGAACCTACGCCGATGTATATACCTTCATGTTTAAGATCACAGCGCTGTTACTCGAGTCATTAAAAAAAATCGGTTGGTTTTAATTGACCAATATAGATTGGTCAATTAAAAACTGTTGACCAATATGGACTAGTCAATTAAAAATTTGCTGTATTTAAAATCCGATTTTTAAAAAAACTTGAAGAAGCCCAATATTTTGACTTATTTTTTGCCTGCTACACAGAACTTGATCTTGTATTGCAGGAAATCATTTCCTGTTATTATATAGTCCCTTTAGGAATAAAATAATAAACCAAATAATGAAATTAATAACGGTATTTTTGTATGGACACAACCGGCATCCGATCTTTGAATTTCAATGGCATTTGATTGTAAGTTCTCAAGTGACATTAAATTAAGCTCAACTAACAATGCCATCGTGGAACGTAACTTGTAGGATAAAGCTGTGATCCCATAGTGTACGTAAGTCGGTGAATGATCGCTTTTATATTTTACCGTGGACATAGACGGCTACGTCACGTTTTACCGTCACGATAAAGCAAGGCACCAAAATCTAAGAAGTTATATACCTACACAGAAAATATTAAATACACTCCAAAACTATGTTATTAATTGTAAGAACTCAAAAGGATGACTCACACTGGAGAGGGACGGGACGAGACGTGACGATCTGTCAATGTCTATAGAAAGAAACACGTGATAGCTCGGAGCGCGCGGAGGTCACGTGACATAGAACTGACAGACCGGCCCGGCCCGGACCGGTCACCTCCCGGCCCGTTCTAGTGTGGTGAGTGTGAGTCATCCTTAAAGTCGAAACTTATTCAACACGCGTATAATTAAGTGCCTACTCCAAAATGTTAAAAAAACGGCCAAGTGCGAGTCGGACTCGCGCACCGAGGGCTCCGTATAAACTTTGAGTTGCAGCACTTTACGAAGTAGAATACTTGACGTCAGTCCCATTTTGCGAGATTGTTGTTCCTTGAAAAGTTTTATTAAGTAAACCGTATTTTTTAACTTTATTTTAAAGTCGGTACTTACTGCAAGCATGATATCATATAAATTTAAAGAAAAAACAAATCTAAGGCTATGGTTATTATTATATTTATCCTGTAAGTAATATTTATGATAATGTTAACGTTGTGTAAAAATTTCAGAAGTTTGTTTTGGTAAACTTTGGAGATAAGGGAGGATCGTATTTTTTTTTTACATTTTCGTTTATAAATCAAAAATTTCTCACCGTACATAGAATATTAAAAAACTGTTTAAGAATGTTCAAACTAAGCCATTTCAAATGATATCTCATGTGACTCAGTAACTAAACTTTTATTTTTTTGTCACCTCTTTTATCGGGCATTTTTCATTGAAAATAAATATGTACCTATTTATAAATCATCCTCTGTCAAGGGTAAGTCTTATAACGTTTCCAAGTTTCAAATCGCTAGCTTAAGGACTTCTCGAGATATTTAACAATGTGACAGACAGACTGCACCATAAGGGTTCCTTTTTAACTATTTTGGTACGGAACCCTAAAGAAAGGCATTTAAGCAAAACCTGCAGTTAAAATTCTGAAGTACCTGCTTGCACACTGCCTATGTATGCTAAAATAATGAGTTTTATATACTTTCTTCAATAACCGCGTATTCAACCAAGATACATCTAATAGTAGATTGTGTAGTTACAAGGGACCAAAATGATATATTTTCGGTGACGGCGTAGGTACATAGAATTCCGAATGAAGGGATGGATTCTACAAACATACTGCTTTTCACATCAACTAAGAGGAAATAAACAAAACCGGAAACAGCATCATACCAACACCACGATGCCACTAGTTAATGCCCGAAAACGTAAAAATGTATAGTCCTTGAACAGAAAAGTGCCACTTAGATCCCTCCTAGCTTGAACAGAAAAAACCATTTTTATGAATAGGTGGTATGAAAACATGTTTTGAAAACACACGATAAGTGAAACAAGTATGGGTAACCATTACTCAACTTCGTTAAAACAACCGTGTTCGCGTCGGGTAACTGCGGCAAGCTGCTGAAGTTACCGTGAACTAACAAGTTTGATAGCCCTAACGCGAGGCAATGAAAACAGTTGAAGGCAGAGTTTTAAACCTATGAAGAATTGTAAAAGTGACCAAGACCCCCGGTTTGATTCGTGCTTTACAATTGTATAGTATGGTGGCGCCACCCTTGCTTCTAGTTGAAAATAATCTGTAAAGATTATCTAGAAGGCAGCACTGGACGTTCCTAAGTCTGAGCTGAAGATTGGCGGAACGCACCTTAAACGTTTAAAATAAGAAGCGATTGCATATACTTGAAATTTTGGACTCTGGCTGCCATGATCAGGTAGCCCAGTGGTTAGGGCGGCTGCCGCTAAAGCAGGAGGTCGCTGATTTGATTCCAACCCTGCTCACCGGGAGCCTTGGTCACTTTTTTTCTGTAGTATACTCGTATGACATCTCTTCCATTTTTATAATTTACATATAGTTGTGTGACTACTTAAAAAAACATGAATCAAAACATTTATTACAAATAATACATTTGAATCTATGTGGAAGAACGCATGGAGGTTGTCGATGTGGCCAAATGTACGAAGTTATATCTATGGTAAAGAATAAAAGCGACCAATATTCGAAATGTATGTTACCGGTTGTAAAAAATCAAAAGATGAAACTGTTTTTTTTTGTATATTATTGTTGCATGGATGACGACGAGGAAGTATCCCGATTTGATCTTACGTGTAGACCATAAACGAATGCACTCGTAAAGCTGCTATGCGGGAGGAATGGCGGCGTGTCGTCAAGCGGGTCACTCAAAAACCTGCATAATTGCCACGACCTCTCTGCCAAAAGTGTAGCGATGAAGAAGAGTTGATCATTTTGGTCTAGCTAATACCTGACGAACATGCTCTGAAAACATACGATTAATGAAGCAAGCAAGGATAGCAAACATCACTCAAGTTGGTTAGAACGATCGCGTCGGCGTCGGTAAACCGCGGCTAGTTGCCGAAGTTTCCGTGAACCAACAAGCTGATACCTAGCTCAAACGCGGAGCAATGAAAACAGTTGAATGCTTTCAATAGTGTGCTTACCATAAGTTGCACCCAACTGTATTCGACAGCGACTGCGGCGCTCGAAAGTATATCCATCTTACTCCAACCATTACTCTGGCAGGAGCGAGACGGACGGACGGACGAACGCCGCAGCCGCTATCGAATACGGCCACGTACAACTCATGGTAAGCCAACTGTTTTCATTTGATCTTCGGGCGCCGGCCGCATTCCTCGTCATTCTGCCCTGTACGACATCCTGAGACGGGCGCTCGTCAGCGCCAACCTCCCCGTACCTCTGGAGCCCCAGATCTCACGGAACGATGGCAAGCGCCCCGACGGGATGTCGCTAATACCTTGGATCGTGCGCTGGTGTGGGACGCCACCCGCGTTGATACGCTGGCGGCGTCCTACCTCTCGGCCACCTCAAAGCAGGCGGGAGCGGCCGCCTGAGAGCGTTTCAAGACCATTAAATATAGCTGTCTCGCCGCCCAGTACGAATTTGTACCATTCGTCGTCGAGACGCTCGGACAGTGGGGCAAGGAGGTACGGGTGCTACACAGGGCACTTAGTAAACGCCTTAGAGAGGCAACGGGTGACCATCGCGCAGGCGGCTTTCTTGCGCAAAGAATTGCAATAGCAATTCAGCGCGGGAATGCCGCCTGCATGTTGGGTTGGGTACCATGCCCAGCAATCCTGGATTAGATTTTTAAGGTAGATAGTTTTATTTTTATTTCTGTTTTTATTAAGGTATTTTTTTATTCTTAAGGTAGGTTTTAATTTTAAGGTATTTAATATTGTCTTCTGTTACCGCGATTGTTATGGAAATTAAACAATATATAGAGCATTATGAAGGTTATCTATTTGGCCAAAAAGATAAATAAATATTGGTTAAACATAGATTCCCGTAGTTGATTGATGTGAGTCTTTTAAGTTAACAAAGGGGTTAATTGCCATATTTAATTTAACTGTATCGATTAGAAAAAGAGTAAAAACTTAATTAGTCAATAATTCCTGGCAATCCAGTCACCATTTGTTTCGGTTCTACCATCAGCATGCATACCAAGAACATCGAAAATTGGCATTGACGGAAATACTCTACTATGCAAGTGTGACAGAGATGGACAAACAAATCCGCAATCGTTGAATTTTCGTGGTAGCCCTACAGATACACTTTGTATTTAATTGTGTCTTTCATATGTTATTTTTGACTTTTCCTAAGATACTTTTTTTTAAATGTTAGGTACCTCAGAACTCCGTCATTACTGAACCGATTTTTTTTTTAATCTGAAAGTAGATGGTTACAGATTGGTCCCATTTTTTTCAAAATCCATTTCTGATAATGGGGTCGATAAGGAATTGAGAGAACTCCTCAAATTTGAAAGGTATATGTATGGTGATTTAGGTGGTTTCTTAACACACTCGAGCATTTCTTTACCAAAAAATCATCAATTTGGTTGAGTGGACCTGATTATGAAGACCAGGGATGGCAAAGTCGAACTGGTTGATAAACCTAGCTCTACGTATTATTCATATTTTTGATTTGATTTATATTCTGATGATGGAGTTCTTGAGGAATTCAGGGAACTCCTCAAATTTGGAGGGCACGTGCATTGTGATTAGAGGGTATTCATAATTAGCTTGGAAATGTTCTTACTGAAGCCATCATTTTGCTGGAGTAGACCTGATGTTGAAGATCAGGGATGGCATAGTGGAACTGCTCGATAATTTCCAGTCTGTCATCCAATTTAACACATTGTTATTTTATTGCAACCCTGGGGGTCTACAAGGTAGTTCCGTTTGATTTTACTTCAGATGTAATGATGGAAGCCCTAAGACATTCAGAAAGCTCATCAATTTTCAAGTGTGGTGAATTGGATATTTTTGTATTAGACTAGCTAACTCAAACTAATTCAAAATTTCACTTTTACCGGGAACGCCCAACAAGTCGTTTTTTTCTTTAAAAATATTAGCTTTAGATAAGCCTGTCTTTTTTTATTACCTTAGGTATTTCATTTTCTGCATTAATATTAAGTTGTAACTATTTTTTATCTGTGTTGCATGTTGCATACCCCAATGTATACACCGTATTGCATTTTATTATTATTTTTGTACAATGGATTTTCCCATATTACAGACTCACCATGTAAAGCATAACCAGCTTGGTTCTGTTTTAAAAGAAACTATCTTGATCGTAATTTTCAAGAAACACAAAAAATTAAAGCTCATCCCAGGCAGGTTAAATATAAACATGTCAAAACGAATTAGAAGATATACTTAAGTACATACATTATATTTTCTTCGGTGAGGTATCATCATTCAACTGCGATAATGAGAGCTGTAAAGGACTCGAAATATAGAGGAAATGTATGTAGTTAATAAACGCAATAAATCCGTTTTAAAGTGTTTAATTTTTCTGTAACACATATGCGTAACGTACCGCGCAAACAATTTTCTTGCTTAAATGTTCAGAATTGGTTATTCATACACAAAAGTATATCACGTACGTATACGTAATCACGTCTACGGCGTAGCTGCGTAGCGTAGGTCTACGCCCGGTCGCCGACCCCGTCCAAAATACCCGCCTGCCCCGCCTCTTTCCCACGACAGATTAATGCTGGGCCTTTGCCCTGGCGAGAAATGGGAATGACCGGAGGATGGGCCAAGGATGGATTGAAGGGTGCACGGTGCATCGTGAAAGAAAACTGGAAAATATGAAAAAAATAAGTTATATAATTAAATTTTGGTATGCATCGTTCTTCTTTAGTGACCTGTACGTCGCATATAGTTGGTTTCTAAGTGTATTTATCTTAAGATTCTTATACCTAAAGTTAATGTATAGCTTATCGTTTTAATTTTAAAGTTATCAACAACAATATCAGTCTATATTTTATTATTGCACAAAATCTTGTTAAAGACTTATTGACAAATGCGGACTTATTGACATAATACATTCTCTACCGATTGCATGTTGCCAACTGTAAGACAAAGCGAAAAAGTCAAAATCACTAACTTAATTTCGATTAATTTCTTGTGCATTTGTCCAGACGACTTCAGAGGTAACGCCCAATGCATTAAACCTTTCATTCGACAAGTTGAAAACTTAATTCAGCTGGATGCAACACCGAAATCGATTGTGAGTATGGTCTAATCGTTCATTTTTATCGAGTCGGGCCTCGGGCGTGATAGATTATCCTTTAGCTTCCTTTTTCCTTTTGCAGAGCGTCGACCGTCAGCTAGGGGGCGGGTGGGGTTAGACGTGGGGGTTGAACTGCTCCGAACCGCCGACGTCATCGCCCTGTCAACTGAACAATACTAAGCAGACGACGTTACGTACACCGTACCCCGATACGAAACGTGTAAAATAAAAGTCAATGCACTGGTATACCTATATACGGGAAATATCATACTCAAGCTGGCTCGCTGGGGATTAGATGTCCTGTTCGATACACGAAATGCATTTGGAGTTTGAAAAGCTTTGAACTTCGTATATTACCGACCCGTAAACTGAACCACCGCCATTTATATAGTGCATGTTCAGGTATTTATAAAGTGTATAATTATATTTTATATTGAAACGAAACATAAGTTATGTATGAGTTACAATAAACTTTTAAGTCTTAGCTAACAGCATTAACGAATAGCTAACAATTATATTAATTTACTTGTGTAATGATAAGTCCATAAACATTTTAAATTAACGTGGCGATGAGATATTCCTGTAAATACATGCATATCGAATGCATTTTATGTCTAAAGCAAGCAAGAATTCTAGAAAAGTTAATTAAAAAAAACTGCTAACAGCGGTCTTTGTAAGCTTACCTGTCTACTTACTTAGTTTAAAACCACTAATTATAGAGACAAGCCGTAGGTTGTTTCCGTGGCGTCTGACCGGAGGTACATTTGTTCGCATGTTAGCACTGTCATAGACAAACCGACAAAAGAGCAATTATATCCTGATGAGCAATTAATTAAAACATCATGTTAATGTGCACAACAGCTGCAGACGCAATGAGCCACAAGGCGCACCTCGAGCTTAAAATATAAAGGTAGTAACTTTGTATTACCCTCAAAGGTTTTTGCGACATTTTTCGTCACGTGACTAAATATTATAATGTACAGGCGTCACCCTCTCGTTCTCACGCAACCGACTTTGTGAATAGGTAACCGCACATTTTTTACACGTTTCGCTAATACTTACAGCCTGTACAAGTTGTATCTCTCACACAATCTTAATAGAGCCAATGGTTTATGTATATATATATATTTTAATATATAATATTTATTTAGGTATGTATATTATTATATGGGTATTTGTACTTTATATTATTTTTTATGCGTAAGTTTGTTGATTTATGATAGATTTGCTTTGTTTTTGTTTGTTAGTCTACTTTGTTAAATGCACCGCCTACAGTTTTTCTGTTTTGTCTTAAGGTTAGCTGGTAGAGAATGCCTTATGGCATTAAGTTCGCCTTTTGTACTATAAGTATTTTCTTTTGTGCAATAAAGATTAAATAAATAAATAAATAAATGGTCTTTTGAAAATACGGCCGCTTGAATGGAGTATGAAGTTAATACGCATTTTAATTTGAATTTGGTACCTTAAGAGTTTTTTAGAGGAAAAGTATAATATACTCGTACATGACGTAGGACATATACCTACTAAAGACATCGTACTGGGATACCTTTCGAGTTAATTAGTCCGACGGCTGTATGATGAACGGGACTATAAACTTGATAATTTTATATGTAACGTCACTTGTTAATACCACGCAATTCAAAGACTATCCACACTGTCACATGGCCAAGTACAACCATAATACTCGTACAGATGTACATATAAGTAGGCTTTTTGTGATTCGAAGAGCCTATGGTAGTAGTGTTCTTTTTTATTGCTGTGTAAGTGTGTAAATGAAATAACTATTAAACTTGGTTTTTAGTAATTTACATATATACTATATTAATCCTAATAAGTGGATACATAAAATTAGTATAAGGAAGCTTTTGTTACATTTAAGGCACGCTAATATCTACGTGCTGCGGCATCCATAATTTTCTGTGTGAGTTAAAAGTCTGAAAAATGTCAAAAGTCCCACAGTCACGAGAACTGCTATAAACTAAAAATGTAGTCGATATTCATGCTGGTAGGTACTCGTAGCTTGGTAAGTTACACTTACTGTATATATTTTAAAAATAAACCTTTGACACATTATTTAAAGAGAAACATTAACGTTTAACTTAAGACACCAAATCTATTTCACATTATGTCACTTAAAGGATGACTCACACCAGTCCGATCCGACCCGATCCATTACGGGACGATCTGTCAGTTTCTATACAAAACGTCACGTGACCTCCGAAGGCTCCGAGCTATCACGTGATTATTTTTATAGAAACTGACAGATCGTCCCGGATCGGATCGGATCGGACTAGTGTGAGTCATCCTTAAGAGTAAGCACTTGGCTAACTTTTTTATCCATAATATTATCTAATAAAACTCTTAAACCCTGTCCAAAACACCTCGCATAAAACGCAAGTGTAAGTCACGATAAATTTTACTTGCCAAAACAGTGGATAAAATCCAGTGCGTCATAACAAATTTGTGGAGCGCTAGCTTCGTGCAAACCCACGAGACCGAGGGGGGCACCGCCCACCCCCCAGTTCCCACGCAACGACCTTTGTGCCTCCGCTATGCACTTTGACAGACTTTACTAATTCAATAGATGGACGCTGCGGGGAGGGGGGTGTTATCTTGGGTTACGTGATTATGTAATTAAATGTTATGTTATAAATACGGGTGTTATATTTAATTAGCGAGGTGTGCCTACTTAGGTAGTACTATTTCATATTATTAAGCGTATGCTTAATTTCCAACTATTTAGTCGAATATGCGCTTAAAAGTGAAATAGATCTTGGGTTCACGTGATTATGGGTAATTAAATGTTATATATATTATAATGCATGTAAATGTTATATTTTAATAGCGAGGAGTCATTAAATTGCCTATTGAGTTAGTTTAGGGCTGGTTTTTAAAAGTGCATGAGCAATTTATGAATGAATTCTTTCATAAACTGCCCATGCAATTTTAAACGCGATAGTACACACTCAACATTTCATATTAGTAAGTGATACTTTTCTTAGAAAGAAAGGTAAAGGGGAAAAAATCTTGACCTCGAACGGGACTCGAACCCGCGACTCTGAAATCGAAATCGCTCTACCAAATGAGCTACCGATACCACATCCGTTGCCCCAAATTTCTCTTCTTCCTTTTCTTCACATGCATTGTTATTACACACTCATAACAATATTTAATTTATGCATTTCTTAGCAAAAGTAATTTAGAGTAAGAGTTATTAAGACAATAAATAAACCACGAACCATTAAAAACAATATTCTATTCTAGGAAAATGCCAGTTATGCAGATTATGATCTTAAATTAGGCGCAGAATATTTTATGACTACACGAATCGTTAAATTTTCCGCCTATACCGCCACCGTAGTCTTACACGTGTAATGACTTAGTCAGGAATCCTCCGCTTGTAAACACTTTTAAAGATGAAGAAAATCGTTACATTTTTTAGCTGTTACTGTTGTTCCAGTTCCTAATAAGTAACAGTGAAATACTCGGTCACTTGCATTATGGTTAAACTTGTATTAACCGGCGCGATCCGTCGGGCCAATCGGTTGGGTCGGCCTGTGTAATCGACATAAGGGAATCTAGGGAGTTGAGGGAGAGTAGAGAGAGGCAGGGAATGATTGGCCCCGACGGATCGCCCCAAGTAATATCCACTTAAGTGAGCACGTCGATAAATTTCTCTCACTTGCACCTTACAATTGGTACAGTGTCGGTCGGTGGCCTAGTAGTCTCAAGTAGTCTCGATGTAGCCCGAGTAAGGACGAGCGTTGTATTTCTTTTGTTTTAATATGCTTGATCGTGATGCGACTGACGAAGATAGCTACAGGAACGAAGGTACAATAAACCGGACAAGAGCATGTCGGGCCATGCTCAGTGTAGGGTTCCGTAGTTTACCATCCGTCACAATAGGCGAACTTAAAAAGGGTTTAAATAGATACCATGCTCGTCGTAACAATAAAAACGGAGTATCTTCGCAGCTCTTACGACTTATACGCCATTTTAACCTAGACAACACGTTGTTTTACAAACAATCAAAAATGGCTAAACTGTGTGTCGTTGTGAGTGATACAGTCACGGTGACAGAATTAGACGTTGAGTCACGGTGATTTTTGTCATCACGACGTTATCAATCTTATTATCACACACCTCTAAGCCACACGTCACAATAGGTACAACCTTACCTAATATGACGTCACGAACTCCTACCCCGGAAGTTTGATGCTGCTCTTCATCTTCGTAATTTTAAGTAATCTCGAAAAATGAAAATATACGCGTCTAATAATTTAGTATAATCTAACTGACAGACTAAAAAGAATAATAATTTTTCAACCTAGTCGTCATTCCTAATAAATAGGGTAAGTATTCACAAATAAATATGCATTTGAGTAGGTATATCAAATACTTCTTGCACCCATCGAAAATCTGTATGGATAAATCAAAAAGGAAATAAATAACCCCTTTGTAAGGCATCCCTGGTCTAAGTAAACAGATAGCCGGGCGCCAACACCAAACAGAACATCCCTAATGTACTTTGCTCTAAGACACCGCTCAAAGTACCTAATACAAACGTGGTATTACGTAGTTACTTTCACAGTGTTTGTGCCTGAAATTGGGGAGCAATGTTATTCTAGATATATTTATCTAATATTTACAATCTCACGACCGAGAGTTGAGTAGGTACATCGAAACTTTTCTCATTCAAAACTAGCGGTATTAGCGGTACGGTTTATTATAAAGGATGACTCACACTAGAACAGGCCGGGAGGTGACCGGGCCAAGCCGATCTGTCAGTTTCTATAGAAAACGTCCCTTGACATCTGAGGGCTCCATCCGAGCTCGGACGTGATTCTTTTTATAGACATTGACAGATAATACCGTCCCACCCCGTCCCGTCCCGTTCTAGTGTGAGTCACCCTTAAAATCGTAAAAACTTCAGTAAATCAGACCTGATTTCAGCAACTCTAGGTACCGACCACATTCTGAATATTCTGATTGAAGTTGATTCTTAAAACATCTCGCAGCACATAAAGCAAGGGTTAAAAATTCCAAAATAGGCATAGCAATATCTTGAATCGAAAACTTATGCAGTTAAATCAAAAAGTGGAATAACTGGGTCAAGTTAGCTCTCCCAATAAACGTCTAGTTAATGATTTAGTAAATAACCCCTTTGTGAGGCATCCCTGGTCTAAGTAAACAGATAGCCGGGCGCCCGGCGCCAAACAGAATATCCCTAACGTACTTAGCTCTAAAATACAACCGCTCAAAGTAATACAAACGTGATATTAAGTAGTTACTTGCACAGAGTTCGTGTTTAACTTAGGGAGAAACAATATTCTAGAAATTCTTAGGTACATACCAAAAAAAATTGGTAGGTACTTTAAAATTGTCAAACAAAATCGGGAAAGCGTTTTGAAAGACCCGTCTTATTAAAAATCTGACAGCCATGGGGTTAAATAAATGGAAATAATGCATAGAAAACTAGGTAGACGTTAGAGATATATATTACTTATTTATTTATGGTACCTATCAGGGTATTTATTAAAGTAACTTTGTACGTCGTCCTTTAGATATTTAGCTACAAATCTTTCCCAATAAATGTCTAGTTAATGATTTAGTTTCTTTTTACTTTTATAATTAGTAACCTTGGAATTGTTTCAAACAGTCTGTATAAGTGTATACTGTCTCTACTTTCCATTCAGTAACCAAATATTAAACACCAATGACAGTTGCCCTTTACTTTGGTTATGGTTGCTTTTCAATATATGTTACTAAGGCAAGTAGCAAATGTATGAGTTCATACCAATCACGAATTGTGTAAACAGACTAACTGAAAGCGTAGCTAGATAGGCACACAATATAGAAAGCGCACCGCGATACCCATTTTCAGAAAAACTCCATTAATCAGTCTATCAAATAAAAGGCATCATTCTTCAACGTTACGTGCAACGGCAGTGCGGTTTTGTCCAGAAGCGTTGCATCTTCAGGTGTGAGCGAGACGCCGTACTTTCGGCAGCCACCCCCACCCGAAAAGGGGGTGGGTGGTAATGGACGCACGAGGCTCCTCGGCCTCTCTTTATGCCGGCTTGCACGCGTGCACTTGCCAGTTTCTTTGACGTCCCTTTGTTGAGGATTCCAATTTCGGTACCTACTTTAGTCCTGCGCTTTATGAGTCAGCCTGTAACGAGGAAATTGCATTCTGATAACGTTTTTGGTAAGCACTTGTATAGTAAGGTTTAAGCTTTGGTTAGAGAAGAATTGGACAGTTACATTTAATATCAGTAAGGAGTATAGTGGTAAGGCGTTAAACTTAAATTAATGTGCCGGTACCAAATTCTTAATAAATTATATAGAAATATCTGGAAATGTGTGTCTGGAAAAGTAAGTAGCAATAAAACTGAGCAACCGTAGGCTAAAAAAGTAAGTTGCTGTAAAGTATGAAACTTTAGCGTATTATATATGGTCTGACAAGCAAACGAACGCAGTAACAGTACATGAGTAAGCATCATACTGTATTTTTCTAACGTTAGTATTACCATCCCAAACAAGGGACTTTTTGCTTTGCAGACTATATCTTCTTTGTACTAGTTTCCTACCAAATCCTTCAATTGAAGCCTTTATTCCACCCACAATTTTCACACAGACCAAAGTATTTCTCACTTAAAAACTATACCTTTCAATTTGTTCTCATAATAATTCCCACATTAGTTCCAGCAGCACGCCGCGAACTCAATTCCTTTATGTTTTGATGCATCTCGTGTAATCATGCAAATTTCCCAAGAGGTGGGTGGCGCCCTCTACGACTGAAACTGAAACTTGGCGCCCACCCTGTTCGAAGGTCGTTCGAAAGTTCGCAGAAATGAATTCACTGTAGCAAAACACTTTCATCTCGCTTTATTATTTTAAGGATTGCATATCTAAGCAGGAGAAAAATAAAAGAGCTAAAATAAATTCAATTTAGTTGAAACGTTTTACAGCGTCGTCGAAAACACTCATTAGTGTAAAATTAGGAAAAGCTATTAGTAAAACTGAATAGCACTTTAATTACGGCGGCATGATAAGGCAGCGTAAAAGGGCACGGGTTGGGTGCACTATCGATCTCCGTTGAATTAGTGTGCGGATCGTTCGTCGTCTTTGTGAGGCCGTAGGACGGCCAAACAGACCAAAACAAGCTCCCCCACCACCCCCTCTGTTACCCACCGTTACTACGTAAAGACACAGTTTAGAGGCTATAACAGTAGTCTAACAACGCAACGAGTAAGTAACGAAAATAAACCAAAGCTAAAAGATTAAGAAAATGACCTGTAAAGACTATCTAGAGGGCACAGACACTGTCATTATCACTCAAACACGTCAATAACCGCTACGATGTGGCTACGGTCGTGCTTACGCAGGCTAGCAATGCTGCCGTATTAACAGCGACTGCAGCAATCATATTTTAAAACTCATGCAATTGTTTATCATGTTTTTTTTTTAAATAAGATTTTTATATAAACGACAATTGTCACGGAACTACTGCATGTGCAATAAGCAGGGCAGAATGCCCTTGTAGCGTTTGTTATCAGCCTGTCACTTGTTTATATTATTAATAGATTTTTTATTGTGAGGCTCAAGGAGCACTGTACTGTGTTTATAAATGAACTACTAACATATATGTATAATTCTACTCTGGTAGAGCCTTCATCTGCTCGCATACTACGGAGATTCGAATTGATCCTAATTCTAGATACGAGCACGAAGGTGCTTCGTAGGTTTTGCTGTGTAAAGTTTTACAATCCAACTTTCGTTATGGTTAAGTTTATGTTTCAGAGCCTTGCGTTAGCTATTTTGTTTTTTTTTCAGCTGATAGTTTGTAAATATCATGTTTTTTTTAGATGCAAAAAATCAAACGTTTTGGATGGAATAACAGGGCTTTATAATTTTATTTACGGTTAGTTAGTTTTCCTGGGCTTTTTTTTTACTTACGGTATTAGGTAAATTATATCGGTGTGGACAAAGGCCGCCCAAACATTTTCACAATATTGGATATTGCGCCACCCGCATCATCATTGTTCGCCTTCTCATGCTTCGTGTTCCGGTACAGTCGCCATCAAATATATCGGAGCAGCCGAGGAGCTCACAAATATCCGAAAACAACTTTATTGTCAAGGCGTTAGTGTGGTTGTTCAGATATTTCTGAGCACCTCGGGCGCTCCGATATATCTGATGGCGACTGTACATACATCGTTACCGCCTGAGAACCTTTCTGAAATGAAATTAGGCGATGTTTTTTCCTCCGAAACGACATTGCTACTTGCAAAACCGTTTATCGTAAACTAAAAGCACTAAACTAAAACCATCAAACATTGGCAATGATAGAAAAACCTCTTCGTCACTCTAATATGCAAGAGTGACATAGATGGACATAAAAATCCGCAATCGTGAGATTTTCGTGGTACCAGCCCTGGCTTGATCGAATCAACTTGTGGACAGTACGAGTAAAACTATTCAGGTCGCATAAGGTCCGCCGTATTAGTGGAGCCGGACTAGCAGCGACTGCTGCTGATCAATGGAAATGCTATTATTTGCAGTCTAATGTAAATCCGACCTGGCTTCGGGAGCAGTAATCGCACACTGCAGGTATTGAAGCTAAATGTTTAAAGGGCGAATATACAAATGAAGGGGAACAAAAATACCGGTAACCTGTTTAATGATGTTATCATTTCTGTCAGTAAAAAGATGCCTCCACAAAAAATAGGAAAGCATTTTTTGGTCACGAAAAACTTGTAGTTGATTGATTTTTAGGACATCCTTTTTTTGTTAAGTACACATTTTTTTCTCTATCTTTCCTTAATCAAACACACAGCTTACACACAGTCCACAAACGAATCACCAGCGTTTTTGTACACAGTGTGTTCAAAATTAATTCATAAACTGCCCATGCACTTTTGAACGCGTGTGTACATGAAAAACGGTTGCGTTTCTTTTAGGGTTTCGCAATAAATATGTTGTGGTAACTACTACCGGTATCGATTTAACTCCTTGGTTGTTACTTTCAGTACACGGGTCCTTTCCAAACACTTTTCTATTTTGTTTGTAAACTTTTAACTATACCTACATATTTCTCCCCAATTTTGACACGAGCACTGTGTATGTAACTATGTAATACCACGTTTGTATTACTTTGAGCGTTTGGTTCTTAGAACTAAGTACGTTAGAGATATTCTGTTTGGCGCAGGCACCCGGCTATCTCTTTACATATACACCAGGGCCCTTACCATGACATCCTAACGCGCTTCAGCGTAAGAACCTAAAGGTTCTTAACTGTGTTCAGTTGTATGGCAGCGACTCAGTTTATGTTCTAAACTGAATCAAGTTAAGACGTGATGGTAAGAGCCCAGAGGCCATAGGTCCTAAACTGAATCGCGCTAGGCGATCGTAGTAACCCCCCGGGACGCCTCACAAAGGATTATTAACTAAATTATTAATTCGACTTTTGTAGCAGAAACTTCGTAGCCAAATGTCTAAAAGCCGATCTACAAACAAAAATATCAATCAAATAATCTTATATGTGGCACGTTAATTTATGTAGGTACTTAAAAGGTGTTCCGGTAGTATACATTTTAGTTTTTCAATGATAATCTTTCATTTCATCGATTTTACGATAATCTCAAAATAATACGAAATCCCAGCTCACCCCATAGTTGGGGTTAGGAGGGACAGAAACTGAGTGAGATGGGACAGTTGCTAGAATTGACATAATATTATAATATATTGACTTGCCAAGATAATTAAGTATTTTTGTATCAATATGACAACTCTTGTCTAAAAATACCAACTCACCCCTCTGCCATCCTTCTTCTCCCCATTCATGACTCAACTACCCTCGCAATCCCTACTCACCCCATTTTACGATAACCTACAAAATATTGACTACGAAAACCTAAAAATATCAACAACTTTCGCTATGGTATCCCACAGCAAGCGTCGCCAAAGATGTTTACTAATTATTCAGACATTTCAGCTGATGAGACGTCAATTTGTTATATGCGACACGCGTTATTTTTCGAGAAGAAAGATAAGAAAAACATCTTGCATGACTTGCATTTATACCAATGCATACAAAAAAAGGGCCTCTTCTGGCGAAAATGCTCAATACGTCCATAGCACACTACGGACGGACGGTTATAGATTTTGCTACCATGTCCCATGTCTAAACGGATGATTGATGAAAAATAACAAAACACTAATTATACACACATATAGGTAAACTCAACTCGTCTCTACTCTACTGCACTCCACTGCATCCCGCTGCACGGCACTCTCCACTGCCATTGCACTATACTGCACTACACCACTCATTTCTACTCCATCCATCATCATCACCATTACACCATAACCCCAATCCCATACATTAAGTTTGTGGGCACAGACCCGCAAACTTAAAACTATGTGACCGTTAAACAGAATATCCCTTCCTGCAGGGACGAAAAACCCTTTTTTTGATACAATATGGTGTAATGAGAACGAAATATTACCATTTCACGAGTCATCGTAAAATACGAATGCATGATACATGCACGTTCATCTGTAATAAAAAAAAAACACAAAAACTGCACTTTCATTGCCCGTACACCATACGCCCGTCATTGTACGTGTCCGTATAAAAATGCCAGCTATATATTTTCAACCGACGAAAAAAACGGAGGAGGTTCTCAAGTCGACGCGTATATTTTTTGTTTTTTTTTATTTTATAAATAACTGAAAAGAATTAAATATATCAACATCAACCGCCTAAATAAAACAAATAGGTACTATAGGGATAAAACTTGGAACTAAAACGTATCTCTTAAGTACTGATTCAGTAGAGCCTAATGGTTATGTAATATCTAGTCAACAATTGAACGAACGACCGAAGCGAGAAAGTTTTTTCAATCTACTTGGACAACCCGTCGTTTGGACGTATGTATGTTTGTTCAACGATAGCTCGAGTATCGTTGCTCGTTAGATAGATACCTAAATAGAATTTTTAAGTTCGAATATGAACCGAATCGGTCAAGGGGTTGCCGAGGTATAGGGATCACAAGTTCACGTTCCGGGCGAACCACTACTTAATTATAAAACGATTCTACAGATAGTTACACGTTTTTGTATTTGACTGTACCTAAATCTAATACCTTCATAGTTCCACTGCCCCTCGCCGATAAATCGCATTATGACTCACGTGCAACGAATACATTTCTAATCTTGTTTTCTGTATATCCACCTTTGGAAAGCTGTACAGTTTACGTTCAAAGAAAGTACTGTACCTATCAGCTGCATTCAAAGTATAATAATCGTAACTTGATTAGATATTACATAGACAGTACTCACAGTGAATCCCAAGATCACCGACATAAATACATACATAATGCAGGATTAATAAAAAAATCAAGTTCCGATGTTAAAAGTTCTAATGCGACTTTAGTAAACTGTACACAACTGCGCACTACTGAAATCCATTTGCAGCTTTCTTTCGATAATCGGATCAACAAATTAGATTCTTTTGACTAATCCTCTTTCAACTGGAAAGATTACCAGATTGTTTGTTGTAGAGTTGTTATGTTAATCTTGTTTACGTTTGGTTTCTGACTCATACATATCCAATTAAATGTGGCATTGTTATAATATGTCAATTTAATTTACTTTAAATGTATGATTTTTACCAATTAAAGCGACACTTTTTTTTTCGTTAATATTTACATTTGATCGTAGTCGTACCTACATGTTTTCCATCACAGTCAACAAAGCAGCCGGTTCTAAAACCATCTTTACACGCGAGTATTTGTAAACCGGAGACTAATTGCCAAAAAAGGTACACTGGAAAGCTCCCAAGCGCAACCACCCAACCATTACTAAAAAAACAACGACACTCCGCAACGATAATAACGCCCACATCGCCGTCCATAGCTCTTTTCACTACGAGCCCGTGCAGGCTGTGTCAAAGCACGTAATTAGTATTTAGGAAGGTGGTACCTAAGAAAGGCGAGGTCGTGAGACTCGTGGGCCAGACGTCGGGTATCGATCCGCCGACCTGCCCCACGCTCCCCCCTGTGGGGGCCACGCACATCGAGCCACCAATTGACACACTTAAGGTAATACTTGGCACTTACGGCGTCGCCTCAGTTGCAAGTTGGGCTCAGGTTTGAAAGAAGTTTCCGAAGCCTGAAGTTGCGAATGTCATTGGGGTTAAATGCTGCAGGTTTAATTAGACTTCCATTTAGTGCAGAACGTTGAGATAAGGAGGTAAACATTAATGTTTACGTTTGTTAACACAACAAAGTTGTTGTTGCAGAATAGTGCAAAGGTAATTAGTAATTACCATGAAACCGCGGTTAGTTAATCCAGTTGATTCAAAATTGGATTGATTCACATAGTAATTAAGGGTCATTTAAAAAAGTATCACATGCTTTTGTTCCAATTCTTTATCTTATTTCATACACTTTGACATAGGATCCCTAACACACATGACACATGACAGTAATACTTAAAGAATGGAAGTTGTTTTTGAACTCACACTCACATTGAAAACACACTCAGGATTTTTGTGATAAAAAAGTGATAAGTACAAACAACTATTTACTTTTTAATAGTGATTTAAGTCACCTGCTTACAAAGTGTATTTTTATTAGATTCAAATAATCAGTAAGTTCTTGTCATTAAAGAACGGTAGTGTCTCGTTAATATATGTAACTAGGTACAGTTATTGTAGTGAACAGCAAGTCTGATAAAAGCTGCTGAAAGTTGCAGATCTCGACCCAGTTGGCTCGGCTCCGAGCGACTATAGAAAGGGATATATCCTCAAATACCGGACTTTTAATTGTTAGAGAAACAACTAAACATACTACGTTTTAAAAATAAAATAAAATAAAAATATGTAGGTATTAAGTATGTATAACAAAATTATTACAGCGGGGAGGATAATGATTTTAGCAGTGTATGTTTTGTTCATTGTTCCACCATAGCGCCATTGTTCTACCTACTGAACCAAATTTTTCATACGAAATATTTCATAGATTCAGGGGGGAGGAGTTTTAGAAATAAAACCGTAGTCGAATTAAAGCCTTGTTAACGTTTTGCCTGAAAGAGTTCCGTAACTCAGAAAGAAAAACAAAACGGTTACGAAGAGGGTAAAAGTTTGCTCGAAAGGCATCGTGAACCTCAAATTTACGAAAATATCAACAAAAAATAGGGATCGGAACCGGTTTTTTTTTAACTGCCTCGAAATACTACAATATTTTTAAAATACTTTATGGACTTGGGACTCAATCAATACCTATACCAATGAACGAAAAAAAATGTGTTATTTTTGTATGGAATAAATACCTTATATTCCTAAAATAATAATATACCTATGTACCTATAGAACTGAAAGCGAAATATAAACAAGGGTAGGCTAAGTGTATTACTCTCTACTTTACCCAATCCACCGACTTGGCAAGTTTAGCGAAATATGTAAACCAATTTTAGTGTTGGTATGCGGGGTATAATAGTACATTTCGATGCTAGTGCGAAAAGTATGTCATTACTTCACGAGTCCCGAGGTATCTTGACACGAGCCGTAGGCGAGTGGCAGTACTCGGGATGAGTGAAAAATGACATGTCCGCACGTGTATCGAACGACGTTTTTCAATACAGATGCGAAAAAAAAATACATAAAAACGAATTTGAAAGTTTTTTATTATTTCCGTAACACTATTGTAACTAAACTATCAAGAACATCTTCAAAATGTTTATATAATCTTCTTTACTTTCTCATTTTCAATATCATAATCATTATTTCTCATTAACCAAATAATAAATCGCATGTGACAAATCGTATCGTCATGTCTAATAGACCCTTCGAACATGTTTACCTGATTGAAAAACGCCTCTACTTTGACAGACGTTTCGTTGGCTGTTCCGTTTCATAGACACAGATTTATAAGAACTGTTTTCAATGTTAATTTGTTTAAATTAATGATCATTATTATGATGAAGAGGTAATAGTAAAATATTAAATATGAATATCTTTAATATTTTTGCATCAATAGTTGGTATTTAGTTGTATTACGTCTCGGCAAAGTTAACTAACAATAATACTCTTCGGTAAGCAGTCATGAATTGGAACAAAACAAAATTTAAAAAAATTGGAAAAGTAAAAAGCACTAGTTCGCAAAAACTAACTTTGCGCACGCAAAACAGCCAAAAAAAGAGCACTTTTTGAGCAACTGTATTGAAAAGGCAGTTTTCGCGTCGCAAAAATAAAGTAGGTACAGTACAAACTATCAAGGCCAAGCAGCTCAATTATCTTCAGACTGCATATAAGTATGTTTACATTTATACCTGCCAGGAACTCGTATCTTTGGTATATTATATAAATTATTCAGTTCTATCATTCCAACAAACTTTTGCAGGTTTATGGCAAAATAGTTTGAAATATTTAAGGAGGTTTTTTCTGCTAGGTATTTATTTGGTGAAAAGCGCCTTTCAGAATTTAATGCAATTTATCACGATATCTTGTGCAGGCATCTTTCGAGTCTCAGTGCTATTGCAGCGAAACAAGCAATTCACTTTTATCTCACTAACGGCCCAACCAAAACTAAATTCTACGTTCTTTATAAAGGCAATTTCCGGCAAAGGAATTAGGAGTGAAAATAAGCAGAGCACGCAGATTGTCCGGAGCGACGTCGCGTCGGCGCTGCACTTTGGGGGGTGGGGGGGTTAGGGGGTTAGACATTGGGGAGGAGGGTGGTGTAAAATCACCCGCAATCAATTATACCCGAACTGCCTGCGGAATTTCTAGACGTCACTAAATTCGAGACGTCTCTTGCTATGCAAACTACAATGCCGATGCCGCACGGCATTCTGTGACACTGTTCATCGTGCAACGGCAATCGAATACGATTATCTTGGTAGCTACCATAAACTGTGGAAATATTTAACGCTAACTATGGTTTCAAATGTCTTTATTTATATATTTACAAACACTTTTCAAAGATAATATAAAATGTTTATTTACCTATTTATTTTTTAACAAATAAAGGTTAGAAAGTTTTCGGAAACGACAGTAGGTAGGTACCTATTAGATAGATACCATTAAGTCACACTGACCCAGAACTTGAGTCTTAACTATTTAGTTTAGACGCTTTATGATTTCATAAAGCATCATACCATTAATAAAGGACAAGAGATAAGGATAAGGATCATAGATTAATGATTATATTGTATTGTACGTTTCTGTTTTTCGCTTTCACAGTGAAGTATTATGCACTAGAAAAGAGTTGTCCTTTGTCTTTTATCTGTTGTTACCCCTAGGTAATTTTCACTATATCTTCGTCACCTGACTTAATGCCTTTAGAGTAGAGTGGGATACATTTGGGTCAAACACAAAACGATGTTCGGAATCTTTCGGATTTCGGAGTTCGGAGGAGTTTCGGAACCTTTTCTTTGTCCGGTGGACTTTTTTAAACCACCGGACAAAGCAAAAGTAAAGGGCTATGAAGGTTGATTTTCTTATTGAACCCTTGTACACATTAAAAAGACTCCTTTTCTATTGAATTGTATGATAAGAATTTTGAATACATGTACACAAGCTTTTAACTATTAGCCACAGGAAAGATTGGCTCTACAGGTCAGCTGAATACGCACTTTTTCTTTCCCGTAGAAAATTAACCTTCATAGCCCTTAACTTTTGAAAAAACCACCGAAGAGATTCCGTACATCGTTTTGTGTTTGACCCATTTGGTAGATGCTATGCGACTAGGGTAAGGGGATGGTACAAGTTTGCTAATGAGGAATGAGGCCTCCGTCAAGTTTCTTAAAGAGCTCGACGATAAACACATGTATCGAGTGTGGGACCATTAGAAAGGTAACAAGTGAATCCCCGTTACTTTTTTAAACATTACCAGTATGGGCGCAGGTACCTATGTATTTTTGCAGCACTGTACGTGACATAAGGCCGCGCCAGCGCCATAAACGCTAAGTATCGGAGCGCCACGTGGCGGGATGCGATGCGCTATTTGTGTCAGGAGCCGCATCCGTGACCCACTTCCCGACACCCCTTCCCTGACTCCGACAACGTCGTATATTTTGGTCTAGGTAATGTCGAGCGGCTGTTATAAATTTCGCTGAACAAGTAATAAGGCTGAGCGAGTAGCTGGCATCTATCGTTTCTAAGACACTGTATACAGTGTGGAAAGTTTTGATGGGCCATGGAGGGAAATTGCCTTAATTAAATCTTTAAGTTAGGTAGCTCACTTTACTTAACGGAAACATTGGCTTAGTTTTAAAAAGAAACAAAACTGCTTTCAAAGATTTTTAAAAATTCTCTTGTCTCATCTATGAATCAAACCCAATAAAACATGTTAAATAAAATTTTACTATACAGTTTTTTTTCTTTTAAAAAATATAATATGTTTCCTTTGAGTAAAATGAGAAACCTTAAACATTTAAGGCACTTTCCCTCAAGGGCCCATTATTTTTTCCCACGATGAATATTCTTATTTTTATATCCGAACGACAGACGATTGGAGAAATATTATCTTTGACATTGACTTTATCGATTAGTGAAATAAAAATCATTTTTTTATTTTTTAATTCTTATCTAGTTAGTTCGATTCCCGGATGAGACAGGCGTATGTAAAAAATAATAATTGCAGTTTTGTTTCTTTCTAAAACTCAGGGGATGTTTCCTTTAAGTAAAATGAGCTAAGTTAAAGGTTTGAGGCACTTTCCCAAGTAGCCAAGATGCCAATCGCTAACGCTCAGTCGCGAACGAAACGCAACTGTCTGTGTCGCACTAATAAAACTAATAAAAAACCGGACAAGTGCGAGTCAGACTCGCGCACCGAGGGTTCCGTATAAACTATATGTTGCAACTACACCTAGAAGTAGAAATTTGACGTCAGCCACATGTATCGACAGATTGGGTTAGTCGTTTGTACGGTATGGAGTTAGTATGTGAATTTGTTTTTCCTTGATATTTTTTTATGACTTAAACCAATTTTTTTACTTAAGTTATAGGTCAGTACTTTTATCATGATCACATAAATTTAAAAAAAAAACACAATCGAAGTTAGTTAAATTCAACTTTCGTTCCGGAAAGTTCATTTTTTATTAAAAAAATAATTATGAAGTTATACGGTTATTGATAAATTTTTCATTGTGACAAAAAAATTAAAACTTGTTTTAGAATGTGCAAATTGAGCTCTTTCAAATTATATACCACATGACCCAGTAACTTTTAATTTTTGCCCTCTTTTATCGGGAATTTTTCATTGAAAATAAATTAAACATGTGATAAATCTTCTTTCAATGTGTCTGCGTTAACTTTGTTTATATTGGTAGGTTAAGTAGTTCTCGAGATATTTAACGATGTGACGGACGGACAGACAGACAAACTGAGTCGCATCTTAAGGGTTCCTTTTTTACCATTTTGGTACGGAACCCTAAAAAGAGTGATAGAGAAAATTACGCTACTTTACTGAGCGTTAGTGAATGGCATCTTGGCTACACACCCCCCTTGCTGAACTTTCCACACTGCCTGGTGCCTGCCGTAGTGTTTATACAAACAACAGTTTAAAAAGTTATTTATATAGGTAGTCTGGCAAACCAAGTCTGACAGTGGATTTACTAGATATAGATTATAATTATGCTTGGTAATAGATACACTAAAGCGACTGCGTTGTAAATATTTTCTTAAACGAGTTTTAAATTGGTGCTAACTGAGAGGCTGATATACAGAGTGAAACCTTTTAGCAAAGCAAAAAAGTTGTTAGCAACCATAAGTACATTCAGAATATATAATTGTGTATCACGTAAAAGATTTCACCCAATACATACAGTACCTATATACCTATACTAGAGCTACCGCTTTTTGTCGTAATTAAGTACATAATGCCTTGCATTATGTAACGACCAGCCGCCCGTTTCACCACGCTGACAATGTCGGCGACATATGTCGGCTCCAAACTAAAGTTCATAGAAATATTCAAATACAAATACAAATAACTTTATTTCGCTTTGAAATGTGGTACAAAGGGTGTTATAAAAATATATCAAAGTCACACACATTCCACCAGAAGCTGATATTGTGACAATTGTCACAATATCAGCGTGATGAGACAGTTTGCAGGAATTTGGACAGTGCGATTTAGGATTTTCTTTAGTGAGAACAAACCTCTAGCACACAATTTAGTAACTTACTCCAAGAAAAATCTTCATAGTGCGTTTCAGAATACAAATTCAGTAAGTATTGAAAAATTTGTTAAGGATGTTCTCATTAGTGCATTCATGTGTTCGTGCAGTGAGAGTACTTAATAGTCTTTTCCCCTCACTAGCTCGGAAAGCGCTGTTTTGTCCTTTAAAACTAGCGTGGAAAAACGCATTTTATCCACATGTGGGGCAAAGTAATCTAATTCCTATCACTTACCACCAGTCCAGTATAAGTGAGTCCTATATGCCCATAGTAAATATGCGCAATCGGAGGTCACATCTTAAATTGGTCATGTGATCATGTCTTATCCCGCACTTGGTAAGCTGTTGGCAATATCTAGGTACCAGGAGCGTACCTACTCTATGACAAATTTTGAAATTGATTTATGATGGTTTCTTCAAGATAACTTACATGTGGATAAGATTTATAATCGTATTTAGTCTGTATTTTCCTCGCAATAGTGAGGGGAAAAATGTTGTATTACACTCGGCGGCAAAGTTTGTTCAACTCTCGTGCCTTGAGACCCTCGTAAAGCTCAAGATTCCAGTTATTGAACCACTCGCTACGCTCGTGGCTCAATTTTGGAATCTTTCGCTTGCTCGGGTCTCAATATAAGCCCGAGAGTTAAACAACAACTTTGCCCCCTTGTATAATAAATAACTATTTTCTTTCGCTTGTACTGCCACTTCGAAAATAAAATAATATAATTAAAAAAATCAATAAACCCGACTGCGTAAAACCCAACTGAAAAGAAAGAAACAAGTCAAGTGTTGATTGATAATCACATGAAAAAATATTATGTAAACATCGTGATTTTAAACAGTCGGGACCCATAATTTAGGAGCTTGGTGCCGGCTGGGTCCCGACTGTTTAAAATCACGATGTTTACATAATATTTTTTCATGTGATTATCAATCAACACTTGACTTGTTTCTTTCTTTTCAGTTGGGTTTTACGCAGTCGGGTTTATTGATTTTTTTAATTATATTATTTTATTTTAAACTTTTTAGTTAGTTTTAGTCTAAAAATTCAATAATTAATTAAGAACAACAGCAGCACTACCGCTAGTTTTACCCGGATATGTGCGTTTACAACTATGAGACAAGAAGGAGGGTTCATTATTAATAACAATAACAGCACAACACAACAGTTACTTTCTCGAAACATACTGTTTAGTTTAGATTAGCATTATTTATACACGGTTAAACGGCCTCCTAGCCTAGTTGGTAGTAACCCTGCCTACGAAGCAGGAGGTCCCGGGTTCGAATCCTGGTCAGGGCATTTATTTGTGTGTTTATCACGAAATTTGCTCCTGAGTTATGGATGTTTTATATGTATCTGTCTATTATATATATCGTCGCCTAGTACCCATAACACAAGCCTTATTGAGCTTACCGTGGGACTAGGTCGAGTTGTGTAAGATTGTCCCATAATATTTATTTATTTTATGTATTTATTTATACAGCGTGGATATTCATATGAATCGTATGGGATAATAATTTCGTAAAATTGTGTTATTAATTAGGTGTAATGTTTTTCTAATGTGCGACAGAGCTGCAATGTATGTCGTCCAACTTTGTTTGACATGATAAATGGCACTGACATGATACTCGTATGACGTTTAGATAGCTATTATTATTACTAGATAGCGTTAATTTATGTGGATGCAATACATTGCGTGCTGAATTTTTTGAATTAAAAAAAAAATCTTAATTTCCTAAAGAAATTAATGTACTTAAATAGGTTCCCTAGGTCCAATGGTAATCGTCATTAAAATATTCACCCGTATCAATTACCCACGCTGTATACTATTATTAATATTAGTACTCGGTAAGTTTATATGACATCATTTAGCATAATTTATATGCTTTTTACAAGAGACTCGGTAAATCGTACTCGCTAATCGGTAGAGTCGGATTTAGTGGACACAGTTAGTTCGGTGTGCTTGTGGTTGATTCCGTCAGACGATCCGACAATTCAGACTCCCGCAACGACGGCGCCTGGTTGCTCGAATCACCCTGCTTCGTCGCGCGCGACCTCTCGGGCAGTGATGCCCGAGCCGCGAAGGTGACAACTGACAACACCACTCTGTCTGTCGGACGATGACTGATCGATGCAGTGGAAACATGTCACGCCTATTGTGATAAAAATACGTGAATGTTAACCGTTGCAATTTAATATCAGTATGACTCACGAAAGTTTAAATTATAACTCGGTTAACGGTTCAGTTAATTAATTTCGTGGGGGTTGTTAAGGAGTTTGCAGTGGTCTAGACTACTGATCATTAATCCGTCTAAAGACCGAACTCGGCTTAATGCCACATATGCTTGACCCTTCACAAAAATTCGAGAACACATGCAATTGGCACACGACCGTTAACGTTTTCGACGCACCATTGTGCGTTTTGTACGTTATGTATTACCGTTCTTAATTACATTAGTGTAATTAAGACGAAATAGCTCGTTATGTGACGTTAATAATTTTTCTCATCTGGGTGCGTAGCCAAGATGCCAATCGCTAACGTTCAGTCGCGAACGAAACGCAACTGTCTGTGTCGCACTAATAAAAAACCGGACAAGTGCGAGTCAGACTCGCGCACCGAGGGTTCCGTATAAACTATATGTTGCAACTACACCTAGAAGTAGAAATTTGACGTCAGCCACATGTATCGACAGATTGGGTTAGTCGTTTGTACGGCATGGAGTTAGTATGTGAATTTGTTTTTCCTTGATATTTTTTATGACTTAAACCAATTTTTTTACTTAAGTTATAGGTCAGTACTTTTATCATGATCACATAAATTTAAAAAAAAAAACACAATCGAAGTTAGTTAAATTCAACTTTCGTTCCGGAAAGTTCATTTTTTATTAAAAAAATAATTATGAAGTTATACGGTTATTGATAAATTTTTCATTGTGACAAAAAAATTAAAAATTGTTTTAGAATGTGCAAATTAAACATGTGATAAATCTTCTTATAATGTGTCTGCGTTAACTTTGTTTATATTGGTAGTTTAAGTAGTTCTCGAGATATAACGATGTGACGGACAGACAGACAAACTGAGTCGCATCTTAAGGGTTCCTTTTTTACCATTTTGGTACGGAACCCTAAAAAGAGTGATAGAGAAAATGACGCTACGCTACTGAGCGTTAGCGAATGGCATCTTGGCTACACACCCCCCTTGCTGAACTTTCCACACTGCCTGGTGCCTGCCGTAGTGTTTATACAAACAACAGTTTAAAAAGTTATTTATATAGGTAGTCTGGCAAACCAAGTCTGACAGTGGATTTACTAGATATAGATTATAATTATGCTTGGTAATAGATACACTAAAGCGACTGCGTTGTAAATATTTTCTTAAACGAGTTTTAAATTGGTGCTAACTGAGAGGCTGATATACAGAGTGAAACCTTTTAGCAAAGCAAAAAAGTTGTTAGCAACCATAAGTACATTCAGAATATATAATTGTGTATCACGTAAAAGATTTCACCCAATACATACAGTACCTATATACCTATACTAGAGCTACCGCTTTTTGTCGTAATTAAGTACATAATGCCTTGCATTATGTAACGACCAGCCGCCCGTTTCACCACGCTGACAATGTCGGCGACATATGTCGGCTCCAAACTAAAGTTCATAGAAATATTCAAATACAAATACAAATAACTTTATTTCGCTTTGAAATGTGGTACAAAGGGTGTTATAAAAATATATCAAAGTCACACACATTCCACCAGAAGCTGATATTGTGACAATTGTCACAATATCAGCGTGATGAGACAGTTTGCAGGAATTTGGACAGTGCGATTTAGGATTTTCTTTAGTGAGAACAAACCTCTAGCACACAATTTAGTAACTTACTCCAAGAAAAATCTTCATAGTGCGTTTCAGAATACAAATTCAGTAAGTATTGAAAAATTTGTTAAGGATGTTCTCATTAGTGCATTCATGTGTTCGTGCAGTGAGAGTACTTAATAGTCTTTTCCCCTCACTAGCTCGGAAAGCGCTGTTTTGTCCTTTAAAACTAGCGTGGAAAAACGCATTTTATCCACATGTGGGGCAAAGTAATCTAATTCCTATCACTTACCACCAGTCCAGTATAAGTGAGTCCTATATGCCCATAGTAAATATGCGCAATCGGAGGTCACATCTTAAATTGGTCATGTGATCATGTCTTATCCCGCACTTGGTAAGCTGTTGGCAATATCTAGGTACCAGGAGCGTACCTACTCTATGACAAATTTTGAAATTGATTTATGATGGTTTCTTCAAGATAACTTACATGTGGATAAGATTTATAATCGTATTTAGTCTGTATTTTCCTCGCAATAGTGAGGGGAAAAATGTTGTATTACACTCGGCGGCAAAGTTTGTTCAACTCTCGTGCCTTGAGACCCTCGTAAAGCTCAAGATTCCAGTTATTGAACCACTCGCTACGCTCGTGGCTCAATTTTGGAATCTTTCGCTTGCTCGGGTCTCAATATAAGCCCGAGAGTTAAACAACAACTTTGCCCCCTTGTATAATAAATAACTATTTTCTTTCGCTTGTACTGCCACTTCGAAAATAAAATAATATAATTAAAAAAATCAATAAACCCGACTGCGTAAAACCCAACTGAAAAGAAAGAAACAAGTCAAGTGTTGATTGATAATCACATGAAAAAATATTATGTAAACATCGTGATTTTAAACAGTCGGGACCCATAATTTAGGAGCTTGGTGCCGGCTGGGTCCCGACTGTTTAAAATCACGATGTTTACATAATATTTTTTCATGTGATTATCAATCAACACTTGACTTGTTTCTTTCTTTTCAGTTGGGTTTTACGCAGTCGGGTTTATTGATTTTTTTAATTATATTATTTTATTTTAAACTTTTTAGTTAGTTTTAGTCTAAAAATTCAATAATTAATTAAGAACAACAGCAGCACTACCGCTAGTTTTACCCGGATATGTGCGTTTACAACTATGAGACAAGAAGGAGGGTTCATTATTAATAACAATAACAGCACAACACAACAGTTACTTTCTCGAAACATACTGTTTAGTTTAGATTAGCATTATTTATACACGGTTAAACGGCCTCCTAGCCTAGTTGGTAGTAACCCTGCCTACGAAGCAGGAGGTCCCGGGTTCGAATCCTGGTCAGGGCATTTATTTGTGTGTTTATCACGAAATTTGCTCCTGAGTTATGGATGTTTTATATGTATCTGTCTATTATATATATCGTCGCCTAGTACCCATAACACAAGCCTTATTGAGCTTACCGTGGGACTAGGTCGAGTTGTGTAAGATTGTCCCATAATATTTATTTATTTTATGTATTTATTTATACAGCGTGGATATTCATATGAATCGTATGGGATAATAATTTCGTAAAATTGTGTTATTAATTAGGTGTAATGTTTTTCTAAGTGCGACAGAGCTGCAATGTATGTCGTCCAACTTTGTTTGACATGATAAATGGCACTGACATGATACTCGTATGACGTTTAGATAGCTATTATTATTACTAGATAGCGTTAATTTATGTGGATGCAATACATTGCGTGCTGAATTTTTTGAATTAAAAAAAAAATCTTAATTTCCTAAAGAAATTAATGTACTTAAATAGGTTCCCTAGGTCCAATGGTAATCGTCATTAAAATATTCACCCGTATCAATTACCCACGCTGTATACTATTATTAATATTAGTACTCGGTAAGTTTATATGACATCATTTAGCATAATTTATATGCTTTTTACAAGAGACTCGGTAAATCGTACTCGCTAATCGGTAGAGTCGGATTTAGTGGACACAGTTAGTTCGGTGTGCTTGTGGTTGATTCCGTCAGACGATCCGACAATTCAGACTCCCGCAACGACGGCGCCTGGTTGCTCGAATCACCCTGCTTCGTCGCGCGCGACCTCTCGGGCAGTGATGCCCGAGCCGCGAAGGTGACAACTGACAACACCACTCTGTCTGTCGGACGATGACTGATCGATGCAGTGGAAACATGTCACGCCTATTGTGATAAAAATACGTGAATGTTAACCGTTGCAATTTAATATCAGTATGACTCACGAAAGTTTAAATTATAACTCGGTTAACGGTTCAGTTAATTAATTTCGTGGGGGTTGTTAAGGAGTTTGCAGTGGTCTAGACTACTGATCATTAATCCGTCTAAAGACCGAACTCGGCTTAATGCCACATATGCTTGACCCTTCACAAAAATTCGAGAACACATGCAATTGGCACACGACCGTTAACGTTTTCGACGCACCATTGTGCGTTTTGTACGTTATGTATTACCGTTCTTAATTACATTAGTGTAATTAAGACGAAATAGCTCGTTATGTGACGTTAATAATTTTTCTCATCTGGGTGCGTAGCCAAGATGCCAATCGCTAACGTTCAGTCGCGAACGAAACGCAACTGTCTGTGTCGCACTAATAAAAAACCGGACAAGTGCGAGTCAGACTCGCGCACCGAGGGTTCCGTATAAACTATATGTTGCAACTACACCTAGAAGTAGAAATTTGACGTCAGCCACATGTATCGACAGATTGGGTTAGTCGTTTGTACGGCATGGAGTTAGTATGTGAATTTGTTTTTCCTTGATATTTTTTATGACTTAAACCAATTTTTTTACTTAAGTTATAGGTCAGTACTTTTATCATGATCACATAAATTTAAAAAAAAAAACACAATCGAAGTTAGTTAAATTCAACTTTCGTTCCGGAAAGTTCATTTTTTATTAAAAAAATAATTATGAAGTTATACGGTTATTGATAAATTTTTCATTGTGACAAAAAAATTAAAAATTGTTTTAGAATGTGCAAATTAAACATGTGATAAATCTTCTTATAATGTGTCTGCGTTAACTTTGTTTATATTGGTAGTTTAAGTAGTTCTCGAGATATAACGATGTGACGGACAGACAGACAAACTGAGTCGCATCTTAAGGGTTCCTTTTTTACCATTTTGGTACGGAACCCTAAAAAGAGTGATAGAGAAAATGACGCTACGCTACTGAGCGTTAGCGAATGGCATCTTGGCTACACACCCCCCTTGCTGAACTTTCCACACTGCCTGGTGCCTGCCGTAGTGTTTATACAAACAACAGTTTAAAAAGTTATTTATATAGGTAGTCTGGCAAACCAAGTCTGACAGTGGATTTACTAGATATAGATTATAATTATGCTTGGTAATAGATACACTAAAGCGACTGCGTTGTAAATATTTTCTTAAACGAGTTTTAAATTGGTGCTAACTGAGAGGCTGATATACAGAGTGAAACCTTTTAGCAAAGCAAAAAAGTTGTTAGCAACCATAAGTACATTCAGAATATATAATTGTGTATCACGTAAAAGATTTCACCCAATACATACAGTACCTACCTATACTAGAGCTACCGCTTTTTGTCGTAATTAAGTACATAATGCCTTGCATTATGTAACGACCAGCCGCCCGTTTCACCACGCTGACAATGTCGGCGACATATGTCGGCTCCAAACTAAAGTTCATAGAAATATTGTGACAATTGTCACAATATCAGCGTGATGAGACAGTTTGCAGGAATTTGGAGAGTGCGATTTAGGATTTTCTTTAGTGAGAACAAACCTCTAGCACACAATTTAGTAACTTACTCCAAGAAAAATCTTCATAGTGCGTTTCAGAATACAAATTCAGTAAGTATTGAAAAATTTGTTAAGGATGTTCTCATTAGTGCATTCATGGGTTCGTGCAGTGAGAGTACTTAATAGTATTAAACTTCAACGCTAATTAGAAGCCTATAATTATATTTGAGAGTGGCAACTCTGATTGCAGATGACGTAGCGGTTCATAATTGGTTGACACCCAACAACAAATCCCCTCCTCCACTTTTCGTTTCCAGTTTTATCCCCACCAGGTCGTAGCCGTGGCGATGGCGCGGCTGGTACCGCATTGGCGTTCTGTTTGTCGGAACGTAAGGTTCAGTACGAAAAGTTCTAGCCTAGTCTAGGATTTTTCGTAAGTTTTAATTAACGGTTTTACCGTTCGATTGCTATTATAATTTTAATTTACAGAAAGGTTGACACCCGATCGATTCACGCAGCGCAGCAACCGTAAGTAAAAATGTTGTAATGTGTTTAAAATTGCTTTCAGTGAATCGGTTCGTCCTAAGACGGAACCAGGCCAGTAAAAAAGGTGATATCAAACTTTTACGTTCCTCCAAACAAGGAGGTATAAAGAATACGTCCAATAATTATAAAATTTCCGAAAATAGTACATTAGAACTGCCGGAATACGCAGATCTTTATAAAGGCGCTCACAGTACGACGCCGCTGCTACCTAGCAAAATAATTTGTTATAGGTACTATAATCGGACGTTACATATAGTGGGTTTAAATTACCTGGCCTGGTAATTTTCCGTATATTTTTGTACAAATAACTGTAAACAAGTGATTATTTTATTTGTACCTGGTGCATACCTACCCTCAACATTTTCATTTCTACGTTGAGATCAAATGTAACGTAAAATTGGTTACAGAATGGGCAAGTGCCCACCTTAGAGATCAAGGCTTGCTATTTTCCCTTCGCTGCATTCCTATCTGTAATTTAGCAAAAAGATTGTAAGAAATTAGCATTTTATGCGTAATATATCGTATTGTTCTTATGTTACGATTTATTTGAAATCGTAGTTGTTTTTAAACCTAACCTTGTACAGGCAAAGCCTCCTTGGTCTGGTTGCTTACAGCAGCATCTCTTGTCTTCTGGTTTTTAAGGACCTAATATGATAATATGATAAAAATATTTTGGGAGTATAGGCTAGGTATAAGCTGCTGCGCAAGCTCAGCCACATCAGCAAGCTCAGGCCATGCCTAGTTATGCTAATATATACGTAATGAAACCGCTTGTATCTGATTAAATATGATGGCACTAGCATTACTAGCAAGCGCCAAACAAATAAAATTAACCCACTTCATATGCCAAAATTATCCTTACCTCCACCTGCGCAAGGTGTATGAGATGAATTGTTCTCTGCTGCGCAAGCAGTCAAAGAGTTACTTACCTACATTAAGGTAAAATTACTGCTATCAGGCAAGCATGTAGGTATATATTTTTTTTTGTGCATAATATCTAACATAGTTTAAAATTTATTTATTTATTTATTATTATTAAATATATCTCCTGCCTGCGCAAGGCATACGAGATAAAATGTTGTTCATGTGTAAAATACAACTCAGAGATTGGAAACGGTATATAAGTAACTACAACTATTGATTATTGTTTCTATGTCTACATATTTCGATTCGAAAATCGATAACTAGATTTCTAAATAGTAAAACTTAATTGTATGCTGAAATACCAGTATCCGACCTCTGTGTGTGTAGGTACTACACAAATAACATTTCAATCTACATTTGGTGCGTGAAAGCACTCAGTTTCGGAAAGCGGCTGATGTCAACACTAGTAGTTCGAGTGACAAATTATTGTATAATATACTCGAAATAAAAACAGTATTCACTGCTGCGCAAGCAGATTTTAGTTGAACGAATGTTTTTATATAAGTTGTATAACTTAAACTATGCTGCAATTACTAAGCCTATATTTCTTATCGTCTGCGCAAGACGGGTAGCTCTATCCAGAAATATGTTATGCACAGCTTGCAGTTGTTGTTACAAGGATTCCTATTCTTTTTGACGCTGTTAGTGTTAGTTTTCTGGATTTTTGTCTTGCGAACACACCCTTTATCCTGTTACACAACTAGGGTTTGCAATTCGAATATTTGAATTATTCGCCATAAATATTATTCGAATTCGACCACACTCATTATTCAAATAAAACGAATATTTCGAATAGTGCAGATTTTATTCAGAAATTATTATTTTTTACGAATATTTAAGAATTAAACTACTTGAAATCATTATTTTGAGTTATTTTTCCAAAATATTCGTTTTATTCGAAAAGTTCGAATATTCGAATATTGCAAATCGAAGTATTCGTATTATTCGAATACTAAAATTGGACGAATAATGCAAACCCTTATACACAACTGGATTAATTTGGTTCTAAAATGCCAAAAATTACGGGATTCTAAATTCTAATAGTAAAGATTGGCAGACCCGTTATATATCTAGAAATAATGTTTCGGTACAAATACCTAACTGTACTAAGGCCCTTAGCCAAAGCGTAAAAATGTAAAATCCTGCTAGCAAGTAGATTAAGGTCACACTAAGTTTTGCTGGTGATGCCTACGCAAGGCATATACGCATAATATCGTACTTCATATTTAAGTATTTATAGCTACGCTTATGCTGCAAATGGTATTTCCTGGAAAATGGGAAGTATCAGTGCATTGTTTTGACCAAATTATTATTACTTTTTTCGTTTTAATGGAAAAGTTTTATTTAATATATAAAAGAATTAAATTAAATGTAATTAAAAAATATTACAAATTACCTACCAATTTCGGCCCCTACAGAACCATCTCCAAGGATGGGTATATCTATACGAGGCACGGGGAACTCCATATTGAGCCATATAGGTACACAATATACAACACTTTGATAACTCATCAGAATTCTTTATAATACCCTCAGGGGTGGATTTTAAAAAGGTGATCTTTTATACGCCTACTATTCTTATCACCAATTCCTCGTAGGAGGGCCTATTCTCATGAGCTTGGACTCGTAACGTGCAGCTACGAAACTATATCTCATTGTGACTCAGCTTGAAGCTACCACTAAGGAAAGCCAGTCTAGGTCTACGTAGTTATAAATAAAATACTTAAGCATTGATTGGATTCCTCACTCTAATACAAAAAGACTGTCCAGGAATGGCGTTAGATGCCCTTACTATTACCTTGGACTGGGTAATAGATGATTGCCTTAATTAATAGCTAAGCTCTGGCGATAGTAACCGAGAATTTCATATATGTAGTTATAATATATCTAACCTATTAACATTCTCGCCCAGCGAAGTCTTACATAAATCAACACAATAAAAATCGTGTCCAAGCAGTAGGACAATTTAGAGGTAAATTTGTGCTTGAAATGAGGCCTGACATGTAATGCAATGCGCTTACATAATTTAATGGCAAAAGTCTGCGTTAGCGCATTATAACATTGATATATAATATGAGCTCAAAGTGATCAGAGGTACCAACGTGTACAGAAAGGAGGGAGACTAAGCGCTTTGCCGGTCGCTGGCGCGGTTCAATTGTTGTTAGGTCGCAGTTCAACCTAACACTCCTCCTCGCTTCGCTCGTCGTCGTACCTAACGGTGGCTCTGGTAACATGGTTTTAAATTATTCGACTATTTAATTTAATAGTTGTCATTTTGATACATTGAAATTTTTCCTGGTCCTGCTCTGGAATTTCCCCTACTCTTGGGGTCAAATATCTCGACCATATTTTATTTAAGAGAAAAGCTTTTCCTACAAAACAAATGACACATTACATTCTCGTGTTGAATGATAAACGAAGGAGAACTAATGCCCAGGTTATGAACCTGGGCATTAGTTCTCCGTTGTGGGTTATAAATTGTATCCAAGATATTTAGAACCCCTTTTAACTTACCCAAACTACATGAAAAAGGCGTTAAGCCTTTTACCTTTTAGCTCGCCCAAGGCTCTTGAATGAAACTGAAAAAGGTTGCACGAACCCAAGATGCACCTACGTACCAAGAGGATCCTCTATTATAATTACTATTAAAAACTAGATATTTTCCATCTATATATGTTTTTGTGAGCTCGATATTTTGGCACTCTCCCGAATTTGGCTACAAGCGCCATGTTCACAGTGTAACTGATTTACTTGAGGATCGTACATCGCTCAAGCTTTTTAGTCCCAGTAATCCAAGTAAAATGGGATACGATATCCTTGTAAAAGAGCCTACAACTCACAAGTAACCTGGCTCCATACTAATTTCTTTACGAATCCTAGTTTATGTGAATATCTTGGTGACTAAGCCAGAATGACTTTATATATAGGTACATAAGCCTTAAGAGCAGCGTTCCTGCAACGTAGGAGGCTGTCACTCACAGCGTTGTTTACATGAGAAAATCTAAAATTTTCAAAAACTATGTTGACCATGTTAAACGCGATATAGACTTGATACAAGTAAAATAAAATAAGTGTGTAAGAGTGCTACAAAGAATTCCATAACACTGTCATGGCTGCATCCCTAAAAAAGGATTTTTGAGTTACTTACCAAATTTGATATTGGTAAATGATGTCATTAAAACATCTCGTGTAAGGCTTATGCACCTTAATTAGCAATGTCTTATTTTATGTTATACATAGATTTTACGGAGTACAGAGCTTATCTGTATCGTGACTAATAAAGAATTTGTACTTGTTTTCCATATTTTACTAACATATGGGTATGAGGTAATTAATCTCAAGTCAAGCATCGTTAATATGATATCATAAATAGCTGCGCATTTTTGTACATAATATTATAATTTTATTATTTTACTTGTATTATTGTCTCGTTATATTCTAACGACTTTATTTTTTCCAAAGACTGAGGCAGTAGAAACAGGTTGGTGACAACCCTATCATGGTTAATTGATAACTGTGTTTGTTTTATGAATACTTTACTTGCGTACTATATGTAGGTATTATGTATTTACTCGTATATAATGTTGTGCACATTACTAGCAAATATAGGAAAAATATTTTGCTAAAGTGTACCTACCTACAGTGAGAAGAATTTGAGAAAATCTTATGTTTGAAAACGATGATTACCTACTGATGGGTAATAAAATATTCTTATCTTAAATATTTTTAACTTGTTTTATCATCTCTAAGTTCAAAGCAGCAATGAAAATTGATCTTCAATGATTGTGTATGGTTTTGAATTGCCTGACTATTTCAATCCATGGATTGGCGGAATCACTTATGTTTTGGGCTTATCTAAATAAATAAAACATAATTGTTATTAAAAATATTTTAATAAACACCTTGTATTCATGAAGACATTGTGTATATATAATATTTAACAATCACCCTTCCTCTCCTTATCAATATTGATAGAAAAATAACTTTGTCACTGCACGGAAAAGGTCAATGGTCACATCCATCCACTATGTTCCACATTCATCCATGTATGGACATTGGTTTGTTGTACTTGTTCGCGAATTGTTCACACCAATTTCACTTAACACTTAATGAGCACTGAACAACTTTATCACATTGGCGTTTCTATTTCTACCCACCAGGTGGACACAGACACGTCTCAAATATAATTATAGGCTTCTAATTAGCGTTGAAGTTTAATAGCAGCGTTTTACCTTACAATAAAACGCATATTAAACGTAATACCTAATTAGAAGCCTATAGTTTTTAAACCCACCTGTGGTTTACTCAGTTGCAATATGACCTACATACTTTTTCTGAGGGTATTTTTGACTTACTATTTTTGTTCGCCACCTTGTGAACGATGATAAAGAACTTACACATACTGTTGGTTTCTAATTTATTTTGCTTTGTCAAAATTTCTGTTTGGTAAGTGGTATATTGCAACTTCGTATTAATAAATTAATAATTTGAGATCCAATGAGGTACCAGCCGCGCCATCGCCACGGCTACGACCTGGTGGGGATAAAACTGGAAACGAAAAGTGGAGGAGGGGATTTGTTGTTGGGTGTCAACCAATTATGAACCGCTACGTCATCTGCAATCAGAGTTGCCACTCTCAAATATAATTATAGGCTTCTAATTAGGTATTACGTTTAATATGCGTTTTATTGTAAGGTAAAACGCTGCTATTTTTCTTTCGCTTGTACTGCCACGTCGAAAAAAAGGGACGGCTATAGTTGTTTCTCCACATAGTTACTCACTTGGTTTGTCAGATTATAAACAAAAACTCGACGAATCGTTATCCCAGGAAGAATCTTGATAGCGCGATTCTGAATTTGCATATCTCGTAACACATCCATCTAACCAACTAAGGAATTCAATGAGTAAGTGCCTTTAAAATATCAAGGCACTTATGTCCTTTTGTCGTACATAGTTTTTTGGCAAAAACTCAAAAACGGCTTCGCCAAATATGTTCAAAATAATGTTCGTGGTAAGTTCCTAGATACCATCTTCCTGTTTTTTTTCTCACATTTTTATAACCTCCTGTTCTAAGTTAAGTGTGGGGGGAACACTTTTTCAGAATTTCAGAGCGATTATTTCTGAAAATGTTCGATATTCAAATTTTTGTTCTAGGAACCATTAAGTTATTTTTAAAGACTTAATTTTTTTTTTAATATTTAGGTACATGTAGGCCAAAATATTACACATCTGGTTGTAATATCATTACCATATGCTTTATATACCTAGTCTACCAGGCCAAGGCTGCAGTAGTTTTTTTTTTAATTATGTGCGTCCCTTTTTTTCGGTATCAAAAAAATAGGCAGGCATATAAATTCATAACAAAAATCTACTGCAGCCTTGGCTTGTCAGACTATAGTTATCGAGTAAAGCCACTGTGACATAATACGGACAGACGGACTGGACGTAACTATAAAAAGGAAGGCATGAACATATAAATATTAAAAAATCTACTGCCAGACTTCGTTTGTCAGACTATAATAATATATGATAGACTAATATTTGAAACGGGATAATTACCATGTATGTTTGTAACAAACATAAATGGTAATTATCCCGTTTCAAATATCAGTTATACTGCAAATGACCATGTTAGCTTAAAATCGTATAATATATGATAGGCTGTATATAGGGATAGGCCTATGCCTTCTCTCATGCTCAAGAGGTTTGGCTGTGCCCATGCTGGCTCAGGGCAATTTTGAGACTTCACAAAAGCCTTTGAATTTTTTCGCAAATGTATCCTCGCAAACTGTAAATATCGATTATATTTCGTACATAAATTCCAAACTCTTTGACACGACCCAAGGTTTGAACCCGCAACCTTCGGGGTAAAGTAACGCTAAAGCCATAACGCTTCCAGCTGAATTTTGTTTTAACCTTTTCCAAGCCAAAGGCGTACATATTGGCACCGCAGGTTCAACTCCAATGGCCGATATATCAGTCACAGACCTCAGAATAAAATAAACCTACACTGGTAAAGCATAGAGTTTATCTTCAGTTTTGACATTTGGATGACGTGGCGTCTGAGTGATAGCTTCTGCGTTTGACATGGCGTCGAAAAGGTTAAAGGGTAGGCCCCCTACCGTACCACACTGAACCGACAATGGCGTGTTGGAATTAGCATATAATATAGTAAAGGTAAATAAAACATTTACAACCTAGCATTCCCGGCTTATGCCGCGCCTCAGGTAGCCTGGAGTCCGCTTCGGTGACTAATCCGAAGATTGTCGTAGGTATTACTAGATACGAACGCAACTTACAACCCACGCGGGTAAAATAGCCCTTATTGAGATTAATCCGATTTCCTCACGATGAAAACATCGTTTTCCTTCACCGAAAAGCGATTGCCAAATTTCAAATGATATTTCATACATAACTCATTAGTGCGAGGCGATAGGATATGATCCCGCGACCTTCGGATTGAAAGTCGCACGCCTTACCGCTGGGCTACCAGCGCTCCAAACCCACGCACATAAATAAAACATACAACTACAAAAAATATCCATGTATTTTTCTGTGACCAGCGCAGTTCAAATACAAATAATGATTATGTAACAATTAAACCTTACTGAGATAATTACAATGCTTACAAAATTCTAACTTGTTATGTGTCTTACACATATAAATATATTTTCTCAATCAACACTTATATCAATTATCTACACATACACACACTGTACACAGTCTTCTAATTCGTATATCGGTCTTAACCTATTCTCAGGTCTGTACAAGACACCGTCGGTGAGAGGGTTGATGTGATACCTTACTATTACATGTATTTACAAGTTATATGTTAAAAAAATGAAGGTTAATAAAATTTTCATATTTTTTAACCAATATTCATTGACACAATTTCAGAGTATAATAAATTATTCAGTAAAATCAGTACTATGCCGCGGGGGAAATATTTATTAAAAAATTTTTTTTTTTTCAAGGTTTATGTATTTTGTTGTTATTTGAATAAATTATTAAATAAATAAAAGAACTAGCAAATAACACAAAAAGTGCCAAGTTATTTACGCACAACTCTATTGTCAAATAAAAGTGATGTAAATATTTTTAGCAAGTTATTTGCGCAGCTAATTCTACGGCTACCTGCTCCATTGCTGTCAATATTTATAAAAACCATTTCATTAAAACTTGTACTATAATATTCTCGGTCCAATAAATAACGTTTACGTCGTCGTAGACCCATGTAATTTAGTTAGCAATACTTCTATGTCCATATTTTTTAAATCTTTCGTCAACATAATATGAGCTTCCGGTTTAACTCTTTTATTATCAGTCACAGATTCATCTGACGCAGAACTACAATGCAATCTTTTTCTTTTTCTATTCTCAGTTTTCTCTTTTACATCAGGTATTTCTTCAACATCATCTTCCTCTTGTAGCGTTATAGAAAGTGTATCTTGTGATTCTTGTATTCGTGGGCTATCAGCTTTAAGTGGAGTATCTATACTAGTCAGGGTCGAGTCAAAAATGGAATAGCACTGAGCTCGGATATGGTCCTTCATTGGTGTATACAACCTATCAATATTAGATATGGAGCTTACGGCCATTTCTGTCTCTTTTATTGTCTCGCCGAGATCTTGAAAATCTTCATCAAGTAACACAGTATATGACGAAGCCCTCAGTCTAACAACTTCATCATCAACGCATATTTCAATACTAAATTTATCTTTTAATTTAAATTTCTCTTTTCCAGGTGGTATTTCAGGACGAGGAATTCCATCGTGTTGCACAAGTAAATAATTTTCACTGCCTTCTGAACAAACATGCACACTAAAATCTTCTTCAATCTGTTCTTCGATCATAATAAGAGTATTGGGTTGAGTACCAGATTCGGATGCAGCGGGCCTCTCTGGTTTTTCATTACCGATTGCTTCATTAACTATAACTGGCAAATTAAGTCTGCCTTCCGTTGGCGCTGGTTCACTTAATAAATCACGTTCTATTTTTTTGGCGGTCTCTAAATCGAATCCACGTTTCATTAAGTCATTTTGTAAACTCTCTTCATTATCTTTATGAGAGTCCATTGTTTTATCTATGTACTCTTGTATTTTGGAAATTTCATTTTCGTTATTACTAGAGTTCATCGTTTTGTCAATATACTCTTTTATCTTGGATATGTCATCAGTTTCATTCTCGCGAATTGATCCAGTCTCACCCTGAGCTTTGCTGTCTTGGGAGCCATCGTCTGACCACCGAAGGGGGAGTTGTTCAGTATCGGAATCTTGAGCACAAGATACAATTGAATTTTGAACCTCGCTCTTATGTTTTTCTTTGTTTACCGCTTCTAGCGACTCATGGTCTGAAGCGAAATCAGTGCGATGGAGTTTCCTCGGCGTAGCTGATTTTCGACGCCGTTTCGTAGGCACAGAAGCCGCCTGATATGAAGCACCAGAAGATTTACTAGAATTTCTTACCTTGGGTTTTCCCTTTGACGAGACTTGTGAGGATTCAGAGGATTTTCTATTTTTGCTTGAAGAATCTTTTGTGGGCGTATGCCGAGGTTTTATTTTCATAAACGATTTTTGCGTAACTTTTTTTAGGGGAGACCGTTTTAAGCAGAGTTTGCTCCTATTTTCAGATCTTACTGAATGCTTTCTTACACTCTTTGATGCTGGAACATCTTCTTTTGCAGCATTGTCAAACGAACTATTGGCATTAAATGACTCACTGCTAGATGAGAGATCTTCCTTTTTGTTAGAATTCGTATTTTTGGTAGTCATGGGGCTGTTATAATAAGATACATTTTTGGTACATTGCCTTACTGGCCGAGACCTGTTACTTCTTCTAGGCTGATTTTCCTTAAGATCTGATTCGTTTGATACTTCAGCTACGGTCTCCTTTGAGTTATCTTTGGAATGGGTAGATGTGACTGGACATATCGGATCATCCACGATGCGTAAATAGTCTAGATCGTCAGGTTTGTAATATGAACCGCCACTTGAATAATCTGTCGGACGAGAGGAATAAGAGGAAGGCGTGGCTTGTTTAGGCTTTGGAGTAAAAGGTGTGTTTGAGGTCAAAAATCTAGGCGTCGGTATATCAGTTATTTTTATATCGGACATAGGATCGTCGGGTAACTCCGGCCCTAAGAACCTAGGAGTTTCCATTTGTATTTCATACAATGCCTGTTTGTAGGGTGTTTCTAATATATCTGAAATATTGAGTTTACCTCCAATCTCATTTCTTAAAGACAATCTTTCTACTTCAGGAGTGTCAATGCGATCCTCGTCATTAGATTTATCTTTTACTTTTTCAGGTTCCCGTGCAGGTTTTTCTTGTGCGTATTCCAGTATACCTATAGGAGACACTGTTGGACTTGGCACATTTTCTATAGGTTTCGCAAATGTTTCCTGTTTTTCTTTTTTCTTCAACTCATTCTTCGCACTAGATTTTTTTCGCGCTTTTTCTGCAGTATTTATTGTAGATTTGTTTTTGACTGATTCTTTTTCAACTGTTGTTTTCTTTATAACTTTTTGTTTGGGCTTGGGTTTCGGCGTTAGTATTGGTGCGCGTTTAAAGGGCTGTTGACTGCCTGCCACAAGTGCCCGGAGATCAGCATCCCAATCTCTTTTTTTAGCAATTTTTTTCTTGATACTTTCGTTTACGGCCGTTGATTTTGATTCGTTTATTTTATCCGCTTCAACAGTGGGGTCCGGGTGGGTATTATCTAAAACTATTGAGCCTCGAGGAAAAGCTACATTAGGACTTTTGCTTATCATGACTTCAACAGGCTTATTAGAATCTGCTTCCTCGTTAGGATTTTCACTAATTGCCTCATTTAGAATCCTTCTTGGAGTTGTGAAATCTAAAACTCTTATGTGTGATGTCGTGCGGCGTGGTGTAGACGAGGATTTTCTGGTAGGTGGAAGTCCTTGTGGCGTACTGGTTGAGCTGGACCCTGGGATGGTGTTATCTTTAGGTACCGACGCATTTCTTAATGCTTCTACAGTTTTTACTAAACTGGTGTGACTAGTGTCTTGCACGATTGGTTCGGGCGGTTTGTGAACAATGGGTGCATTACACGTAACGTTTGAGGAACTATTTGAGACATCGATAGTTAATGGTGCAAGTGGAAGCGCAGCGGGGTCCATTGATGTTGTTACGTTAGACGTCTGCGCTGGCATTGTTTGTGTTTGGCAAACAGTAGGTGCTAGTTTTGATGCGCCTGAAATCATGTAAGATATACATAGTTCTATTACGTTAAATTCATAAAAGATCTCCTAAATAACAAATTAACATTTTAAAGTATGGCGTCTTCTTGGGTAAACTTATATATAAGCTATGAGTTACTTACAACTAAAATTTAATTTACATAATAAACGTCCTTAAGCGAGGGTTTATCAATGCTGACATCCAGTGCCTTTGCAAAAGACTTTCTGGTCTATCAGCTAACACGCTTAGAATGCTGTGATTATTTCTCTCCTGTTCTCTCTTGTTCCAAATAATTGAAGAGAAAAAACTATTAGAATGACTACCCTAGTAAACAAGGCTCTGAAGGGATTTTTATGGTAAAAAATAGCCAAATATGTGAATTGTTCTATTTTTTTAAAAGTATATACCTACTTTTGAATGCCTACAAAATATATTGCTTGGACATACCAATATCTTAAAAAAAATGTTTTCTTACCTTGTGCGGGTACTATAATAAGAGTGGGCATCGCCATAATTTCATCTTTGGTATATATTAACTTTTGCTCCGCTGGTTTAGGTCTAAATACGGGCGTGCCATTTATGCAAATTGTTTGAAATTGTAATAACGGCGTCGATGTTGCATTTCTTTGCATTTTTATCAGTCTATCATCACTGCCTACTTTGACATTTGACAAAATGGTCACTTTTTGCTCCTCTGGCTTTGTGGTGGGCTGTGTATCGTCATCGACGTCTATAACTTCACTGGTTATTTCTGTAACATCGTGTTTCATATTCCCTACTCTAAAAGCACAACTTTTCTGAAATGTCTTTACGGTTCTTTTATTTGAAATCACTTGCTCCGTGTCAGGACGTGATAATCTGTAATTAGAAACCGAACGACTGTGAGTACAACGTAACGCGAAATATTTTAATATTTAGATGGTAAAGAATTCAACTTACGGCGCACTTAAATTTTCCGTAGTGCTAGAATCTGGCACATTAACATTTGTAGAGGATGCACCTGAAACATTATGTAACATAAGTAATTTCACATCATGAAAAATAGTAATTACTTTTAATTAGAAGCGAGGAACCCACCAAAAAAGCCCAAAGTCCAGTAATATTTCTCTTCTCAATCTTATTTTGTCTCTATTCTCAATTTATCAATGAAAGTGGCAATACAATAAAAAACCATGAATTAAATTATGGAGAAATGTTTAGCAATGCTACCCTAAGACAGTTTACTTGTATGCAAAATGTAAAAATCATACCTGGCCTCCTGACTCCTGTACTAAAATCTTGAAAACTTTCAGATTGGCAATGAGGTATCCTATCATGATTAGTGTTTTCAGCACTCATCAAACTATTGTTATCTCTTAGACCTGAATTGCTTTTGTTGTACACTTGGTCTAGTACTGTGTTGAATTCTGCTATATTTTGTGAACACTCCAGTGTTGCGTTCCCTGGAACCTGTACACAAATATTGAATAATTTAATAAAATAATTTTTCATCCAATTATAATTATGAAGAAAACAATCTAAAGAATAGCGCAAGTACACAGTCGTCTTCTCTAATAAACCAGAGGAGGAAGACATCGCCAGGAAACCGGACAAATCCTAATAAGGCCTAGACGCAGTCGTGACTAGATAATTATGAACAAGATTTTTCTTCCCCCATACAAATAGCTGGAAATAGGACTTTGCAAATTTGATGATAATTTAAAAAGTAATTGACCAATTTTTTTAATAACAATACAATTTGTCCATTTTTAAATAAGCTACACTCGAAGCGAATGTATTGCAGTTCCGTAAAATACCGAATTTAAAAAATATGGTGATCCAAAAGTAGATGATGAAAAAATTTGCAAAGTTCTATGTGTAGGCATTACAAATATGAGCGCCTACGCCCAATCTTGGGGTTAGTTGCCAAAAAGCGGAACCCCAGAGTCCCTGAGCATAAGCTGGCAAATTAATGCAAATAATAAATACTAACATTTGGTGGATGTGTAGTAGTAACACTAGGGTTTGGCTGTAGTTGTAGACTAGGCAGAATACTGTTATGGTCGACATCACCAACACCTGGATAAGCACTTGTCTGTGTCTCTTGCTGACTGACTGTACTAGATTGGTGTATATGGTGTGATACTCCTAGTTGTCTGTTGTCGAGATTCTGGTTACCTGTAAAATGTAGTTTGTTGATTATTATTTACGATTTCCTACCAGCGACTGAACTATAGGTCAATATCGCTTATCTATCTGACCATTAACATTTTCCACGACTAAGACGTATGTAGACGTCAGTAACGCATGCTACCATGCCTTGCGTGAGCGTACCAGTGCGTGAGCTCAATATGTATCGACAGCTTGCTTTGTTGCTCTATTCATCCAGTAAATGAACTGACAGTTTGTCTTTTTTTTTATGCTATAGGGGGCAAACGAGCAAACGAATCGCCTGATGGTAAGCGATTAACGTCGTCCATGGACACCCGCAACACCAGAGGTGTCGCAAGTGCGTTGCCGGCCTTTAAGGTGGGAGTACGCTCTTTTCTTGAAGGTTTGAAGGTCGTATCGGTCCGGAAACACCGCTGGCGACAGTTCGTTCCACAGTTTAGCTGTGCGAGGCAGGAAGTTTCGGGAAAAGCGCACAGTTGAGGACTGCCAACCATCTAAATGGTGAGAGTGGAAATATTGTCGCGTAGGGCGATGGCGGAAAGAAGCGGCAGGGATTAATCCGAACAATTCCTCGGAACACTACCCATAATACATGCGATAGAAAATGCAGAGTGAGGCCACATCTCTACGCAGCGCCAAGGGATCAAGCCGATCAGAAATACGTTGGCAGTTGACAATTCGAGCTGCTCTCCGTTGGATGCGGTCTAGAGGAAGAAGCTGGTACTTAGGTGCCCCTGCCCAAAGATGAGAGCAGTATTCCATATGCGGGCGAACCTGCGCCTTATAAAGCTGTAGGCGACGGGCCGGCGTGAAATACTGCCTCGATCTATTGAGCACACCGAGCTTCTTCGAGGCCAATTTGGCCTTACCCTCTAGGTGGCCGAGGAACTGGACTTCACTCGAGATGTCAACATCATTTCGTTATTTTAGAAATAATTTATAATAGCTGTTTTTTTTTCGTAATGGATACATCATGACTAGTATTTATGTAGACTATAAAATCCTACAAAGTATTGATATTGTTGATACACGCAAACTGTCACAGAATACAATCGTTTTTATTGAGGGGGTTTTATATTCTTTTAATTGTTTAAAATTACTCAGAAAAAATTATACTCTGTTTCTAGCGAAATAACACATCTATCATGCATATGTATGAAATTGTATATTTAACGGTGTTACGTGAATATTTTTTCATTAGTTAAGCTTTTTTAACAAGACAAGACAAAGGTCGTCACGTTTACAAAGAAGCCCATCAGGTACTAATTTAACGAAATCGTATCTTTCTTGGGTTACTTAACACACAGATTTTAGCAAATAAGGTAGAAAAGTGTGTTACAGGCATCACAAGATAAATAAATAAATAACACATTTTTAAACTGATAAAATATGTATAGTCATACCAGTCAAGTCAGGCAATGTTGTGTTTGTGGCATAAGTTCTCCCCGCGTCCACCGAGTCGGAATTATTGACGGATGTACTTGAGACATTTCTTCTTCTGCTAGAACACATGCAGGACTCCAGTTTAAGAACTAGACATGCCTCGCATCCCGTTCTGGAAGTTGGCTCTTGTGAATCGGCACTGGAATTGAAATAGATTTGCTTTAGGTACAGTCGCCAAAGCGTTAGAGATATTTGTGAGCACCTCGACAGCTGCGATATATCTGATGGCGACTGTTATGTTATGTTATGTTATGTTGTTATGTTATGTTGTGTTATGTTATGGAGGGACGCTTGGCCGGAGTCGAGCGGGCTGTCGAGCATCTGATGTGCTTGTTCGGCCCGTTTTCTTATGGTTGTACTAAAGCGGAGTATAATTTCAATTTAAGTAGGTAGAGTTTTGCATCTCGGATGTTAATTGATGTTAAATGGGCTACTTTTGTAAAGTATAATACAATTTTAATATATAATTTTAATATAGTATATGTAACAACCTGGGTATATTCTAACAGTGTAACAAAGATAAACATTTGTAGTCTGTTATGGTTACTTATTTAACATTAAGTATTGAAAAAGTGTGTAACCAAATTTTACTTTTAGTCAACAATTTCTTAATTGAGTACAAAGAAAAATAGAAATGCCAATATGGTAAAAGTAGTTGAATTATGTAACATTTAGTATCTTTTCACAGTGACAATAAAATAAAATCCCAACGGCTATAATATTGTTTGTCACTGAGCATGGAATGAAATGGTACATAAACCAATTCCTTGACTGTGCAGTTTGCAACTTTCTTGCTAGCAAATAAGCATCACTTGCGCCAACCAGGGTTAGACTACTAACCCCGAGTTAGCTCTCAAATTCCATGTTTAAAAATTACTTAACTCCGGGTTAGTTAGCTACTCCCAGATGGTGCAAGTGGTGTTAAGTCATTCATTGAGTCAATAAACTTATGATCTGCTAACAGTTTCAGAAATTGGTCAACGGTCAACGGGTTGCTACTCTGAAATGGGCCTGGGCTAGACCTGTAATTGTCGCCTTGGGAGATGGAGCAGACGCGTCCTAGTATGGCGGCCTCATTCCAAAGGACCGGATCATAGACCTCCAACCAGAGGGGAAGATGATATTAAAAAATCGATGGCCCTCTCTGAATGAGAAAAACAACGAGGTGTGCAATGTGGAACAAAATTGGAGAGGTGTCTGCCCAACAGTGGGCCTATACACTGAAGAAAAAGAAGACGAATAGTTTCATCATCCCCGTGCATGTATAAACCAGAATGATCTGCGAATATTTTTTTCCTTGTGATTATAATTAATAAAATATTTACCTGACATGGTCTCTGCACAAATCCTCCTGCACCTTCTTGACATCTACATACTGCACTAGAAGTTTCACCACCTCCAGTAAATTTGGACATTGAAATAATCTCCTTCTCAGAGCTATGGGCTTGCAACTCTCAACTAAAACAAGATACAGATAAATGATTTTTAGTTTATGATTTAAATCATGCAGTCATATAAAAAAGACTTTAATCAAATATTTCAATGCACATTATTCCGTGTATACACCTGACATGTCTGTACACCTGACATGTCTGAACCACATAGAAACTGTTAACTTGTGAAGAAATTGCATAAATTGAAACTGAATTTGAGTATGTGCAGTGGAAACCTCAACTAAAATTGAAATGTCTATATACCTATGCAATATTGCATATGCAAAGAAGTGTCTATAGAACATGATTCTAGCCAGCTTGCTTAGTTTTATAACAACTAATCAGATTTCCCAAAGTTCATGAATAAAATGAAAACAATTTCTATGATATTTTTAAGCACAAGATATAATGCCATGGACATCATTGAGTTAATATCAGAGGAACTTTTTTTACTCTATCTGTTAAAGCATACAGCTTTAACCTGATATTAGCTGTACTCAAATTATAAAATCAATAGACATATTCAATTATTCATAGATCACCACCTAACCTCAAAAGTGTTCCAAAAATTGTAATAATCTTAATAAATATGTAGCTATCTTAACTAATCAGAACATTAGTAAAAGTATGATTTGACATTAAAACACTGCATGTTGAGTAGGTTATGTATGTATCCAATGGTAATGATAATGAAAGTAGTAATGATAATGACCATAATTAAATATTGTTTATCTGCTTAGCTCTAGCCTGGCATTCAAGCTATCTTTGAATAATACACATTATGTTTACACACATATAATTCATTTTATCTTGTCAATGGGAGCCATAAGGGCCTTGTACTCAGCAGTAGAAAGTATATAAGCTGATGATCGCTGTACTCATACACTGCATTGCACAGCAAAATGAAATTACGCATGTAAAAACTAGGACGTTTAGAAAAAGGTTTACCATATATTTTAACCGCCCTGTATTCTCCAAGAAGATGTCTAAGGGGCTGCATCGCGATCCTGTCATACTCATTTTTCTCGGCATCTAAGTACGGACTCTGATGCAGGAATTCATCGTAAGCAGTCATTAACTGCTCCTCTATTAGGTACCCTGAAACAATTTATAACAAAGGGTGAGAATAGTCTGAGGGCCGTTACAATCCCCTAATAAATTCCCGCCAAAGAAAAACTTACCCAGTACGAGCTTCGCTAAATCTTGAGAGGGAAACGGTGGGATCGCCATGATAACTCAAATATTAAATGTAGCACTAATTCTAAATCATAATAATCACGTTTATTGTTATATTTGTTATTTAAAAGCCACAAAATACGAACGAAAAATGTCAAACCACACTACACATACAACAAACAACAGTTGAAACATGGGAACAGATAAACACAACACTGAACGGCCACTGACTGGACACAAAAATAGTTTTCTTTGTAATGGACTAATGGTGCTTGCACACGGAGCAAGTGAGTTGCGCATGTTCAGGCACTTCATTGCGCGGTCAAATTGCTTAATTACAATCAGGGGTCGGACAAAAAGTGCGGGTGACGTCAAACCACCTATAAGTTGTTGGTTAATCATTGATTTAAAATAGTTGATTTTCATAAACAATTTTCACGCTGGTGTGGGACGCCACTTGCACAAACACCTTGGTGGCGTCCTATCTCCCCGCCACCTCCAAACGTGCGGGAGCGGCGGCGGATACCCGGGAGCGCCACAAGGTCTCTAAATACAGCTGTCTCGGCCCCCAATACCAGTTCTTTCCATTTGGGGGTCGAGACGCTAGGGCCTTGGGGTAAGGCTGCGCTGGAGCTCCACAAAGAAGTGAGCAAAAGATTGAGAGAGGCAACAGGTGACCCTCGCGCCGGCGGCTTTCTCGCGCAAAGAATCTCTATTGCGATTCAGCGCGGGAATGCCGCTTGCGTGATGGGCACACTGCCGAGCGGTCCGGCTTTAAGTTTGTAGGTATTGTTTTTCTATTTTTAAGGTTTAGATTAGATTTATTTATTACACTGTATACTTTTAATTATTATTGTAATAATATAAAAATAATTAACGGCCTCCTAGCCTAGAACCGCCTCCTGGCCTAGTTGGTAGTGACCCTGCCTACGAAGCAAGAGGTCCCGGGTTCGAATCCTGGTCAGGGCATTCATTTGTGTATTAATCACGAATATTTGTTCCTGAGTTATGGATGATTTCTATGTATTTAAGTATTTATATGTATCTGTCTATTATATATATCGTCACCTAGTACTAGTACCCACACCACAACACAAGCCTTATTGAGCTTACCGTGGGAGTAGGTCGATTTGTGATAAGATTATTATTTATTATTATTTATAAGTACGTTTTTGACTGACATTGTCAATCAGATGAACAATAAATTGACTTTCTTTATTGTTTAGTTATTGTACTCTAATAGTGTAGTTGTGTATTGCACTATAATATTTAGCTAAAATTTATATGTACTAATGTATAAAAAAAAACGCTGTAAAATGTCATCTTTACTCGATTATTGTGGCAATTTTCCGTTTTTGGAGGTATGTACCGTGACAAACGCGTGTACTGCTCTTGCTGTAATCAAGATATACCAACGAAGGTAAGCAATATAAAAGACATTTGGAGTCAACCAAAGATGTCGGAAACGTAGAAAAAAGAGGGCAAAGTGAATTTAATATTTTATGTATTTATTTTATTCACTACATCACCCTACCACCTGTATTATTAATTTCATAGATTTATTTACGATTATTTTGTTACTTCATCAATACTATTTCGTTACTACATGTCACACGGAAGTTTGAATACAAACATCATTCTCTGTGCTAGACTACGTCATTTTCATGGTGCTTTTACATGCTCGGGCTCTCGGCCGAATGATTCGGCCCACCCTACTACATGCTCATTCGAGACAGACTATATAGATAAAATTTAAGCCAGACCATAGACAATTTAAGCTTTTTCAGGTAGTTTCGGTGAGTTAAACGGTGTTTTAAATAGCTTTGGTTATTGAAACTATTTAAGACACTTTTTAAATAGCTTTACCCGAAGTGAAATTATTTAAGACACCTTTTAACTCAACCAAACTACCTGAAAAAGTACTTAAATTGTCTCTGGTCTGGCTTAAGTTTTCTCTATATAGTCTGTCTCGAATCATCGTGTACTAACATGGCCGAAACATTCGGCCGAGAGCCCGAGCATGTAAACGCACGGTTACGTCATCCGCACTTTTTGTCCGATCCCTGGATGAACAGAAATATTGGGAGTGGTAAAGAAGTGACAAACGTCGAGTTTAACGCAACGCTTTTGAAGCTCTCGTGCGTATAACCCCTATAATGCAGTTAAATAGTGTTTTTGCTAGGAAAGTTGTGGGGTAGTTCTGATTTCTATCATTTCATATGTAGTTTGGGGTGCTGAATCCGAATCTGAGGTTTGCATACTAAATTTCGTGACGCAACATTAAAAAAAAAATTAAAAAAAGAAAAAAGTCGCCTTTTTTCCGGTTTTTTGCTTAAAACTCGAAAACTATTAACTTTTAGTAAATAGTCTATTTACAGAAATTAAAGAACATACAATTTTCTACAAATATCACTATTTAGTTTTTTTTTCGAATGAGCCGTTCGGTCTCAAGTGCGCGTTAAAAATTGGCAATTTTCAGCGGTTTCTGCAAAACTCACTTTAAACGTTCCAAAACTATTTTTTTTTACTTAGATCGCAGTATGGAAAAACTATATGAGCCGTTGACGTTTAAAAGGTCCCGGCTGAAGTTCTTCGGTGACGTTGGGTCCTGGTACATATTCTGCTTGACCTGCAAAAAAAGAAGTGGAGTCATTTCTCAAGGAGAGAGAGGAGAGAGAACGGATGAGGATTACAAAATTGATTGTGAGATTAAACATACCTTCCGCATCTTGCTGAGGTTTTCGATGGCATCAGGTCCTGGCTCAGGGTCTGAGTGCGCCATCGTCAGCGTCGGGGGTTCTAAAAGATAAAAGAGGCGGTGAGACACTGACTTGAGATCATATATCTAGGAGAGATGAATGATTACAAAATAACTTGTGAGATTCGACATACCTCTGTCTTCTGTCTCGTCTACGTATATCTTTGACCTGTCTTCCGGGGGTGCAACGTTGTCACACAGTCCTTCCTGCATTCACAATTTCGTTGGCAGCCCTTTTTATATTTACATGAAATGTACCGGAGAATTGAGTTTAGCGCAGGGTCCAAAGTAGTTGGCACTGGCACGAGACCACTACTAGTTTTTTTTCCACCCCCACTCACTTGATTCACTGTTCACTGTGACCAAACTCAATTCTCCGGTACATTTCATGTAAAAAGGGCTGCCAATGAAATTGTGGATGCAGGAAGGTGGGACTCCATTGTTTCTGCACATGGTGCGAAGGACTGTATGACAACGTTGCGCCCCCGAAAGACAGCTCTGAGATATACGTAGACGAGACAGAAGACAGAGGTATGTCGAATCTCACAAGTTATTTTGTAATCATTCATCTCTCCTAGATATATGATCACAAGTCAGTGTCTCACCGCCTCTTTTATCTTTTAGAACCCCCGACGCTGACGATGGCGCACTCAGACCCTGAGCCAGGACCTGATGCCATCGAAAACCTCAGCAAGATGCGGAAGGTATGTTTAATCTCACAATCAATTTTGTAATCCTCATCCGTTCTCTCTCCTTGAGAAATGACTCCACTCCTTTTTTTGCAGGTCAAGCAGAATATGTACCAGGACCCAACGTCACCGAAGAACTTCAGCCGGGAACTTTTAAACGTCAACGGCTCATATAATTTTTCCATACTGCGATCTAAGTAAAAAAAAATAGTTTTGGAACGTTTAAAGTGAGTTTTGCAGAAACCGCTGAAAATTGCCAATTTTTAACGCGCACTTGAGACCGAACGGCTCATTCGAAAAAAAAACTAAATAGTGATATGTGTAGAAAATTTTATGTTCTTTAATTTCTGTAAATAGACTATTTACTAAAAGTTAATAGTTTTCGAGTTTTAAGCAAAAAACCGAAAAAAAGGAGATTTTTTTTCTTTTTTAAATTTTTTTTTTAATGTTGCGTCACGAAATTTAGTATGCAAACCTCAGATTCGGATTCAGCACCCCAAACTACACATGGAATGAAAGAAATCAGAACTACCCCATAACTTTCTCACTAGGGGCCTTTTAAATTACAATTTAACTGAATTACTAATTGCTTTCAAATAACAAAAAAACTTAAACGAGAATGGTTGTATTTTTTTTTCTTATGGCAACCTCAAAACGGCAAGCGACAGCTGACGTGCTGACGCCATTCAACATGGCGGCAGTAGATAACGTCGCGACGTCGTCATAAATACATCGTTGCTTATAAATTTTTTGTAGTGCGTCTCTAAATTTATTTCGTTTTGTGCTTATTTCCTCTCAATCGGTTAATTTCCGCTGTTTATAATGAGTTCTGCTGCCTCCACCCCAATGTTTGCTTGTTCTCGCTGTTTCTCGAGACATCCTTTCGAAGAACTGTCTCCAGGAGAACAGCTCTGCAAGGTATTTGACTGTAAAAGACGATTCGATATTCGTATAATATAAGATACAGTTAGAGATTAAAAAAAAATTATGTGTAACTAGATTTTGTTTGTGTTACTTGTTTGATGACGCACGTTTGATAATACGATTTACTGCGTTCCAGGAATGTCGCGGATCTTTTCCTGTCGTGAAGTGTACGTATTGCCGGTCGGAGTTCCAACAAACAAGGTCAGTGCCAGTGCCAGTTGCCAAACACAATATAAGAGAACAGTCACTTTCATCAATAAATGGCGTAAATGATTGAGGTCAAGAGATGACATGACGGATTTAGTTCGTGTATAAATTCTCATGTCGATTTTTTCTGAAGCATAGTACTAAGACCTGGGGATAATCCACAAATATCAGAATTTTTGTAAAACGTTTTCTAGAATACTTTTACTTGTCAGTTATTACACCTATGTGATGTTTGTTTTGTTATTCCAGTAAATCAAATACTTCTTCAATATGCAAGAAATGTGAAGCAAATGTCAAGGCCTATGGGAAACCCTCAGCATGTGAATACTGTAACATCATTGCTGCCTTCATTGGTAAGACATTACTAATTTAAAATTCAGCTTAATTCATATGTTGCTCCATGCTTTATTAGTTATGTTTTTTTTTTTGGTTTTCCCCTAAAAATTTAATCACAATGGATGATGGGGATGGATGGATTAAGGTTTAGAAAAGTAATAAGATAATTTTTACTTTCCAGGTAATAAATGTCAGCGCTGTGCAAACTCTGAACGAAAGTATGGCCCAGCAGTGACTTGTGAGCAGTGCAAGCAACGCTGCGCCTTTGACCGCCATGATGATAGTAAAAAGGTATAATAAAAATGAAAAAATAAAACAACAATAGCCTTTATTTCTTCTATTACATTAAAAAAGGTATACACATGTTCCATTAGTCATATACAAGGCAATTTAGGCAAAATTGAAGTTTGGAAACCGTGTGAAAAGTTGTATTTTCTAATAAAAGTAAGCTAGACTGATTGTTTGCCACTATGAGAAAACAGTTTGGGTGTTATATGAAACACCACCATTTATTAAATAGCAATACTTGTGTGAGATGTATTAATTTAATTAAATAATAAAATTACCATTTCAAATTGCACTTTTTACATTAATTTCAGAAATAACATTAGCTTCTGACGAGACACTATATTATTGTCAAGTCAATATATATATTATAGAGAGCATTAAAATTGCATGATAAGGTAATTTATTTTTTTTACAGTTAAAAATGTTGGTATTACAATGATCACAATTTATAAAGTTACTTTGTCAGTTAAACCCTTATAAAAACCTATGGCAGGTTTGTTATATCAATGCTTACATAATTTCAGGTTGACGGAAAGCTGTTGTGTTGGCTGTGCACGCAATCTCTCAAGCGGGCTCTGGCGCGGACCAAACAGCACCTCTCCTCTGTGGACAAGCACAAGCACAGGGCACATAAGTGAGTAATACTTGACAACAGATAATTCTTATTAACTCCCAACGAAAAAATATCCAAGGGGTCTTATAAGTTTGGAGGTAGTGCCTGTGTGTTTGTGTAGCATGGAACAAGGTCCAAAAACCACTGTATAACTTGACCACTACTATTTTATTTATTCGTCTATACTACTACACCTTGTATACTAAAACACACTGCTTGATGCTTGATTTTGGATGGAGAAGCAAAATATTCCCTAGACCCTATATGAAACCGTGATAAATTCTAACAGTGTGAAGTATAAAATTACACCAAGACCTTTGCTCTTGGTGTGGTGTCATGGTGTGGTTGTAAATCTTTTGACTTAGTCAAATAATTCTTTTAATGTGAGAATTAATAAATAGCGATTTTAATACCAGATATTATACACAAGTTATTCCCAATATTTTTAAGAACCTTTTTGGACGATTTGCAAACCAAAATAAACAAAATGTTTTCCCATCATTGCTACTACTAACGCCATCTAGGCAGGACTTAGACAAACTGTAAAATAAATGCAGCTTCAATAAGCCTTGTAATTCAATGTGTTCTCTGATGCATGAGATGGCGCGGTTATATTTGTTTACTGGGACTTTGGAAAATATTTTATTCAGAGATTCGTGTTTATCAGTGTCCATAATTTCAAAATTTAATTCTATAATGCATGTTTCAGATCGAAAAGCAGCCACAAGGAGAAACGCAAATCGGACATGATGAAATCCATCAACACTTCAGACTCGTCCCTCAACGATTCCCAGCCGTTGGAGAAGAAGTCCAAGATGAACCCCATGCAAGGTAACCGAGGTAACTGTTACGCTTCCTTTATTTTCATTTGTTTGCCATTTTGGTATTATTTATTGTTATTTAACCTTTTCGATGCCAATGACCGATATATCGTCCAACGCTAACGACGGGTCAATCCGTCAGACAACAGCAATTTAGTCCTGAAGTCACATGCATTTAGTTCAGTTTCAGTTTGACGTTTTGGCGTCTGGGTAGAGTTGATGGCGTCGAAAAGGTTGAGTGTAAAAGTTATTTTTAAACGATTTTATGAAATTTTATCCTATTTTTACGTTCAACAAAGTACATAATAAATTATTTTAGTAATAGATACAGCAGGTTTACAATCCTAGACAACTTTATTTGGTATTTATTTAATGGATAAGTTAATTATGTTGTTATGTTAGGAGGAAAAAGTGAACAGTTCTAAGAATATGTACTTAAATTCATCCTTCAACTTGGCATTTAAAACAATTAAGAATATTTCAGTAATAACCTAATTTTATAATGGATACAAATAAGTTTTTATTATAATCTCACTGAAAATGTATAAATCTTGTAAAACAAGTATTATTAAGATATTGTCTTTTAAAATTATGTCTAAACTACCTATGCACACTATTGCACACCGATTCACGAAGTTGTTGCAAATCATTAAGAATTATGTATCAGTAAATACTGTTTAAATAATGCCATGATAAACTTTGAAAAAATGTCTTATGACTCTACAAACAAGATTGTGACAAATATTTTAAGTGAGATTCATTCGCAACATCGCAAGTTATAATAAATTACATATATTAAGGGTAAACTGAAATCCAATTTTATTTAAATTAGTTATTTTATTTATTTTGATTCAGATACGCCAATTTATTCAAACCCATAGGCGTTATCACACTTGCGATTTGCGAGCGAGTTTTGTATGGAGGCGAACACGTTGCGAGTTCGCCGAGTTCAAGTTACGTATAGAAATCGCTTTCAAATCGCCCAAGTGTGATAAGACCCTAACATTATGACTAGACTTCTACGTGTAGGCTATACAAATATCTCCATAAGGTTCAGAATATTGTGAATGTTCCAGGTGAAGTGGATCCGAACAGTTCTGACCACGTGGTGGCCATGACGCAGCTCAAGGAAACCATAGCCAGCTTGCAGAAGAAGGTCCAGCAAAAGGATAACGAGCTGCTCTCTAAAGATAAACTGGTATGCTGTAATCTAATTCTTTTATTTTGCACGTATATTTTTTAATAATGCCATCCTGAGATATCCGAAACATGTCGCGCGCATTGACTAATAATACGTCAGTGTTATCCGTAATTTATTACAATATTTATATGTCTCACAATAATTAAAATTTGCTAATATTTTATAGATAAAAAAATTAAGAATCAACATCAAAATTCGAAATTTTAGAGCTTTCACTCGAATATGTAAGTGCGATAGAGAGGGAGAAACACATTTTTGTTCGTTCTATTTTGTGGTGTGTCTTATATAAAGTGTATGTTCCCAGTAGGTTCAAATATCACGGTTACGGTTTTCCTTTCTATTCTCTCAGAGTTATAACTAAACATATCAGAATCTGAACGCGAAATAAGTTAAAAATTTAAATATTTATTCTAGGCCATAATGCCTTTAAGACCGCAAAAATAAGCCTAATCTAATACTTATCGTTAATCAGTTACGGTCTTAACTCTGAGAAAACGCTGATTTGGAGTTTTTATGAGTTTTCCGAACTTAGCTCGGCCATCGAGATATTATTGATATTAACTAAGGTTAATCACATTCATTATAAATGAAAGCTATACAATACTGATCAGCTTAGGTGCAGCAATTAATTCCATTAGTTCAAATTCCAGATAACGGAGCTAAAGGCTCAGCACCACAACAACACAACCGACATCCGAAACGAGATGAAGAACAAGGAGCGTCTCAACGAGACCAAGTTCAACCTCATGAACACCAAGATCCAGAACCTTCTGAAAGAAGTCGCCACCCTCAGCAAGTCGGCCAAGAAGAACAACAAGAACACAAAGATGCTCAACACAGAAAACAGTGGCAGCGGCACGGACAGCCCAAGCACCAACTAGGACAATTCCCCAACAGGATCTTTTCCAAATTTGTTGCAGGTTTTTGGAAATCTATTAATGTTACAATGACTTTCATACTTTGAAATATTCAGAAAGTACCATCATACTGTGAATCGCGTAACTTCAAAACACCTGTGACGTATACAGAAAATTTTAATTCGTGTTAAAGTTAACTTGGTCTAACAATTGACATAGAAGTATCGCGAATCGGCTATCTATAAAAACCTGTATGAAGACCTAAAAACGTATATGATTCCTAAAACGAATCTGTATGGTTCATCTCTTTATAAATATAATAAAAACCTTTTTTTAAATAATTTAAGATCACTTGGTTGATTATTCTATGAACGCAACAAATTTAGAACAGTCCAGTAAACTAGTAATATTAATCAAACGTGGAAACTATTTCCTCTTATTTTTTTACTCTACAAATGGTTTTATTTGTAGACTTTTTAAAACTTAAGCATAAGTAGGTTTCAATTGATTAATTTTAAGTTTAATTTTTTCTGCCGCAACATACTTTTTTCAATTACCTACATTACAGGGATAAGTGAATAAATTTGAATAATTATTTAATGGTTGAAAGTTGAAATCATGCGGGTTAATAGTGATCAATAGGGAAGTGTCTTTTAGAGATCTTGAAGATATTCATGTGTTTGTGAGTTTTTTTATAATTCGGTCGCTAACGGTTTTATACCAACGTCGGTTTCCGCCTGTGTTTCATTATTTCTATATTACTTTATTGTGGTATTAATTAAATAGAGTAAATTGACAGCAGTGTAATAAACCTATTCCAGAAATGTAATCGTCGAAACTCGTAGAAGTACATTATGGGAACAAATGTTACAAATGAAAATTGTGTACTATAAAGAGGTAATCTCATAAAATATTATGTCAGTTTACTCATATCTTATACCAAATACCACTTTCAATGTTATCAATATTCCATACGAGCGCCGCGTAACATTCTTAAATATTAACCAAAAGATTGAAGCTTTTGATTGAAAGATTAAAACCCCCAATTTTAATTAAATTTAAAACCAAATATTAGACCAAACATCTTGAGTCTCAAAAAAATATGACAAAGGTGTTAATTCGTGTTCGCTGATAAGTAATATCATTCAATCATGATTTTATTCTTCTACATACTGAAAAAAAATATTGTAATCATATTATTTTATTATCATTTTCTGTAGACATATTAACTCAATGCATTCATAGTAGAATTGTGTTTTCAAGAGGTTATCTTGGATAAATAACATTTTGTAGTCTTAGTTTTAAGATAGCAAAGACACCCGGTACTGTAACGTAAATAAGTATTACTGTCATATCATTGCATGCGTGTGGTTTTAGACGAGTTATTTATTAGTTTGGACACGCGTGAATGTACGATACAGATGAGTGATATGAAAATGGTCCGGTCGATGTATTACAGTATAAAACGTTTATCAAGCGTATTTTTTAATTTTGACCATTGGTTACTGTCGTGTTCATTAATATATGAGCATTTCCAATGCTTCAAAATATCTGTACACCCTTAGGTCATAGACAATAAGGTGTAAGTGTTTAAATATTATGCATTAAGCTGCACATATATTTATGAACTCGACTGTACAATAACATGTCATGAGCATTAATATTTGTATGTAATTTTTACGTTTTTATTTAATAAGAAAACGCAACTGGTGGATCTTTTAAGATACGTTAGCTAATTTCTATATTTTGCAACTCAATTCTTTGGATTTGTTTTTGCTGGTCTTACGGATATTGCATTATAACGACACGAGATGTTCCCAACTACGTATTTGAATAAGGGAAATTATTAACCGCCTAGTAAAACATACTTTATTGCACAGCAAATAAATGTTTTTATGTGTATTTATTATTGTTTTGCTTTACAAGTCAGTATGTTTTATAATTACTATTTAAAACGAGATATTTACCATCTATATTTGTTCTTATGAGCTCCCGAAATTGCGGCACTGTATCAGAATCTAATAAGACCAAATATACATGGTAAATATCTCGTTTTGAATAGTAATTATAATGTAACGTAATTACCATGTTAGTTATAGCAGTATGTTTTGTGGCGGTAGATAATAATTTAATGGTTATTTTTTTGTTGTGCGTTTAAATTCTACCCTTTAACTGAAGATGTCAACATTTTAACCGTAAAACAACAATTCTAAGTCAGAATCAGTCAAGGTGAAATAAGTTCAATAGCCTTTAAGTTAGAAGATTTTGAATTGTATCAGAATGTTCAAGCAAAACCTACAGTTTTTTAACTGTAAATAGTCAAAGTGTGGTGTTATTTTTGTGACCTAAAGTTAAACATGTAAAAAGAGAATAATTTAAAAAAATATTGTGGAACAAACTATGTTACTTAGTAAGTTCAATGGACTCTTAAATTAGCAACAAAAGTAATCGTAATATTAATAACTTAAAACCACCAAAGCTACTGAGATATTGTTACATCAAATGCCCAAACAGAATTTGTATATTTTATCAGAGATGGGTAACTAATAGACTTATAATATCGAAAGCAATAGAATGACGTCTTGTGATGGAAAATCACACATTTGGACACTAACTAGTAAGTTTATAATTTACTCATTCTTACCCAGATTCGTAGACTGTGGCTCTACCAAGAAAACTATTCTGCGTTAATATACTGTTAGGAGTATTAGTTGAATGCGCGAATTCCTTTCCTTTTGATCTATGAATGAAACTTAGGTGTATGTTATGTGAAACAATAAAGACCATTTATGTAAATTAGTATTTCATTTTAAATAGTTCCTAACACAGGAGACCGTGCATGTCGGCCATTTTGAGCCGAGTATGCCGCAGTTACTGTAAAGACAAAGCTCTCACTCATCAACAGAATATGCCTAGTGAGCTAACGTGTGCGATGTGGCCGTAGCTGGTTTGTCCTCTCCACACTTCACGCTGTTTACACTTAACCAAAGCTCCTATTATAAAGGACAATATTATTTTCTCAACACAAGTATCAGAGGAAAGAAAGCTTGAAGTTTGCCGTACATGTAAGTACCTAGAATGCAAATTAAGTGTGCGATTGATAGATAGTAAAGTAATGCTTTTGAATGCGTAACCGCAAAACACGATATAGACTACGTTTTATAGATAGATAGATAGATAGATAGATTTTTATTTCATGAAAGATAATTACATTATAAGTTTACATTTCAATAAATTTATACGAATTTCCATCATGATCGTCACAAACACGAATTAATTAAAGTATAATAATAATAATTAACAATAATAATGAAATTGTGTCTCCCAATAAGGATCGTCATGAGTGTAATATCTAATAATAAAAAACAACAGTAAGTATGTCAATACTTACAAATCAAAAATATCGAATAGTAATAACAATGAATCGAAATGTCAAATACATGTAGGCGGAATAATAGGGTTGTATAGTTTAGAGTTATATCTCCCAGTAAGAATTGTCAATAGCAATGTGAACAAAAAACAAAAAATAATAATCAAATAAGTACATACATTTCCCAATAAAGGATGATCATAATAATAGTAGAAAACAATGTCAATTTAAACTAAAATCAATACAATACATTAAAATCAATAATCATAATTTTAGTGCCATGTACTCATTTGTTGAGTACAGAGGGTTATTCAACAAAAGGTTTCTCACTTTGCGCCTGAATGTTTCGTCACATGGCTCGTTTCTTATTTCGGCAGGTAGATGCTCGAAATAAGTAGGTCCGATGACACGAGGGTTCTTATTTGATAGTGCCATGCGACGAGGAACGGTTCTAAGGCGGCCGGTTGAACGCAGCAGTTTTCCTGGACAGTCGACTCGCGATAACTGAGATTGTTCATTCCTTACAAACATTAGCACATCAAACAGGTATTGTGAGTAGTGAGTCATTATACGCTGCGAAATAAAGATCTCCTTACAGGGATGTCTTCGTTTGACTCCAACAAGTGTACGGATTGCTCGTTTCTGCACTATTAGGACTCTTCCAGCATCTGTGGAGTTACCCCAGATGAGCGTGCCGTATGCCATATTACTTATTATATTATCTACAATAAAAATCTACCGTAACAGTTGTTCCAATTATTCAATAGATGTCGCTGTGAGTAAAATAGATCACGCCAACGTTTGTTCATCGTAGAAAGTAGTAGTCATTTCTGGGTTACCAGTTTAAGTTTGACAGACAGACGGACCCGTAGGGTTCCGTACAAACTAACACATTTTTTGCAGTCTGTAGCTCCTCGTGAGAGATAGGACTTCGTAAATTTGTAATGTACGTAGATGGGCATATTTTTATTTTGTTGTCGCTTTTTTTTCTCGTCAGATTTGAATGAAATTTGGTGGGTAAGTAGAGTTCCTTATTCTACGCTAGATAGATACAAAATCTCAATGTGCGACAAAAAAATTGTATGAAATTTGAGTTACGAAATCGTATGGCATTTTCGTAACTCAGTGGAAAAAAAATGTGGGACATACTTTGAAATTGGGTCTATCTTGAAGAGAATAAAGAACTCTACCTACCCACCAAATTTCATTCAAATCTGACGCGAAAAAAAAAACGACAACAAAATAAAAATATGCCCAGATACGTTCATCAGGCATGAGCAGTTAATGACTGAATTCCACATGTAAAAAAGACACTACAATTTGAAAGCTCTTTTTGAAGTCTTCTCCTCGTGAGTGGATTGTAAAGTGTTCATGAGGCATGGGCGGCATGGCAGATAATTACTGAATTCAATCATAAATTGCAAAATACGCTTTGAACGCGTTTGTACTTACAATCCGTATTATCCTACTATACCAATATTATAATCGCGAAAGTTTGATTGTATGTTTGTTTGTTACTCTTTCACGTACAAACTACTGAATGGATTGTAATGAAACTTTACAATAATATAGCTGATACATCGGAATAACCCATAGGCTACAATTTATTAAGATATTGCGCAGACGAAGTCGCGGGCACCAGCTAGTATATTATGTTAATATTGTGTGTCTTTGCTGCATAAACTGCTTCACACCTTTACCTAAATATATGAGGAAAATATACAACACAGTAGTAGGGATTCGCCGGTTCTGCCGGGTTTTTTTGGGTGTGTCTATGTACTGACCCGCCCAAAAACATGGCCACCAAAACTAAAAAAAAAAAAAAAACAAAAAAAAAACAATAGCCCCCCACTTAGAGCGTTTGGGCGGGGTCCTGAGAGTGTAAGATGGTGTCTTCAGGCTTTTATATGCTGGTCTACTAACACAATACAAGGCGAGCATAATCCCTTTCTCGCATCGCCATTGTTCTTCGAAAAGGGTCCTATTGTCCTTCCTACCTGGATCGAGCCGACCCACGCTGACCAGCGTCGCGTCAATGGATTTTTTGCGTCGTCTTTCAATACATAAACACACCTATTCCTGCTGTACTATTACAACATATGACTACTGTGATTTTACTATGACAGCGATTTATATTTCTACCATATAATACCACACTTAATCACCTATCCTAAACCTACTTTATGAAAACGGGATAAGGTATATTATTAACTTTGTAAGTAAATGGAATTTGAGAAAGCGTTCAGTTTGTATTTTAAAGTGAACAATGAAATAAGTAAATAGTGTGTGATTTACTATGGTATTTAATCAATTGTTCATTATTCCTTATAAATAAAAAAAATTAAAACCTATTGTATATTGTCTGATGTATGATCAATTTTCTAAGAAACTATAAAAAGTGCGGGATTTACCGCGCAGTATCTTATATATCAACACAAGCTACAAGTTTTAACAGGTTTATTGTGGAATGTGAATCGAAACGTTTTATTCAGTTTCCAAACCTTTGTTAAAATATATGAACACCTGAATGGAACCTGTTAAAACCAGTTTTCTAAGAAAGCACAAAGGATGGCACAAAAGTATATTGTTAATTATTTCGCTATTCATCTAAGTCATCCTTCTCAGATATACGTTGTGATGTAACAAAGAACTTGTTAAGTTTGAGTGCTCTTACGTGGTTTGAAAAGGTTTTATTCTTAGTTTCTTGGAAGCAGTCAATCCTTTATTACAATAATATTATCCGCACAGTCCAAGATCCTGTTAAAACCAGTCGTGATGGGGAGCAACGGTATATTTTTTATATGGTTGGTATTCCTATAAAAGCGTCCTCTCAGTAGCTTCACTTAAATAGTCCCTTAGTGTCAGCCATCAAGTGTGGAGTACCAATATACTACCGAGTGAAGTTTCCATTCAGATAATTTCAGTGTATAAGTCAAGTGTTGTGATCATACCGGCTGCATAATGGATGTAAGTATGTAAATTAAGTAATTATTAAGTAATTTTTTGTTATGAAGTGTGTAGGTACCTATATTTTTAGTTTGATTTTGTTTTTTTTTTATTAGTGTACCTTTAGTAGATTGTAATTTAATTTGTATTGTATGACATTGTTTGTATTTATGTTATTGTGAATGATGTTATATTGTAATGAAGTATTATTTGATCAATTAAGTAATTATATTCAAGTAATTATTACTTTTACCCAAGTCTTATTACAAATCTTTTTACAATTTTAATTGTTATTATTTTGATAGTTGTGAAATTAATTGATATATTGTTTCAGTTCTCTGAAAATACTTTCAAAAATTATTACTACCCCGAAAATCAAGAAGCATCCTCCGATGAAGAGGGCACGGTGGGGTTAAAAATAAAACAGGCGATTGCAAAGAAAAGACATGCAAACAGCATTGAGGGTTTTTTTGAGAGACCCAAGAAGAAAACCAAAGCAGCTAAAAGATCTTCGAATGTGTCCCAGAGTGCTACGGATGGGGTAGCATATTTATCATCGGGACAAGACGACGGTGCGTACGCTTCACATCTCATCAAGATCGAAGTGTATGACCTGGACAAAATACGAAACGTTGCACCTGCCGACCACTGGAAACATTGTGATGTGCGGCTTAAATATTACACGCCTAATGAGGACGATTCCCATCTTAAAAGTGCCCGAGATGTGATTTTTAATATAACTAGTGAATTAGCTTCTAAGGAAAACTGTGCTAAATACTTTATAGACACTGATAAGAAAAAGTAAACAAATAATTGTAATTTAGGTTAAACTGTAAAATAATGTATTTTATTATATCCTGTTTGTATTTTATGTACACCTTTTTTAAGTACGAATTTAAATAGCTATGTATACACTACTTTTTTGTACTTTCAATATTATATCCAATTTTAACCTGCTGTAATTAAACATTTAAGTAAGTCTTAACTATGGAATCATTTAATTTTTTGATCTTAACTATATAATACCTTTTAATAATCTTTTATAACAATTGTAAGTAGTTGAGAAAAGGTAATTGTATTTGCTAATCCCCACTTTGTTTTAAATATCTCATATCTATATTCAAGTATTTAAACGAGGGAAATCAATGAGGGCTAATACTTTTCGCAATGGATTCTTTAAGCTATGATGTCTACGATCCTGAACTCATCAGACTTTGTGAAGAAGTGGAAGAGAATGAAGACCTATGTGAGGCTGCCCGACTTGTTAGCCAATTACACCGAGACGCGTAAGTAATTTTTCAAAATAAAATATTCCTGTCTCTGCATGTCAAAAACTCGTAACCAGTTGAAACACGTTTAAAAGCCCTTAACCAACCGACCTCCTTAACAAAAGGGTGGGATTTTATCTTGTTGTGACTCGATCGTATTGTTCAGATAAACGAAAGGCGGGGAGGCTTACTTATATAAGCAGGATGTTATTGAGCTGTGATCATTCAGTATTTGTGTGTCGATTGTGCTTGTGTTGTCTTGTTACGTATTTAAATCATGGTGTTCACTTACTATCATATTGGGCTCACTTTACCTCGTGATAAGATTGAGGAATTAAGCAAGGAATTTATTTTAGCTTATTTCCATAGAAACATAAGAATGTGGTACATATCAAATAAATTACCTATCTCATTATTAGAAGATTCTGATATCACGCCCTATTTCACTCCATGTGACGGTCATACCAAAGATTCCGAAAGGAATACCCCATCATCAGATGTGATTGATGGAGTATTAATGATGCAGGCATATTGTCAGCGGTGTCGAAAAGATTTAAGTTAGTATATCAACCAACCGATAAATGATTTATATTGTATTTACGTATTAGCTTATATGATCTTAATTAACATTTTTTTTTAGATCTTCTCAAATTGGACGTGGAATGAAACGACGTGCTATTGACGTGAACGAGTCAGCAAGAAAAAAACATTCATCCACCAGCTATGCTAATCGTTCATCAACTGACTATGCTGATCATCCATTGACTGACTATGCTGATCATCCATCAAGTGATTATGCTGATTCTCCGTTAACTGACTATGCTGATCGTCCATCCACTGACTGTGCTGATTGTCCATCAACCAATTGTGCTGATTCATCAAAAACTCAACCACCTGATAATGATGTAAGTACAAAAAATAATGGTAAAATTGAATGTTCTGTATGTCACGTCTTTGTATCAAAGAGATATTTAACAAGTCATTTAAATAGCAAGATCCATAAAGACAACGTTCCGCAAAAATCTGACAGTGAATTAATTAACGTTCAACTTATTGAAAATGCATTCAGAAATAGAATTGCTACTTACAGAATATTATCTAAAGAAAATGATTACCATTCCTTTGAAAGACCTGAAGCATTTATAGAAAATAATAAAGATATCATATTCACATTATTAGATCGCTCACTTTCAAATCACAGTGCTTTAAAAGTTAATTTTATTCTAAACGCATTATTTACTCAAGAAACCAAACAGTTAAACAACACATTTGATTTTCAATTAAGCAACAATATTGTTAGCGTTAGCAGTAATAAAAATGATATTTTATCTAGTGTTTTAAATGAAATTTCCAATAGATTAACGAACTTTGAAAAAAAAGATAGTGGATGGAGTTTGGTGAAGGTAAATCATTTAGACATCAATGTAAACAAATATAGCCCATTACGTGGCTCCTCATATATCGATTTGCCACGTGATATTAAACTTAAAAAAGCGGTAATTAACGTTCAAAATAATGATTATGAATGTTTTCGCTGGGCAGTTTTATCAGGACTATATCCGCCACTAGAAAGTAATCGTGCATATACTGTCCGTGCGTACAAAGCACATAAAGATAAATTAAACTTTAGAAATCTCCCTTTTCCTATGAAATTAACAGATATCCATAAGTTTGAGAAATTGAATAATATAAGTATAAACGTCTTTGGATTAGAATACAATTCTCAGAGTAAATCAAATGTTGTTGTAGGACCATTACATTTTACAAAATGTAAAAAGGTCAAGCATTTCAACTTGTTGTATGTAAACGAAGGTAGTAAAAGCCATTACTGTCTCATTAAAAATATATCTAGGTTAGTATCCGCTCAGTTGACTCGCCATCAACACACTGCTCACATATGTGATGGTTGCTTGACAAGTCTTACATCACGTGATAATTTAATAAACCACCAAAAAAACGACTGTTTTCATGTTTGCACGAATTTACCTTTAGGAAATAAAAAAACGAAGAATTGGTTTAATGAAATAGTTCCTGCTAATGAAATTACTTTCAATAATTATGAACGTCAATTGCGACATCCATTTGTAATATACTGTGACTTTGAAGCGTTTTTAAACCCAATTCATTCATGTTCTAACGAAACATCTCCATCACCTGACAAACCCTCAACTATCAATGTGCAAAAACATGAAGTTTATAGTTTTGGGTATTATATTAAATGTTCATTTGATGATCAGTTATCAATCTATCGAACTTATAAAGGTGAAAACTGCTCAAAAACATTCATGGAGTTCGTTAAAAAAGATTTACAGAACATTTGCAAAAACAATACATTTGCAAAATCACCTTTACCCTTAACGCTTGCAAACGAAACGAACTTTTCACAGAGTACGAGTTGTTATATCTGTAATCGAGCTTTTAATGGTGATAAAGTAATTTCACACAATTGGTATACTGGTGCTTACGAAGGGGTTGCACACCAACTCTGCCGCGATAAATACAGATCCCCTAATTGTGTTCCTGTATTTTTCCACAACTTAAGCAATTATGATAGTCACTTTATCGTGCATGGGCTTGGTTTTGAGGATGGTGACATAGAACTTATCCCAGAGAACAAAGAGAAGTACATATCTTTCACAAAAGTTCTACATATCAATAATCGAATTATGAAGTTAAGGTTTGTTGATTCTCTGAAATTTATGTGTAGTAGTCTTGACAAATTAGCTAAAAATCTATTACCTGAACAGTTTCATGATCTAAAATTAATTTTCCCAAATGAAGAAGATTTTCAACGCTTAATACGTAAGGGTGTTTACCCGTATGAATACATGACATCGTTTAGTTCTTTGGCATTAACATCCCTTCCCTCTCAGGACAAATTCTACAGCTCTTTGACTAACAGTCATATTTCAGAAGACGATTACAAACATGCCGTTGATGTATGGAATCATTTCAAATGTCAAAATATGGGTGACTATTCAGATTTGTATTTAAAAACAGACGTTTTATTACTAACAGATGTATTTGAAAATTTTAGAAACGTCTGTCTTAAAACTTACGGTTTGGATCCTGCTCATTATTATACTGCTCCAGGATTGAGTTGGGATGCAATGTTAAATGTTACGAAAATTAAACTGGAACTTTTAACCGATATCGATAAGATTACTTTCATTGCAAATAATATTCGAGGAGGTATATCTCAATGCAGCAACAGACATGCAAAAGCTAATAATAAATTCATGTCTGACTATGATCCAAACATTCCTTCTTCCTTTCTGATGTATTTAGATGCCAATAACCTTTATGGTTGGGCTATGTCTCAATGTCTTCCAACCGGTGAATTTGAATGGGTAGATGTAGATACGGATTTTAATATTTCAAACGATGCCGATCATGGTCTCATTTTAGAAGTTGATTTAGAATATCCTCACGAATTGCATGATTCTCATTCCGATTTCCCATTTTGTCCAGAAAATGTTTGCTTAGGCAACACAAAAGAAAATAAATTGATACCCAATCTAAATAAAAAAACAAACTATGTGATACATTACAGGAATCTTAAACAGTGTTTAGGAAATGGTTTACAATTGACTAAAATTCACAGAATTTTGAAATTCAAACAATCCCCATGGTTGAAAAAATATATAGATTTAAACACTTGCATGCGTTCACAAGCAACTTCAGAATTCGATAAAGATTTTTACAAACTTATGAATAATTCAGTATTTGGTAAAACCATGGAGAATGTTTTAAAACGGGTTGAAGTAAAGTTATTAAATCATTGGGAAAATCGTGGCAAATCTCAAGGAGCGCAATCATTAATAGCTAAACCAGAATTCCATAGTTTATCAATATTTTCAGAGAATTTAGTAGCTGTGCAACTGAAAAAAACCAAGGTTTTATATAACAAACCTATTTACCTTGGTTTTTGTATTTTAGATATATCTAAAACATTGATGTATCAATTTCATTACGATTATATGAAAACAAAGTATCAGAAAAACCTAAAACTTCTTTACACAGATACTGATAGCTTAGTTTATCAAATTTTTACGGAAAACTATTATAGAGACATAAAATCTGATGTTAATTTGTATTTTGATACCTCCGACTATCCTCTTAACAATAAATATGGATTACCGTTGATGAATAAAAAGCGATTAGGTTTTTTCAAAGATGAAAATAATGGAAGAATTTTCAAAGAATTTGTAGGTCTGCGATCTAAAATGTATACTATGGATGTTGAAAAAAAACCTGATAAAAAACACGGAGTAACGTCAAAAGCTAAAGGTGTAAATAAATGTGTCACCGAAAATTTTACGGTTAATGATTACAAAAAGTGTTTATTTAACAAAAAAGAACAATATGCACAGATGCAAAGATTTAAATCTATTAAACACATTATTTTTACACAAAAAATCAATAAAATATCATTATCACATAATGATACAAAACGCTACCTACTAGAAAACTCTACCGATACTCTTGCGTGGGGGCATTATAAGATATCAAAGTAATTGTTGATAAATTGTAACCTCGTAATGTATAAGCACAGAACACTCGAATTAATCATTATTTATTGTACATTGCATGTTTTAATTATTAAAAGGAATATGAAATTGTTTATAATTTAAGTATATTATTTTTAATTATAAGTTTATTTTTTGAATAATTCTTGTAAATATATTAACATTGTAAAAAAAAATTACAACAATTAAATGTGTAAATGTAAATCCTGGTGGTGGTAAAAATAGTTATCCTAAGTTAAGATAAAAATTAAATAGATAAGTGTACAAAAAAAAGTTTTTTTATTTTACTGTCATTCCTTTTTCTTTTTTTATGCTTCGCTCACTTAAAGAGTAACGGCTTTCTTGAATAACACCATTTGATGTTCAGCCGTTTTCAAATCAACACACATATTTAATAATGATTCACTTTTGTCATCCTTTCACTGCCATTGTCGCAGGTCCGAGTGGGTGTGGTAAAACTCAATTTGTCACTGATTTTTTAAGTAATTCTAAAGAGATATGTAATGTTGAGTATGACGAAATTATTTGGTGTTATGATGAAATGCAACCTCTCTACAATTTGGAAAATGTAAATTATAATCAAGGAATACCAGATTTTTCAATGTTTGATGGAAAGAAACCTAAACTTCTTATTATAGATGATTTGATGAGAGAATCGGATGGTCGAATCGTTGATATTTTCACGAAGGGTAGTCATCATAGAAACTTAAGTGTATTTTATATTACACAGAATATATTTCATCAGGGAAGAGGTCAACGAGATATATCATTGAATACAAGCTATATAATATTTTTTAAGAATCCCAGGGATAAAACTCAGATACGCTACCTATCACGACAAGTTTACCCAGAAAACTCGAAATTCGTTGATGAAGCCTACAAAGATGCTACCAAGGACGCTCATGGGTATCTCATGATTGATCTTAAACAAAATACAAATGACATGTGTCGTTTTAAAACAAAAATATTTCCGTTTGATGGTCACTGCACAGTGTATGTACCCAAAAAGGGGTTTAAATATGATAAACATCAACATATTTTAGTCAGTTCTACATAATGCATGCAAGAGTTAACACATATAAACATTTACTTGAAGCTTTACAATTGCTTAAACCAAAATATCGTACTGCATTACTAAAATCTTGTGACGATGACGAAATAAACATTATTTGCGAATGTATTTATAATGTGCTTAATGGTAAGATTCCATTAGAAAAAAAAGAAAAGTCGAAATTAAAAAAATATAAAGATACATTACGAACCTTAGTTTCTAAAGGAAAACATAAAATAAGAAAAACTGTTATAATTCAAAAGGGAGGTGGATTTTTACCTATTATTTTAGGCGCAGTTTTAAGCGCATTGGTGAACTCGTTATCATAACAAAATGGAAAACACAAAAAAAATGTTATTAGTTGAATCAGATTTTATTGAAAGATTAAAACGCAATGAAAGTTCACCTGAAAATTCATCATCTAGACTAGATGGAGAGATGCAAAAAATCCTTAAAAGTAAAATGAATGATCGCGAAAAGTGGACGTTATATTCACAAGCATTGCAACGATTTCTACATTTTATTGAAACAGATCGAAAACCGTTTAAGATACCTATTGTAATGGAGGGGATTAATCAATTCAACAATGAAAGTAATGATATTATAAAGTCCGAAGTTAACAAAAAAGAGGAGAATAAAAATAATGATTCAGTTACAAGTGATATAACTGAAACAGCTACACCATCATCGTTTAATACTCCGCCCGGAGAAATAAATCAAGAACCAATGCCAATTACACCTTCAAAAATATTAGGAATATTACCTAAATCATACGAAAAAAAAACTCGGACTTTGTTAGATTTCATTGTTTTAAGTAAACCGAAAATATGGTGGAAACCGACTGGATTATAAACAACCGAACCATTCAAAATAGTAATATTATTGATTTGGTGAGCGATACGGTTAGATGTCTTAAACGTCCTAAACCAATTGAATGGGAAGTGTTCGCTGCACTTTTAAAAGATATAAAAGTTCCTAGGTCATGCATAGGCAATCCTACAAATTTGGCATTTATTGATGGTACTCCTTTAATCGACCGCTTTGTGCCATCCACTTCCGTAAACACGAGAGCCCCATCAGATCAAGAGAATACCACGTCTACCCCTCTTACTACACGGTCACATAAGCGTTCAGGAAAGAAAATAGAGTGGGAAAAATGGACCCCCTATTAGATATTAATAGAATCTACTACGATGTAGCTAATCCACCTGGATATAGCAGTTTGGATAATTTAACAAGGGCAATGAAAGGTCAAATGAAAAAAGAGGAAGTGAAAAACTGGCTACAATCTCAAGATACGTATACATTACACAAACCTGTTCATAGGCGATTTACTAGAAATAAATACATCTTGTCTAACTTTAATGAACTTTGGCAAGCTGATTTAAGTGATATGAGTACTTATACTCAATATAATGATGGATACAAATATATTCTTTGTGTTATTGATGTGTTCAGTAAATACGCTTTCGCAAGAGCCATGAAAAAGAAGGATTCAACAACGGTTAAACAATGTTTTGAAAGCATATTTACTGAAGCCAAATCTGTTCCGCTTCACATACAATCCGATAAAGGCACAGAATTTGTTTCCAAGGTAGTTCGAGATTACTTTAAGAACAAAAATATAAATTACTATACCACCAATAACCCCGACATTAAAGCAAGTATAGTGGAAAGGTTTCAAAGAACTCTTAAAATGAAAATGTGGCGCTACTTCACTCATAATAATACATATAATTTCACTAATATTCTACAAGATCTTCTTAATTCTTATAACCACAGCTATCATTCTAGCATTAAAATGCGTCCAGTTGATGTTAACTCTAATAATATTATGACTGTTTGGAGTAATTTATATGATCGCCAAAAAGATAGGCAAGTTTCATTAGAAAATACGCAATTCAATGTAGGTGATCATGTTAGAATCACTAAATATAAACATGTATTTCAAAAAGGTTATGAAAGTAATTGGAGTGAAGAAATATTTATTATTAATTCGATTATAAAGAGATCACCGCGGTTTGTCTATACTTTAAAGGATTTGGAAGGTGAACCAATCATTGGTACATTTTATACTAAAGAATTACAAAAAGTAACATACCTCCCCACCAAAGAGTATAAAATTGATAAAATAATACGCTCACGTCGAGTTGCTGGCAGAAAGGAAATACTAGTGAAGTGGCAAGGTTATCCCAATAAATTTAATTCTTGGTTACCAGAATCAGATTTAAAGAAAATATGAGCGAAAATAGTTTTTATTTAACATTGTTGAGTAACAGCTCATCAAATTACTACACGGATAATACAACTGCAAATTTCTTAACAAAATTACCTAGGACTATTAAATTGGATGGAGAATGGGTAGTTGGGTTGGTAGAATTTCAATACCCCTGTTCCATGTATAATGTTCAAGAACATGAAAATATAATTTATATAAAGAAAAAGGTGTTACTTCCCAACGAAAAGACTTCAAAAATAGTAGATATTAAAACTCATATACCAGCCACTACTTATGATAATATAGAACATTTAATTCAAGCGTTTAATGAAAACCCTCAATTAAAAAATAGTGTGGTATTTCGGTATGATAAATTAACAAAAATAGTTGGGGTATCAACACCAAATAAAGAAATAACTTCTATCACAACAACCCCGATACTAAGCCTTCAGCTGGGTTTCAAACCAAGAACAAATTTAAAACAAATTTCATTAGGAAAAACCCCTGCAAATTTATATTTAGGTTTACCTTCTCAAGTATTTGTTTATACTGACATAATTCATCCACAAATAGTTGGTGATGTTATTACTTCATTGCTCAGGATTATACCATTAGATCCAACTAAGTTCATCTATGGAGCTCATAAAACACACATATTCTCACCCGCTCACTATGTACCAGTTTTACGAAGAGAGTTTTATACGATTGAAATAGATATAAGAACAACAACTGGTGCCAAGGTGCCATTTCAATTTGGATCTTCTTGTGTGAAGCTACACTTTCAACGAGTAAAATGATTTACAACAGATCGTCGGTTTCTTGTCCCTACCAACATTATTATTCACACCAAGCCGGTTCTGGAATAGGAATTGTTTATAAGGGAGTTCCATATCAACGAGGACATGGAATAGGTAGTTTTTTGGGTGGGCTATTTAGATCAGTGCTTCCTTTGCTATCTAGTGGTTTTAAAACCATTGGAAAAGAAACTCTGGGAGCAGGAGTTGGATTGTTATCGGACATGGTAAATTCTCGCCCAATGGATAGTTCAATTAAATCACGGTTCAAGGAAGCAAGTGCTAACTTAAAAAGAAGGGCTGACGAAAAAATTGATTCTCTCATGTCAGGATCTGGGTATAAAATGTCGAATAAAAGGAGGGAACCACTCATTTCCCTAAAAGCATCACGACGAAGAGGAAGTAACAAAAATAAAAACAATAAAAGTAACGATATATTTTCAAGTTAAAAAAATGTCATTTTTACACAGTCATTCGTGTGAATGTGTTAAATCAGAATTAGATTTATTTGCCCTTCCATCAACTCAAACAAGCATCGAGAGCGGACAATGGGTTCATTACAAACCAATTTCATCTTTAAGTGATGATGGTCCCCTTGAATTTCAAGTACCTGGATCTGGAGATGACTACATTGACCTATCACACACAATGTTACACATTACTGCTAAAGTATTAAACCAAGATGGTACAAAAATGAAAGCAGATGCAGCAGTTGGACCTACCAACAACTGGTTACACTCCCTTTTCAACCAACTCGATGTATATTTGAATCAAAAACTCATATCCCCACCAAACAATACATATGCTTACCGTGCTTATATGGAAAATCTTCTCAACTATGGACCAGCAGCCAAAGAAACTCATCTTACTTGCGGATTGTGGTATGAGGATACTCCAAAGTACATGGATACCGTTGATGCCAACAATAAAGGATTTCATAAAAGACTAGAATTTATCAAAGAAAGTAAAGAAGTGGAAATGATTGGACATCTGCATGGGGATATATTTAATCAAGAGAAATTTTTGATCAATGGTGTTGAAATGCGTATTAAATTGGTACGGTCAAAAGAATCTTTTAATCTTATTTGTCATCAAGAAAAAAAATTCAAAGTACAAATAATGGATGCTAGTCTGATTGTAAGACGAACAAGAATCAACCCTAGCGTTTTATTAGCCCATCAAAAAGTATTGGCAACAACGACTGCGAAGTATCCCATTACGAGAGCAGAAGTTAAAGTTCTTACAATACCAACAGGGGTCCAGGGAAAAACATTGGATAATATATTTCTTGGGCAAATTCCTAAAAGATGTATTATTGGATTTGTATCAAATTCAGCTTTTAATGGTAATTTGGCTTTGAATCCATTTAATTTTCAACATTACAATATGAATTCATTTAGTTTGTTTGTTGATGGTCATGAAATTCCTTCTAAAACATTACAACCATCCTTTAGTTCTGGTATCATTGCAACAACATATCACACCTTATTTTCTGGAACTGGTATTCATTTTCACAACGAGGGTAATGCAATAAGCAGAACAGATTATGGGGGAGGTTATTCTTTGTTATGTTTTGATTTAACTCCTGATTTATCTGCCAGTTCAACTTCACACTGGAACCTTGTTAGACATGGAAGCGTTCGGATAGAAGTACGCTTTGATTCGGCTCTATCTAGCACAATTAATTGTGTTGTGTATGCGGAATTTGATAATATTATTGAAATAAACAAAAATCGTGATGTATCTGTAGATTACAACAGTTAATAATCATATAAATATATTGTATTCCTCCAGTTTACTCTACTTTGTAGTAGTCACTGTTAGCAACATCATCGTAAAAGACACAATTTGTCATTTATTATGGATACTGATGAAATTCAATTCTGTATGAAGAAATTAAACCCATTGTTTAATTTCAATGTTTTTGCTGCTAACAAAATTCCTATTTGGATTGATCTACCTGTATTTATTGTATGTAATTTGGATCCTGACTCAAAACCCGGCTCTCATTGGGTGGCCATGCACATTGATAATAACGGTGTGGGTGAATACTTTGATAGTTTTGGTAGAAAGCCTACTGGTTATCATAGGTTATTTTTAAAAAGAAACACAAAGAGGTGGTTTTATAACTGCCAAAGCCTTCAAAACCATTTTACCTCCGTTTGTGGAGAATATTGTTTAGTTTATCTTTATTTTAAGATCCAAGGTAAAACTATGTATGACTTTATAAGTCAGTTTACAAATAATTCTTTATGTAATGATCTAGTATTAGGAACTATGTTTAAATCAATTTTTATGAATAAAAAATGCAAATAAGAAACGTTTATGTGTTTTATTTATAACAGTGTGGTTACAGCAGGTTAAAATTGGATATAATATTGAAACTACAAAAAAGTAGTGTATACATAGCTATTTAAAATCGTACATTAAAAAGGTGTACATAAAATACAAACAGGATATAATCAAATAAATTATTTTATAGTTAAACCTAAATTACAATTAAAAGGTATTATATAGTTAAGATCAAAAAATTAAATGATTCCATAGTTAAGACTTACTTAAATGTTTAATTACAGCAGGTTAAAATTGGATATAATATTGAAAGTACAAAAAAGTAGTGTATACATAGCTATTTAAATTCGTACTTAAAAAAGGTGTACATAAAATACAAACAGGATATAATAAAATACATTATTTTACAGTTTAACCTAAATTACAATTATTTGTTTACTTTTTCTTATCAGTGTCTATAAAGTATTTAGCACAGTTTTCCTTAGAAGCTAATTCACTAGTTATATTAAAAATCACATCTCGGGCACTTTTAAGATGGGAATCGTCCTCATTAGGCGTGTAATATTTAAGCCGCACATCACAATGTTTCCAGTGGTCGGCAGGTGCAACGTTTCGTATTTTGTCCAGGTCATACACTTCGATCTTGATGAGATGTGAAGCGTACGCACCGTCGTCTTGTCCCGATGATAAATATGCTACCCCATCCGTAGCACTCTGGGACACATTCGAAGATCTTTTAGCTGCTTTGGTTTTCTTCTTGGGTCTCTCAAAAAAACCCTCAATGCTGTTTGCATGTCTTTTCTTTGCAATCGCCTGTTTTATTTTTAACCCCACCGTGCCCTCTTCATCGGAGGATGCTTCTTGATTTTCGGGGTAGTAATAATTTTTGAAAGTATTTTCAGAGAACTGAAACAATATATCAATTAATTTCACAACTATCAAAATAATAACAATTAAAATTGTAAAAAGATTTGTAATAAGACTTGGGTAAAAGTAATAATTACTTGAATATAATTACTTAATTGATCAAATAATACTTCATTACAATATAACATCATTCACAATAACATAAATACAAACAATGTCATACAATACAAATTAAATTACAATCTACTAAAGGTACACTAATAAAAAAAAAACAAAATCAAACTAAAAATATAGGTACCTACACACTTCATAACAAAAAATTACTTAATAATTACTTAATTTACATACTTACATCCATTATGCAGCCGGTATGATCACAACACTTGACTTATACACTGAAATTATCTGAATGGAAACTTCACTCGGTAGTATATTGGTACTCCACACTTGATGGCTGACACTAAGGGACTATTTAAGTGAAGCTACTGAGAGGACGCTTTTATAGGAATACCAACCATATAAAAAATATACCGTTGCTCCCCATCACGACTGGTTTTAACAGGATCTTGGACTGTGCGGATAATATTATTGTAATAAAGGATTGACTGCTTCCAAGAAACTAAGAATAAAACCTTTTCAAACCACGTAAGAGCACTCAAACTTAACAAGTTCTTTGTTACATCACAACGTATATCTGAGAAGGATGACTTAGATGAATAGCGAAATAATTAACAATATACTTTTGTGCCATCCTTTGTGCTTTCTTAGAAAACTGGTTTTAACAGGTTCCATTCAGGTGTTCATATATTTTAACAAAGGTTTGGAAACTGAATAAAACGTTTCGATTCACATTCCACAATAAACCTGTTAAAACTTGTAGCTTGTGTTGATATATAAGATACTGCGCGGTAAATCCCGCACTTTTTATAGTTTCTTAGAAAATTGATCATACATCAGACAATATACAATAGGTTTTAATTTTTTTTATTTATAAGGAATAATGAACAATTGATTAAATACCATAGTAAATCACACACTATTTACTTATTTCATTGTTCACTTTAAAATACAAACTGAACGCTTTCTCAAATTCCATTTACTTACAAAGTTAATAATATACCTTATCCCGTTTTCATAAAGTAGGTTTAGGATAGGTGATTAAGTGTGGTATTATATGGTAGAAATATAAATCGCTGTCATAGTAAAATCACAGTAGTCATATGTTGTAATAGTACAGCAGGAATAGGTGTGTTTATGTATTGAAAGACGACGCAAAAAATCCATTGACGCGACGCTGGTCAGCGTGGGTCGGCTCGATCCAGGTAGGAAGGACAATAGGACCCTTTTCGAAGAACAATGGCGATGCGAGAAAGGGATTATGCTCGCCTTGTATTGTGTTAGTAGACCAGCATATAAAAGCCTGAAGACACCATCTTACACTCTCAGGACCCCGCCCAAACGCTCTAAGTGGGGGGCTATTGTTTTTTTTTTTTTTTTTTTTTTAGTTTTGGTGGCCATGTTTTTGGGCGGGTCAGTACATAGACACACCCAAAAAAACCCGGCAGAACCGGCGAATCCCTACTACTCAACACCCATAATAACATAAAACCAGCCATGAGCATGTCAGGCCACATGACTCATATACAGGGTGATTCATGAGTCGTGAGCAGGATTTACCCCAAGATATCAGTGGTTGATAAGCTATTGTTTCATGGTTTCATACTAGACTTAACGAAATTAAAGTTAAATTTAATTTCCTAAATATGAGTTAATTGATACTTAACTATCAATTAAGTATCAATTACCTCATAATTAGGAGATTTTAATTAATTTAATTTAACGTTAATTTCGTTAAGTCTAGTATGAAATAATAGCTTATCATTCACTGAAATCGTCGGGTTAATCCTGCTTACGACTCATGAATCAGCCTGTATAACTACGCCCTTTTACAAAGAAAATATCACCTTTAGCAAAAAAGAAAATGTTCACGTAAAAGGGTTCCAACCCTACAGATACCGTACCACTTTACTTACTTGAACATTTTTTTATTTTTTGCTTAAAGTGATATTTTCTGTGTAAAAGGGCCTACGCCCTTTTACACAATTACAATAGACGTAGAATAAAAGGAGCAGGAAAGAAATCATTTTAACTCCAGCACTAGACAGTCAAATTCCATAATATATCAATAAATACTTTACAATGCATGTGCTCGAAAAGTGCGCTTTCTATGAAGCCAAATCGTGCGGAAAGTTGTACTTTTCCGCACGATTTGGCCGATGAAGCCAAATCGTGCAGAAAAGTGTCCTTTTCCGCACGATTTGGCCGATGAAGCCAAAATCGTGCAGAAAAGTACACTTTTCTGCACGATTTGGCCGCTGTGCATTTACTTATCAATTTTTTTTAAATTTCGGACTCCGCTGTCAGCCCGATACAAAAAGTATTTTCTATGTAAGAAAACTATAAAATAATATCATTTTTAATTTTAATAATTAAATTACTGTTAAATTGTTTTGTCATGATATGATTTTTTATTTACTCGCACAATGCATAGTAAAACATTGTATGAAACACATGCGTAAAGATGATTTCCTACTCGTGTCGGCTTATACTCTCGGAAATCACTGACTTTCCGCACTTGTTGCATAAATAGCTATTTTTGTTACATAGAGATTTTTACACAGACTTAAATAAAATTGTCAGACACACACTGAATTCTCGCTATCCAGTCCAGCAATCCGATGATTTGCTGGCCATATACGTTCATTACGTTTAGGCAATCCGTATACAGTCGCGTGGCCCGTATGTATGTAGGTAGGTATAGGTGGGAAAAAGCAGTGTATGCACCATATCGATCCATCGACATAATATTCTTATTAGTTATTACTCTCCCAAGTTTTGACCACTTCCCGAGAGGTACCTATAGAACTAGTACCTAATGCAAGTCCTAAGTAAGTACCTACATATTAAGTTTAAGTATAATACGACGTCCTGGGTGCGTAGCCAAGATGCCAATCGCTCACGCTCAGTCGCTCACGAAACGCAACTGTCATTGTCACACTAATAAGGAAGAGTGATAGGGAGAGGTAGCTGCGATACGTTCTTAAGCGTGAGCGATTGGCATCTTGGCTACGCACGCTGTGCAGCTGTTCTACGTCAATGTATGCAGATTCCCCAATATTTATATTAGTCACACCCAGAAAAAGACGAACAAGAAGGCAAGCTTACTTAAGTGACGACGTGGTACGTAGGTATTACGTTGACTTTATTGAATAAATGGTATGAGTTAACATTTACCTACCTGGAGTTTTTATTTCTCACTGTTTTTATCGTTTGATAATAACAGATGTCTGAGTAAACACCTCAATTGATTGTGGCATCCGTTTCCGATAGATTTTTAAATTACAAGTGAATTAAACTGATTCACGAATAGTACGTGGGTATTTGTATTGATAATGACTGTGCCACCGCCGTTTCATGCGTATGCAGAACGCGAGTACTCGTAAGTGCATGTCGATTTTGTTGGAGCTGCGTGTGGTGCTGTGTCTGCTGGTGCGGTGCGGTGGGTTCCAGGCATTAGGTCACTGATGTTGGGGTCACCGTTGCGACGTCTATATTATATAGTATTTACCTATGAGAATAAGTGTTCCATAGTAGGTTTATAAGAAAACACAATCACCCCAATGACTGCGCCACTGGACGCTCTGCGCCCGCTTAATGGGCACTGCACTTCCATGCGAAACCCGGGCCAAAGCAACAAAACGTTAACGCCTAACGTTAACCCAGTTAATTGGACCCAAAAACAAGAGATTACATATTGAATAAGGTAAATTTAGCAGTTAAGCATTCATGTTTTCATTGTCTACCAGCAATTCGGTTTAAGGCCCCCATAGTGGGAGGGAGGGAGAACTCTCACCTCCTAACTTTCTTATACTAAAAGAGGAATCAAGCCAAAAACCTTGATCAACTAACACCTACTAACGGCCTCCTAGCCTAGTTGGTAGTGACCCTGCCTACGAAGCAGGAGGTCCCGGGTTCGAATCCTGGTCAGGGCATTTATTTGTGTGTTTATCACGAATATTTGTTCCTGAGTTATGGATGTTTTCTATGTATTTAAGTATTTATATGTATCTGTCTATTATATATATCGTCGCCTAGTACCCACAACACAAGCCTTATTGAGCTTACCGTGGGACTAGGTCGATTTGTGTAAGATTGTCCCATAATATTTATTATTATTATTATTACTCCTCAGTCTAAAGTCCTAATATTCATTAGATGACTTTCTGTTGTGTCCGTGACTTCAACTTTGGTGTATCTACCTTATTACCACAGCACATATGGTAACTTATGAGCGCCATCTAGTGACGCCGACAAACTTGGGAGGTACTACTTACTATTAGTAAGTACTATCGCGTTCAAAATTGCATGGGCAGTTTATGAATGAATTCATTAACAGGGCTCGGAACCGGTTTAAAAAATAACGGTTAATACCGGTTTATTTCGGTTTTACTCCGAACTTTCAAAAGAACGCGAACGTTTTAAGAACATAATAAAATCCTGGATTTAACCGGTTTATCCGAAAAGCAACTTGACGGTCTAAACGCTACGTTGGCTACGTTGCCAGATTTCGTGTTCCAGTCGCAAGACGTACGAACGGATGGTTCCTTTAACAATTTTAGTTTTATGATTTTGCATACATGTATATAGTAGAGACAGGTAAAAAAAAATAGGCAAACCAGTGAGCTTGTATTTATAGGTGACAGCCAACAGTGTCAATAATTTATTTAAAAGAAATCAAAATATAAGTTCTTACAGGGTGTATTTTCTTTTCGGGCCAATGAGGTCAACTACCAGATCCCGAACTGTTACACGAAAATGATTTTCAGACCTTTCCTCGATTTTAAATTAATGTTAGTGGCCTCTACAGAAAAAAAACATATCTACAGGTTACGAGAAAACGGTATTTTTTTACAAACATTTATTTGTGCTTATTTATTCAATTCCTATCCAGAATAAAAAGTTTGTATGAGACATGGAACCAAAAAAAAAACTTTTTTTATTTTTTAAAGTAAATATTAGGTACAGAGTAAATAATGACACCGTGTCCCGAGCTAGAAAGTTCTACAGGGCCCAATTTCTGGTTTATTAAAGAAAACTTATTCATTGAATATGGAGAAAAAACTGTATTAACTTAACATTTTACTATCACGCCTATCAGTCTTATCATGTTATGTTTAAGAACCGTAGGCATCTTTGGCATATTAAAAATCCTGTCTTTTTATTAAATTTTTAAAAGTAAAAAGTCCGAAATCTTCGCATTTCTTTCAAGTACCTACTACGCAGGAAGCACAACTTTTTTTTAAATGCATTTTCATATATTTTCCTATTAGTCCTAACAACAGGCAGGATGCCGTTAAATGTAATACAAACATAATTATCAGTCCCATACGGATGAAATTCAAAATAAGAAAATTATCTTTTTTTACATTTTGGTTTAAGTATAGATGAAATAAAACACATTTTTTTAGTCAAAATTTGGCACTTTCACACCCCACATGACGTGATGACGCACCAATTAAACATATAATTTTAGCACCATCTTGTATCGGGTATTTTTCATTGATAATAAATAATATTATAAGAATATACCTAATGGATGGTAGATGTGGAAAGCTAAGTGGCGAGTTGGCTATGTGTCAGTGACACCTCTCTACCTTCATCCCTGATACTCGTACACAGTGTTGCCCCCTTGAGCCATCCTAGATGTCACCTTTTGTGGGGGCCCATCTTATGTGGGCGAGTCACCGTCTGCCGTAAATCAAATTGCTTACCTTTTTCCTAGGCAGACGCCTGATTTTATTTTCCATAACCCAGTATTTAGTGCACCACTTTCACCTAAACTAAAAGTCCAGTATATTTTAGACTCCATTAAATCTCAATAGTTCATACACCCTGGCGGGTGCTGCATCTGCGTGCGTCCCATGGTTCGGGCAAGTGCAACATCCGCTCGGTGTACCCCTTGCATTTCATTACATTGTCGAAAGGGCCTCTGCGTGTTGGTTTTAGCTCCGTGTACGCCTCCCAAATGTCCGGAACACCTTTGTTCCGTGATGGGAAAGACATGCCTGACATAAGTCATTATTTTCCAAATAATACATTTTACAAAATTACTTTTTTCTGTTTTTTTTTGCTGCCCGTTATTGAGCAAAGGCCTACTCCATCGTGCTCCATAAACCCCTATCAGCCGCCATTATTGTCCAGGTAGAACCTGCATACAGCACAATGTCGTAATTTCACTTTCGTTGAGGACGGCCTTGCGACCGTTTCTCTACGCGTCGCCACCAGTGGAGTACGCGTTCGCTCCATCTGCCGTCTTTAGCTCGAGTAACATCATCGAATCATCATTAAAATTCGTAAATTCGTAAATCGTAAATTAAAATATGAGATAGATTCTCTCTTATTGTGTCTAGAGTAACCTTGTTTGTAACTATTCCAAATATAACATCGGTAGCTTAAGTAGTTCTCGAGACGTTTTTTAATGGTGACAAAAAAAAGTAATAAAAAGGAACCCCCTTTTTATCATTTAGGTACGGAACCCTAAAAATGAAAGTATACTAATTAACAGATTTATATTTATACTAGTTTTAATTTTAGTATTAAATGTATTTTTTCTAAATGTTATCTTTAATATTATAAATAAAATTTCGTGAACGTTGAATTATTAACAGATATAAATGTATGTAATTATTTGTTTTTATCAATTTTAAAATCACTTATAGGTACAACTATAAATAAAGCAATTACGTGGCAATCGTGGCATCCAGGAACTATGCCTCAGGCCGTCAGGCGGAGGATTTATGGCATCTTATCTATACATATTTTAAAATGTTTTTTTTGTTATTATCATATTTTTAAGGAATTAAACTTATTTGTAATTGCTTAATTGAAACGATTAATATGAAAAAAAAATATCTATGAAAATAAAAAAAATATTCTTATAGAAACTATTGTGTGGGAAGTCTTCCTCGATTTGAGCTTCGATTTATAGCCGGATTTTTTTTCCATACTTATTTTCTTTTCATCTCAGACAGGAGTGGAATACATCGCCATTAAAAAAAATACTGTCTGGAAATTAGCTTACATTCTCTTACCATGTAGGTTTTTATTCTAGAATCTGTAAACGCCTATCTCCATTTGGTGTAAATCGAAAAGGAAGGGAAGGTCTAAAAATATACTTTTTATGTAGCAGCACAGGATCTGGTAGGTGCCCTCACTGACCCATACAAAATTCACTCTGTATAAATTGCTAACATTTTTTTAAACCGCAATAGTGTAAAAGTTGCAAACCTGGAGTAAACTGTTAAAACATAATTTGTGATTATTTTGGAATATTATACTCGTACTAAAAAGTAAAAATAGTGTGGGAAATACTGAATTTATATTATTTATAATATTATTTCTTCAATATTTGATATTATTATTTCTTTGAATTTATGTTGTTCGCGGCAGAAGAAAACACGCTGAAAAATGATTAAATATGCGAAACAACGTGCTTTTTAAACTTTGCTAACTGGACTGTGACTTGTTTATCCTGCGTCGCAAAAACCGGGTTTTATTGTTCTAAACCGGTTAAACGAACAAGAACTTTATAAAAATATTACTCTAAAAACCGGTTTAAAAATAACGGTTTCACGAACGTAACCGAAATATAAAGGTTTTGCGCCAAGTACATGATACCGGTTTGAAAATTTAACCGGTATCCGAGCCTAGTTCATTAATAAATACAACTACAAGTACAACTCATGGTAAGCACATAGTGTGCTTGCCACGAATCGATAGCGACTTAGCGACTGCGCGATTCGAAAGTATTTGTAAGTCTCTCCCAGTTAAGAACGAGCAAGATACAAATATTTTCGAATAGCGGAGTCGAAAGCGATTGTCATTCTACACCTACAGCAACTCATGTTACTGGTACAGATTTTGCCAGCGACTAGTTTTTTTGATACGGCTAACATTAGCTATACAATTAACCAACTTTAAAAGTAGAACAAGTTTTTTTTTCAATCTGTTAAAAGACGTTTTAGTCGTCGCTGTCGAATACTGGCCATATACATTAGGGCATATCCGCCAGATTTGCCAATAAATGCAAGTATGGGATATTTGCCTGACTGATGCCCGGCGGACACCCACTATGGAGATCTGACGGATTGCCTGAACGTATATGGCCGGCAAATCATCGGATTGTTGGATAGCGAGAATTCTGTGTGTGTGTCTAACAATTTAAGTCTGTGTAAAAATCTCTATGTAACAAAAAAAGTATTTATTGGTATATTACGGAAGTTGACTGTCTATTTGTGCTGGAGTTAAAATGATTCCTTTCCTGCTTCTTTTATCCTACGTCTATAGTAATTTGCGTCATTGGATTTAAACAAATGTCTCATCACACGTCATATAGAGTGACAGTGACAGAAAAACACTAGACCCATGTTGTCTCGAAACAAATACATACAGATGTTGTTCGTTAAGCACGTCCAAGTAATTGCGATTTGGCATGGCCTTTACTTCGTTTCTACATAATCTAATGAGATGACATGAGGACATGACGCACTAAATGGACCGATATTTTTTCCAGGGCTGTCTACTAGTCAGATACTATTGAATTGCTATCTTTCATTCAACCATACATTGATAGATGTGTCTGCCAAATAGATCCGATGGACACACATCTTTATGCCGGCTGTACACCAAACATTCGAGAAGCCGAGAACGCGAATGAACAGGGAGCTCTCCTCTCGCGAGAGCCGGCTGTGCATTCGCGTCTCGGTGTACAGCCGGCATTACGATCTCTAAGGTAGTAACCGACAAAAAAAAAAGTACCCCCCGTGATTGTGAAGTAGAAAGGAAAGTTTTATGTTTTATGAGCGACGCGTCTATCTAATCCATAATAGCATAAGCATAAGTGTGCGTAGTAAGTCTGCCGAATGCCGCAGCCGCAATCGAAAACAACTCATGGTAAGCGCAAAGGAAGCAGAGGCGGAGTGTCCATAGGCCCATATTACATTATCATATATCTATGATCATAGGTAGCTCCCCTTTTCTGCAACATGAAGAAAAAGGGCGGTACGGTAAGCAGTACAATCATTGGCCCTTTAAGGTGAACTTCGAGTTTCAACATTTTTCCTTCCAAATAAGATCCTAAATAGTAAAACTTTTGATGACAAATTATCCCTAGAAATGTTGAGAATGTGAATAAATCACAACCATAAATATATTTACAACCAACTGTGAAATATAATGCAAAAACCAAAAAATGGGACAAAAGTATAATCATTGGCCCCCAGGGTACCTACAAATATTGGCATACCAAGAGTACAATGATTGGCATGCCAATAATTGTCCTTTGTGTTTATTGGCCCTGCCAATTATTATACCATGGTAGGGCCAATCACTAGATATGTTTATTTTTATTGACGATAGTGAATAGAAACTATAACTAATATTAAACAACACAAATAATACATTTTGAATACCAATAAAAAGGTTATAATAGTTTAAAAGTACTAAATTCTTATGATTTGCTTAATAAAACACACTTTTAGCTTCGATCGTTGCAATTTTTTTTTTTTACGTATTCCAGCTATTATGCTGGAAAACTATCAATTACTTATTACACTATATACTGTTGTCAACAAAGAATAATATAAATATTTTTTTGTACATTCTACTCAAACGTATATCTTAATAAATCGATTTTAAGTTCAGGGGGCCAATGATTTGGGGGGGGGGCAAGATTACTACCGCTTACCCTATATAAACTATAATGACAAGATAAAATGTTTTTTAAAGCGGGAAAAGGAGACGCGACGCGACATCCAAGAATAATTCCTTCCTAACTTATAGCTTAATGTATTGTGACGTGGTTGGAACTACGGCTTTTCCCTTGCGGATAAATTAAACCATGCATTGGATTTTACGGGGTTTTTTTATTACAATTGCAATGTTCTAATTTAACTTAATGTGAATTTACCTAAACATGTAACTACCATCAAGACGTACTTTGGGAGGTAGTTTTGTACTGGTAAAGTATTTTGTGCCAATTTCCACCATTAAGAATATTTCTATAGCGTTTAACATGAAAATATTATTTTAGCTATGATTTTATTAAATAACATTATTTATGATGATAAATTCCGTTTACGAAAGAGATAAGAAATATTTGCTTCAGCTTGATTGCTTTGTAGAAAGAGTGGCAAACAGCTTGACACGTAAATAAAATGTGGTTACAGGTTGAGATAACCATATTGTCGTTTGTTAGGCTTAGGCACATAACATAACATAATTTTACCCTAGACATATTTAAACTCTAAGGGCCACTTGCACCACCCGCTTAACTCAAGGTTAGTGGGCTGTCAACTGTCAAATTCAATATAAAATGGAGGGTTAATCTCAGGTTAACCCTCCATTTTCGGTGGTGCAAGTGACCCTAAGAAACGCTCAGAAAATATCCGATGGTGATCTGTACAGGACAAACCAGGGGTTGACAACCTGTAGGTCCAGGTCTGCAGAGTCACATGCGGCTCTTTGGATTTCCCGAAATATGGAAGTATGGAAAAATTACGGCCTCCTAGCCTAGTTGGTAGTGACCCTGCCTACGAAGCAGGAGGTCCCGGGTTCGAATCCTGGTCAGGGCATTTATTTGTGTGTTTATCACGAATATTTGTTCCAGATTTATGGATGTTTCTATGTATTTAAGTATTTATATGTATCTGTCTATTATATATATCGTCGCCAAGTACCCACAACACACGCCTTATTGAGCTTACCGTGGGACTAGGTCGATTTGTGTAAAATTGTCCCATTATTATTCATTTATTATTTATTATTATTATTTATGTAGTACGTGAGGCAACTCTCTAAAGTTTATTTAGTTTATAATTTGTAGTTTCTTTTCTTAAAAAAAATGTCTGACCCCTGAAATAAGGTAGTAAAGTCAATTAAGTATTGACAACCCTATAAATTTGTCAAAGTATCCTGCGTTATATTTCGTCACAACGGACTTTTGAGTATTACTCACTTTACTGTTTACACTAGTATATAAACACAGTAGTACGTCTAGTACGGTATAACTCAAACGACTCGCAATCAAAATCACAGTCAATAGTCAACACCAGCGGGCGTCACTTGTTGAAACAATGGCTTTTCGTTTACTCGTACTTTTATCTGCAATCGGCTTAGCGCAATGCAAATGTAATATCGTAATTTTATTTAACTTTTTCCTTTCATTTGCACTTAATTTTAATATTTTGTTTCAAAAATATATGAGGGAAAAACACTTTCTCATATATAAAAGATTTGGGGCGGACAGTAGATTTTATTGGGTGAAATTGGAAAAACTAAGCTTATATTTACAAAAATTACCTTAAACTTAAGAAATTTGGAGTTCTATTGTAATACTTTGCCTGTTCATTTCAGTGTTAGATTTGTCGTGTCATCAAATTCACCAGTTCGTCGATGGACACAATTCAAGACGTCTTGAGGTGGCGAATGGGAAAATACATGGACAACCGGGTGCCGAGAAGATGAAGTCGGTGGTAAGTGTTTATACCAATTTGATAATTGATGATTTTTTACATTTGCACCATAATTTTCTCAAACTATTTTTACGTAGGTACGATATACTCTTTAAAACCAGGTTAAATTAATCCATCTAAAATAGTAAGTAGGTACTCAAATGATAATCTTTGATAGCCTTGTTGATTGAGTAGTGGTTTTAATGAATGGTTATAGGTAGACAATGATCTATAAATGTCTTGTGTTTTCGATATCCTACCTTATCAACGTGAACCCCCTGCAAACGTATACAAACATTATATGCACTTAACTCTGCTGCTGACCGTACAATATTAGGTAGACTATCATAAATTGTGCTTGTTTTTAGTAAGAGGTACCATTTTGTCGCTGGTTAATACGGTTAATTTCTAAACGAATCTATATGGCATTAGCGCTTTATCGGCAAGCGAAAATGTAGTACCTTTTATATAACAATAAAAACGATCACAAATTAATAGATGTAATTAAATAAATTTTCCTTTAATTATAACAACATTTAACTTTAATTATACCTTTCTTTCCCTAATTATTGGTAATTATAAACATAATACGTAAAAAGTAAAATTTATACATAGAGACTAAATAATTGTGTATTTTTTAAAGGCGTGGTGGCAAACTTTTACTGGCAATAGTTATTTGTGTAATGCAATATGGGATCCAAGTTTGGGTGTTTATATTGAATCCCGAGTAAGAAAATTATTGTAAAATAGGTTTAAGAATTCTCATTAAGAATATTGAGTGTTACACGACTTGCACGGGATTAAATACAATACATACGAGATACCTATAAACAACTTCGATCTCGAGTTTCACCTACTAGTTTTCCCCTCGGCAGTGAAATTTCCCAAAAATAGCAAATTTAAGAATATATATATTATATGTATTAATGAATAGAAGGTGGTTGAGCGGTTGATATAAATATTTAATTGATGATATTATATGGGTTAATTACTAATACCTGCTTACCAAGTGAATCTTTACATATTAATGTCTCAAGTCATTAAGTTACTTGGTTACTGCTGTTGAAACCGGAAGAAATATTAGTGTTTACTATTAGTTTTGTTAATAGAAAATTCTAATTAAACTGCTTAAATATCGTAGTCCTATAATATATTTTGATATAGTATCGTTATATGTCATATGGTAAGGATGGCTTACCATGGTTTTGATGTGAAGACGAAAGTTAATCTCATTCTCAGACTAGTCTGGAAGATAAAAAAGTGAGCCTTAATTTCAAGGCTCACGTTTTACAAAGTTTGCTACTGAACGAACTCCGAGAAATATCATATATAGAAATTAATATGCCTAACCATATATGAAAACTAATGCTCCCACTTCCATTTATTGCGTTCCCTATGGATTTTCTGGGTGTAGGTAATAAATTAATAATGAAATTGAATTAAATAGTATTTAATTAAATTTGGTTGCTTTTACAGATTTGGGATGAAGAACTAGCCGCCAAGGCTGCGCATTGGGCGTCTACATACCCTACGGGTCATAATCCAGATAGAACAGTTGGTAAGCAAACATAATTTACTCATTAAAAAAATAAGAGTTCCATTTCACATGAAATTCGTAAGGTTTAAATTACATTGTCAAGCGCTTCGTTCATTCATCAAAATTAGTACTATTGAAATCGGTAGCATTACTAGATCTTTATTTGTCATCTTATTACTATATCACAATTAATTCATTCATAAATTGTCCATGCACTTATGAACGCGATTGTACCTACACAAAAATTCTAAAACATACCTATTATTTTCAGGATCAGGAAAGTACACAACGGGCGAAAACCTCTACTGGTATATGACTACAGATCGATCGTATAAACTGGACGTAGATAGCGCTCTGAAATCATGGTTTGAAGAGTACAAGGACTTTACCTTCGCTCCCTTGAAGAACTCCGATTTTGCTAGCAGCACGCAAATAGGCCACTACACTCAGGTGGGTTCCAGAAAATAGTAGAAGTGGACTTTCCGTGCGCTACACCATTGCCTGAATAACTCTTAGTTTTTGTGACTAGTCATAATTTCAATGCGTTTTATGAGTATGAGGAAACAGAGGAAATCCACTCTCTTCTTTCACGTATATCTATCCCTGTTTGATACTATTACCGATTAGGTAATGTACACAGCGGGTCGGTTAACATTCCAGTTAAAAGAAAACACTTCCTTCAAAGAGCCGCCTGTCTTAATAAAAGACCTGCATATTAGTGAGCCATGGGTTGTCGACCCCTAAACCTTCAGACAAGGCAAAGAAAAACAAAAAAATTGAAATGAAAATTGATTTCAAAAATAATAGTGACAAATTTGTCTCTTTGATTTAGAGCACTCACTCACATGAGTCAAAAATCGTCCCGCTTGTACTTGTATTTTGGATATCGACGGCGATAATGCCATTGTTTTGTTAAATCTTATTCATTGGTAAATTGATACTCTTGTTTAACTCCCAAATCCCAATTAAACTGTTTACAGATGGTGTGGTCCGATTCAACACATATCGGATGCGCCGTCTCACAACACGAAGACGGTTCTTGGAATAAATTTACGGTGGTCTGCAACTACGGACCAAAGTAAGCTTTTATTTCTTTCTAACATTCCTGTGTCATTGTTCACCGATTAATCGTGTAGTCCGACTTTGAACAAACAATATATGAGCGGATTTCGGATAAAATAAGCGAAGACGCGCCAGATTTAGGACCTTATCATAATCCTTCGGCAATTTGAAAGCGATTTCTACAAAACTTCTACGCGTCGAACTCGCGCCGTGTTCGCCTCCATACAAAACTCGCTCGCAAATCGCAAGTGTGATAATGCCCTATACATTTTTGTTGAAAAGTGAAATCCGAGCGTAGCCGGGGAACGAACTTTGAATTTAGAACGAGGATTATAAAGTGGGACTATTCGGTAAAAATACTCCTACCGGATAAAAATACTATAGTCTATAATGTGGTAGCCAGGGTTTTTGACAGAGTGGTGGTCCCCTTACTAGGTATAAACTAAAGGGGGAAACTAAGCTCGTGTTTTTAGACCCGGGCTTTTTGCGACAGTGGCGTAGCGTGGCTTTGTGGTTCCCAGGAATTAAAAAAAATCATTTAAATTTTGGGCATCGGGATAATTGTGCTTAACGTACCCGTTAGCGATTCCGCGTTCCTAAGGTAGGAGCGAGACGGACATACTTTAGATTCGCGCAGCCGCTAACGCCTACGGGTACGTACAACTCATGGTAAGCACTACTAAGCACAAAAACTTCATTATTACTCTGCCCAAACACTGAAGTAAATATCTAATGTTTTTCCTCCTGAATCCACTACCACTGGTTTGAAAGACTAAACTAAACCACTCGGCTATCAGCATTGCTATGACTTATTCTTGCCTGTAATTAAAAATATTTTGTACATCTTTATTTCTAAGAGCAGGAAATAAAACGTCGAATTAACAAGATTTTAATCTACTGAATATTTAAGAGATTAATTCGAGCCGTAACCTTCTATTGATGACATAATTACGTATTGTTATTATTTTAATGAAGACGGGTGAATATAAAAACTGAACAAAAAAAAACAAATTAGTTTGGTTTACTCTAAAATAGAGTTTTATTCACATGTCGGGTCTTCGACGAAGTGCGCGTTAGTCTAAGTTATTTATTTAGGTACATTTTGTAAGGCGATGTGGGGCCTCATTTTATACCTATTTTTTTCACCACCATAATCCATCATCATCTAACGAATTGTATTGTGACGTTTGTGACACACGTACTAAGGTAGTCGTCGTACCTTGCAAGAATCCTAACAAATAATCGTGCCCAGATTTCATGAGCTTAACTAGATGGCGTAGCGTTAATGCGGAGCGCTATACAGTGTGTAAGTCTAATACGGGCGATAAATTTAACCAAACATAGAATTCATTAGTGTTATCAATAATTAAAACATATTTTTAAGTTACACTTAATTAGGACCCCATAATTAATTTTTTTATAAAATTTTCAGCAGTAATGTACTATAAAAAATGTGACGCTGACAGTTGTCAACGAATGTTTAACTGCTGCGACAGACATGTAAAAACTGGCATAGGCTAGATTTGTATATAAGTATTAGTTGTTAGTATTATTTTATTATTTGAATTCATTATTGTAATCTGTACCCTTATGAGCCATGGTGCTTGAAATAAATGCATTTTATTTATTTTATTATTATTAACGCGAGTGAGTTTGCATTACATTGCGGTCCGAATTATTTTCTATGGATAAAATTTTATTTGCAATTCAATTTAAAAGTTATCTAATTACATTTCTTATGTCCTATACTAACCACCGTTAAGAGGTTCGCCCGTATTAGATTTACACACTGTATGTTTTGTGGTAGATAACTGACTGAACTGATTCATAACAAACACAATTTCGTACAGTGCAGAACTTATTCGATATTATAGTTTGGCCACGATCTCTTTTAATTCGTGCATAATCGGAGGTAATCATACTGCATTTTGTATTTTTCTTACGCTAGGTAGGTACCTACCACCAACCCGAAATGAGGGATGGATATAGTTTATTTTTTCTACCGCCACTGCAGCACTGACATACTGGCCAGCCAGACTATAAGTACGTTCTTGTTTTTTTCAGTGGCAACTGGATAGGCCAGACGCCGTACAGAAGAGGCAACGGCGGCGGCAAACTCGTGTGCGGTGCTGGGGACTGCACAAAACAATACGGGAACAAATGCTGAACGCTCATTGGCTGAAACGAAACGACAACGCGATTCGATTAACTATTAATTAGCGGGACGTCACACTGGATGCGATTCGCACCGCAATCCGGTGTGTGAGTGAGACAACGATATGCGCATGTATAGCGCTATGCCCCTCTTACACACCGGCGCGCGGTGCTAATCGCATCCAGTGTGACATCCGCCTTAGTTATCACTAGACTTACTGGACATACCTAGATAGATAGATACCTACACTCTTTTGTCTATATGCGCGACCTTCGAAATTTGAATTTTCATAATTAGAGTCCACTGTCATTATTTAAATTGTTTTTCACTTCTCTTGCCCGAAAAGTTTTTCACCCAGGAAAACGGATGTTGATAGATGCATATTTAGTTAGTTTTAATTAATTATTTGATACATGAATACTTATATATATACATGATTACATGTAATAAAAGAGGCTAAACACGTAATAGCTACCTATAAAAATAAAACCTGTTAGTATTATTAATTATTAGTTACATTACCTTGTCTGTGATATTGGAGAGATACAATAAAATAAAATAAATATTGAGTGTATGCGTTTAGAATGTTAACCCTTTTCCTACCCTCTGTAGTCTGTACCAGTACCTTACCTACTTATGTGTTCTATTGCTGCTATAACACAAATAATACATGTACTTATTCTTATTCCTAGCGTTTTCCCGGCTTAATGCCACGGCTCAGAGTAGAGAGCCTGGGGTCCGCTTTGGCAACTTATCCCAAGATTTCACGTAGGCACTAGTTTTACGAAAGCAACTGTCATCGGACCTTCAAACCGAGAGGGTAAACTAGACCTTATTGGGATTAGTCAGTCCGGTTTCCTTACGATGTTTTCCTTCACCGAAAAGCGATTGGTGAATATCAAATGGTATTTCATACATAAGTTCCGAAAAACTCATTAGTGGGAGCCGGCAGGATTTGAACCCGAGACCTTCGGTTTGAAAGCCTCACGACCATAGCTTGAATACTGGTATTTTATGCATACAAAAGTACCGGTATATATCATTTCGGTTCCTTTTCGGTACTTTTGTTTATTCATTTATTTTTGATGGGGATATCTAATAATACTTATATGTTAGCTAAATGCATGATAGTTCAAAATATTGGGCATTTAAGAGGATTTTGAAAAGTACCGGTTCCAAGCCGGTTCTCGTCTTTACCGTTGGGCCACCAACGCTCTAGTAAGTACTTATTCAAATTCAAATTCAAATATTTTATTTCAGACTCGTGAGTCCATATATTGTTAGTTACATTTTATTTTACTTATTAGGGCTCTATGTTAGGATACCTACAATAAATTCTTAAAACTACACTACTAACTACTTCGGTCACTACTACTTGACTGACATATGTCAAAGTAGTAGTGACCTTCCCCATCCAATGCCACATTATGGGGCAACTGAATCTATCAGCAATTACCTTCAGAATGCTGTTTTGACTCTCCCTTATGCGACCCATCAGAGATGCGACTTTTTTGCGCATAATCGCATGAAAATCGTCGGTGTGCCTTTGTGCAAACATTTCTGATGCACTGCACCACTTAGGGAGTCTTAATCTTAACAGCATTCTTATACCTACACAACTTATACAACAAATAATACACTTAAATATTAAATAGGTTTGGGGCTCATTTCTCGAACGATATTAGACTAATATTATTAGTGAGTTGCCATGGAAACCCTTATGATTTGACAGTTCGCGAGCTAATAATATTAGTCTGAAACCGTTTGAGAAATGGGCCCCTGATATCGTAGTGCGAACCGCCCAGCGTGTCGATGTCCCGATAGTGGTTTCGGTGAAGGGTCTCACAACGAAGAGTTTAGACCAACAACTTCAGAGATTCTCGCAACGACGTTACACCTGAAGTACTTGTATCGAATAACAATAAACCAATATATATAGGTTAAGTACAACCTTTTGGTTGAAGGCTGTAGAATGAGCCGAATGTTTTATAGCGGCAATAAATTATTTGCACCCAACACGCAATCGCCTAGAATTTTTTTGCCATGATTTTATGAGTAAGTAAAGTACCTCGCCAATAATAACACTAACAAAATTACATAGCCTACCTACTGTTGCGGATTGCTCTATTGATGCATGTAAGTATAATATAGCACGCCTACCACGAACATCGAAAATTGGCATCGACGGGAACACCTCTTTGTCACTATGCAATATGCAAGTGTAAAAGAGATGAAGATACAAATCCGCAATCGTTCGATTTTCGTGGTATAGACCCACGCAAATGACTCCCTACTCTCCCTAGCATACAAACTCGCTAAGCAGAGAGTTCATCATCTCTAGATACAGTGTCGGTACCATGAGTTACTGTAGAATGAAAATCGCTAGCGACTGCGCGATTCCAAAGTGCAAGTCACAAAGGAACAAACGTACAGACATATACCTATAGACTGTTAAACACACTACCCGGCTTTGCGTTGCGCAGTCGGGTAAAAAACTATTAGATTCTTAATTAATTCCTTTCGTCTACTGTTATCATTGACTTAGTTATGTTTATCTCTTAATCGCATAGATTATTAGGTCGATAGCGATAGGAAATGTTTTATAAAATATTCAATTCAATATTATCGTGGCTTATGATTAGCAAAATTAATCAATAGTCGGCGCACCAATGTGTTTGTGATTGAAACGGATCAGTTTTGATATTACACGATGTATCTGGTAAGTTAAGATATTAAATATTCACTTAACTTGTATCTATTGGTTTAATTTTAAATACTTGCTGTTTAATTAGGGCACAAATTCAGAATGTAGTAGCGTAAGTTTAATAGTTGATACTTCCGTCCTGTTCAAAGCATAGGTGTTACTCCCGGTATCTGCCGAGGTTGAGTGGAATTAGGTTAGGTACTTACCTATAATTATTAAATTATTGAATACCTTTTTGATCAAATAAATAAGTAGGTACTTTAGGTACTTGTTAATAAACCCCCAAAACAAAAGTGTGTAATACATATAAATACGTAACGTACCCAATACCTTGTTCTTGCTCAATAAAACCTTCCCTTACTGGTTGTGAATTTTCAAATTCGCAAGTTCTCGTGTAAATTCTGAGTAGTTTTCACTGGTTGTACTTTATTGGTTTTATGTCTAACTCTTTCTGTCTAATCTTGGGATTAGATGCCAAAGCGGACCCTGAGCCGTGGCATAGCCGGGAAAACGCTAGGAAGGAGTTGATTGTCTCCATGAATATTTATTTAATTAAATAGCCATTTGTACAATTTTGTATTTTATGCAATCAAGTTTAAATCAATAAAATAAATAACTAAGTGTCAGTTGCACCAACTGGATTAGCCAACTAACCCGGAGTTAGTTGTCAAATTCCATACTATACAACGCTTAACCGGGTTAGCTAACCAAGTTATGCAAGTGGCGCTTACCTTCACATATTTAAAGCGCCGCGGCACTTTAAAAAGTCTGTTATTAATTTGGCATTTTTTTTTAATTTCTCATAACGTATTAAATAATATTTTAAACGGGTCACTCACGTAATTTAGTAGATTTTCGCTCGACATGTGAGTGACCCGTGTTAAATATTATTTAATATGTTCGAGTCTCACGAGAGTTTTATAGTTAAAGTTCTCATAACGTTTTCGACACAATTCCAGTTACTACTGCTCCTGACGGCATGCAGCGCGGAGGTCGTGCCCGACTCCCGGGTCGTGGAGCCCCCGCTGCGCTTCGACATGCCGCCGCCGCCCGAGGCAGCTCGCATGAGCACCCGCAACGTCTTCCAGACCTTCATCACCATGCCCGTCGACCACTTCAATCCGCAGAACCCGGATACGTTCCAAATGGTACATACTTAGGTACTCACTGTCCCGAGTCTGTCACGAGTCCTGGGCCTATACCATGCAAATCGAACGATTGCGGATTTTGTACAATCATTTTATATATGAAGGAAAAAAAATACCATTCCCCCCTTATCTCCGAAGTTAACGAAGGACAAACATGACATTTTTACACATCAATTATAATATTAACATAAATATGATGGAAAATTATATTTACTGCAGCCCGGTCAACCTTCCATTTATCTGAAAACACGATCGTGTTTGTAAAGTAGGCTTATTTTTCGTTAGTCCCTACCTAATATCAGTCTACTATTCCAGCGTTACATGTTCAACGAGCAGTTCTTCGCCGGCCCCGGGTCACCCGTCTTCATCCTCGTGGGCGGCGAGTGGGACATCAACGCCGGTTGGCTCCTCGCCGGCAACATGTTCCAGATGGCTCAGGAGAACGGAGGCTACCAAGTGTACACCGAGCATAGATACTATGGCGCCACTTTGCCCTACACGTGCGTATTGTCTTGTCTTTCTTTTCGCCTTCAACCTCGTGGGCGTTCATATACCGAGTAAAACATGCTATCTTGTAAAATACGTATTAACTACAAACCAAGGCTGCAGTAGAACTTTTTTTTAATTTATATGCCTCCCTATGTTTTTCATACCGAAAAAAAGGAACGCACATAATTTAAAAACGAAATCTAAGAGTAGGTACTGCAGCCTTGGCTTGTCAGACTATATTAACTCGTCTATAGTCTATAGTTAATTTAATAACTTATGTTCAATACAGAAATGCTATATTTTCAGAGATTTCACTACCGAGAACCTACGTTTCCTAAACGTCGACCAGGCCCTGGCGGACCTGGCGTACTTCATCCAGACCATGAAGCAGCAGGAGCGGTTCGCCGACAGCAAGTTCATCCTGTATGGGGGCTCGTACGCCGCCAACATGGTGCTGTGGTTCAAACAGCGCTATCCACACTTGGTCGAGGGGGCGGTAGCGTCCAGTGGGCCGATTAAAGGAGAAGTTGATTTTACTGGTGGGTGAATGATCTACAGTTATTATTTTAATACACTTTATGGACAATGCGGAGGCTCATACGCCACCAACATGGCGCTGTGGTTCAAACAGTGCTATCCACACCTGGTCGAGGGCCGGTAGCGTCCAGTGCGCCGATAAAAGCAGAAGTTGATTTTACTGGTAGGTGAATGATCTACAGCTGAGCTTTGCTGGTGTGTTTTTACCTATGTGATGTGTCGCCACTAGTTCAGCACTCACATGTTTAAAGATCCTTAGAAAGAACGGAAAAGTGGAAAATTAGAACTCGGGCGGGACTCCCGTGGCGTGTATCCTAGAGTGGCGGGTTCTAGTCCCGCCCGAGGTCACGAATATTTCCACATTTCCTTTCTTTCTAAGAAATTGGGTACCTATCGTTCGACATCTCTGCTTTAAAAAAAAGTTAATATGTTTAAACACTTTTTTCCGCACTTATTGGCTGGCTGGTTGAACTAGAACAATTACTATCTTGATCAAGTGAACTTGAAAAAGGCTGATGATTCGTTTGAAGATGACATACATAGTTAAAAACCATATAATCTTTAATTTCCAGGATATTTGGAAGTCGTACACGAGGCGTTCTTATCGGAAGGTGGCGAGCAGTGCATATCCACCATTAGACAAGGCATATTAGATACCGTGGAAGCGCTGAAGACAGATGAAGGCCGGCGTGAGTTAGAGCAGGCCTATAGGTACGTTATACCTCGTACCGTACTATAGGTATATAATATAATGCTCATTGAAAGAACGAAAAAGTAAAGAAACACGAGGACTCATATTTGCTTACCATGGTGTTAGCGACTGCGCGTTTCTAAAGTATGCCTGTCTCGCTCCTGACAGAGTAGTGGTAGGAGCGAGACGGAAATACTTTAGAAACGCGCATTCCCTAACGCCTACGGTTACGTAAAACTCATGGTAAACACTAAGGGCCACTTGCACCACCCGGGATTAACCACATAACCCGGAGTTAAGCGTTTTTTTTGTATGGAATTTGACAGCTTAGCCCCGGGTTAGCGGCTAACCCTGGGTGGTGCAAGTGGGCCTAATAGTCTACCCATAGAGTTTTAATTTCTAGCTATCGCTTAACCCATTCACTGCTAAGGATTTTTCGTAGCGCTACGCCGTAGCCGATAACATCAATTTCCCGCTTTGTAGCGAAAATGGCGCGTAGCGGGGTGACGATGACGATTAGCAGTGAATGGGTTAAAGAGTAAGGGTCGTTACACACGTTCCGAATCAGAGTATGAATTCATATTTCAACGGCAACTGCCGTTGAAATAGAATCACGAAAATTTGGCAAAAAAACAAGAGCTTGTAGGCCTTGTAGCACGAGTAGGTACAGGAAAAAATCCGAAAACCTGAGAGTTCCGTGCAACCAGTGTTTTTAAGTACGTAAGATCATAAATGGGGGGGAGCATCCTTTGTGCGGAACCCTCGTTGGGCGAGTCCGTCGCACTTGGCCGGTTTTTTATCAATTAAATCAATCTTTTCATTATAGGTTATGCTGGCCACTGTTGGACTATGACGACGTGTACGAGCTAGGCTACTTCGCCGGCTTGATCAGCTGGAGGTTCTCCGGCAGCGTACAGGGAGCACGGCCGGGCGACCTGCAGACCATCTGCAACAACTTTGCAGGAACTGCTTACGGTACGAGTCTCTCTTTCTGCGGCTCTTTCTTATTGAACGCGGCTTCATGAAAACTGAACATTTATTGATTTGGTTTTACCAAAGTTTTACTTACTTGTTACGAAGCAAAGTTTTATTTACCTATTTGTTACGAAGGCTATTCCATAGTATGTAGGGGTACAGTCAACAACACAGCTGTGAATACAGCCAAAGTGCCAAAAATATGTATAAGTATAAGTTCTGTTTACCTACATATTTTTCTCACTTTGGCTGTATTCACAGCTGTGTTGTTGACTGTACAACACAACCAATTTGTGATAATGATAAATATCTTTATTTTTCAATTTAGGCACATTACAATGCACTTATGAACGTCAAAAAAAAAAGCTACTACCGGTTCCAACCCTACACCACAGCCCGAGAATATTATAACCGGCAAGGAACTCGGCGGGACTTATTTTTTCAAAACAAATTTACAATAATTATGTGGTTCTACAAGAAACCATATCAAAGAAAATACTAAAACAGAAAAACCACAAATAAAAAATAAAAAACAAAATATTTTTTTAAATGGTTTTACACGATACACAAACATTGCTATGCATTCGTAAATTAATCATTTGATAATAGTAATATGACTAGACCGTACCTATAAACTAGTCTTTCAACTAGTTTATAGGTACGGTAAGGAGGCTTTGAAGTTAATATTTGGGATATTTCTTTTTTTCTTAATAAAAAGTTAAAATGTAATTTTACTCATTGGGTAACGCACTTTTGATACCAATTTGAAATTTTGTGATATCTTTTATATTTATGGAATCGCCTGGCTACTCTTAACGATTGCACCCTGTATAAGTAGTCACATAAACTACTATTTATTAACCTAAGTTTTAATGTTTAGGTAACACTCCAATGGAGAAGATTGGAGGTTACATCGCCCAAACTGCTGGCTTGCAAAGTTGCTGGAGTATGCGATACTCCGATCTGACATCTCTGTACAGTCAACGAACAAATTGTGAGTAGCAACCAACATCTTTTTTATGGTAAGGGAACTTAGAGTCGGGCTCTCAGATGACGCTGGGATGGTCCGGAGGAATCCCAGGGGAACCAAACAACAGAATAGAATACATGCTAGACAGCCTAATAAGCTATGCAACCAAGAACCTGTAACAAGTCCTGTCACTCTTCAAAAAAATTTAAATCATATTTAATTACAACAGAATTGTATTTTTTTGTTCTTTTCCATTATAAAATATAATTCAACTCTTTTTAGTACGTATTTGGTTCAATTTTTACCAGCATTTTTTCTTTTATGGTGGGCGTATAGAGGCTAAAAAGCTTTGATCATTCAAGGTCATCCGACCCGTACCGCATCGCCTCGAGCGGTTACTACCTTACCGTCATATATATTATAAGAATACCGTAATATGCGCCAACTTTGCCACCAGGGCATCTTCGCCAACGTATTTTTTTAGACAATCCGGAAAATTACACTCTCAAGCAATTTTTATAGTGGGCAATATTGGCATTTACAGGTCTCAAACACTGTTACACAGTGTTACATTGCACATCGTTATAAAATATATATTAGGGCAAAGATACCCCTGGTGGCAAAGTTAGCGCATATTACGGTATTCTTTATAATGAATTTGGATGGGCATGCACTCAGTACATCAACGTGACATCGACTCAGTAGCGTCACTGGATCGTCTCGCTTTTAATTGTCCACGCGCGGATAGCAAGTGGTCAATTGGTCATATATATTATGTATTTACTAAAACGGGGCTTAATCGTGTATAGATTTTGAAAACAAACCTCCGACGTTTCAAGGGCGACGTGTGTGAAAATCGTGAACGTTTAAATAAGTGTGGTCATACATAGCTCGTTGCTGTGTCCATCCGTTCACGCCGCGCGACGAAGGCGATAGGTGTCGGGTGGCTCTAACGCGCCTGTGACCTTTAATCAACCGGACAATATCTACTTAAACAAAAAAAAACTGCCGATTTTTGCGGGATAGGGGTGCCTGACATGTATGACTATTCGTACGTTACGCACAAATAGCTACCTATGTCAGATGCACGTCAGTTCATATTATGAACATGATCGTTGATGATATAGGCAAATACGAGTATGCTTTCGGCAGAGGGGTAGGTAGCCTGTCAAAGCTAAATGGTCCTAATTGTTTTAAGAGAGAGTTGAATCTGTTTGTTTTTGGTTATCTTTAATAATATTGTTATTTTCTTTTCAGCTCGAGCTTGGTATTACCAGACATGTACAGAATACGGGTACTACCAAACCGCACCCAGAAGTGGAACAGTGTTTGATCCCCTCATTTGGCTCAGCGTCGACTTTTACGTCGACATTTGCAAAACAGTTTTCACGGAGAGGTAAAGATTTTATTTTTGTGACAAAAATTAAACAGTTTTGTCTTAAGCGCTTCAGGGACCACTTTGCGGCTTGTTGATAAGGTTCATTTCGTCATTGACAAGCAAAACCCACTAATTACAATAAAAAAAAGACCTTGATATACCTAATATGTAGATGTATGGTTCAGTATCACTATGAACTTGTGGTAGTACTTGCGACTTTTGCTTACCCTACGACCTTACAGCTCCCAGCAAATATCTACCTTCGCATAATCTGACAGATCGATTAACCCGAGTTTGAACTTAAGCGGTTCTTATGGCATTAGAGCCTTATCGGCTAGCGAAAAAGTAGTACCTTTTGCTTTTACTCAAAAACCAGGGGTCTCAAGGAAAATCAGTAGCTAGTGTTCGTCAACTAAACCAAACCAGAAGGAATAGCAATTGACAGGCCTACCCCTCTGCCGAATAATGACATAGTATAATACTCATTGTATGGACTGACGTTTATCTGACATGGAACAAAGTCAAAGGGTTCGGGTCGTTATCGCACGAAAAATGTTGATAGCGCAATATATTAGCATGCTTTAGGATTTCATCACACATTAATTCCATTTCACAGGGAACAGCGACATCTAATGCGCAATTCGCATACTTGTAGTTGTAGCAAGTACTAGAATGTTTCTCGAACGTTTAGATATTCCGTATATTGGAGCATATAAAATTTGGCGGTTGGTGTATAAAACGTCTCGTCATAAATATTTTTGTTATAGCTTCGACGAGGAGTTCGTCTATGACGCAGTGGAGCGAGTAAATCTGATGTTTGGCGGTCTTGAACCAGATGTGAACAACACCATCAACATTCACGGCTCTATTGACCCGTGGCACGCTCTCGGCGTGTATGACCAAGACCTCAAGGACAACTCACCGACAATCACAGTGCCTAGGTAAGTTCAGGACTTCCCACGACCGAAATGCACGGACAAAACTTCGTTCACGGTTGACCCTGTGATATCTTTAGCTTCGTAGTTTTGGACATCGGAAAAGTTCAGTGTTGGGGTACCAATATGCTGAACTTGGAGGCGGTAAAGGCAGTCTTACGGCCTGGCCACGGACATCGTCTTAGCGGTGAGCGGGGCGGCGGGCGGCGCGGCAAGGGCAAGCGCACTTCGCAGTAGCGTCAGCGGCATCGAGCGGAGGGGACGTATTCAAAATGGCAAAATTTGGACCGTGGCAGGGGCTACTCTGGATCTGGAATATTCCTTCTGAGTTTGCGCTTCAGAGAGATCGGTTGGACCGAGTCCAATCAAATCTTGAGGTGTGTGTAAGAAATCGAGCTACTAGGAGTTTTGTTGCTGGCGTTATCCAAAAATTACTCGTCAGTAGCTCATATTTCAGGCAGGATATTTTGAACACGAGAGGAGAATAATCCTGTAATTTTTATCATAATATTAAGGTTGTGTAAAAAATATTAAGTATTTTTTAATGTTTTGTATGAAGAATACAGAAAGTATCTACCCTAAAAAATTTGACGAGTGCACCAGAATGAGCATTGAAACATTCCATTATATACTTAGGCTATTGAATATATCGGTAATAAGTATTTCCGAATCAATTTCGCGCGCGAATCGTCTAATATTTTTTGTTCTCTCGTTTACCGCCCGATACGCGCCGTCAATAACGCCGGTCGCGCCGCTCTGAGTCGTTTCGGCCGCTCGCCGCTGCCGCTGCCGCAGTTCGCGCGGGTCCGCCAGGCGGGCCCGCGGGCCAGGCCGTAAATGAACTTTGATCATAAAGCAGCTTTGCTGATTGCACCAGAGGGCATCGAACTGCAGCGATTGATTCGATTTAGATCTGTATTTGATTTTGATCCGAAAACCTTGATTATCAATATCTTTTTGACATTAATTCTTGATTAGACAGTATCAGTAATAGGGTCAGACAATGTTAATTGTCAATCCAGTAAATTTTAAAAACAATAAGTAGTTCTCTCTACAGAGTAAGTTTATTTTTGTAACTATAAAACTCCCGCGAGTCACTCACGTAATGAAGTCCATTTTCGCTTGACATGATTAGACTTTTACGAAAATCGTCATCAGCAGCGACCACCAAGTTTATCTCAGAAATTATAGGCTTCTCTAGAATGGCACACTAATTTGATGACCTCTTAAGGCGAATTGTCTCTATTTTTAATAAATTTGATGTTTCTGTGCAGGGCATCGCATTGCTTCGACATGCAGGGCTGGTTGACCACGGACACCATCAGAATGACGCAGACCAAGCAAGCAGCGCGACGCATCGTAGCGTCCTGGCTCAACTAAACGCCCCCATGGTCATTAATCCTCTCCTATTTTAATTTATAAGTTGTTTCCTTAAAGATAGTAAAATAAAACACTTTTTCAAATCCCGATAATGTGCCGGGAGAACACAATTTTAATATTAGTTTAAATTCCATAATCTGATAAATCGATATTCCACAGTAAGTCAATTAGAAACTTTTAACGGGTCGAAACAGATCAAAATGTATAGTCACAATACTCACTAACCGACCTACGAATAGTTAAAATTCTAAATTCTAATGTCATACTCATAAAGTGTACGGTTAGGATTGCGCCTAATTAAGCCTACCGGCGGAATCTAAGGCCTACGGCGAACATCCTAATCCGAAAACCGATAAACTGAGATAAACGTTCTTAGAACTTTGATGTTCGTCGTAGCCGGTCCTGTATATCATAAAGTGGGTAAATGCACAGTGCACTACTGCCCTGGGGTTGTCGGTGTGTTTTCAAAATGGCTCCTTTCCTTTCCTTTTCGGAAACACAACACAAAATGCTCTGCGCGGCTAAATAATAATTCATGAATAGAAGGCAGTTCACTGACACTTAAATTAAATAGCTAAAACTTAATAATAAATGGCGAATACGCCACCGCGCAGCGCTATATTTGCAGCAAGCAGGAGCTAACTTGGTTAGCTCATGCTATACTGTGACGCGACCAGGGAAGTAGTCTACTCTACCAACAATCATCGCACTTACACCATAAAGCTCACAATGAAAAACTTTCGAGATTGTAAGGCAGTCCACCTTTTAAGGTATAAATAACATTACATAGTTTGCACTGGCATAATTCATCAATTAGGTACGGCATACATATAAAAATAAATCACAAATAATCAACCCGAAGCGAAGATTGTTATCTTAAATGATAGAACTGCCCGGTGGAACCCCTGAACTAACTCAAATTCAGATATGACGGCACCGTGTTAAACCTACGTGTCTAATGTGTCTAATCTAATGAATACTTAATAATTACACTGAATCCGGCGAGTGTAACCGTCGCCGTCGGAACGTTGGTTCTGCAGGCGAGATTAGAACCGCGCAAACATAAATCGTCTATAGAGAGACAGAGAAATCAGCGATACGATCTCCGCGCCCTCGCTACAAAGACACACGTAGATTAAGTGTTATATGGTGGAATATGTACAATGTTCTAGAGCTCAGGTCTGAAGTCATTCGGTGGCGAGCGGCTTGGGAGTCTCCCACGGGAAGCCCTCTCGCCCGAAGTGGCCGTAGGTGCTGGTCTTTTGGTATATCGGCGCTCTGAGGTTTAGCTCCCTGAAAAAAACATTACAATAATCTTTAAACAATGTTTTTTTTATAGATTTTGTTGATTATAGTTGTTTGCATGTAGAGATGTAGATATGTTAAGTAAATAAGACACACAGAACATTTTTTCCGTCACGTAAAAACTCGTACTAAATCGTTACGTTACGTATGGAGATTAAATTAACTTGTTGCAAGTTTTGGAACACAATAATGCGCATTACAACATTTGTTTGTACTACAGGATGGATTTTTCAGCCAAAGTTTACTGATATAAAGAGTAAAACTCACTTGACGATTTTGCCGGGCCGCAGATCGAAGTTTTTCTGCACGATACGCAGCAGCTCCTGTTGCGTCTTGTGTGATGTGCCGTAGTCGAACACCGTGATCGAGAGCGGCTCTGCGACACCGATGGCGTAAGCCACCTGGAAATTGACAAATATATCGTAAGGATTTTACGATCACTTTTCAGTTGAGTCATGTCGAGCGAGGCGGTTCGAATCGGTTGTTCCAGTATAGAGATCGGCATCTAATATATTAGCGGGAAAGGTGCTTATATCTGCAAATATCTGAGCACGCTTTTATAGTCAAGGTGCAGGAATTTGGCTAGTACATTGGCTTTTCCTGTATCTGATGGAGATTGCCATTTCTAAGATACCATCAAAGTGATTTAAGGATTAAGATTCCAATCAGTAAATACGATAGAATCTTAAACGCATTTGTTATCACACGATTATTTGTGAATATGCACATAGATTAGTAGATTCGACGTAAGCTTGTATCTCGTTTCAGCCTTAACCTACGAAATTACGTGTCAAACAAACAGAAAAACAATAAACATGCAAATTCTAACTATAGGCAGCACTGACTCGGGTCTGCGGGTCACAGATATGCTAGTTTGCAATAATCGTATTTAGTTTCATGGGTTTCAGTATTTTGTTTAGTTCATAGGCTTGCTTCTATGACCAGGTACTTCAACAAATTTTTGAAACAGCAGGAAGAAAAATGTAGCTTGAAATAAGTGGAGAGATTTGGAGGTTCTGGATGGATGTTGACAAAATTGGTAGGCGTTTGAAATGGATTATGTGCAAAAAAAGCTGAAATCGGACTGAAGCATTAGCTGAGGATGCAACCGAGATAAACTGTCAAGATTGGAGAGAGTGAGACAACTGCTGTAGAATAAAGTATCAGAACTCGAGAGTGACAATTGACTTGCTTAATCTGAATATTCAAAACATTCCTTGGGGAAGGTAGAAATGGAAAGAGTCATGAATGGACTAATTTACTTCTTAGTCGCGTCTGGTGTCGGCAAACTGTGGCTTGCGAGCGGCAGTTTCCCGACCCTAGAGGTAAGACTTCATACAATAAGCGTAACTTAATTTGCAAAGTTACAGTGCGACAGAAAAGGATAGAAATTTTAAAAATGGCAACACGTATTTAGTGTCTTCTCTTTCAAATCAAAGAAAATGGGACCAACACTACGATTATGCCAATTTTTAATTTCTACCTTTTTCTGTCGCACTCTACCATATGTACTTCCGCCAGTCGCTTGGAAACGTGCAAGCCGTACTGCACGGCTAGCACATGATTACGCGCGGGATAGCTCGCTCCGCGACAAAAGGCAGTCGCGCCTTTCAAACTTCTCTCTTTAGCTGTCATTTTCTCGATTTCGGTAGCACGAGTTGCAAGTGCGAGAAAGCAGTTCCATGCGGGAGAGCCATCCCGCGCGCGACTTAGCTTGTGTTGCTATATATAAATGGAACAAACTTTAATTATGTGGCAACACTGAATCGGTATTAAAAAATCCAATGATGAGTGAATGGTAAGCCTTAAAAATGGAACATCACTAACCACGATAACTTTGTCTCGTTCTCGCAGTACAATGATTAAAGAGATAGCAAATATGACTTTTGAAGTCCGAAATGCCAATGTGTCAAAAGTCAAAATCTGAAGTCGCTTTGTTTATTTTATTGATCTACAAAATATGTAGTTGTTATTAATTTATTTCTTTGTCCGAAGAAAATACATCGTCTTACTGATGTTCCACGATTTGTGGAAATAATTGAGATTATCTTGCAAAGGATTTACCTATAAATAATAGAAACTTTCATCTGTCAATGGCTACGTACATACATGGACGACGAAGCAAAACTCGGAAAGAAAATAAAAGTATACGTGTATCTATACTTTAACAGATTATTCAAAATATTGTTCCGCCTACACTAAAGAATGCCGGGCAAACTAAAAGGTCTGAGATAATAAGTATATAAAAGTATTCTAAGGCCGATATAAATTTGCCGAAATGAACATGGGATGAGCTTCATGTGCGGCGCGGCAGTCTGGACGTGCGGGACATGGCCGACAAAACGCAGGAGAGGAGGCTCTACGATAGTATTGCCTCGTATGAAGGAGACCTAACTACACTGGAAAAGTGCCTACTACAACTTTTCATCTCTGGTAAAAGAAGCAGAGGTAAACCCAAAACAAGATAGAACGACGTTATGGGTAAAGTGGAGACGTAGGGCATGGCAAGCTGACCACGCCAGCATATTGGTACCTTATATCTTGTAAGCCCCAAGCCCACCTACACTATTTCTGCAGTCTCAAAATTTCACAGTATAATGGAGTTTGAACGAGTTTTGTGGAAAATATTGTTTCAAGTTTTGTTAATGTACATAATAGGCAAAAATAAAGAATTTATTTTTACGCATTGTTTTATTATATTATAGTCTTGGCGTTCGGTAAAATATGCAAATATGCGTGCATGCTAGTAGTATAAATAAAAAATATTGGTTGCGTTTATGGAGCTCATCGAGCTCATCTTCCTCTTGCCTTGGGTTAGCTGTATGAAACAACTATTTGGTTCAGCTTATACAAAGATACGCGCTTTTCTATCGGATCGGGAGCCTGGAAATTAAATATGAAATTGAATGGTAGTTTCTCGTTACTTACGTGTAGGTATTAAAACGCCTGAATTGGTACCTACATATTATCGATTAACTAGGTAGTGATCAACGTATATTTACATATAAGTACCCTAGGACCTTATTCAAATAAGTATTTCATTAGGTATGCGTGCGTTTATGCCTCGGTTAACAATTGCTAAAATTCACAGGTACCGGGGGGTGTCAACGTGGATGCCATGAGCTGCCTTTGTTTGGGTTATTGTGATCGTGTAATAATAGACATAGGGAAAAAAGTCATTCTGAAACAATCAATATTATAACACTTTTAAATTACCTAAATTCCCAAATTCGTAGGCAGATACATTTAGCTTGTCTTATAATGAAGACCTAAAAAAACTGTGTAATAAAAGCCCAGCCTTATTATCATTTAGTTTGAACTTGTTGGAATAGTCTTGATGAACGTTAAATTGGAGTAAATTAGACAAAACATCTAAGAAATATGCTTGTCGCCACCCACCCGGCTCGAAGACAATTTCTCGCATTCTGACGTTCAATCGCGAGGTATTTTGTCTCTTAAAGTGCACTTGTGCTACGACTTGAGGAAGTATCCCGCGTGGAACTGTCAGTCGAGAAACTTGTGTCGCTTTGACATATGCTCGCGCGTCACCGGTGTCCCGCGCGCATCTTATGCTACGGATTCGCGGGAAAGATCGAGAAAGCTCTATGTCGCGGCTTTTGTCGTCCCGCGCGCATCATGTGCTAGCCGTGCTGGAAACAAACACTGTGGAACTCATCATCATCATCATCATTTCAACCGAAAGACGTCTACTGCTGGACATAGGCCTCCCCCAAAGATTTCCACAATGACCGGTCCTGCGCCACCCGCATCCAGCGGACTCCTGCGACCTTCACCAGGTCATCAGTCCACCTTGCGGGGGGCCTAACCACGCTGCGCCTTCCGGTACGCGGTCGCCACTCGAGAACCTTTCCGCCCCAACGGCCATCGGTTCTACGTGCAATGTGCCCCGCCCACTGCCACTATAGTTTAACGATTCGGAGAGCTATATCGGTTACTTTGGTTCTGCTGCGGATGGTCTCATTTCTGATACCACCCTGTTCCTCTGTGGAACTGCATGTATACAATGCCCACCTGAACCATGCAGCGGCGGCAGAGGCCAGCCTTGACGAGCGACTTGGCGACCCAGCGCGCGGCGTAGGCGGCCGAGCGGTCCACTTTGTATACAATGCCCACCTGAACCATGCAGCGGCGGCAGAGGCCGGCCTTGACGAGCGACTTGGCGACCCAGCGCGCGGCGTAGGCGGCCGAGCGGTCCACTTTGTATACAATGCCCACCTGAACCATGCAGCGGCGGCAGAGGCCGGCCTTGACGAGCGACTTGGCGACCCAGCGCGCGGCGTAGGCGGCCGAGCGGTCCACTTTGTATACAATGCCCACCTGAACCATGCAGCGGCGGCAGAGGCCGGCCTTGACGAGCGACTTGGCGACCCAGCGCGCGGCGTAGGCGGCCGAGCGGTCCACTTTGTATACAATGCCCACCTGAACCATGCAGCGGCGGCAGAGGCCGGCCTTGACGAGCGACTTGGCGACCCAGCGCGCGGCGTAGGCGGCCGAGCGGTCCACTTTGTATACAATGCCCACCTGAACCATGCAGCGGCGGCAGAGGCCGGCCTTGACGAGCGACTTGGCGACCCAGCGCGCGGCGTAGGCGGCCGAGCGGTCCACTTTGTATACAATGCCCACCTGAACCATGCAGCGGCGGCAGAGGCCGGCCTTGACGAGCGACTTGGCGACCCAGCGCGCGGCGTAGGCGGCCGAGCGGTCCACTTTGTATACAATGCCCACCTGAACCATGCAGCGGCGGCAGAGGCCGGCCTTGACGAGCGACTTGGCGACCCAGCGCGCGGCGTAGGCGGCCGAGCGGTCCACTTTGTATACAATGCCCACCTGAACCATGCAGCGGCGGCAGAGGCCGGCCTTGACGAGCGACTTGGCGACCCAGCGCGCGGCGTAGGCGGCCGAGCGGTCCACTTTGTATACAATGCCCACCTGAACCATGCAGCGGCGGCAGAGGCCGGCCTTGACGAGCGACTTGGCGACCCAGCGCGCGGCGTAGGCGGCCGAGCGGTCCACTTTGTATACAATGCCCACCTGAACCATGCAGCGGCGGCAGAGGCCGGCCTTGACGAGCGACTTGGCGACCCAGCGCGCGGCGTAGGCGGCCGAGCGGTCCACCTTGGTGAAGTCCTTGCCGGAGAAGGCGCCGCCGCCGTGCGCGCCCCAGCCGCCGTACGTGTCCACGATGATCTTGCGCCCCGTCAGCCCGGCGTCCGACTGTAACAATATGGTACAGTCAACACCACTTCTCCTCACAGCTGGCACTGTGTCCACACCGCTGTTTAAATTAATTGACAGCAAGTAATCGCAAGTATTCTTTTCTTCCACAAATATTCGTTATAGGATATACCCACGGAGCAAAGTCCTTGGCCAGTTTAGCTGTCAACACAGCGAATCCTCCTTTTTTTTTAAAGGTTCGGCAACGCGCATTTAACACCCCTGGTGTTGCAGGCGTCCATGGGCTGATACGGTGACCGCTTACCATCAGGCGGGCGGTATGCTTGTTGACAGTGACACCGTCGTAGTATAAATAAATATGTATATATAATATATATATATATATATATACATTTTTTATAACAGACCGAAGATTCTCATCTCTAAATACTGAGACCAAAATTTCATCAGTTATATAGTGAAATTGGTATCTAACAGCTATTTCCACCACTGGCAACTGATACAACAAACAATCCCAATAGCTACTTTCACATTTTTTTCTTGCCAATAATGAAGATTAAATGTCTAATCCTTCGTAAAAAAGTACTTACCGAAATTTAAGTTTACAATAAAACATCTAGTTGATAATATTTGAATAGGTACAGTCATAAGTCATAACAGTCATTGGCATTTCCGATAGGCAGATAATTTATATTACGATGTTATGAAATCATACACTACATACAATTTTATTATCAAGTTCAGGAGAAATCAGCAAAACATGTCATTGCACGTGTAATAAAATTTCATCAAAATAAATATTCAACAAGTTAGAAAATCAACAAGTTAAAAAAAACCGGCAAAGAGCATGTCGGACCATGTTCAGTGTAGGGTGCCGTAGATTACCGTCCGTCACAATAGGCGAACTTAAAAAGTGTTTTAATAGATACTATGCTCGTAACAATAAAAATGGAGTATCTTCACAGGTCTTACGACTTATACGCCCCTTTAACTATTAAAAGAATAGGTGTTCTAGCAAACACCTATCCGTTTGATGTGTTTAATTTCAATGACTCGCAGTAAATGAAGGAAATTAACGGATAAAATAATCCTAGCGTCAAAATTTGAAACGGAGGATGCTCTCAATTGGTGTGAATTTTTTGCTTAACACCTCAGTAAGCCTTGATTTAGAATCTAAGTTATTCACTACAGAAGATTAGTTTTAAAGTTTATCTTTGGTCTCTTAGAGGTTCCCCAGTTCCCATAATGAGTATGCGAAGGTAACGACATATGATGTACTATCGCGTTCAGAATTGCATGGGCAGTTTATGAATGAATTCATTCATAAATTGCCCATGCACTTATGAACGCGTGTGTACCTGAGGTCCTCCAATGATGAAGAGCCCGCAGGGGTTGATGTGCACGACGGTTCTCTCGTCGAAGTACTGGGCGGGGATCACTTCTTTGATCACCTTCTCCCGGATTTCCTCTCGCAGCGTCTCCAGAGTAATCTGCGCAATAAAATATCTAGTAAGCATAGAAATTAAGTTATAGTATAATGGTGTTTTTCATTATTCGTTTCTGACTAATAGTAATATAGATTTTACTTATCTCTATCTGGTGTGCATTTCATAGAATGTTACTAAGATTGGTATGAGTAACGCGAGCATACAAAATATACCCTAATACCCTATGAGTTAAGGTCGTTATTTACATGTTAGACAAATTAAATATGCAAGCACTTATGTAAGAGGCGCTTCGATCATAAATGCTAACTACGTTGCTATACAAAATTAGGTACATACTAAAAATATTAATTACAGACAACTCGTCTTTTGTTATGTTTCATAACAAAAGACTTGAACAGAATATTGATTAGAATACCTATTTCTTAAAATCCTTTTTGTAGACAAAAAGCCAAAGGACAAAAGACAAGTTTTTTAAGCATATATATTCATCTTTAGGCCAAGGACTTGGGTATGTAAGACTTTACGTGCAGGAACCATTTACTAATATTATGTATTTCACTTATTTAAACTTTCACGATTTTCACACATTATATATTTTAATTTACCAAAACAGGGCTTAATCGTGTATAGATTAACGTCGGAGGTTTATTATGTATTTCATTCAGTAGATTCGACAAATACATTATTTTTCATTAAGTACAAGAGAAATACAATATTTTAAATTTAATAAATTGTATCAACAAACAGCAACATCCTTACAGGTGTAGTGCATAATGTTTTGGCTTCGTAATTTCTCGGAATCGCTCGTATTAGTCGTGCTATTTCAATCGACCTCGTTACTTTTAGTACTGACACTGACTGAAATAGCATGACACGTTCGGGTGTTTCCGTGATAATACGAGGGAAACACATTATGCACATCTGTAACTGACTATCGGTAGACCGATAAAATGAGGAGCACAAATCGTAATTAAACTTAACGGCCTCATAGCCTAGTTGGTGAGCCTGCCTACGAAGCAGGAGGTCCCGGGTTCGAATCCTGGTCAGGGCATTTATTTGTGTGTTATCACGAATATTTGTTCCTGAGTTATGGATGTTTTCTATGTATTTAAGTATTTATACCCATACTATATCTATTATATATATCGTCGTCTTGTACCCACATCACAAGCCTTATTGAGGGTATTTGTGTAAGATTGTCCAATAATATTTATTTATTTATTTATAAACGGCGTTGGCGATGGTACAAGTGGTACAACCCATCAATCAAAATGTAAGAACAATAAGTTTGTACAAATATTTTTCCTTTCAAAATTATCAATGATCTCTTGGCTTGCTTAAATTACAAATACATAAATAAAACTAGTTTTAGAGTCCTTTATCCTTAAAAACGCTTATGAATTAAGTACTTTGTCAGTGTGATTAACCGGAATCATAATAATTTCTGCCTTTTATTATCTTAAGCAGCGTTTTCATGGTCTACTGGCATACTATTTGTATGTATTTTAGTAAATTTTTATGGAAAAATCCCCTTTAAAAAAAGTCGAAATCAACTAAATTTTACCAATAAATCGGTTTTTTCCACACTTATACGAAATAAATTCATAAGTTGTCTGTTTTTCTACCTAATAGTAATACTAAACAGTTGGTGAAAATTACATATAGTTTCGTCATTATTTGAGTAGAAATATTTTTAAGGCCCTTAAGGTATGGGTCATAAAACGTCCGCATGTACGATAATCCAGTCATTGAACTGACACTACTGACAGCTTGTATGAAAATTTTGACAGTTTGGGAAATAATTAATAATAGGTATTTTTTTTAGCGTAACGGATATATCGTGAGTCTAGTATTAAGTAGGCAACAAAATCCAACAAAATATCGTTACACGCTAATCGTCACAAATATGTACACACATGTTACAAACATTGTTGTTGTAAGATTTATATGTATATTATGTTTTTTAAGCCGTTTAAAATATGTCAGGACCAGTTTCTACCTATTAACATTTGTTTCTAGCGAAATAACACATCTATCACCCGTGCCGTACATTTTGTAGATTTAATGGTTTTACTTGAATAAGTTTTCTTCGGTTTCTCTTTTAACAGATAGAAGACAAATATGTCGTCATGTTTAAATACAAGAAAACTATTTGCTATCGTTCAGTTAAAAATAATCGATTTAGTTTCGTTTTTTTTTTTACTATTTACCTACTTCCGGAAGAAAAGTTTGTAGGATTTTTGCATATATCATATATAAATATCCCATTTTAACGTAATTTGAAAAAATCAGGCTATTATAATTTAATGTCTGTCAAAATCGTATCTTTCCTGGGTTACGATTGATACACTTGAAGCAAACTATGCCTACTCAGAGAATGGTTTAAAATATCAGATAAGCTGAGAATCTGACGTAACAGCATGAGTTCGAAACCTTATCTCCCACGTCATAGGAGTAGAAATAATTGTTTATCAAGCAAGCCTAATCAATTTTGTATAAAGGTTTTGAATTTCAGCTACACGCGCAGAAGATCTGCTGCGACCGTAATTTTGATTAAATCTTATGTGAGGAAATATAATACGAGACTATAAAAGAGAGTACTATGAAATTTTAATGACTACCAAATTAACATTGCCACTTGCTTCAAGCTAGGGTTAGAGAACTAACCTGGAGTTATGTGTTTCGTAAGTATGAAATTTACCAATTAGCTCCGGTTTACATTTACATGTCTAACCCTGGTAGCGCCAAGGGCTTTTACTCAATTATTTCTATTTCATAAGCCGGGAAAAACGCTAGGACGAAGAAGAGAGAGTGAATGTTTTTAATACAATAATAGTAAAATAATACATGTTTATTTTTGCGCACAAGGTAGATATTTTCTCGCTGCATAATATGACATCGTCGTTGCGCTGTCCAAAGCTGATACGAGTCCAATTGTCGATAGTTGAAAATATTAAATCATACACAAGTTACACAACCTACTAAAACTAGTAACCAATACATAAGGTATAAATATAATTCATTAAATTAAGATAGTTTTAGTTTATTACTATTATTTTTTTCAATTTATTTCTTTTCATGTACATTTGCCTATTATTTTGAATTTTTTCACTTTTTATTTATTGAATTATGTTATTATGATTATTGTGTTAATAAGGATTCCATACCCTCATCATCCATACCCTGTGAAAACGAGTGCTGTAAAGGGCTCGAAACGTAGGATCATGGTGTTAATAAACGCGATTAATCCGTTCTAAAGTGTTTAATTTCAATTAATAAGGATTATCAAACGAATATTTGTGTTGTAAAAATCTCGCACATGTCACATTTGGTAAGCGCAACGACGATATTAATCAGATCACTGGGTTATATATAATTACATAACCAGTCAGGGACATTTTTTTTATAGATTTGTCTGTATAACATGCTATCAGGAAGGACAATCGCTATGCTACAGTTTTATGACAGATACAGTGTTCTGTTAATTGGCGTAATGACCGGATAACTAGCATTTTAGTAGCATATAACTCATATAAGTATCTTAGTGTAAGTCCGATATCTCAGTACCTAAATAAGTATCCAGGTTTACACGCGGGTTTCAAAGCTGCAAGTCACTGTTTTGATTGTGCAATGTTTCATCATAATGGATTAAATTACAAGAGAAGTGCGCAGATTGTCATAACATACTTATTTTGTCAAGTGTGGCTTGGATTTTTAACCTGGGAAGTTAGAATCTAGTGCTATGCCTAGAATAAACTGGGCAACTTTCTTTGTTTAATAAGCTACAATGGGATCATGAAATTAGAAGATTAATTGAAAATGAAAATATGTAGAAGAAAATTATTTACATGTCAATATGTCTGCAGCTTATTAAACATGAGTTTGGGGTCTGATAAGAACATTAACTAACTGTAAAGTAGTTTTGGCGGCCTTTTGGCGTGGCCAGGGGTCTAAAAGCTTACCTTTTCAGAGTGCTGCAGGGAAACAACTACAGTGTGGACCCTTTGGGGCACTGTCGCACCGCCAGCAAAGACGTACTCGCAAGTCACCTGAAAATTACTCTTATGTAAAGTATGGTACGGTATTTCAGCTATTTTAATTTAAAATTCTACCTTATACACGGTATCGGTATTGAACGCACCAATTAGTACTGTCGTGCTTTTATTGTAGTCCTTACGATTATCGTGATAAGGTAGGAAATTAAATGTACAAAACAATTGTCAATCAGACACAGACTCAATTGTATCGTAATTAGACTTGATAAACCGGCCGTACAATAATGTTGTTTTATTACATTTTAAAATCAAAAGTAGAACTAACAGAGAGATGAAGTCAATAAAAATGTTGTGTATATTTATTTGTCGATACAATCAACTGCAATAGTATTTTCCGCTATGAAAGCCGCAAACATATCAATACTGCACAAATATCATAAAAGTCAAATAGTGAGTGGCTTCGGTTTTTCCGTCATCGTGATTTGATCTTAAAAAGGTTAAATGGCCACCAATCAACGTTATAACTGGTGTAAAATTGAAACAAGGCGTGTGGTCGCTCCGCAGAATAATTTGATCAACTCAAACGCTGGCAGACGGTGTCAATTTTATCACTTACCATCGTTAAGGTTGCGATATAGTACCCACGCGCGCTTGGCGACGTGTTTTGTCATACGATCCCCTAGCAACAAGATCTCTAATAATAACTTTTAACTTACGCTTTGGAGAATATGCTGTTGATAACGAATTTTGTTGATTGATTAATGTTGGACTTTTTTAAGGCAAGAGCTTCTTAAGAGCCAAAGAATGAGAGCACCTTTTTCTTATGATAAAGATTGACCGAGTAGGGCGATGTCAGAGATGTTGTAAAATTTCGTCGATTCTGGGTTCGAAATGCACGCCTTATTTTAAGTTCAACCACTATAAGTAACTAGATGAAGGTCTTATATATATTATTCATTTACTTTGCAAAATCACTTACATTTATTTATATTTTTGGCTTTGAGTTGAGATTTCGGTCACATGATAAGTTTTGATAAAAACCGTATCGCAATATTTATATATTCGATACCCTCTCATATTTCTTATCTAGTATAATCATAGAGATCATTCATCAAGTAGTCTTCCTATTTCCTACTTCAATGTGGAAAGTGATCCATAATTATAGTCAGCAAATGCAAATGTCGTGTATTTTATTTTTCGTTAGCTGTCAGGTTTAAAACAACACAGTTTCTTATAAGCAGGTAATATAATTTTATTTCTGGAAAAAATATTTTATGTCTTCTTTACAGAAGTATTGTCATGATCAATTTTGAAACCAATAACACTCTAAAAAAAAGGATGGGTGAAGATGGATTCTTAGTAATGCCATCAATTTTGTTTATCACACTAAACTAATAGTACCATGTTGATTTTCATATAAGCGCAGCAGATCCTACGGCTAAAGTATACTGTTGTATAATGTACAAATACCACCAAATCTTTTGAACTGAAATATAGAAAAAAATTACCTGTGTTTTGGAGTCAGGGCGAGCCCACCAGAATTCTCCGTTTCGCCTTAAATCTGCAATCTTTTGGTTAAGTCTGTGGGCGAGGACTACGGTCAGGGGCATGCATTCTTCTGTCTCATCTGTGGCATAGCCAAACATTAGGCCCTGGAGGATAAAACACAGAGATTAAATTTGCTTCTAATTAAATAAAGTTTATAGATGATTGAGGAAACTGAATATTAGAATAATTACTTTTTATTGTATGTTACATGTTATGGAGACTTTTCTTACTGATTTAATTGATATTATTCAAACCAACACTTCAAAAAGTATTATATTAAACAGTAAATATTATACAAAAGAGGTTTAGTAACTATGTTACATGCGTTTTTTTTTTTTGTCAAATTGATATTGAAAAAATAGTGTAAGAAAGTGCATTATAACATTGCTAACAATCATTGTTACTATATTAGATACCCAAAGGATGATCTAAATTTACAAATGAAATGGATAGTGCAAAATGATAAATGAGACCAGGTGAAAAGGAGAGGGACTGTTACCTGGTCACCAGCTCCTACTTCTTCATCATTTCGGTTCTCATGCACTCCGGCAGCAATGTTCGGGGACTGCTGGTCTAACGCCAACATGACGCTGCAAGTCTTGTAATCAAACCCTAGTCCCAACATGCCCATTAGTATGATATTCATGAAATATACTATAATATTTAAATTTTTTTTTTAACCTGCTTATCTTGTTTCCCAAGTATGATGATGAAATCCCAATATGTGCTCACGTTTTTTAATGGTCTTCCAATGTATGAGCCGAAAATATTATGCAGAATGTAAGTAAATTTGGTGAAATTTTGAACATTCCAGGATTCATCAGATCATAATAATATATTTATATAGAAGTTCTTTTTTATATGAAAAATGTAATTTCCAAGCAAATATATCCACTTTGTTGATTGTAAATAATTAGTTTTGTACGTTAATTATACTTATAACAACCAATAATGTGGTACAGTTTGCATGAAATCCCACAAGTTTCTCACAAGTTTTAGCATGCACTTAACACTAGCCAGTTTTTGATAGTTCAGCATTTGAAATCCCATTGTTTCGTGCAGCAGGCTCAAGTGGAGTGTGTACCTGATCGCCTGCCCCTAGATCAATTTCTTCTCTATCTTCAAACGCTTTTGCAATATTTGGACTCTGTTCCTCAATAGCCACTAATAAGTTTAGTGTACGCCAATCAAAACCTATTGTGCAGGAAATAATAGTTCAAATTTCAAATTTAATTGTTTTAGCTTCATTTTAGATTTTCCTAGACATTCAGATCTTTACTTCAGCATCTGGCATTCTGCCAGCAGTGTGTATATACTTATCACTATCATGTTTGTATCAATGATGATCGAAAAATGCTTACCTTTAGATGAGTCATCATAGCCAATGTGCTTGACGGTTTCTCTGACTACCTTCTGATAGTCTACGTTGGCTTTAGAGGTGATTTCGCCGCACAGCAAGACCATCCCAGTTTTTGTCACGGTTTCTGTTAAACATAGCACTTGTTAGTAAACAACACATACAGTAGTTCAAACAAACACTCCGTAAAAATCGATAAATGCACTCACCGCATGCCACTTTTGCGTCCGGATCTTGTCTTAAATGCGCGTCAAGTATCGCGTCACTTATTTGATCGCACATTTTATCTGAAACGAAATCAGATCATTTGTAAAACACATGCCGTTTTAGTTAACCCATAAATTAATATTCTTTCATCATTGTTTGGCTCGGACCACGTGTTGCGACTATTTTGATTGACAAATGTAATAGTCTGCCGCCCATGATGTAACATTGTAATCGACAGGAGCCGTGGAACCCAATAATAGTCTTATTTGGGCTGAATTGTATTTAGCATATTTTTAGTCCACAAGGCATTGATATTTTGTCAATTATCTGCGCACATGCCTAGGGCGGCCATCTTTCGAGTAACATGATTCCTGCAGCATTTGATATTGGAGATTTGAAACTAACCTGGATGACCCTCACCGACCGATTCGGAGGTGAAAAGAAACACTGATCCATCTTCCATATCATAACTGTGTCCATTTGTTTTTGTATATCCATTCATTTTTGAAGTTTCCGGCATTCTGAATAAGAATTAGCTCACAAAATAACCCGACTTAAACCCCCTGAATTAACACTGTGGAAAAGAGGTCCGGCGCGAGTTCGCGCTGATATTTATAAGGTCGGAGCGGCGCGACAGAGACGCAAATAATGACCAATGAGAAGCGATGACGCGGTTAGTACAGCTGACAGATCCCAACGTTGCTATTGGTCAAAATGGTTTGTTTTGACTTTTATAAAATGTTTTTCCAGACCTGTAAGAAAATCAAATGCAACAAATCAAAAATAAAATAAATTGCCATACTTAATGTGTACAGGGTAATAAATAATGTAAATGTTACATTTCATAGACGAATATTTTTTATTTTGTAAATTTACGCTAAAACAGTTTTTTATTTGTAAAAACACCATAGCTCAATTTTAACGTTATCTGTATGCGCGAAAAATGGCGGGTAAACTATAGTCTGACCAGCCAACGGTGCAGATGTTTTTTATAATTTATATATGCCTACCTATCTTTATCATACCGAAAAAAAAGAAACGCGTAATTAAAAAATAATCTATTGCAACCTTGGCTTGTCAGACTACTACTACCTTGTGATAAATATAGTGTGGAAGGTTTTGATGGGCCCTGGTGGAAAAGTGCATAAAAAAAACGTTAGCTCATTATACTTTTACTTTTAATTTTTAAAATAAACATAAGTGGAATAAAACACCGTGGGTTTATTTTATCTTTGATATTGACATTACCTATTGATTAGTGAAATTAAAAAACAAGTTTTTTTTTTAATTTTTACCTGGTTTGATACCCGGATTAGACAAGCGAATGTTTTGTCGGGGTGGTAATACTAGCGTAAGGAAAAGACTGTATGGTGCTCTCTAATCTCTAAAGTTCGTTCAGGTGGTTAGACTTTATAAATCCCATCAAAAACAATACATAAAATAGACACAAGTCTCGTTCCGCAGTTCTTATGCTAAAAACGTTTTGAGATGTACACAAGTCGGTTATGTTAGTCGGTTAGCCTAGCCGGGGGGTGTCGAAAGAACTCGACCTGCCTATTTTCAAATCGTATAGGAACACAGGGTTCAAATAAAATAGGCAAGTCACAGGAAGGGGGTTTAATGGGATCTCATCTCTTTTTGTAGGCAGTCCTTCTATTTGGAGTTCCGTACCAAAATGGTAAAAAAGGAACCCTTATGCGACTCAGTCAGTCTGTCTGTCTGTCTGTCGTTTTATATCTCGAGAACTACTTAAGGTAGCGATTTGAAATTTGGAATGGTTATAACTAAGGTTAACGCAGATACGTTGAGAGAGGATTTATTAAACTTTTTAATTTTATTCAACGAAAAATGCTTGATATAAGAGGGGACAAAAATTACAAATTCACTTAGTTACTGGGTCATGTGGGGTATCATTTGAAAGGGCTTAATTTGCATATTAAAAAAAATGTTTTTTTATTTATAAAGAAAATGGAAAAAAATCCATCCCCCCTCCCCTTATCTCCGAAGTTTACAAAGGGAAAAAATCTAAAATTTTTACACAACGTTTATATAAATTTTACAGGAAAATTATAATATTGATGCTACCTATCTACATTTTTTTACAGAAATATCTAAAATATAATAAAAGATTTGGATATTATCCTTTTTTGTACCCAACAAAATTTTTATTAGGCGTTTTAGGTTATAATTCCCTTGAAGTGAGGCGTCGAAACATTTTACTAACCAGCGTCTGTAAAATATTGCGAGGGCAATCAGATTGCCCAGAATTAGTTGGTCAAGCGGTACGGCTTTTCGTTCCTTTTATACCAAAAATTTCTCTCCGTCCGCGCGCCCACCTATTGCTGGCGGCTCCGGCAGCGCGCACCGTATCGCGGAAACACTCTCCTCTTGTCAGAGCTCTTCACTGTATAAATGAGCTTCTCGCATTTGCACCAGATTTAGATGTTTTTGCTAGTGGTTGGCAATCGGTATGGCGAGAATGTATAAGGTACTGTGAGGCGATGGATAGAAGTAAATCTTCAGTAATTTATTGATAATTTAAGTTTTGTTAAAATTTGTAATACACAGTTACTTAGTTAAGACTGTTATGCTGTGTCATTATGTTGAAAATAAATAAATAAATAAATAAATAAATAAAATATAATATAAAACTCTCACCTAAAGATGACATTTAACCGCCTTAGATTTTTTTTACTTCGACCGACCGACTTTTAAATAAAGTTGAAAAAAAGGTTAACGTAATAAAAAAAATATCATGGAACAACAAACTCCCATACTAACTTTATGCCGTGCAAACGAGTGACCCAATCTGTCGATACATGGGACTGACGTCAAATATTCTACTTCTAGTTGCAGTTGCAACTCAAAATTTGTACGGAACCCTCGGAGCGCGAGTTCTACTCGCACTTGGCCAGTTTTTTATTTATACATGCATCCGATATACTGAATTACTGACATCGTAGTGTATTGTACCTACCTGTAGGTATAATATTTGAATAACTTTGTAATCGTATGGACATATATTTATATGGTATTACAAACTTACGTATGCAATTGGTATATATATTATATATTTAAATTTATATGACTTGTAGGCTATAAATTACTTATGTTTAAAATTTGGAGCTTCTGGGCCTGCTAGAACTAGGTACCTTAGAGTTTTGATGATCGGTGAATGAGTGAGTGAGTGACCAAACTAAAGGACTTTGACGTTCGATGGTTCACTACAAGTTCAAATTAAATGTTGAAAATATATCGATGCCAACATGTCACTGAAAATTCAGGGTTCTAGCTTTAACTGCTTCGAGACGGCCGTGCCTTTGTTTTTGCTCGACTTTTTGGAGTTTAAGAATAAAAAAATCGTGTAATAAATAAATATGTAAAATAAAAATAATTTATTTCAGACCTTGCGATCCACAGGTTGTTAATTAGAAAAAGAAAAGAAAAACTTAAAACCATGTTATGCCTATACTTATACATTCCAACTTAAATGATACTTTAACTTTACTTATATAAATGGAATAAGTATAAACATACAAGGTAAGAAAGAAATTTGATATGTATTTGTCGTATTAGTAACGCATCTAGTTTCACGTATGATAAAAAACATCCAATTTTAATTTGCTCGAAACATCGTTTCACACAGCTATTGTTTCAGAGTGAACACACTCGGTTGCTACACGCTCCGCCTAATCTTCTGCTTTCTACAATCCGAGACTGCTGGTGGCCTCTCGGAGGTACCAATTTAGCGAAGCGGGTCGTACGCAGCTGTGTCACCTGCATCCGCATGAAAGCCGAAACGTTTACGCCTATTATGGGTAACTTACCTTCACAACGCTTAGAGCCAGGGTTTGCTTTTATGACTTGCGGGGCCGACTACGCGGGACCCGTGTATGTACTTAACCGTAGGGGTAGGGGAGCCAAGGTTCAAAAGGCCTACATCTGTCTGATAGTTTGCTTCACGACGCGCGCAGTATATCTCGATTTAGTCACTAGTCTAAGCACTGAGGGGTATTTACTCGCATTGAAACGCTTTATTTCGCGTCGTGGCAAGCCTAACGTCATATATTCGGACAACGGCCGCAACTTTGTAGGGGCAATGAAAGAACTTTCATCGTTCCTACAAAGTAACGCGGATAGTATCGTTGAATTTGCCGCTAATGATAATATTGACTTACGTTTTAACCCGCCTTATGCTCCACATATGTCAGGTTTGTGTGAGAGAGCCGTACAATCTTGCAAATATATCACCTGAAGCGCGTTGTTGGCAACGCGAATTTAACTTTCGAAGAATTTTCGTCTGTTTTAGCACAAGCCGCTCTCGCGAATTTTGCCAAACTTTATATAGATTCGCAATTAAAGTTTAATTTTGTAATCTTCTTTAAAAACTACTTAATAAAACAATAGTAAAATCCAAAATCAGAAGAAGTCATTGAAGAGCCCCGTTTGCTGCCTCCTGAAATACCTAACAAGACGCTAACCCCCCAAACAGTGTATGTCATGTTAGAGATATTACCTTTTTAGTATTACCTCTTTAGAGGATGTATCACTAAACTTGTCAAGTCAAGAAATTAACCCCTGTCAATACTTCAAAGTTTCACTTAAGTTCACTTGCACTCAAATTATTTTATTTTGTACCACAGAGAAACCGTTGCGTTGCGGCGACAAACTTCAACTGAAACTGTTCTAATTGCATCGGTTCCTTTTAAATAGGTATCGTGCAATACCTATTGTGCGTTAAGATAACATCGTGAATATTTTGTTATACATAAAGCAGAGGCCAAGATCGAGTTCAGTACTTAATGCAGCTAATAGGTACGAGTTGAATCTATTTTAAAAACGAAAGAAAGCATAAATTAAGTACCTACCTAATGCTCAAAACCACGTTTTAAAGTTTTCGTAAGCGTAAAGTAGGTATTTAAACGTATAGGTTGTACGTAAATTTGGTAAGTAGAATTGGACGATTACTAATTACTTAGGTACGAGTAAGTTCTTATATATTTTATTGTTTGTTTATCTCCATGGGGGCCAAATGCGCGTTGCCGACCCATTCAAATCTTGTAAACTAGTACACTCCTTTTTTGAAGAACCCCATACTGTAATCTTTCGAGAAAACCTCGGCATAGCTCATTCCACAGCTGGAGCGTCCGCGGGAGGGAAATTCCTCTGAAACCGCACAGCGAGCGACCAACTTTTCTTTGTTTTCCGTGTAACTATACTTATTTACTTTCGATTCAATTTACGTACCTACCTGCGTCGTACCTTAGTCGTACCTAATGCGAAGGTCAGTTATGTCTTTAATTAGTCTTTCGGGAGCATTGATTCGGGAGTAGGTAAGTAAGTAGAATAGAAGTTTGGAATTGAAACCAATATACTCATAGCAAATAGTAGGTAAGTTTCATGACTCCTCCATGTGTATTTCTGCAACTTATCATACCTATAGGGAATGCAATACTTACTCGGCCTTTTCAACCGACTTCAATATTTCTAAAGGAGGAGTTTCTCAATTCGTCTGAATTTTTATTATTATAATTTTTTTTAACGGCCTAGCCTAGTCGGTAGTGACCCTGCCTACGAAGCAGGAGGTCCCGGGTTCGAATCCTGGTCAGGGCATTTATTTGTGTGTTTATCACGAATATTTGTTCCTGAGTTATGGATGTTTCCTATGTATTTAAGTATTTATATGTATCTATCTATTATATATATCGTCGTCTAGTACCCACATCACAAGCCTTATTGAGCTTACCGTGGGACTAGGTCGATTTGTGTAAAAATTGTCCCACAATATTTATTTATTTTATTTTTAATGGATGTTACCTCAGAACTCCGTCATTACTGAACCGATTTGTTTTTTTTTTGGTTTCTTAAAGTAGATGGTTCCATGTTGGTCTCCTTTTTTTCAAAATCCATTTCTGATGATGGGATCCATGAGGAACTGAGGGAACTCTTCAAATTTGAAAGGCACATGCATAGTAATTTGGGTATTTTCTTGAAAAACTCGAGCATTTCTTTACAAAACCTACCAGTTTGGTGGAGCAGACCTGATGATGATGACCAGGGATGTCAAAGAGGAACTGCTCTATAATTCGCGGGCCCCAGATGTATCTTTGAGACATTCATCTTTTGTTTGTTACGAAATGCCTTTTGATGATGGATATCATGAGGAATTAATGGAGCTGATGCTGAACCCTGGCAGCACCTTATGGAACTCAGGTTTGGTAAGACTTACGAGAGTTCTGTTTTCGTCATTCAACTCGTGTTAACGAGCAATTAGGGGAACAGTTCTCAAGATGGAGCTGATGCTGAACCCTTACCTCGATGAAGTTTCCCACATTACAAGTTTCTCCTCACTAATCCTTGTATGACAAATTTTCTTCAACGGCTGCAACACCTACTCTACATGCGTTTGTATAGGTCTGAGGTAGCACTTATCACATACTTTGACGCCATTTGTTCAAAATGGGAGTAGATTCAATTCTAGAACACATTTATTGAATCAATACTCGTACATAATATACCCACAAAAAAGAATGTAATAAAATAAAAATTTCAACCCATAAAACAATAAAAACCAAATAATTAATTCTAAAACCTAAAACCCTCCGCCCTCAAGATGGAGCTGAAGCTGAACCCTGGCAGTACCTAGCGGAACTCAGGTTTGGTGCAACAAAGGCGAGTGCTGTATTCATGGTTCGATTCGTGTTAACGAGCAATTAGGAGAGCAGTTCAGAAGATGGAGCTGATGCTAAACCCTGACAGTACCTAATGAAACTCAGGTTTGGTGAAACATACGCGTGTGCTGTTTTCGTTAATCGACTCATGTTAACGAGCAATTAGGAGAGCAGTTCTCAAGATGGAGCTGATGCTGAACCCTGGTAGTAATATGTATGTGTAAGTTTTAAATACGGTGTTTCCTAGACGAAAATGTTATTCTAAGCAATAAGTGAAGAATATTATGACATCGTGGATCTGTAAGTACCTACATGAAACACCGCTCCTTGAAAGTAACTCGTTATATGGGGACTTTCATTCCCGCACGAGGCAATATACTAACCACAACATTTTAGCAATCTGAACGACTAACCTGGGACCTTACCATGACGCCTTAACGCGATTCAATTTAGTTTCAGTTTAGGCTCATTGTATGGAAGTGACTCAGTTTATGTCGTCAACTGAAGCGCGTTATGATGTAAGGGCCCATGACAGACGACATTTCACTAGGTCGTTATTGATTCAATTAAGTAATAATTGTCAAAAATTGTTTCAGTCATAGATGTATCGTTCTTACTCGGTTTGACGCTCATTGTTTTAGTTTTTATTGTCCTAAATGCTGCTTAAATATATTGTTTTTCACATTCTTAACTTTGATGTTATCTGCTAGAGGTTAATTACGTGGAGAGATATCCGTTATCTACATAGGTCACCAGATAAAATTTGAGATTCGCAAAAACTTTTGCTCCATCTTTGCTCACGTTTATTACAATTTACTAAGCGGATGTACTCGTGCACTTGCTTATTGATGCTCTGGCACAAAATAAAAACTAATCACCAGAGGTCGGTGGGGGTGAGCTATTTTCCTTATAATTTGACATGACGTACGTCATGTTATATGGAAAATATTTAGCTCACCCCCGCCGACCTCTGCTAATTAGGTACGCATATTATATGATATATAAGGTAATGCCTGGGCATGATGAAAATTGCCCAATACGAGAGGGCAGTTTCATAATAGTTAATCAAATCATTTAATTGTTCGGGCATTATACATATGTAATGCCCTTCACCAATAAAAATATAAAATAGATGTTTTATTATTATTTTCTGCCCTAGCATTATGTATTATGCCCAATATGATATGGAAATTTAATAGACTAATTACTTAAGTATTCAAATAATAAAATTGTCCCGACATTATAATATCTACATGTTTAAAATGTCTTAAAAATTAAGTAAAAAAATAATCCTAAAACTAAACTAAATAAAACTAACTTAAACTAAACCTAAAATAACCCACCCTGCATCGTACCCGGCTCAAAGGTCCCCATAATGCCTGCAGCATTCCCTCGCTGAACTGCTATGGAGACCTGTTGAACCAAGTACCACCCAGAGCGAGGATCACCACCTCTCTCCCGCAAACGCCGGCCTATCTCCCCAAAAAGACGGCGAGCTTCTACTTTACATAATGTTCATCAACTATTGGACAGAGCAATAAAAATACATGTTTTCCATAGGCTAGGGTTTTTACAGTATCTTACATAAAAGTAAAATATAAAACAACAAAGTTTCGAGGGCGTGGGTATAGACGAATACGTCGAGAGCAGCATGCCTACCGCGAACATAGAAAATTGGAATTGACGGGAAAACCTCTTTGTCACTCAAATATGCAAGACAAGTGTGACAGAAATGGAGATACAAATCCGTAATCGTTCGATTTTCGTGGTATAGGCCCTGAATTAAGAAGGCAGAAGCTGCATTTGCTCAACTAAATCCTGTGTGGGAATCACACGCGATTACCTACTCGGCGCGTTAAAATTTCCCTCGTTGAATCCATGGACAAGTCCATGCTGCTCTTCGGCTGCAAAACGGGGATAGTGACTAGTATAAGTGGACTCTTTTTTAAAGAAAGGCGTTAGGGAATTAAAAGTTAAATGTGGTAAAGATTGTCTTACGTCATAACCTAAATCGACTCGAGATCTGACACCCTGAGATTTTAATTCAACGAGTATATTGTTTACAGTCTCTTTACCAATATTATTGATGATAACTATTTTTTAAAGGTCTCCCTAAACTGGTCTGTCTGTATGTAGTTTAAGCATGCGTACGAAACTGGGGGTCCTGGACCTCTATAATGGATGTGTTCGAAGATAACTATGTATTTCTATATCATCGTTTATTGAAATTAAACACTTTAGAACGGATTAATCACGTTTAAACCTGTGAAAACGAGTGCTGTAAAGGGCTCGAAACGTAGGATCATGGTGTTAATAAACGCGATTAATCCGTTCTAAAGTGTTTAATTTCAATGAATAACAATCGCGGTAACAGAAGACAATATTATATCATCGTTTTCCAAACAAGGCAAATAGGGTTCTTATTTTATCTTCTTAGTTATTGCGTGAGGCTAGGCGCGAGGCGCGCAAGCGACCTGATAAGGGGGTTAAAAATCTAGCAAATACCAGATTCTATCTCCGGCTAGGTCGAACGATTAAGTATGTTTTATTTTTAAAAATTAAAACAAACTGATACAAACAATATTGCTAATAAGTTCTAAGGCCATTTTGACAGTCAGCTGTAGCGCCTGTAGTTCAAATTTAATTAAAGTTTGCAATGAAACAGTGTAACATGTGATGTGATGTAATGTTAAAGGATGACTCACAGTAGACCGTCGGGGCGGGCTGGGTCGTGCCCGATCTGTTAATTTCACGTTCAATTTGACACTTTGGCGTCCCGGCGTGGTCTACTGTGAGTCATCCTTTACAAGCAAAGCAACTTGAAACTATGTGCGTGGTTATAGTACGTATACGTACGTACGTGGTATATCTACAGTGTATTTTGGAATTATCTCCGTGATGGGGGTTGAAATTTAGGTATATGACAAAATGAATGGAAGATGTGGGAACTTTGAAGTCGATGATTTTTAGTTTTAATGATTTATAGTCTAGTACTTATTTATTTATAATACAAGCAGTGGCGTCGCCTAAGTATGTTTGTATTTACATACATTCCTAAGTAAGGCATGTATGTAACGGCCTTCTAGCCTAGTCGGTAGGAAGTACCCCTGCCTACGAAGCAGCGTCCCGGGTTCGAATTCTGGTCAGGTCTTTCCCTGTATTTTAAGTATTTACCTAATTTAACAATTGTATATATCATCTTGTCTAGTAACCACAACACAAGCCTTATTGATTTTTCAAAAATAACATTTCTGAATTTATTCAGAAATTTTATTTTTAAGGTTTATAGCATAACTAGCTTTTGCCCGCGGCTTCGCTCGCGTTAGAAAGAGACAAAAAGTAGCATATGTCCTCCATCCCTTTAACTATCTCCATTTAAAAAATCACGTCGATTAGTCGCTCCGTTTTGCCGTGAAAGACGGTCAAACAAACAGACACATACACTTAAATCCATACTAATATTATTATAAATAACTAGGAATTTACTCGTAGTACGGATGTCAGCAGACCGAAAAATTATTATCCGTTTTCAAGTAAGTCGTAGTTTTACTTCACACTCCGTTAGATGAGCAGCATATAAATTATTTCTTGTTATTGAACCAATTAAAATATTGCAGAATTATCTAGACTGGTCATAGATCACCCCGTGTATCCCCCGAGACCAATAACAGACTTTCGCTTAGTAATCCGATAACACTAAGGTACTTAGCCGCATAAATAACTGTTTAATGCGTAAATGTTTATCGCCTTTGTGTCCCAAGTTTGTGAATTAAAAACTGGGAAGATTTTTTTTAATACTACGACGGTGACAAACAAGCATACGGCCCGCCTGATGGTAAGCGGTCACCGTAGCCTATGGACGCCTGCAACTCCAGGGGTGTTACATGCGCGTTGCCGATCCTTTAAAAACTTTAACACTCCTTTTGTGAAGAACCCCATACTGTAAGTAGTCCTTACTAAAATTCAGTCAAATTAGAAGTTAAATTGGTTATTGGATCTTGTAAAATTGACTTACTTTACTAGAACAGGAAGATATGTGCTTTAAAAGTTAAAGCCTGTAAAAAATGTACATAATTAGTAGGTACTTTGCTTGTTTACCTACTTATATAAAAACAGTGTCTTCATGCGGAAATGTATGTAGTGTATTTGCCCGCGGCTTCGCTCGCGTTGGAAAGAGACAAAAAGTAGCCTATGTCACTCTCCATCACTTCAACTATCTCCACTTAAAAATCACGTCAATTCGTCGCTGCGTTTTGCCGTGAAAGACGGACAAACAAACAGACACTTTCCCATTCATAATATTAGTATGGATAGTAAGTACTTGGGCATTTCTATTTTTCGTTCTAAGTACCCAATTAGTCCGTTTGGTTACGCACTTTTTCAATTTTTTTAAAAATAGTTATACTTAACGTATCTATTATGTTGCTCTGTTCAATACCTAACGCGCGCTTAACTTCTTAACGCGCAATTACAGTTCTTCAAATCGTTTCGAACCAACTCTCTTAGGACTCTTGCCCATCGTAGTAGGTAGTAGTTTTCACACCACCTAGTAAAAAAATGCTCTTCTAGACTTACATCAGTCGCTCATAAAGCGTTGTACTTACCCCAGGGATCGGAAAACGGTATTTTTGCCGTAACGGTATCGCTCCCTCTGCCATGAACGGAAAGGATTTCGTTTCTGTTCTCGGTTACCGGTAAAAGAACCGTTCAAATAAGATACCGGTTTTGCCCATTTTGTTAGAAATTCGTTCCTGTGGAACGAAATTAAACGGTTAAATTGAAAATTTCGAAACGAGATAGAACGTGTATTGCTGTCTCTTTTATACGACTACTCGTGAGTACGCAACCTGCTGTACTCGACTTAGAATATTTTATTCTGATCCTGCTGTTTGCTTGCAATTATTATCGTTAATTTATGTTTAGTCTAGTTAATATTTATAATCGTTTTTATCACAAAATGCGATGTTTTATTTAGTTTCATTAAACTGTGCCGTTGTCTGTTTGTAATCTGTAATGAAATCTTGATAGTTAAATTTAGCTCATCTCCCGGTTGGCAATGCAAACATGGTTGGTTGGCAAAGAAAAAAAGTGTCCCAAGATTTGTTTTCCATTTCGCCACCATAATTCCATTGATTTAGTATGGCGGTAGCGTCAATGGAAAGTTTGAAATTTGTATGGACAATTTAGGACACTTTTTTTCTCCTACTAGGATTGAAAGAGCTCGTGATTCTGAATAGAAAACAATTAAAAAAAAATATTCTAAAAATGGTTTTTGTACAACAAAAAATAAAAACGCCCAAGAACTTCGTTATAAAACGAGAGTAACGAGACATAATTGGAGAACATTTTTTTTATCTCATCGTATGTAACTCATTGCTAACTTGGATATTCAAAAATATACAGGGTGTTTTTTTATATCCTTTAAATTTGACAGGTTGCTTGTTACATTAATAGAAGCTGCGTTGTAGGTCGCTTATAGTCGAATCAAAAATAAAAATTTTTCGTTGTTCATACAAAGTAAATATTTTTTTTTTTAATAAGTGCGATTAGGCTGTTAGGTCCCAGGTTCAAATCCCAAGAACTTACTTTTATTTCTCTTTTTTTACACATTGTAGATAACTGAATAGTAAGATATTTAAACCTTTTGAGGTTTAAATATTGAAAAAGTATACGAACTGATTTTGGGTTTAGTTAAAAAATCATGAGTGTACTTTGGGGGTATGAATGAAATGACTAAGTCCATGGGTTTTTTTTATTCTTCGTTTCTCGAGAACCTTTCCGCCCCAACGGCCATCGGTTCTACGTGCAATGTGCCCCGCCCACTGCCACTTAAGCTTAGCGATTCGGAGAGCTATATCGGTTACTTTGGTTCCGCTGCGGTCTCATTTCTGATACAATCTCGCAGTGGGACGTCTAGCATCGCCTCTCCATTACTCTTTGGGTGACTTTGAGCCTTCTTATGAGGCCCATTGTAAGCGACCACGTTTCAGTACCGAATTTCATCACTGGCAGCACACACTGATCGAAGACTCGTCTTCAGGCACTGCGGAATATTGGACGAAAAAATGTTTCGTACCTTCCCGAACGTTGCCCATCCGATTCGGATTCGACGATTAACCTCTTTCTCGAAATTGGGCCTACCTAACTGGACAGTTTGTCTTAGGTATATATAATCGCCTACAACTTCGAGTGTTAAGTCTCCGATTGTAACTGGAGTTGGTGCTACATGGGCATTTGACATAGTTTTCGTCTTATCAATATTCATCTTAAGACCAATACGCTCGTAGGTCAACAAGCATCGTACACAAATCCTCCATGGTCTACGGAGGTACTCGCCGTTTACATTGATGTTTAGCCTTCTCGAGTCCAGAGTCTTGAAAACATCCTCAAGTGCAGCGGTAAACAGCTTAGGAGAGATGACTTTTCCCTGCCTGACTCCCCGCTGCAGCGGAATAGGCTTCGAGTTCTGGTCTTGGAGTCGGACTGACATAGTGGCGCTCTCGTACAAACACTTCAACACTTCGATATAGCTACTGCTATACGCTATAGTAGACTACTGTCTACTTGGCACCGTTGGAGAGATTGTAGTACCGCCCAGGTTTCGATCGAATCCAGCTTCGTCCAGCTTTCTCGTAGTCCACAAACGCTAAACAGAGGGGCAGATTATATTCTTCGGTCTTCTGTATAACCTGACGAAGCATATGAATGTGGTCTACGGTACTAAAGCCTCTTCGGAAACCGGCTTGTTCGGGAGGCTGGAAGTCATCAAGCCTGCGTGCGAGACGATTCGTAATGACTCTTGAAAACAGCTTATAGACATGGCTCAGAAGTGAGATGGGTCGGCAGTTCTTCAGTAAGGCGTTGTCGCCTTTTTTGAAGAACAGTACTACCACACCTGCGCTCCATGCCTTTGGCGTTCTCTCTTCCAGTAAGACGAAGTTGAACAACTTCTGAAGGGCCGTAAGGACCGGTTTACCACCCGCCTTCAGAAGTTCGGCTGTAATTCCGTCTTCACCAGGCGCCTTGTTATTTTTTAGCTGTTTAAGAGCCATTCTAATCTCGTACAGGCTGTGATGTCCGGGATGTCTTCGGTATAGTGTCGGGTCAGTCTAGCTCCAGGGTCTTCCGCCAGACCAACTTCGGGTCTGCTAGTAGACGTGTATAGCTGTCCATAAAAGCTCTTTATCTCACTCAGGAGCTCAGGGTTGGATGTGACGATTCTACCATCTTCAGTTTTTAACTTAGCGAGCTGGCTTTGCCCAAAAGACAGAACAACTTACAAAAACTTTGGAGCCCTTATTTCGCTCAATGACCTCTTTAATACACTTAGTATTTAATTGGCGCATATCTCGAGTGAGGGATTTAGAGATCTACTTGTTGAGCCGCCGGTATAGAGTCGCATCAACTGAAGATTGTAGAACCATTTTACTCCTTTTATCGATGAGTCTTTTGAGTAGAGTCTGAGGGCCTTTTGGTCTTGTTTGTCCATTGGGTCTTTAAAAACTTAGACCCAGCGCTATGGACAGCTTCCACAAACCCGTCGTTGAATTCATCCACATCATCGCCTAAGCAATCGAAACGGTTTTGGAGTTCCAGCTGACAGTTCTTGTGGTTTTGAGTTTGGAGTGCAGGACGGAGCGTAGACTTCATCAATCGAGAGCGTTCTAGCTTAGTAAATATATTCAATGTGCCTCTTACTAGGCGGTGATCGCTTCCAGTTTTGACCGTATTGATCACAGCAACATTATTGAATATATGTCTCTTCGTCGACATGATGAAGTCAATCTCGTTTTTAGTTGCACCGTCGGGACTCATCTAGGTTCATTTTCTGTGCTCGCGTTTCTTAAAGAAAAGTTCATCATGTAGAGTCCCTCCTTCTCCAAGAAACCAACCCAGTAAATGCCCCCGGTGGTTCCGAAGTCCAACCCCAAACTGCCCCACTCTCAGCTCGTCACCATCCCTCTTGCCTAGTTTCGCGTTGAAGTCCTCCATAACAACGGTACAGGTTCTGGAGCTATGCATAGCTTTTGAAGTATCCTCATACATAGCCTCCACCTCGTCATCGGAGTGTGCCCAAGTCGGCGCGTACACCTGTATGACCTTCAACGAGTACCTCTCAGATACTCTGAGTATAAGGTACGCCACCCTAGTCGACACACTCTCGATTTTCACCACGTTGTTTACGAGGGACTTGTGGACGATGAACCCGACACCTCCTTGGGACTGTTGGTCGCCCTCCCGGAAATTGCCGGACTTAAGGATTATCGTATCCTCGCCCTCTCTTCGGACTTCTGGCAACCCCACGACGTCCCAAGGCAACTTCGTTCTCAATCCTTCCTCCAGTTCCGCTAACTTTTCGTCGGTCAGCAGTGGACACGTGTTGTAAGTTGCCAGGGCCAGGAGTCGTCGGTGGTGTTAGCCGGATCTCTGCCGGAGATTCTTAGCACTACTGAACACCCCGTGACTTCAATTTAAGTGTTTTTACTTTTTTGTGTAACATCTATAGAAATCAAACTTTAGGCATATTGATAATTAGAGATCATCTAATTCATCTATGCAATACCATCAAATTTCATATAGCATATGAGGACGAATTATGGTGACAGATGAATAAGAATAAAGTTTTACTTTTACTCCATAGTAAATGTATGAAAACAGTTTTCCTTAATTTCTGGCTTTTTTGTAAATTACCGAAAGTGACCCCAAAGAAACTGTTGATACTGGATAGAAATGGAATCAATTGACATAAAAAAATACATGTAAAAAAACTTTTTTCATTTTCATACAAATTGTATGGAGAAAGTATTTCTCGATTTATGGCTTTTCTAGCCGGAATTTTTTTTTGGTCCGATACAAGCTTTTGATCCTGGACAGGAATGGAATTGATTGGCATCAAAAAAACAGTTTGTCAAAAATGACCGTTTTCTCGCACCCTGTTTTTTTCCAAAATCTGTAAACGCCAATCTTCATTAATTTGAAATCAAAGGAAGGAATCCTAAGACCTATTTAGCCTAGAAACACGGGATCTGCTAGCTGCCCTCACTGACCCACAATTTATTTCCACCCTGTATAGATCATCTATGTTTAACCGAACTTAAGAATTTTTTAGAAATCGAAATCGGTAAACCGTAAATGTAGTTCGAAAATCGCGCGCTAAAATTTGACAAAAATTATATGCATGTATAAAAAATTGAGACCCCTTAGATGATTCAGATTCAGATTTATTTATTTCATAATACAGATTACATTATAAATTGCAGGCAGATTGCAGGCAGATTTTTCCGAGTTTGTGTTATAAAACATGAAGCGTAGAATATTCCCTACATGATGGAAACTAAAATAGCACTATGCCCGCCGATCGACGAAACAGCTGCGCCGCCGCACGCAGACACATGTCAGGATCGGCTGGGTTTAACCGTTATTATTTCGTTCGTGCGAACGTTAAAATTACGTTATCTGTACTTAACGGTAAGCACGAACATTTCGATTTCATTTTGTTCGTTCCATCAATTTACCGGTTAATTGTCGAACGAAATAAAGAAATGGAATTAGAACGATATTAACCGTTAAGCCAATACCGGTTCCGATCCCTGACTTACCCATTTTAAGCATGCGTAGCGGAAGCCAGTTTTGTTTACTAGTGAAATACCTAAACTCATTTTTTAACTCTGCGTGAAATAACACCTGAGCAACATCTAATTGCAGGAGCAAGCAAAAAATTAAAAGGCGATAGAAGACGGGTGTTTCAAAATAAGCCACGTAATCAGAAATTTGCTTTTTACAACTAAACTGCATGTTTTGTAGATTAAAACTTTTACCAGATTTAAGAAATAATTACTAGATTACTTACCTATTTCACTAAGAATCATTTTTAATAATCTCAACGGTTTCGACGTTCTTACATAAAAAAATAACCGTACTTCAGTAAAAATTAACCGGCCAAGTGCGAGTCGGACTCGCGCACCGAGGGTTCCGTACAAACTGAGTTGCAACAGCACCTAGAAGTAGAATATTTGGTTGTTGATGCTTGAGCCCATTTTGGTACCATTTTGGTACAGAACTCTAAAAGGGGCTATATTTGAAAAATTTAAGTATTGTATCGAGGCTTTTGTTGCTAGGTAATTGTGTTTTCACGTTTAACAGTTTGAAGGAATCATGTTGAAGTTTCATTATTGGCAAGTACTTGTCACCAACATTGATATCTAGACGTCTTAATGATAACAACTTGGCATTTGTGGCCTCTTACGCATAATCTCACCCGGAATTACGAGCATGCGAAATCGGCATGTCATCAAATCACAGTTTCGTTGTGCGTAACCTGCACCTATTTATGTAATACAGACAATACAGTCAATCAGATAAGGACAAGGAAAACTAGCTTGCTCTGCGTATATCCCGTCACGTTTTCCTGCTGTGCTGAAAATAAGTTGTTTACTTACAAATAATTCTTAAGTTTAAGTACGTAAGCCTTCCCTTCTAGAGTTATAGAAAGTACATCACTAGTACTCTCGTAATAAACTGGATATGTTTTAATTTAACCCTGTTGACACTGTTAGAATATCTGCGTTGTTAGATACATTCGCGCAGTGTCCCGGTTGTGACATTTGTGACACTGGCCATGGCGTAAGTGATCCATAAAACATTTTAATGAGATGATAACCAATGACCGATGACACTGACTTTCGAGAATCACAGCTAAAGATGGTGTTAATGTGGTGATCGGGAATGAACGTGCCGCTGGTAAATAGTTTCAATTATAATGAAGTTGTTGAAAAACTCTGTTACCTTTTCACGGGATACCTATAGTAAATTTTGTTTTATTTCTACAAGTCATAAGTTTAAGCCCTAGGGATGCGCATAGGCTTTGGTATTGGACGCGTAAAAGACACCAAGTCCGACACGTTCTTCGATGGACATATATGTATATTTGGATATACCTACATATAAACCACGTGGAAGGAATAAGGAGGCATGGAAGATCACGGAACGGATCACGGATCCTGGGAACTGGGAACAATACAGGCGTCAATCCGGAAAGCAGAAGACCGTGTGGAGAGCGTTAGGCGCGCAAAATAACGGCCTTAAGTGGTTACGACCGTCGTGATGAGGAATCGGGGAAGAAGACACATATTTTAACATAGAACACATACCCACACATAGAAACATAATTTGCATAGAACATTACATTTTACATAAAAACATAATTTGCTTAAGTTACAGAAACCTCTGTAAATTGCAGAATATGATAACATTTTGTCAAAGCTAAAAGAGATAACACGATTTAGCAGAAGCAGTGATATTAAAGACCTTCTAGAAGTGTGCGCAGGAGATAACATTTAAGAAGATAACAGAAACAGCAATTCATCTTTTAATGTCATGGTCACTACTGAACCGATTATGATGAAATATATTAGGTAGGTAGGTAATAAGAACTACTTTAAAGCTAAGGGATGAACATAAACTAGGTATTTGATAAGGGTTTTTGCGGGGGAGTTACTCCCACATAATCCCCCGCCGGCTGCCACATCGACAAAAAAAGTAATAGGTACAGTCAGCGACAAAAAATATTTATTCATTATAAATTGAATGATACTACAGAAAAAGGCCCTCGGTGCCCAGGGCTGTGATCGAACCTGGCTGGCTGGATAGGCTGGGATTGAACAGTAGTGTGACTACTTAAAAACAGGAATCAAAACATTTATTATTAAATAATAAATAATTTGAATCGTGCTTTCAAAAAAATTTAAGAAAATGAATATAGGTAATATCTATACAATTAAAACCAAGTTGTAATAGAGGTATTTTTGACGCTGACTACTTTATTTTTGGAAACTCAACTCATCTCCTAAGGATAACGAGATTCATGCGCGACCGTAGGTACATAGGTTACACTTAATACCTACGAAGTATTTTTTTAGTGGAATTCAATAAAAATCTCTGTCAAATCATAACTCAATATATTCGGTTTAGTCCCTGCAATCACGCCTCATTTCCGTAGATAAACGCCCAATTAATCTCTAGATAACAATTGATTGTAGCAATAGATAATTTGTAAACACGCCAAATAACAATACGTTTCAGACGTCAGAAGTAGCACGAACAGTATATCACCAACAAAAGCTGTTATGATTTGGACCCGTTCAGAATGCATTGTGCATCTATTGTGATCTCAAATGCAGTGCGCCATCAAACAAGTGCACAGTGTCATTAAACTGCTCGTAAATGTGTCTAAGTATTTTGACTATAATATATCACTATGTGTAATAAATGTGTGAACAGTGCTGAAGTGAAAAATGTGTGGATTTGATATAGGGTTGTTCTACTTTATTACCATTTTGGTTGTGACAAAGGTATGAACGGAAATTAGTTATTTTATTTCTGCACGATAAGTACTTAAAAACATAGTTGTAATAATTGTGTTATCTACACCCGAAAATGTTGAGTCAAGTTCAAGGAAATTTTATTTTAATCTCTGTATCAATATAGGAGCTAAGTAGAGTTTTCAGTTTCAGCTTCAATTGTTAAATATTAATAGTTTAAATTTTTATTGTATATGGATTTTATGTATTTTTAATATTTCTTTTATAAATTATTTTTAAATGCTAAGATACTTAAAGCTAAGATGTTTATCTGATTATATACAAAATACCTTTTTTGCCGGTTGAGTGAACTTGACTTATATTTATGATCCAGTAAAATGATTACGTTAAGTTTTGCCGTCACTTCCATTGCTGAAATTGAATTATAAAACATCTCTCAGTCCTCAAAACCCTAGCCCATAAAAATTGATTGTTACGAAAATATTCGAACACCAAATTTCATTATGTTAATGATAGTCTGCCTTGTCTGTGATATTCGTTTGAATGTCCGTAGAGCAGAGCCCATAACCTGTTAAATTATGTGTTCGAAAACACCACATAAACGCTATACTCATTAAACTGAATTAAATTCCATAAAAAAGATCTGCCTAAGTGTTATTTACGACATACGACTATGATCAAACATTTACAGAGGCTTATGCACATTTGATGATGGCCGGGCCATAAACCATAAATAATCAGGATCTAGTCTTCTTAACTTTTGGTATTTGGCAATCGAAATGATTTATGTCTATCATCAAAAGCAGTGTAGCTAAGTTCAATAAATGAGTTTGTTCACTATACCCATCAAAAACAATAGATTATGTCACCAAAATTGAATCCCCGACTACACGATAGAGTCCGACTACGCTATTACATACCTACACGATACGATTTACGATATTATTTTATATACGCGATTTAAGAGCTCAGACTGTGAAAGTGTTAAGTAGGTAAACGTCATCATTTCATAGAAGTTGGACGTTTATAATATCACTTGCGCTGTCTCTAATATCAAAATCGATGCAAACTTAGTTTGGTCTGACTCTACCTAATTTACCTATAGCCTGGCAAAACCTGAGCTGAGCTGGTAATCAAAGACTAGGATTTTAATATGTGTCACAATTCTCACAATAGATATAAGGATGTAGATTGCTATTTATCAGCAATTTATATTCTTTGTTGACAGAAAACAAATAAATATTTTGCAATTTCTTTCTGGCACATCGCAAAATCGTGTATAAAGTTATTTACTCTGGTGGGCACTGTTTCAGGGCGATAAGTATAACGAGCCGAACCCCATAGAAGACAGTATTGGCGCGTGGAACCAGCAACGCAATGGTCGGGATGTGTACCCTTCAAGTGACGATTTTTACATTTGCGAAGTAAGTAGTACATAGTTTCACTGTCCGTCACTTTGTCCGTCCTGGGCCTATACCACGAAAACCGAAAGATTGCGGATTTTTATCTCCATCTCTGTCACACTTGCTTATTGGAGTGACAAAGAGGTTTTCCCTTCAATGCCAATTTTCGATGTTCGTGGTAGGCATGCTGACATCTAGGTATATGTTTCTGGGCCAGAGTTATGTCCAAGTTTCCAATAGTTGCCAGATTTGTATCGATATGCATGTTTAAATCATTTCTCCTTTTGGGACTGCCATTGACAGGTACTGAATGGAGGAACAAAAGAAAAAGAACTCGATACGAACCCCACTCAGGCGGTGAGACAGAAGCAATTTTAGATTCACTGTCAGCCGGATTAAATTCTGGTCACTTTACTAAACTACTATGTCATTTAGAATGATATGTTGTAATGTAAAATCAAATTGATTGACAGTTTATTCGTAGTTAGTACACCAATACTTGCACTTAACTGATTTAGTCAGTTAACCCGGAGTTACGCGTTTATAAAGTATGGAATTCGACGTTTAACTAAGGGTTAATTGGGTGTTTAAGCGTAAGTGGCGCTAAGGCCCATTTGCACCGCCCAGGGTTAACCGCGAACCCAGAGTTAAGCTGTCAAATTCTATACAAAAAAAATAGTGACTCTGCTGCAAGTGGCCCTTATTTAATTAAACGAATCACTTAATTTCAGGAACCACCCGACGCCGTCCCCCCAGAGTCAAACAACACCTGCAATTACCGCAATGTGGACTACCAGGAGCAAATCTTTAAGTGGGTGTCGGGACGCGGCTGCTTACTCTACACGCCGGACTTCCTTTACGTCGGAGGTGTCAATACCATCAACTTGAACGGCGCTTGTCTGTACGGGAATCTGAGGGCGCCGTGTTTGGAGATTGTAAGTTCTGCCTACTTGTCAGTGTAAAATCTTTACTTAGACCACTTGTATTTAACCTTAAGCAGTGAATCGATGACGAGCTTTGCAATCAACCGCACTATAACAAAGAGCCATATAACTATATTATCAGTGATAACAAATTAAATTCTAATAAAATCAATCATAGTCACTTTCACGCTTTTATCTTGGCGCTATTGTATGCTCATGGCTTCATTATGCATGTCGGTTACCAGAGAATAATATTATCTATTGACTTTAGTAGTACACCAGATTTCATTAGTAAACCAGATTTGAGATTATGTAGGTAGTAGGTTCTTTTACTTCGTGTATTTTTATCGGGTTTTGCCCAAAAATCCGAGTTGCGCCTTGCGCTTCTTTCATAATGACCAATTAATACCTTCACGAAATAAATTGGCTTACGTTAGGCTGCGTTTTACCAAACTTTGTAAAAACGTAAACCCACGCATTACACATTTTATATAAATTTAGACACTTTTACGTTAGGTACCTATTAAAAAAATGTATTATTATGTTTTTTAAATAATATTATTATCTCTCAATGAGAATCATCAATGTACAAAATATAAATAAAACGTAAAATATTGTAAATACCGACGCCATCTTGGATTTTGTAAGATTAACTACAGTTTGGATTAAAATCGATATCTGACGATCCGGCGGGGCCCTTGACATAAATTCAGGGTAAAAATTGTAAAATATTGTAAAACCGCCATTCTGGATTTTGTAAGATTAACTCTGATTTGGATAAAACTTGATATCTGACGATCCGGTTGGGTCCATAACATGAATGTGGGGTCAAAATTGTAAAATATTGTAAAAACCGACGCTATCTTCGATTTTGTAAGATTAACTCCGGTTTGGAGTAACCAAAACCAAGAGTAAGCGTTACTCTTGGTTAAAAAGTTTGGTCAAATCCAGCCTTAGACGTTTAGAAAGTAAACACTTCTAACTCTCCCCCATTTCCTTTATAATTAGACGGAAATAACTGACAGATCATACCATACTCTATCCTCACCTCAACCATCCAACAATTTTAATCCAGTAGGTAGTGACGTATCTAAATCTCTTTTCCAGTTCAAGGTTGTATCATAACCTAAAAACGTCCAACTTAACAGTGGGATAGATACTAATTGGCCCTTGAACGGGCAGATAACTTTATCCCTCCGTTAACAGATTTATTCCTCAGTTAACTGCTATCTGACTGTTGAAAAACTGAAGTTACCGCTATCTATAGAATAAAACCTATCTGATTGTTTAACTGGGGATTGAAAAATCGGCCCTTAGAATAATTACTGATAGAGCCGAACTTACTTGAATATATTTCGAATCACTTTAAGCTTCAAGGTTTAACTTATCTACAATAATTATTTATCCACCATGTGCAAATTGTGCAATTAGTGTCACGAGGTCTATTGACGATTTATCGTGATATGGGGTCACAGTACGCAGTCTTTACACGCTTTATATTGCGTAATTGATAAACGTATTTACATCTCGTGGGTTTCGTCACATCATCGCAAAAACGATAACGCGTCCACATTGTCATGCCAGCTCCACACTTGGGCCATTTAAAAACTTAGGTTGTTTATCCACATGTTTATGTAGGGTTCCGTACCTCTCTTTGTTGTCCGTCCGTCCGTCCGTCTTGTCCGTCAAGACCCTTTATCTCGGGGAGTGCGTAGAGGTATCGAGTTGAAATTTAAACTATAGAATAAGTTCTACGGTCTCTTGAAACCGTATTCCGCGTTTTCCGAAATTCATCCCCTAAGGGATAAAAAAGGAATTGAAAGTTAGTATGAGATATATTTATAATAATATTTAAAAATAATAATATTAATTTATGTTTTTTTTTTAAGTTACAGACTTAAACTTCGTTTATAGACTCTTTGATACTTTGCAAGAAAAGTATATTTAGCGTTTTTCGAAATTCATCCCCTAAGGGATAAAAAAGGAATTGAAAGGTGGTATGAGATGTGAATAATTTTTCAGGTTGCAACTTGGAAACTTCGTTTATAGACTTTCTGATAATATATATAACAAAACCGTATTCCGCGTTTCCCGAAATTCATCCCCTAAGGGATAAAAACAGGGTAGGGGTTGGGGGATTTTTAATCATTTTTATGATATTTAAACATAATTATTAAACGGGTCTAACGCGAATTAACTTGTTTACCTTATTTACCGACGTTTCGACACAGGTTTCACTGGTCATGGTCGCGGCTGGCGGCCCGTTTAATAATTATGTTTAAATATGTGTTCAAATCGCGAAAGTTTTAAATGTCATTTTTATGATGTACGGAACCCTCGGTGGGCGAGTCTGACTCGCACTTGGCCGGTTTTTTTTATCTCTTAAGACAATCACTAAATTGATTAACAAATGTCCATAAATCATAATACAGGCCAAAACTACACAGAGGATGTTTTTTATTCATATATATACTTCACTGGTTCAGAGACCCAAACAGGATCTTGCCACCGAATCAAGAGACGCCATTTTGCCCTGCTCTGCACCACATACACAAATTGGATCTTTCAGGTCTATCCGATGTTTCAGGGGTCTCATCACTCCAACGAAAACTTAACAGTACCTACATTAATTTTGTATTATTAAGCAGAGACGTCTGCGACGACATTATCAATTTTATTATTGAAAGAAAAATGAAAGCATTCGTCGGGGTCGATCGGGCGTCGATAGCTCAATTGGCAGAGCGATCTGACCGGTATTCAGAGAGGTCGTGGGTTCGAATCCCGCTCGACGCGGGGATTTTTTTAAATTATAAAATTGTAGAAATTAAACACTTTAGAACGGATTAATCGCGTTTATTAACACCATGATCCTACGTTTCGAGCCAGTCATCATCTTAACCCTGTGAAAACGAGTGCTGTAAAGGGCTCGAAACGTAGGATCATGGTGTTAATAAACGCGATTAATCCGTTCTAAAGTGTTTAATTTCAATGAATAACAATCGCGGTAACAGAAGACAATATTATAAAATTGTAGCTTAACAATATCTTATAGCGACATCTATCACATCCGTTTAGTTGATAATAATGATACTTACTAAAATTAGACTACAATAGCCGCTAATTCCGAAGGCAACTTTCAAGGCTTAAGAAGTATCCTATCAATCAAATTAAGGCAGTTTCCATTTTTTTACATAATGTTGTAATTTATAATAGTAGTCCTATATTTAAATATGGACGCGTAATTTTCGCAGTAAATCTAAGTATGAAGCAGATATTACATTAATATCCATATCGTGGGTTAAATAACCTTATTATTCAAGTATGGACTATAGTCATCATGTTTGATAATGAATAATGATAACGGATGTGCCTAAGTGAATGAGAGTTTTCTGTATCCCCAATATCTCAATCGCGGTCAATCTGATTAAATGTGAATCTGTCAAATAAGGACACACAATAAATTCGCTGATTGAGGTCTGATGAACGTTAATGAACAAACGACACTATTATTAATGTTCACAAAGGTTAAAGACGACGGTACACACAGCTGCTACCCATTCGACCCTGGTTTAGAAGAGGTGGTGATCGCCGTAAGGAACGCGCTCATCCCGTCTGCCCACGGACGATGGGAGAAGTGCTTCGACGAGGCTGCTGCCTGCTGCAGCGGTTATATGACTCTGGAGAGCGCTAGAAAGAGTTTTCTCACAGGTTAGTACAAGTTGAAACTTTCAAGGAATTTTACAGACACGGGGTAAGCTACCTTTTCTTGGGGTGAGCAATTTCGTAGCGGACTGATAATAATTTTTTTGCAGAACAAATAAATCATACCCAAATTAAAATAGTATCGGTCGCTTAATGCAGCTCTAATAATTATTTTGTTGACCAAGCAGAGCAGTTCAGCATGACATTCATTGCAAACTAATGTATAGGTAAATGTTTCCTGATTATAAATTGCCGCCCAGATAGATTTTTGGTGATGAAATACATCTACATATTTCTGTTTACCAAAACACGAATAATTTGCCGCCCGGTTAAATTATACCCTAAAATAAATGACAAAAAATATCGTCTGATTTTTAGAGACGCGGGGCATTCAATTGCTAGTTTTTTATGAAGTATTTTTTTTTGGTTCACAACTTACGTGTCACCTGATAGGTATTTTTTCTCAGCTATAGTCTGTAGTTGTCTATAGCACCTACAAAACATGCCTTGTTGAGCTTACTGTCGGACAAAATCAATTTGTGCAAGATTGTCCCATGATATATACCTAGATACATTCATTATTTCGTCTGTCGTTGGGGGATGATTCGTAGAGTTTAAAATTTAGACAAATTTTGCTATCGTTATAGCAAAATTAAGCTAAGTCCCGTAGAAACCTACTTCAACATACAACTGACAAGGTCAAAGACCCAAGTATGGTGCAAGCTACAAAAATTTCAAAATCCGAAAAAGAAAACCACTTTGCATGGAGATTGCAGTGCATTTTAGATCAGCAGTTCCATACAAAGTGTTTTTTTTTTTTTTCGAAATTCGAAAATTTTCCACTTGTATCGTGGTCAGGGTCATTGACCTTATCAGTTGTTGAAGTATCGTTCGGAATTTTTGTTACACCCTGCTGAATACCTACCACTTCGGATATTGTTGTCATGTTTTGGATATACTAGAACCGTCTGGTAAGGCCAAACGGAGGCCAAGGCTTTTTCATGGATACGCAGAATTCACTAGACCCAGTATGTACAATAATTCATAATTATTGACAGCTAACTAATTATATGGGGTTATCTCCGATGCGCGTAGCTCGTGTTAACTTTTACAGTGCACATCTATACATATACCCTCTATTTATAAAAAAGTTAACAAACGTTTTAGTTAAGTTAAATTACGATTTCTTCCCTTCTACCAAAGGAAAATGTCAAACTGACAGATAAGGACGAACAATAATTTAGCTAAACTATGGTTGATGTGCGTTTATAAACGACGCCAATAATATTTTATAGATATCCTCGAGGACTATTCCGAGATAGAAGAGCACGAATGTAGCCCAACATTTGACGGTTGGACTTGCTGGCTGTCAGCGCCCAGTGGCACCACCGCCGTTGAAGTGTGCTCCGAGTTCGCTTACTCTAACCAAGGACCGACTTGCCATCGTAAGTTATCAGAAACCCTGTTGGCTCTTACGTTTTTTCATGTTCATCTTTGTGACATTGACATTTTTAAAAGTAATATAGTACCTACCTACCTTATTAGGGTGGCGGTACCATTAGTGGCCAAGGGGTCGTTAATGGACTTTCACGCTTATTATAAGGAAATAAATAAGTAGTAAATAATAATCTTTGAATTTAGAACGAGGAGTCAATCACGTGCCTGTCACCGTAATGCGTTCATCGTAACCGTAGACTAATATTAATTCACGGAAAGTCAAATTTTATGTAAATCCGAACGATCGGTGAAAATATTAGTCTAATAATCATTAATCACTCTAACAGTCTAAAACGATTCCAGAAATGAGCCTATGGTGTTTCTATCACGGAATATATGAATAAGTTATAAATCGTTATAATATATGAATACTTATTCATTATTTCTGTGGCTTCTATTGTCCAGACTACGAGTTAGGAAGTGATCCGAAATCATTCTCCAGATTACAGCAGCAAGGAGTGTTACCAAAATGGAACATGGGAGCTTCAAACAGACTACAGCACGTGCAGCATCACTTCCCGCCTACTCCGGCGATATCGCTTCTACATCGCGATGTTATCGTTCTCCATGGCGTCGTGCCTGCCGGCCGTGTTCATCTTCTTCTTCTACAAGAGGCTGCGGGTGACGAGAGTGGTGCTGCATAGGAATTTGCTGATTGCTATTATCGTTAGGAATATTTTGGTTATCATTAGTAGGAGTGAGGTGAGTCGTTTGAGTTTTTTTCGTCATAAACACAATTATTAGGAAGCTTTTACTATTGACATTTTCACATATTTTTTAAGATTAATCACGACGATCAGATATATACTCGTAATTATAAACGTTTCTAAATTATCAATTAGGAATTCGCATGGACACCTTTTATTCTTCGGAATCAGGGTTTATTTGGTGGTTAGGTTTATATACATGAACATAAGAACAAAAGTCTTCTCTTCTGTTTCCAAAAGGCTGAATGCTGGTACCACAACAAGTCCACTACTAAAAGTATCATCCTTTATTTCATCTTTCAACAATATTACGAAATTTTCTAAAACACAAAAGATAAACTAAAATATAAAAGCAGAATTTATTTACAATTTTTTACGACTTTCTCATTCGTATGGTTTTATCAACGATGGTCATCCTTTTTCCACAGGTGTACATCGACGAGTTAACCAACTCCGGCGAAACAGTAATGTCCACCCATACCGTGTGGTGTCGGATACTCGCTATCCTGGAAAGGATCTCCTCGAACGTGGTGTTTGTGTGCATGCTGGTAGAGGGGGTGTATCTGCATAGGCTCATTGTGACTACCTTCAGACGGAAGTTGAAGGTTAAGTGGCTGTACGCTTTGGGAGCTGGTACGTACTCGTATTTATGTTTTACGGACAAGCGAATTAGTATTTCACGAGGGAGTTAGGAACGTAACATAGTTTAGTGCACCGAGTGGTTAGCCATATAACCCGGTTTTTAGGGTTCCCTCAACTAGGAACCCTTATAGTTTCGCTCTGTCTGTCTGTCTGTCTGTCCGTCCGTCCGTCCGTCCGTCCGTGGATAATCTAAGTGACTGTAAGTACTAGAAAGCTGTAATTTTGTACGAATATTTATATAGGTCAGGCCATCAAAGTGGTAAAATAAAAAGTGGTTATAATTTCTTTTTTCTACTCCAGCACTTCTATCTGTCAATTAGATGACTGACAGCGATATTTAAAAAGTATACATTATAACGTTGTCTGTGGTATTCCATAAGAACACTGCTCCTATGGATTTTCATACATTTATATTAGCACTGTTGTTGTTTTTTTTTAATTTCCATAGTGGGCACAACATCTTCCCTATTCTGCCACGTTTCTAGATTTTGCTTTTTACGCTATTTTAGCTGTCGTAGAAAAACTAGGGTATGCAACAGCTCATAATTGGTTCTTAAACTCTCGGGTCTATTATTACAAAACTCGGCTTCGCCTCGTTTTGTAACGGCGACCCTCAAGTTTTAAGAACCCTTATTATATCACTGTTGCATAAACTACTATTTTATAGTACCTCCCATGACCCATGACACGTAAAGTGGGGGGTGATTTTTTTTTCGTTTCAACCCTAGAGTGTGGTATATCATTGGATAGGTATATTTAGGACTATAAGTTAAAAAAATATGAAAAAAATTACAAAAGTAGAACTTGATAAGAACTTTATTGTAAAATTATTTTGAACTTGCTTGGTTGCACAGTTTTTGAAAAATTGTACAAAATAATTTCAGATTTAAGTTTGTAATTTAACCGTATATGCAAACATTTTTTTTATCTTGAGTAAGTACTTAATTTATCATCCCGCACGTATATTCCTTCTAATAAGAAAATAATGATTCAAATCGATTAACGCGATCAAAAGTTACCCCCGAAAGCCCAACATACACCCGTCTAGTTTGTATAAATTTAGTAACCCAATTGCCCGAGAGATGGCACTGTAAGCTACTTCGCGCTGTTAAGATTTTTCCGGAGTTGATGCCTATTGTAAGTATTGTAACGGACGCTAAACTGCGGAACCCTACACTGAGCATGGCCAGACATGCTCTTGGCCGGTTTTTTCTATTTAAAGTTGCCGTAATAAGTATTTGGAAATGCAAAGATTCATATTATTTAAAAAAACCTTAAGTATACTTACCATAATATTTTACAGCGATTGCCATAGTCCCGGTGATCGCCTGGTCCATCGTCATGGGTCTATTAGACAACCACTCCTGCTGGGTGGTGTACACGGTGAGCCACATCCAGTGGATCCTGGACGCACCACGTCTCGCCGTGCTGCTTATAAACACGGCGCTCTTCGTTGACGTGTTGAGAGTGCTTCTCACTAAGATTAGGAACAGTGAGAACGCCAATCAATTGTAAGTATGCTCTCTGAAAATATATCGAAGGAATATAGAGTAAGTATTCATTATTTGCAGCGGTCTAATCACTCGACTCAACTTCGAATGAACTTTGAATGATTCGACTTATCAACTTAAGGACTCGTGACCCAGGACAATTTAGAGAGGCGGTGATGGGATGGGATATATAGAGGGTAAAAGACCTCGAGGCCGAAGTCCCGGAGGCTGGTCAAACCAGATATCTGATTTAACATTCAGCGCTGCCCATAGGCTACGCTATAGATTACGCTAATCAAGCGACTGAGCGTGGCGACAACTTGTTGACAAAATTGTGAGTCCCGGTCCTCAGTAGGAGCTCGGTATTGAGACGAAGAAATAAGAAACTCTTAAATAAACAAATCATTTGAATGCCGATAGTTATGATTGATTATAAGTAGGTACTTTTTTTAAAATAGAACAAAAATAACGCAGTTTCTATTCGAACTCATTTTGAATTTCGGTCCAAAAAACTCGATTAATCCACTCCTCAACATAAATATATGAAGCATACGTCTCGCAAACCTTGAATCGCTTATCTACTCATAAGTCAAACCTTGAATCGCTTATCTACTCATCAATTTCTTACCAATTCCACTAAAGATGTGGTACTGTTACCAACTTTATCCGTATAATGCCAATAATGGGGTCACTGTCAAACATTCACAGGAGCACAACAAAAGCTACACTCTTCCTGATGCCAATATTCGGGACACAGTTCCTCCTAACCGCGTTTCGACCGAACACCAACAACTGTACCGGCGAGCAGATCTACTATTTCATCACATACACCGTGGAGGGATTGCAGGGGTTCATCGTCGCTATGCTATACTGTTATGTCAATAAAGAGGTTAGTGTTAGAATGCTTATAAAATGATATAAAATGTTTAACTACAGAAACACCACATAACTAGAACCAGCGAGTCTTGTTTCCCTGCATATATACAATGTTATGTTTGTTTTTAGGTGCGGACGTTGATAAAAGCCACATATCAAAAAACAGAAAACGCAGTAGTGTCTCGCGTCCGTGGCGAGTCCTATGCCCGCCCTAGCCTAGGCCCAAACTCCAGGAGAATGACCTACAGCACCAACCTCCCTTCGCACTTCGATGACCCGAAAGACGAAGTCGTCTTACCAAAGCTACATGTGGCTGAAATCATATCAATAAAAGCCACTGAAAGGTTAGCAGAGATTTTAGACCCCGTCTACGAAACTGTCGACATGGGAGAAACAAATGACGGTTTCGAACCAACGCCAGAACCGCCACGAAAAAATTACCATAATTACACAAACGCTTCAAGTACCTCTTATGAGAATGAAGATTGGATTCGGTCGGTGACGTCACATGAAAGCGATCCGCCTACTTCTAATTACGAATTAGCCGATAATCTGGAAGAAATTAAACTTGAAGAAGTATACGGACCTAATAATATAAACGTTTTACATACCACAAAACCGGAAATAAATATTGACAATGAAGGTTCAGAACAGTTAGAAGATTCGTTAGATGAAGCAGACCGTGATAGTATGTTCGATGAAGTATTCCAATACATCGATTTAAGTAAAGATAAAGTTATTTTAGATCCCGAACTTTTATCTCCAAACAGACAGAATGACGACAGAATTGTGTTTGTAGATGAATAAACTATAGTTAAGTATATTTGGTAAAGGGATAACATTAGTTTAGTGTAGGTATTTATTAAATGAACTTGGATTGTAATGACTAATGATTAACAAAATAATGAATTGGATACGTTTGCGCAATTGCTTAATGCGGGCACACCTATATGCCCGGCATAAAACGATCTGTCAACTCTTTCAAAGTTCTAGATCCTTTCGAACCGTTTAAAAGAGAGAGGTGGCGTTCCGCTCGCGCATTTGAAACTTGGACCTTAAACTGTTAACTTGTATTAATAAATATGTGGTCGAGATTATTGGTGGCTATTTTATTGTGCTTGGGGGTTCAGGGGTTTCCTGATGGGGCCCCTGTGGACGCGTGCGTGAAGGACCGGCCCAACCAGCCCAACCATGGGCAGCATCGGACGCAGCCGCTCAACACGTTGCCGTACAGAGTGTACGCTTCAGCGACTAATTATGGACCCAATGCTGCGATTACGGGTTAGTTTTTTTAGCATATATGTAATTAAGGATTTTTATTTTACAAATGAATTACCCTAACTTTACAAGTCTGACTCTACTTATAGGTATTTCTAAAATACCTATAATAAAATAAATGGTGGGAAAAAAACTTAAGCTGCTAGTTTAGTTGTTACAATAAACAAATGTTAAAATCATAAAGAACCTTCGCTGACCAAACCCTACTTTAGAAAAATTGTACTTAAAGTCAGTTAGCTTGAAAACCATCGGGTTCAATTTTTTTATACCACGCGATCTAATTTTGGTCAAATACTCGTACCTATAGGTAGAATTTATTTACGTAACTAGGTTTTTTTCTTAAATTTAAATTTAACAAAAATGCTGGTGATCCGTTTAAATTTAAGTCGGTAAAAATAACTGAAACAAAACAAAACCGTTTTAGAGTTTTCGGAAAATTCATTCATCGGGTCAAATTCTTATTAATTTAAATAACAACAAATTTAAATGAAAATCTTAAAATAAACTTACCTAAATAAAAATTAAAAACTAAACTTAAAAATAAAAATAAACTACCTATAAATAAATAAATGCCATTTAAAATTTTTAAAATGATTTGGCATAAAATAATTGTGTATAATTTGGATCAGGCGTAATAATAAAATGGCATTAAAATTTGTCACTATTTTGCCCAAGGGAGTCACAACACGATGATAAAGAAAACTATAATTTAAAAGTACCTACACCTAGGTGATGATTTCATATTTTATATTGGATTTAAATCCGCCGCTCAGCAGGCGAATTATTTTAACATTTTTTTTAACAATAATATGAAAGGAAATATATTTTGAAGTGATTATTCGAGTTAACGTTAAATGGGTTATATTTTCACACCGAGTCCTTAACTAAAAAGTAAAAGTTTAATCTACTGAGGCAGACCTACTCAAACCGAAACGAATTTAATTTGGCGTACGTACCTACTCATCTCAATGTCAACAATAATATTAACGGTAGCATACCAGTCACGATCACGAATACCATTGCAAAAATTTCATTACAAAATTGTGTTGCAAACATTAGCTTGTATGTGGGACTTACTCGGCCTAGGTACTTACATTAAAATAAATGTCCAGTTGCTCAATGAATAAAAAGCATATTAACCGATGCATGCCTAGCATTAGGGGTAATTAGGTAGGTATAATTACAGTGGGGGTGTTGGGGAGATTTCAAATGCCAAAAAAAACACAAGTTCAAAATTAAGATGATAACATTTTGTTGGGGGACCTTCCTGTGATTTTCACAATTACCCATATGCACCCTACGAAAGGTTCATAACTCGGGTTCATGTCAATGTTTAAACACTTTTGAAAATTACACGTTTCCGTTACATTACACTATTTGAAACTTAATAGTTATTGTTCAGTAAAGCATACTAAATAAGAATATTTGATCTAAGAGGCTGATTAACTTTGCGACACTACAGGATTTTGTATGGCTTTATAAAATTCGTTCGTTCGTTTAGGGTAAGGGAACCTTATTGGTTATTATTGGAACAATCCAATATTTTTATAAAAATGATTATGTGCCGAAATGGGCCAATTTCCCATATGAACAAAGTGACCGTAACTCTAAACATTTTTACCCAAAAGATGAACCATTAAAAATGCAAACGGTACGGTACCCTAATTATGAACGGCTGGGCACCAATAGATGAACGGTAGTAGAGGAAGACGAATAAATTTACTTAGTTCAAGTTTTGGGCTCGATGTTGATGAACAACTAACAAAAGTAACACAATCATTCATTTATTGGAATGCAGTCTGTTTTGTTATGTCGTAGCAACACTAATAAATCCTTTTTATGTTTCTAATATTCCGGTTTACAGAAAAAACGTTAACAAATAAATTACAAAGCTGTTACTTTAGCGCCGCTTGCACCATCCGAGGTTAAGCCAACTAACCCAAAGTCAGGCGTTTTTATTTATGGAATTTGACAGCTAACTCCAGTTTAGTTGGCATACCCCGGTTGGCGCAAGTGGTGTAAAATTAACATACTTAATTAAACAAAACAATCGAATATAGAACTCTCTGTTTTTGACGCGGATTAAAAGAATCCGAACTCAGAAAACGCAGAGCAGATTAATGAATATGATAAATCGTACCAACGATAACAATTCATTGATAAAATCTTAGTACCTACTCGCATAGTACTCGTATCGTACGCGATTGCGTAATGCCATGCTTTGCATTGTAGGTCAGGCAACTTATGGCAGCCGGCAGACCGGTTTGCGGCCGGCACTTCCAGACAAACTGGAGCGGCTTGTCAAAATACCCAATCGCTAATAAGAAGTAGGTTAATAAAATATGATATAAACAGATAAACAGGTTATCGTAAAAATTTAACATTACAAAATAAATCACAACCTCGTAACCCCAACTAGGAAACCCTGTTTTACCGGATCCAATAAGGACTATAAGGACTGTTGGACTATACTATAGCGTTCAAAAGTGTATGGGCAATTTATGAATGCATTCATACATAAACTACCCATGCAATTTTGAACGCGTGTGTTCTGGTGCTCGATATTTCGGGTAGTAGGTACCTACGGTACGATAGTAATATGATATTTTCTGCCCTTCGCCGCCTGCCGACTGCGGCGTCGAGCAGAAAAATAGTGTAAAGACCTTGGCCAGTAAATAAGAAAGCCTCAGATCACATGTTTACCGACCTAAGCTTCGCTTCTGACGACACTTACACGAGATCTGAGACATTACTTACTTTACAGGCCTCTGTACGTAATCATGCGAAAAATAAGTCCACTTTATTAGTTACAAAACAATGAAACCATTCAAATATAAGTAGATATAGTATAAAGATAGGTGATTAATAGTACCTAAAGCTATTTTACCGGACTAAAAGATCAAGACATTTAAACGCAAAGGTGAAACATGACGTTTTTAGCTGTCCAGTATTTCAAGCACAGACTTGCTAAACTAGATTTTTGGCCTTTATAGTAAACCTATAAAAGGGACCCCACTCTATTCGCGACATTTTTTTCAGTAACCATTGAGGGAGCCGACACATTCAAAGGGTTCTTTATCCAAGCGCGTTCGGTCGAGGACAACCGGTGGTTGGGGTCGTGGGAGCAGGCGCCGAACACTACGATTCATCCTGAGTGTGCCGCTGTCACACACGCTGATCCTAGGGAAAAGACTCGAGCGACGCTGGTATGGCGAGCTCCGCCAGACACTCAGGGGAGAGTTTATTTTACGTAAGTTTATTATTTATCACACTTGCTCGTTTTGAGCATAATGGATTTTCATAGTAATTTTAAGGAGTGGGTAGGTACTCCTTTGTGTAGAGATCTACTTTTGTATTTCTGGCGATGTTATCGTAACGGTGCCATGTAGAAACCTAATAAGCAATGCGAATATATATATGCAGGATCTAAAGTTGAGTCTATTGCTTCTAATCCCTCGTCCTCCCATATCAGCCACATCATACACACACATGCCAGTATATGTAGTTCCTTTCACTCGATTTACGCCTTGCGCAACACTTCGGTACAGTGGCCTTAAGATAAAATCCGTTTAAACTAAAATAGTTCATCGTTATGAAACTTCCGTTCGGATTTCGACCTTTGTGGTATGTTCATTTTATTGACATGTATTTTGAAATAGCGTGATTAGTGGTTTATGTATGAGGGTTAGTATTTTATGTACTTTACATGATTGCCTATTAAAGATCACTAAATATGGTAAATCGGCTTGATAATGAACATTCAACAGGACCTTGGCCTCTGGAAAAAAAAATCTACGTATTCACACTGACCTTGTCTAATTTTCTATAAATTATATGTTTTTAGTATGACTCACAAATCACATCTTATAAATAAATTGGCTAAAATTGCCAATCACCATGTTACCTATCGCATTTGTTGTTTAGATCAGGGTTTTTTAAAGTTTCTTAACCACTATTTTGTTAGGGAGCTCAGTCAGTCACCCTTTTTAGGGTTCCGTACCAAAAATGGTAAAAAAGGGAACCCTTATGGTGCGACTCAGTCTGTCTGTCTGTCACATCGTTAAATATCTCGAGAACTACTTAAGCTACCGATTTGATATTTGGAATAGTTATAAACATAGTTAACGCATACGTTGAAAGAAGAAGATTTATCACATATTTTAATTAGTTTTCAATGAAAAATTCCCGATAAAAAAGGAAACAAAAATTTAAAGTTTAGTTACTTGGTCATGTGGGGTAATCATTTGATTGGGGCTTGATTTGCACATTCTAAAACAGTCTAGGAACCTCGACACGAAAGAAGAATGGAAAAAAATATGATTTTTTTATACAACCTTAATATTATCATAAACATAACAGGAAAATATAACATTCACCGTAACGTCATTAACTGTTTTTTAAAATAACTAATTCTAGGTGTAGTTGCAACATAAAGTTAGTACGGAACCCTCGGTGCCCTCGGCCTCGGCCCCTAAGGGTTATAAAATAGACTCTATCTTCTATTACCGCAATTAGTACCAGGCCATCAGCCAGTTAGAAAAGCGTCGTAAGTAGTATGTACAGGCAAGTGCAAAAATATGGTTCGACATAATCGACTCATAAATATGGTACTACAACTACGCTCTTATTAATTACAACGGCACAAGGTGCTATGGGACATATTTTTGAGTAAGATGTGCACCACCATATTTTTACACTTGACTGTAAATAATTTATGTTAATTCTCACAGGGGTATTAAATTTTTAATTTTAATTGTGTTATGCCCCTCAGGGACTATATCACTGGCTTTATGGCCTTTATGAGCCCCTCTGAGCATTGTATACGAACGTTTGTTTTTTTTTTAGTTTTTAAGTACCTAAGTAATTCTCATTCTCGCAGTCATCACTCAGCCCTGTGATAACGTGTGCTGTAAAGGACTCGAAGAAAACGTAGGGAAATGGGGTCAACGTACACGATTATCATAACATAACGTGTTGGCCGTTTCTTTGTTTTTATGTAAGGTGAGATGACTAGGACTAATTAATATTTTTGTATGTTATCATTTTCAGAGGCACCGTCTTGAAGAGTTACTCAACGTTCTGGTCAAATCTAATAGCGGAGGCGCCACAGGACCCAGCGCAGTTGCAAATACTCGTCTAAGTAAATTTAGTTGTAGGTGAAAGTGTTGAAGTTATTGGAGATAAACGTTGATAACAAAGCAGTCGTCAGAAATGATGTCAATGTTAAAAATTGTAAGTGTAAATAAGCTGCCCGTTTTTGTTTCTCTCAAATAATTTCAACCATGGCTAGTGTGGCCATTTTTCTTGCGTCCCTACTATAAGGTTACAATGTTGCTCCTACTATAAGGGCCTACGCTAGCTGATGCGGATTACCCCGAACGAACGCCCGTCTAATAAGAAATCGTATGAACAGTGCTAAGTGAAGCGGACTCACGGAGCGGGTGCGTCATACTAAATCCACCCGCCGCGTGCACCCGCTCCGTGCACCTGCGCCATCTAGCGTAGGCCCTAAGACTATAGTAGGACTATAACTATTACTATATATATGTATACAAGGACCTGTTCTCATCCGTGCATAATCAGTGAGTCATACAATCTCTTTTTCTTACGCTTGTATTGCCACTTAGAAAAAAAAGGAAGCATATTTTTTTAAGTCTACTGCCTGACACGCGGGCAGTGTAACGTAGCTATAAGGGCACAGTTACCAAGGATCTGCGAGCTTTAGGTTCGCCTTCATTAGTCAGTGTGTGGATACTGTGGATCCTACTTATGCGAGAAGACTCAAGTCGCAATATCAAACTCGGTTTTAGTTTGCCTCAAATTCTTTCAAGCATTTTGTTGGTGTCTCGATTTATCTTATGTACTACATCCTTTAATACACAATTAAATTCAAGGATAGTCACTAAAAGGCCAAAAAGCTACAAATATGTCTATCTGTTCTTCTGACAGCCAAATGGAGCCTATAATTCGAAGGGTTTAAGACTAATATTGTTAAATCGTACGAATTTCTTTGATAACACACCAAAAGAGAAATTACTCAATTAGTAACTGTATTAGTCTAATATTATTAGTGTGTCGTCATCGACAGTTTATTAGTCTCATATCTTTCGCGAGATAGGCCGCAGGATTACTTTGAACAATTAATGAATTTAGGTCCAGATAAATCGCTTTTAAGAATTATGCAATGACAACTAGAATATCTCAATTTACCTTTTTAACCCCTTGACTGTCAGTCTGGAATAGCCCACGAGTCATTGGTTAAAATGTACGTTCATTCATTCCAATAAAGTTTACTATTGTTTTATGTACAAAATAAAATTGTAGTGACAAAAAATATGAGGAAATTGTGTATGCTCATACGATACCTTAATTGTATTCACTATATTTTGGCAACTGCTAATTGTTAAAAATAATCAAATTTACAACCGGAATGTATAGAACTTACTAGACAGATATACTTAGAAAATATTGAAGGTAAACGATTTATGCAACTGTGTGAAAGTGCAATAAATAATTATAAGATATATAAGTGTAAAAGTGCTAAAATGAAACAATGTGAATTGTTAATAAATATTTTATTTTATGCACGGTTTGTGTTACATTGTTCATTAAAAATAATCTCCATATGAGTCGCACGTATAAAAAAAATAAAGAACATTTTATTAGATCATTCATACAAATATCAAGAAATAGTGTAGCTAAAGAAAATTGAACCGCCGCCATGCATCTATTTGACTAATTGTCCCCGCTGGGGGTTTGTTTAAATTTTAATAATTGTGAGTTGTACATTTTGATCAGTTTAGCTAGAGACCCGAAACGATCTGAATCATGTGTCTAGAGTAGATGCGTAGTCATCATCTTAACCCTGTGAAAACGAGTGCTGTAAAGGGCTCGAAACGTAGGATCATGGTGTTAATAAACGCGATTAATCCGTTCTAAAGCGTTTAATTTCAATGATTAACAATCGCGGTAACAGAAGACAATATTAGATGCATAGTGTTAAAAAGTGGTTCAATCTTCATTTACCATTTACTTACTACACAGCTTTGACAAATCAGTTTAGTTGAAGCAATTGTTATCACAACATGTTTATGCGAGCAAAATAAATAAATGAGTCATACGTTAAAAGGCACTACCGCAACAAAGCACCACATTGAGTCAACCAAAACGCCTCTTGCTTAGCATAAAGTGTTACACAAATCCAGTCCTTATTCTGTTAGTCTTATGGGGCTTTTTGCTTCATGACTGGCCGCTTGATGCCCATGAGATCGCAGATCTCGTTTCTTATTGGTCGTAGTTCCGTGACGTCTTTTTCCCAGTCGGTTTTCTCGAGAATCGTCATCACCTAAGAAGATACAGTCAGTAAGTGTACTTTAGAGATAAACAAATAGGTACCAGTGGCGGGGCGTTCAAAGAAATCTATTCTGGCCATTTCTCATTTTTTGAAGAAAAAAAAACAGGCCAGGTCACCTCAGCTCGAGCGGCTGCCTCGAGTGAATAGCCGGCTTAACACACTGCACGCCTACCACGAACATCGAAAATTGGTATTGACGGGAAAACTTCTTTGTCACTCCAATATGCAAGTGTGACAGAGATGGAGATACAGATCCGCAATCGTTCGATTTTCGTGGCTGGCTGGCATGGGACTCGCTGCACACTGAGCACAAACTTTAAAAAAAGGTAATTTTTACAAGTAAAATGTACTTACTTGTTCAATATTCTCGTCCGGCACGGAGCTCTCATCACCATATAGTGTGAGCGCCTCGTACAGCCGCGCTGCGGCGCAGCGCCGCACGTAGCGGTCGGTGTAACACAAGTAAATCACCAGCTGGCCCAGCGACTTCCTGCAGACTGTGCCTCCGACCTAAAATAAATGAATCAATAAATGACACAAGGTAGTAAACAACTTATATTATGGACGAACAATACAAAGACCCCATACATTTTACATACACTTTGGATGCCTATCCAAAATCCCGGATTATTTCCAGCAAGGTCTAGTTTTCCTCTGTGATAGAAAGTCAAATTCCAGTAACTTTAATAAAAACGAGTGCTTTGTACTAAAAAACTCTATTTCGATGCTCGCGATAGCGGTTCAAAACTTATTTATGACAATGATGCAATGAGGAAAATAATAAAGCCGAATCCACATTATGCGCGGCAAACCTTCGACGATTGGCTCGCGCGGTTTGCCACGCGTTATGTGGACCCACATATCATACGACAATACGACTTACCTGAATCAATTGACACAGGACATTGATTGAATCTAGCAGTTTATATATATTCTTTCCGCCTCGTAGTTCTTTTAACAGGTATTTGAAAATATCAGAAGCAAACGTGGATTCAGGGTCCTCTAGTATTGGTGAAACCGACCCTGCGAGAAAAAAAGAAAGGTTTCGTAAGTACCTATACAAAGAAATTATTTAATCAGGGATTGGAACCGGTACTTTTTAAAAAACCTCTTAATTGCCGAATATTCTTAACTCTTTATGCATCACTCGATCATGCATTTAGGTAACATATTCGTTTTATTAGATAACGCCATCAAAAATAAAATAATAAACAAAGTACCGAGAAAAGAACTGAAATAATACCGGTACCTTTGTATAGAGAAAATATCGGTATTCAAGCCCTGCCTGTAATACCGGGTGTTCACCCGCATACCCTGGAGCCTAAATGGTCTCGTACCGTGCGGTTTATGAGGAACTTCCTCCCGCGGACGCTCCGGCTGTGGAATGAGCTCCCTGCCACTGTTTTCCCAAAGGACTACAATATGGGGTTCTTCAAAAAAGGAGTGTTAAAGTTTTTAAAGGGTCGGCAACGCGCATGTAACACCCCTGGAGTTGCAGGCGTCCATAGGCTACGGTGACCGCTTACCATCAGGCGGGCCGTATGCTTGTTTGTCACCGTCGTAGTATAAAAAAAAATACATCATTGCTGGCCTTTCGGTAAGTGTGAGAGTTTCAATCCGGATTGCGGATTCGAATTCCGAATTGTTGGTACATTGGCATGAGTTTTTCAGACCGTGCAAAATATCATTACCTTACCAATAGCGTATCGATGAAGGAAAAATCTCGTAAGAAACCTGCATACAGCCTGCGACTCTTGTGAGCGTTAAGATGAACGTTTAGCTTTAGTTACTGCCCTGTTTTACCTCCGCTTGTTACCGGCAATACTCGAAGTATCGTTATAAAATCCGAACGTTCTTCTTGAAACTCGCTGTAGATATATTATATAGGTGTGTATATAGGGGTGGCAATACAGATAATACTCTTAATTGCACACCTTAAATTACATGGAAAACATCATTACAAAAACTGTAAACGTGCAAAGGAATTCATAAGTGGTAAGTGAAGTCTCTGATCCGAGGAGACTAGCTCTATGCCTCTCGTGTTTGGGAGGCCGTAGTAGGAAGTATTTAACTTCATATATATACGCTGGATTATTATTTTAACTTACCTGAGCTCATTAGTCTATCTAAGAAGTTGAATATCGCCGTAGTAATTCTCTTCACATTGATGTTATCAGCGAAAACTTTAATGATTGTGTCACAGATAGATTTCAGCATTTCCTTATCACTGTGTAAGGTGTTTAAATAAGCGAAGAGAGACTGTGTCGTGTGTTTCACCTGAAACAAAGGAAACACACATTTTATATCTTCTTACATCAGGACAGCAACTTGTTTAGACGGTAATTAGTACTGTCAAAAAACAGAATTCTGCGGCGAGCTTACGAAACTCTTAGTGGATTGCACTTCCTGCTTATAAACCCAGGAAAGATACCGTTTTGACAGACATTAAATTGTAATAGCCTGCTTTTCTCAAATTGCGTTCGAATGATATATTTATAGAATAGATAATATATGAAAAAATCCAACAAAACTTTTCTTCCGGAAGTAGGTAAATAGTAAAAAAGTTAAACTTAACTATGTCGATTTTTTTATTTACGGTAGCAAATATATTTCTTGTTTGTGAAGATGACGCCATATTTGTCTTCCATCTGGTAAAAGCGAATCCGAACAAAACGTATTCACTTAAAACTGTTAAATCCACAAAATGTACGGCGCGGGTGATAAATATGATATTTCGCTAGAAACAAATGTTAATAGCTAGACACTGGTCCTGACACTCCTGACCCATTTTAAACGGCTTAAAAAACATATATACATATAAATATTACAACAAAAACGTTTGTAACATGTGTGTACATATTTGTGACTATTAACCTGTAACGACATTTTGTTGGGTTTTGTTGCCTACGTAATACGAACGATATATCCGTTACGCTAAAAACATTAGCTTATTATCAGTGAAAACTATTACGTAACCCCGCTTTTTCTTAGAGCTAAGACCAAGCTACATCGATTTTTGCCTCCCAAAAGTCCCAAATACTCCCATATACCTATTTATACCAATTTTTATTGTCTCCGTTAGTTAACAGATAAGCTGAGGAGTATCTCAGCACTCGCTATCAACCCCTTAATCGCGGCATAAGTAGAACCAGGGGAAGAACCATAAACATAACACTATGTTTGTGTTCTCACTCGTTCAGACTTTGGTTTGGGACTGAGTAGTTAAGTCAAAATATTCAGTACACTTACCAAGCTTTCAGTTAACTCCCCAGCGCTCACCACCAGCCCCTTGATCACGCTATACCTATACGTCGGATAGTTGAGCAGCTGCACAAATCGCGGCATAGTGTGCCCAGGGAACAGCCATAACACAACGTTTGTGTTCTCACTAGTTGGCGGATTGTCTTCGGTTTGGACCTGGGGCTTTAGTTCGACCTCTTCGGGTGGGAATATACGTTTTAGTGCGTCGTGGTGCGGAATGTTTGTGATTGGCGGGTCACTGAAATAAGTCGTTTTTTAGTTACATGGATCAATATTAAATGTTTTTTCAAGATTGTAAGGACCAATCACAAGGATGTAAGATTCGCTATCAAAAATACTGAGCAAAGCTTAAGTACAACCAGCGTGTGCTTTAAGGAGCGTACAGATTTGGCAAGTCTCTCTAGCGCACCATTCGAGAAAGGAACTGCGTTAATTTTCGCTGCATTATGTGAATTTTATAGTAAAATATGATCACATCTAACTTGAATTGGCCACACGTCGAACATAGTTTCTGTTATGAGACTAACTTGTATATAAGCGACGTGAATATACGTCCAGCGTGCGCGCGCGTGCGGTCGATCTTCTCGACGGCCTGCTGCGCCACGCCGCACGCCACGGCGCTCACTATGTCGGGAGAATTCAGATGTGGAGCCTCGACGGCACATTGACGACAGAGCGACAGCAAACCTGGTGGAATAGTTACAATTTACTGGCCTTTTGAACATCAGGCGATCGCATTATTTAACCCTCTCTTAAGAATGATCGTGACTTCAAACATCCTCGGTTCAAACAAACCAAGTGTTAGTGATTCTGGTTAGGAAAAAAATACAAAAAGAGGGTCGAAGATCATATCCAGTTTTTTGGACGATGTTCTGCGCAAGTACGAACTGCGAAGCAGTCGCCTGTAGCCGTCGTTGGCGTCCTGGGCAAGACTTTCCGATGAAAGGGTTTACTGACCATTGGTAGAACGCATGCCGTTGCAATAAGGTCTACAAATTGTCAGAGAACAGCGTTGGCGATGGTACAACCTATGTCAAAGATATATTAACCATTTTGCACATTATGTATATGTTAAGTATAACGTAAAACCTTTACTTATTTCTGACATACGTTGTATCGACACATACCTAACAACCGATGTGAAACAAGATTAGGGTTTTAGCTTAAAATTGATTCCGTACGCTGAACACAATTAACATTGCAGGAGCATTCCACGAGATTGTCGCTTACGTGACGCGATTCTTCTAATACATCTGGAAACGCTAAGAAAGTGATTTTGTGTCTGATGATATTTCATGACTTGGTTAACAATCTGGTAGTATACTGCCATACAAGGTGAAAGCTTCACGTAAGCGACATCACGATTTTATCTTGAAACATTTTTTGACTAGCCAACAATTTGTAAATCTTAGATGTCTATCATAACATAAGGTACTTTTACTCTCATCTGTTCCGTGATTGAAACTAAGACTACGGTAGATACTACGTACTGCCAACCAATTGGAACCCTGTAGGACCATGATACTCCAGAATCATGGCAAAATGACAAGCAGTAAGAGATTCCTTACTATGTGATTTATACACATACAGTCACTATGACAGTCCTACAGTGGCCCATGGTTTCAATTGGTTGACTGTACTTAGATAGACAAATTGCATATGGCATAGGATTACCCATCAAGGGCGGCAAGTTAGCTGGCTAAATTTATTCTAAAGGGGACAATGAGGTTAAACAAATATTTCCTCATAAGAATATATTACAAGCGCGGTTCCGGTTCCATCGCTGCGCGAGCGCAGGCGTAAAGCTTTCGGGCTACTAATGCAGGATGAAAAGTGTAAACTGGAATATATCTGCAGTGTCCAACAATAAGTTTGTGTAAATTCAAACGTTATTAGTTTCTTCTGCAATAAAATTAGAAAATCGGAAATTTCCGGTTACCGAAAGAAAGACGTCAATATGGGTTGACGTAATTCGCAAATACATTGCGAGCAATTTGCGATATCGACACCGATCAAAACAACAGTAACTAAAAACATGCATATCATGCCTATCTTGTTATTCAAATTGGTTGAATCCATTATGTTGTTGTTATGCGAGGACAAGACCCGATATTATAGGTTATATAAATAATCTTACTCAACAACTATTATTCATTTCAACTAAAACAGGTTTATCAGTAATAAAATTTAAAAATTAAACAATATGAAAACACCTGTTGAATGAGGTGATATAAAATATTTGTTGTTTACAAGAGTATTATCACTGCACGGGGGGAATAAACAGATGTTTTCAGATTATTTAGTTAACTACAGAGTCTGAACTCCGAACCGAATGTAACCATGGTAACAGAAAAGTTTGATAAGAAAATAATAACAATGATGTAAACTACGGTTTTTTAAAGAACAAAGTCTTTCTCCGGGTACACAAGGAGGGCAGCCGATATCGCTCTCGAATAATCACAATCGGCCTTCGCTTCTGTTTTTTAGTATTTGTTGTTATAGCGGCGACAGAAATATATCATCTGATAAGTTCAACTGTGTTACTATCGCGGTTCACAGCCTGGTGACAGCGGCACGGACGGACAGCGGAGTCTTAGTAAAAGGATCCCGTTATACACTAAAAATGATTTTAGCAAGTTTCTTGCCAGTACAATAAGTTTTTGTCGACACCAAATTAATCTACTTATATTTTTTTAACGAGCGAGCGAAGTTCTTACCGCTGGGCCACTGGGCGCTGCTTCTTCATTCATTGGCATATATTACTCTGCACCATCTACAATCCGCATCGCCTGGCAAACTTCGGTCAGTCCAAACAGGTCGTAACGTGTCTAAACTAAGCGATAAATTACAAACTTACCGGTCATACTAGCTTCTCGCACCCAAGCTCCAATATCACCCCTCATATCAATAGTATACTCCGATAGACAATGCAACAAGGCTTCTACAATCATCGGCATATATTTCTCTACACCATCTACGATGCCCATGGTCTGGCAAACTTCGGTGAGCCCTATAACGGCGTCCCGCCGCGCCTCGGCCCATTTCTGGGTGGTTTCGGTGACTTTGGTGCAGTCTATTAATGATTGGATGACGTTGGGCAGGTATTCCGAGAGGACGAATTTCGGGAGTGATCCTGTAAAAGAAATGGAAAACAAACATTTATCAGGAATATAATATTAAATTAAACTTGTGTACAATGTGTACTCGCGTTTGGCTCGTAAGTAGTTGTTGTACAGAATGTTACCTTTATTCAGTGAAATTAAACACTTTAGAACGGATTAAACGCATAGGTCAATAAATAAACAGGTCTTTATTAAAAAACAGCATTTATTCTTTTTAATCCCAGTGTAAATTACTCACTTTTTGACAATACCTAATTATTGTAATTTTACTCTAATGCTGATGAAACCGTAAGCTGGACATATTGAAGTACACTTTTGAAAATAGAAACAATATCTTTTGTATCATCTTTATCAAAATCATCATCCGTAGTAATTTTTTCGCAAGCGACAACATCACCTCACTCTTCTGTGTCCATGTGTCTGGTGCATAGTCTCGTATTCGGCGGTAAATACAAATTATATTTACTTAATAACATCGCCTTGTGAAAATTCGAAGGCTGATGTAAAATGAGTGCAAAGCATCCGTTGAAAAGGCAATTATTTTCATGTGCAACCCGCTCGTCATATAGGATATGCTTCCATTTTTGGCGTATTTTCCTTCTTCACAGTTTTTCTTCAAATTTCTTTATTCTATTATTTAATTTTTTTATTAGTCTCTAAATAAGAGTCTAATATTAATTATTTTACACGCCAAATGCTACGTCAAATTGTCTATGGCGAGTTAATGCAAACTTAGCATAGACGAACTACCCAATTGCCGGGCATGTCCCATCCGTAACACCAGCCCACTCACGCCCGTAATGCCCAACTGTTCACAGTACCCCTCCATCAACAACACCCGCTTCTGCTTCGCGGTCATGTCACCATACACAGTGCTGTTGTCACTATCATGGTACTACAACTTACCAATTGCCCGGGCATGTCCCATCCGTAACACCAGTCCGCTCACGCCCGTATTGCCCAACTGTTCACAGTACCCCTCCATCAACAACACCCGCTTCTGCTTCGCGGTCATGTCACCATACACCGTGCTGTTGTCACTATCATGGTACTACAACTTACCAATTGCCCGGGCATGTCCCATCCGTAACACCAGCCCACTCACGCCCGTATTGCCCAACTGTTCACAGTACCCCTCCATCAACAACACCCGCTTCTGCTTCGCGGTCATGACACCATACACCGTGCTGTTGTCACTATCATGGTACTACAACTTACCAATTGCCCGGGCATGTCCCATCCGTAACACCAGCCCACTCACGCCCGTATTGCCCAACTGTTCACAGTACCCCTCCATCAACAACACCCGCTTCTGCTTCGCGGTCATGTCACCATACACCGTGCTGTTGTCACTATCATGGTACTACAACTTACCAATTGCCCGGGCATGTCCCATCCGTAACACCAGCCCACTCACGCCCGTATTGCCCAACTGTTCACAGTACCCCTCCATCAACAACACCCGCTTCTGCTTCGCGGTCATGTCACCATACACAGTGCTGTTGTCACTATCATGGTACTACAACTTACCAATTGCCCGGGCATGTCCCATCCGTAACACCAGTCCGCTCACGCCCGTATTGCCCAACTGTTCACAGTACCCCTCCATCAACAACACCCGCTTCTGCTTCGCGGTCATGTCACCATACACCGTGCTGTTGTCACTATCATGGTGCTACAACTTACCAATTGCCCGGGCATATCCCATCCGTAACACCAGCCCACTCACGCCCGTATTGCCCAACTGTTCACAGTACCCCTCCATCAACAACACCCGCTTCTGCTTCGCGGTCATGTCACCATACACCGTGCTGTTGTCACTATCATGGTACTACAACTTACCAATTGCCCGGGCATATCCCATCCGTAACACCAGCCCACTCACGCCCGTATTGCCCAAATGTTCACAGTACCCCTCCATCAACAACACCCGCTTCTGCTTCGCGGTCATGTCACCATTGAAGCGTTAAAGGTTGGGTGGCCAAAGGAAACACCCAAGCGCTTTAAAAAAATATATATATTAAATAAAGTTTAGGTATGTATTGAGCAACGGGTCGTGGTGGTAGCTCGGTAAAAAAAATTGCCTCGTCTGGTTTCCGCCGGTAGGGCGGTACTCCCCTGTGGTCTGCCAGGCGGTAGTGCAGTCCGGGATGAGACGGGAGCGTTCTGGGAAGCGCCGTGGTCAGCGTGTGTGTGGTGCCTCTGTGCCTGCGCGTACTCTGGCCGGCCGAGATAAGAACGCAGCAGGGCACGTAGATGTAGGCGTAAAGTTGCACCCTGGAATTTCACAGTATCCTTGTTTAGGACCAGGAATTTAATGCCCGCTCGGGAAGAACCCCAACGATGACGCTAAGCTAGCAGCAAGGGAGCAGTAAGTAGCTGGTGGGTGTTCTTACTCAGAACGGAGTTACATAAAGGCAAGGTATGTGCGTAAGCATCAATGTAGCATAATTACTAATTATTGGGAAAACTGATAATTACATTTAATCGATCTATGGCAATACTAAATATTATTTAAACTAGGTATGAAGTGTAGAAATTACAATAAGAGGTAAAATAGCGAACTGGAGCCAAATGTATGAGACGCCATTTTGTAACGGTACTTTACCGTTACGGAAAACGACATACGTGTACTAGGTGATTGCGCACTGTTAACTGAACACAATTTAGCATGTAGGAAAGCACTAAAACATTTTAGGAAGCGAATTAGCAAGGATAGCTAGCACTCCTTAAAACTAAGTAACGTTTCAACACTTACCCTTACGGGGTGCAAGACCGTGCGTAGATTAAGACGGAGAAGACGCCATTGCCGCTAATAACTTCTTAATTAGTAATCAATCACGTTAATATTTATATATATATTTTTAAAATTAATATTCTTAAAACTTGTATGCAGCGCGACAGACGTCACGAGAACGACCCGTGAGCGCAGCTGCATACGTCCTCTGCCTAGCGCGCAGGGACTGGGAAATGAGAGGGGCGATGCGCGAGAGCAACGCCGCGCGCCGTGTGGAATATTCCGTGCGCAAACTGCTGACGCGGTTGCTAGGCGCGCGAGTACAATCGCGCGCAACATATCTTGTGCGTTTTTAGAGCGCAGCTGCTTAAACTACTATAATTACCTACCCTTTTATATTCATGCAAATAAACGTGCATCGTTATACCATACACCGTGCTGTTGTCACTATCATGGTACTACAACTTACCAATTGCCCGGGCATGTCCCATCCGTAACACCAGCCCACTCACGCCCGTATTGCCCAACTGTTCACAGTACCCCTCCATCAACAACACCCGCTTCTGCTTCGCGGTCATGTCACCATACACCGTGCTGTTGTCACTATCATGGTACTACAACTTACCAATTGCCCGGGCATGTCCCATCCGTAACACCAGCCCACTCACGCCCGTATTGCCCAACTGTTCACAGTACCCCTCCATCAACAACACCCGCTTCTGCTTCGCGGTCATGTCACCATACACCGTGCTGTTGTCACTATCATGGTACTACAACTTACCAATTGCCCGGGCATGTCCCATCCGTAACACCAGCCCACTCACGCCCGTATTGCCCAACTGTTCACAGTACCCCTCCATCAACAACACCCGCTTCTGCTTCGCGGTCATGTCACCATACACCGTGCTGTTGTCACTATCATGGTACTACAACTTACCAATTGCCCGGGCATGTCCCATCCGTAACACCAGCCCACTCACGCCCGTATTGCCCAACTGTTCACAGTACCCCTCCATCAACAACACCCGCTTCTGCTTCGCGGTCATGTCACCATACACCGTGCTGTTGTCACTATCATGGTACAGTCACCAGCATAAATATATGACGGTGAACAGCCGTGCAAAAATATCTGACGCTCTATTGGGCGCATAAGTATCTGATGACACTACCTCGGTAAAAATATTTGATGATTTGTGGCCGGCAAAAATATCGTTGCTCCGTATCCGCATAAATATCGGATCGAGACGCTTATAAATATGTGATTACTTATAAAAAATCAAAATTATGTGATCACTCTCATCGGCAGAAATATCTATCCCCTGTGAAAGCAAAAACATCGGCTGACTGACGGGTCGCCTATATATCTGACATAAAAATATTTTATGGATCTGCAAAAGAATACCATATCTGGCTGACATAAAGCCGTAAATTGTATGAAGTGATTTGACAATTCACGAAAAGAGTGCAGACTTGTCATTGCATATGTCTATCTCACGTTTTATTCTGTCATCAAATCGTCGTTTAAAATTACTGAAATATAAGAATAATAAAGTTGCTCTGAGAGACGTGAGAGCCTACCGCAAACATCGAAAATTAAATTTTCGATCTGCATCTCTTTCGTTCGAATAGGTATAAGTAAAAGTGCGATAGAAAGGGAGATAACTACATTTTTTTATTTATTCGACTTTCGTGGTAGTGGACCAGGCGTGCGTGTCCAACCAAGCCCCCCGTCAAAACTAAGAACATCAAAGTCCTTACAAAATAAAGGAAGTGTCAAAAAGAGATGTTATATATGTTTGTTATTTTTCCGATTAACAGTTTTGCTGATCTCTTGATGCAATTCGTCCAAGCAGCCAAATTAAATACATCGTAGTAATTTGGTAGTCGGTATCAATGCATTGCAACTTTCAAATGTAGTAAGAGGCATGTTAATAGGTTAGACTTACGACATTTGAAAAATCCACTGCCAATTTCATTTGGTTTACTGCTGCAAGTGGGACACCTGCCCTACGCAGTTGCAATCAATGAAAAACGGTAGATATTCAATAATGTTTATTTTTACTTTTTAACTACAAAATAGAAAACCTCTGTAACTTAAATAAATCTCTGTAACTTATATGTATATTTTTTGTCAATCTTAAAATATGTGAAATTACTTATACTTAATATCTAGTATGTCCACCATCGGCATTTCTCACATCGTTCAGCCTATTTTGCATTGACATGACCATGTTATAACAATGGTCTGAACCTCGCAGGGATTCCCATATGTCAAAACAGTGCCGAGTTAATGTCGCCTTCGTTCTGGCCTCTGTAGGGTCCCAGAGCTGTGTCATTATGCCCCACAAGTTTTCAATGACATTTAGATCTGGACTTTTGGGTGGGAAGTCTAATAATTCAATTTTTTCTTGTTCGTTAATCCAATGGCGAACAATACGGCTGTTGTGGAAAGAACAGTTGTCCTGGACCACGTATACAGGATTGACTTCTGGATAAGTGATATGCAAGGAAGGCAATAGTACATCGTTAAGTATTTCAATATAATCCCTGCTATTTAAGCGACCTGTCACTTGGCAGAGTTCACCCGGGCCTGCAGAGGACATCCATCCCCAAACACCACATGAAATACGACCTGATCTTCTATTTTCCATCACGTTTAATTCATTGTAACGGGTATTATTCAATCTCCACAATGACACTCGACCATCTGCGCTAGACTGGAACACTTTTTCATCTAAAAACGCGACATTTCTAAAATCAAAGTGTAAATATTGATTCGCAAAATCGAGCCGGAGGTCCCTATGTCTTCTTGTTAGCACAGGTTTTCGAGCAGGGACTCGATTTCTTAAACCAGCCGCTTTCAATCTTCGACGAACGCTGTCACGAGATAATCCGTAGTCATTTGCGACTTCGAGCGTTGAAGTTACAGGATTTCCTTGATATACGCGGACAATATTTTGATCTTGAATCGCAGTAGTCTTACGGGGACGGCCCAAGCTTTTATGGTGGTTGACATTGCCTTCATCCTCCCAGCGTGTAGTCCACAATTTTACTGTATTTCTCTAAAAACAAACATCTCAAATATTAGCAATATTATAATAATACATCAGGCGGTCTAATCCCTAATAAGCGATCTCTATTAATCGAATATTATTAAGTAAACTTAAAAAAGTGTTACGTAATTAACTGAAAAATAACTTACAGAAACCCCCAATACATCCATTATTTCGTGAACGGGTTTATTCTCTTCGTGCATTGACACGATTCTATGTTTTGTGTGGTCGTCCAGTCGATATGTCGCCATGATATTGGCGTTCGATTAGAAGTAATAATACTTATACAATCCCTGTTTCAATCAATCTTTGTTTTATGGCTCCAATCCCTGCTTAATGCTATATTTTTTGAAAAGTGACATATGATGCATGTTGACGTACCTAATATATTTTTTCTTTTTAATGCTTTGGAAAAAGGAGGTTGATCACTTCACTACTCACATCTCATAGGAAAAGTCTTCTGATGCCTGAATTTGAATTATGTTACTATTTAAAATTGCAAATGGGAAAATGTGAGACAGACATATGCAATGACAAACTAATGACAAGTTGGCACTCTTTTCGTGAATTGTCAAATTGCTTCATACAATTTACGGCCCTATGCTATGTAGATAGAGTTTGTTTTGCTGATTGATTTCACAACTTTGAATATCTTGTCAGATATACAGGCGATCCATCAGTCATCCGATATTTTTGCTTTTGCAGTGGATAGATATTTCTGCCGATGAGAGTGATCACATAATTTTGATTTTTATAAGTAATCACATGTTTATAAGCGCCTCGATCCGATATTTATGCGGATACGGAGCAACGATATTTTTGCCGGCCACAAATCATCAAATATTTTTACCGAGGTAGTGTCGTCAGATACTTATGCGCCCAATAGAGCGTCAGATATTTTTGCACGGCTGTTCACCGTCATATATTTATGCTGGTGACTGTACTACAACTTACCAATTGCCCGGGCATGTCCCATCCGTAACACCAGCCCACTCACGCCCGTATTGCCCAACTGTTCACAGTACCCCTCCATCAACAACACCCGCTTCTGCTTCGCGGTCATGTCACCATACACCGTGCTGTTGTCACTATCATGGTACTACAACTTACCAATTGCCCGGGCATGTCCCATCCGTAACACCAGCCCACTCACGCCCGTATTGCCCAACTGTTCACAGTACCCCTCCATCAACAACACCCGCTTCTGCTTCGCGGTCATGTCACCATACACCGTGCTGTTGTCACTATCATGGTACTACAACTTACCAATTGCCCGGGCATGTCCCATCCGTAACACCAGCCCACTCACGCCCGTATTGCCCAACTGTTCACAGTACCCCTCCATCAACAACACCCGCTTCTGCTTCGCGGTCATGTCACCATACACCGTGCTGTTGTCACTATCATGGTACTACAACTTACCAATTGCCCGGGCATGTCCCATCCGTAACACCAGCCCACTCACGCCCGTATTGCCCAACTGTTCACAGTACCCCTCCATCAACAACACCCGCTTCTGCTTCGCGGTCATGTCACCATACACCGTGCTGTTGTCACTATCATGGTACTACAACTTACCAATTGCCCGGGCATGTCCCATCCGTAACACCAGCCCACTCACGCCCGTATTGCCCAACTGTTCACAGTACCCCTCCATCAACAACACCCGCTTCTGCTTCGCGGTCATGTCGCCGTACACAGTTGTGTCGTCGCGTAGGTACTGGTCGAACACAAGCGGTAACGCGAAGATGGCTTTTTCGCGAATGATTTGGACCTCATGGGAAAGGCACTCTTCGATCAGGTTTAGCCATTCGTCTGAAACAAGATTCAAAAACGTTAACACAAGTACATAGGTTTCAAAATTGACTTAAGGTACGGGCAATAATATAACAAGTTGGATATTGCCTTTTATGCGTCTGTCTGTCAGCGGGCAGTCACAGTTAGACAGTTAAAATTTTCACCGATGATAGTATTTAAGGGGGCTCTCATACACCAAACGTGCTTTTTTTGCCATTTTTATTGATAATGGTACGGAACTCTTCGTGCGCGAGTGGGACTCGCACTTAACCAGTTTTTTTAATTGTAAACTTTCTGGTACAATAAGAACAAGTACAATTAGCGTCCGTCAATAACTCCGCCACCCAAAGGTTCCAAAGAACAAATCGCTCTAGTTACTCACCAATAGTGTCATGACCGTGGTAGGGGGCACCAGCTAACGCCAATTGCGCGATGCAGTGACAGCACGCTTGCCGCATCAGCTCGCCTCCCAACCCTCGGAACTGCTGCTTCAAACGCAACTTGGCTACCAAGTCTCGTATGTCCTCATGCACTTCAGACGATATCAGGCTGGATGCAGGGTTCCCTAAAAAATTAAATACGTGTCAATAATTTTATGTTCGTAGACCTCCTATTACCTGGAAAAATATTATAATATTGGTTTCTGTTAAGAGCGTTTATACCACAAAAGCGCGAAATCAATGATTTACGCGGTTTTCGGGCTCGATGTACTATGTGATTGTTAGACTTTTAGATCAAAATATTTATATGTACATAATAAACAACTCATAAGCCAAATTTTGTATTGTCTACATTTACAAGTTTTAGATAATTATATGCAATTCTAGCCAATTCTTTCGCGGCCGTTGTTGAAATTTGCCGAAACATGTTGTCTTATACGTCACTCTATTCCTACACTGTAATGATCTTATACAAAACAAAACTGGTTTACAAAAGAACATTACACTATCTAACTTTTGTATTGTGCAAAACTAGTAAATTTCAGATTCTGTTTAACTAAACTTACTGATGAAAACTACGCAATTTTTGCAAAATTCACGGCGTGTTTTAGTATTATTTTTTCGCAGTAAATGGTTCAGATTGTCATTTTTATGAGACCAACTCGTTGGTTACTCCATTTAATAAAAAAAAGTGTCAAAAACAACGAAATAATATTTATTTAGATTTTTTATCAAAACCCCGTTTATAAGATTGCGCGCAGCGCGTGCTCGTCAGTCTGGCCCCATGCCTTCTAGAGAGTGGACGTATCGCTTTGCTCCGCGGGCCTTCTTTTTACGAGTGAAGTTTGCGAGAAAGAGAAAGAGATGATTAAAAAGAGAAAGACATATCTAAAAAGATAAGATAGACCGTGATACCGCGACCAACCGCTCAAGATACTTGATAAGTTCGATTTCTATTTGTGTTGATGATTTAATTGTTGTTTATATATTAGCTATAGTAATTTTTTTTAATAATCATCAGCTGGTGACCAGGACGTGATGTTTTCGTAGTAAGTTGTTGGTAAGACCTGGAAACCGCCGTTAAAAACAGCTAGTAATTGCTGATTAGGACTAGGTTATGTAATCAGAAGACAGTGCTGATTCTGTAACCGTTCACATAAGACTTGTCGCGGCACTTGAAGACCAGGTGTCAAAGACCTGGATACGTAACCAGAAGGCTAGGTCAGGAACTATGTAACGGCTTACACAATACGCACCGTGTTTTAGCTTAAATGCATTGTCTTGCTGAGCACAAGTAGACCAGCTGGTAATTAAGACCTGGAAACGTAACCAGAATATTGGGCCAGGAACTATGTAACGGCCTACACTATACGTACCATGTTTGAAATCAAATGCATTGTCTGGTTGAACACAAGTAGACTAGCTGGTAATTAAAACCTGGAGACTAAGTACCGGTTTACACTATACTTACCGTGTTTGAGAACTTGGCAAAAGCTTGGGAAGCTTAAAAGTAATGTTACGCATTTATAATGTTGAAGTAAGTATTGCTATGAGTAGTGATGTACCATAGTAGGTTCGGAACCACTATGTTATTATTACGAAATCCCTCTATATGGGTAAAAAAAATCATGGCACGTTGATTTGCTGTATTTTTTGTAGGTTGAAGCCAGTTTGCTAATCATGGTTTGTCATTGTCTACGTGGGTGGTGACAACTATGGATTAACAACGACCATAAACATATTGTCATGTTATAAATTGAAATAGATGTCATAAAACTAAAGAAAAAAATCAACAACATCGGAAGCTTAAGCCGAGGATCGAACTCTGATCCACAGCTTACGCGGGAACAAGGCCGCCTGACCCCATCGAATGCTGGCGAGTTTTTTTTCTGATTTCCATAACTCCGAATCTCCAAAATTACGAAGTTACCGAACCACCGTAATTCCGAAAGAATATTATGTTTTCGGAATTTTGAATTCGGATAAATTATTTTCGGAATATGAAAAATTGGATTTTTTTGTATTCGTTCAAGTCGCTATCGGATTTTTAATATTGAGGATGTGAAATACGGAAATTTGATGTATAGGATTTATAAAAATTCAGAATTATAAAAATTGGGATTATGAAAATCGGAAAAAAATATTTCGGAATATTTAAGTGTTTTGTTCTATATGCACTTATAATATAAAAATAAAAAGAAATAGAAATTAACTTGGAAATAACGATCATTAACAATTTCCTGACTAATGTGATGAGAAATGTTGTGTTTCACTTCGTAGTAAAGTTTGTCTAACTCTCATACCTTAAAACCAAGATTCTCAAGATTTAAATTTTTAAAGCTTTCGCTTGGTCGTGTCGGGTCTCAATTCTCAATATTAACACGAGAGCTTGACAACAACTTTGCGCATTTGTACAGTCAAATCTAATAACATCTATAAAAATGTACTATCAGAAATATATTATTATATACGTACACAATCTTATTTTCTCAATATTAAGGTAGTGTATACATATTTTTGGCGCTTCATTAGAATTGATACCATCGAACGTTAACGTGAAATGAAAACTATTATTAATAGAAACTCAGTACTAAAATAGCAACAAAATAAGTAGGTATTATTAAGGAAAGTTGATTATTATTATCAAAGGAAATAAGTACATAGGAAAATAATTTTAATTACATAGTTAGTACTAAATTCAGTTAGTACAAGACTACAAGTATCAAGGTTATAAACTGCAAACTCAATTTTACGCAAAATACTGTAAACAATGATTACTAATCAAAGTAACGTAAGTTTATCTGATTTAAGTATCAAGGTAAAATGCACAGCTTGAGCGCGCTATCGTATACCCGTCGCACGCGCGGCGCTCGTCGATGTCTAGCATTGCGCGCGTCTGGTCACGTGGTCGATGCGGAGAAATACCTAAATTTGGGAAGCGCGCTAGGGCGAGAACGCTCTTAACCTAATATAAAACTTGAAGTTTATAATTTGACACCATATACTATAAAGCCATAACATAAGTGCCATAACACACGCGTACCTACGGTGTCTTTACTTTAAAGCGTCCAAGATGTCTACTCACATCCTTAAGCTAAGAGCAAGACGTTTGAAAAACATTAATCTGACTGCGTTTTTCTTTCCCCTATTAACCCTTTGACCGCCAAGAACGCCTAAAGGCGTCGTGTGCTGTCGTACCCACGACGCCAGCAACGCCTAAAGTTGTCTCAGTTAAGGTGTACTTCGATCATGAATAAAATCTTTTTAGAATCGTTTTGCACAGCACTACGAGATTCGTCATTTTTGGTTATCGTAACGTGCTTGGCGTCTGACTGATCACTTCATTCAAATATGAAAGCGGTTAAAGGGTTAACCTATTCCACCGCAGGTTTAACGCCAAAGACGGATCAATCAGTCACAGACCAGAACAAAATAGAGCTCGTAAAGTTCAACTTCAGTTACGACACTTAGTTGACGGTAAAAGCGTTTTTATTTAACATAGTTGGTTTCATATATCAGTCGGAATAAAAATTACTGCCACCCTGCTCAGCCAAATCGTCTTGTTAGGTCGCTATAATTGAACAAACCGTCATTATTTACATGCATAAACTAAAAATCTGAACATAACCGTTCGCATGTGTAGTCGTGTAGTAAATGGGCGTTTGTAACTTACCACTAGCTAGCTGTGCTTGCGAGAGAGCGTTGTAAGCTTCACCAATAGCAAGAATGGCTCCATGGCGCACGTTCAGGTCAATGGATTCAGTTTTCTTCACCAATTGGGGTAGCACCACTGTCGCGACATACTCCGGAATCTTAAATAAAATAACATAATTCAATAACAAAACAATTTAAACACTATTCGCAAACCATTTTTTCGCAATTTTTTTTAGCACCAGTTGCAGTTTGCAGTAAGCGGGCAGTGCCACAGAACAGATACTCGTACCATAGCCAAATTCGAAAGATGAAATAGGATATTTTCTTCTTGAATTCACAAACGTGTTAAGATTTAAAATCCCGACAAAGTAATTACAAGAAAAGTCCTTAGCGCTTTGTTTTTACACAAATAAGAATAACTTACTTCGGACATTTTAATTCCAGAAGAATTTAATTGGGCAGCAAAAACATACAGAAAACGGCTACAAAACTTAACCCTACTTAACCTAGCGAAGTCATAAAACTAAATGAAACATCATAAAGACAGCATGACGCCTGTCAATAAATTCTAAAAACTATTTTTTATTTATGCCACTTTTACAACCGGTCAGTTTCGGAATACCTCCACAAAGAACTGATAATTGTTATTGGTAAGTACATATAGGTTGTATCAAAAAATATAAAACTCTACGAGCATTAAGTTCTACTACGAGAATAGGCTAGACGACAAAACAAATATAATCCGTCTATTAGATTATTAAAAGAATTATTCGTAAATATTTTATTATATATTTTTTCTTATATTCGTCAAATAAAAATTACGGAAACATTTAATTATTCATTAAACTTTCGCGTGACGTCACAATTAGGTACAATTCTTACCTAATAGTGACGTCACCAGCCCCCACTCCAAAACTTTTACGTCTTAATCTTCTTCAATTCTAGTTATCTTTAAAAAGGAAAAAAATACGTGTCTAATCATTTTGGATCTAACTAACGGACTAAATAGACCTAGTCGTCATTCCTAGTCGATAATTTTGCAGCGCTTTTGATTGTTACATAAGGGATATTCATAGTTTGCGAAATTGCGTTTTTAGATCCATGATCTAGTAAAATGTATGTGAGTTCAAGAAAATAGGGTACGCGAGACACGAGTAAGGCTACCTTAGATGGGCAATTGGGTACGTACTGTCAGATTTATAATTGGATGGGCAAATTATGAATGAATTCATTTATAATAAATTACGGATAACACTCACGTATTTTGTCACTACGCGCGTGCTGGTACGGGAAAAACACTAATGCGGCGCCCTAATATTAATCGAGGTGGTGGCTGGGCGGTGCCACGGGCATGGAAACCTATAGTCCATAGTCAAGGTTCAGTGCAGATAGTGACAGTGTAGTGGACACAGTAAGCTCGGTGTGCGTGCCGCCGTTTACATTGGATGAACCAAATCTGCAGTCGAACGATCCTGGGGTTCCAAGACAGGATCATCCTCAACCGTCAAAAATTTTGTCATCGAGAGCGCTGCGCGCGGCGACGCGAAACTCAATCCGCCCACCCGCGTCGTCGCGCAGTCCTTGACGCTTGATAATGGCATCCTAAGATGTCCGAAACTCCGAAACATGCCGCGTGTAATGACTAAAATTTATTATAATTAAACACTTTAGAACGGATTAATCACGTTTATTAACACCATGATCCTACGTATAAAATTTATTATAATATTAGTAAGTTTCACGATCATGTCATGCTATTCCAGTCAGTGCTAGTACTAAAAGTACAGAGGTCGATGGAAGTAGCATGACAAATACGAGCGATTCCCAGAAAATGCGAGGAAAAATCAGTATGCAATCTAATGTTACTCAGACCTTACCTTGGCAGTAAGCTTGTTGATCGCTTTAGCAGCAAGCTCTCTGACTGCGCAGTCCCAATGCTCCACCTTGAGTTCAACGAGATGTTCGATAAGAGGTTGCGTGTATTCCTCAAAGCAGGCGACCTGTTGAAGGCAAAGTAGTAGTAGGTCTGGCACAGTAGGTAATAGGTATGTACATAGGTAAATATCTTCATCATCATTGTTATTAGCCAAAAGACGTCCACTGCTGAACATAGGCCTCCCCAGAGAATGCCACATGGATCGGTCGTGCGCTGCCTGCATCCAATGGATTCCTGCGACCTCTACCAGGTCATTAATACATTTTGTGGGCTTTGGTTACCACTCAAGAACTCGCTGGCCTTCGGGCAATATGTCCAGCCCATTGTCACTTCAGTTTGGCGATTGGGTTACATCGGTGATCGGTTGTATTTTTGCTCCCCATTTCGTCATTAAACGTTGTACCTATTTTTTTGTTGAACACACTGTGGCGAGCGACAACTTGGTAGGCTGCTGAAGGCAGTTTATCTAGATAGTACAGAGTGAAGGACAGAGTTCACTAAAGAAATCATATCAAATGTGTATGTGGTGTAAAACCGTTAAATTTTGTTTTATTTTGTTTATTCTTTTTTTCTGTCTTTCTGTTTCACTATTTTCTTTTGATATGGTTTCTTGCAGAACGACATAAGTATTGTAAATATTTTTACTACCTACTTTTGTAATTTGTTTTGAAAAAATAAGTCCCGCCGAGTTTCTTTCCGGTAATAATCTTCTCGGGCAGTGGTGTAGGGATAGAACCGGTAGTAGTTTTTTTTTGACGTTCATAAGTGCATTGTAATGTGCCTAAATTGAAAAATAAAGATATTTATCATTTAGTATCAATATTACCTGCGGCGCCACCACTAAGTACGCGTTGCTCCGTACACCGACGGTCAGGAAGTCGGCCGTGGTGAGGACGGCGATGCCGTGCGGGAACATGCCGTGGCGGCCGACATTCTCTTGGTAGGCCGCTGACGCCGCGCGACGGCAGTTTATCTTTGTTGTATGAAAAATAGTAGTTTATGTGATTGTATATAATGAAAGGCATTAAAAATCGAGGGTGGGTTTAATAATAGTTGTTTTTCTACTCGCCGACTATAATCTGCCAATTACGAGTACATAGACAAAACTATAAGCTCATACTTTTCGATATTAGACAGTCCAACTCAACTATAATTTCTCATTCAGATACGCTGTAGGCAACTATAATAGAACTTCATACAAATTCTATACTTATTTGCGATGCCGCCTGGGACTTTGCCGACCGCGCGCCCCACGCCCGCGCCGACCGCGCCGGCCTGCCGGCCATCTTTTTGTGTTACATCCTTGTTAAGTCAATGAAATTGAATGATGACATTGTTCCTCCATAGATGATGATGATGACTCGTAGAAAAAGTATTGTATACAATCGTAATATAATTAAGTTTTTCAACCTCGTCCTGAAAAACTCTTCATTATATCACGATTGTATAAAATACTATTATGCTAGGCAGGGTAATTATACAAAACTTGTTCATGCACATTTGCGCAAAGAAACAAAAGAAGGATATTTTTTAGTCGACTAACCTCTCGATCGAAGCACGCCGTAGCTATAAGCGCGTTCGCGAGCCCCAGCGCGTGCGGCGCGAGCTGCGCGGCGTCGTACGCGCGCGCCACGGCCCACGCCGCGTGGCACGCCGCGTCGCGCGCCGCGCGCCCCCCGCCGCCGCCGCCGCCGCCCGCCGCGCGAGCCTCGTCGCGCCGCAGCGCCGACACGATGGCCGCCACCGCCGCGCCCAGCTGGACCGGCGACAGGAGACCCCGCCGAGCTACAACGGGTTACATACACATTTCAATTCCCTGAGGTGTTTTCTTCACGGTAAAATATAGGGCACGGGCGACATTCCTCTGTAATATTTGTTCATTAGAAGTATTTTTCTCAAACATGCTACAAAAAGGCCGCATTTTATTCCTAAATAGAAGACGAAAAGTGCCACATTTTACTCCTAGGAGTAAAATAAATGTATGAAAATCCATTTTATTCCGCTGCGTTAAACTTTTAAAATGCTCAAAATTGCATACAACACGAAAGGGCCAAAGAACAAATACAATGAGCCAACCAAAACCGCGCATCGAAACAGTCGTGTGGAGAGGCCTTAATGTAGTAACAGAGTGCGCGCGCAATCACGCATGCGCGTAGTTACTGTATTTGGTCTATGGTTAAAAATAAAAATAAATACAAAAGGCGGGCAACTTAGTTTGTTATGGAAATTTTTATATTGCATTGTTGTGTTGCGTAAAATTATATCGTTTAAATATGAGTTCGAGTGATGAAACTATAGAAATAGACTGCCTGCACCCCACCTGATTTGAAAGCAGAAGCAAACTTAGTGTTAAATAACTTGCTCCCTGCGAAGTCAAAAGAGAAGTACTTAATTAATTTAAGTAAGTAATTTACGACCTATTTATGATTTGGAAGGCCAACAAAAATGCGACCACTATTTCGGAAAAGATGACCAATGTAAATTTTACTTTTCAATAAATTCATTGTTTTTTTGCTTACCTACTGTATTTATTTATAAGTATATATTATTTATTTACCTACTATATAAGTTACCGACCACTATTTCGGAAAATATGACCAATGTAAATTTTACTTTTCAATAAATTCATTGTTTTTTTGGTTACCTACTGTATTTATTTATTTATTTATAAGTATAAATTATTTATTTACCTACTTTATAAGTTACCGATACTAAATTTCTTATACTTTATCCTTATATTTTTATTTTATTTGCTCGCATGTTTGAGAAAAGCACTATATATACCTCAGCGGAAACAGGCATTTTCTGACTCGGAACTAATGCCAGGCCTCCTCGGCAAGCCTCGGCCCGGCACTTTAGCACCTCGTCAGAAAATGCCTCTCTTTCCGTACCTCGGCAATAATGTACTATTGATCGAGAATTTGGGCTCATTTACAACTTTACAGCATGCATATGAAATTCAAAAATGGGAAAAGTTAGCATATGTATTAGGTAGGATTATCTACGTACAAAATATTACCAGACATTATATATACATCAATAGTCACATACCCCTTGATAAGCACACGTCGGCGGCGGCAAGCGAGGGCAGCCACGCGCCGATGCGACCGATCTTTGACCGATCAGCGGACCACGGTGGCAAACTTACATCTCCCAGAAACAATTTTCTCTACTATTACCAAAAATGACACAGAAGTAGCATACCCAGCTCAGCAAGCGCCATACAACCGCCATGCCACGCGGTCTCGCGCTCGTTCCGCTCGAACAGCGACAGCACGCACTCGCACACGTCGGCGGCGGCGGGCGCGGGCAGCCGCGCGCCGATGCGGCCGACGCCTTTGGCCGCCGACCAGCGGACCACAGTGTCTTCGTCACGGAGCGAGCAGAGGAGCAGCTCTACCAAGTCCTCTACCTGTCAAATATAGTTTATATCATGCTTTAATATTGTCACAGCGTAAGGATGTATTCTATACAGTGGGTTAACTCCGCCGATTTCTGGGTCACCGATCGGGGGCGTGCGGGGAAGGAGGCGGGGAGGAAATGCCGCCGAATTTCTATGAAAATTCGGTGGTCTATTTTAAGGGGTGTAAAATGGAAATTATTTTGCCAATCAGACTGTAATATCTTTCACATAGTTTTATGACAACCCTGAGCCTCGGCACGACCACCGAGCCGAGCCGCTGGCCGTGTATGAAGTTACCTCACTGTATGGAATACATCCCTACGCTGTGATATTGTCGTGTATTTAAAACGTATTACGGCAAATACCTTGTAATTTATACCTTATCCAACCCCCTGAAAAGTTTTACCCACATCACCTTTGATTACAGTTTGTGAATTTTAAGCATTAGGTTGTGATGGTTGCCGTGAGGGCAGCCATACATATCCCTCGACTTGAAGGGTTGTGCGAGGGTTTCCAGACTAACTCAGGGTTTGGAGGATAGGGTGAAGTTAAACACTCAGTTACTACAATATAAGTATGGGTCTTTTATACCTTTATTGATATGAAAGGTTAGTGCTTAATAAATGAGTACTAGGGTTAAGTCTACGCGGTCGCGGAGCCCGGGCCCAGGAGAGTGATACGTTCCCCCTGAGGGGGAAAGGGTGTAAGGAATGTAGGTAGGATGAGCTCGCCGGCACCATACGTTAGACACACACGGCCTGGTGCGAGCTCGTTCGCGGGGGTACGGTCGGGATAGCTTGCCGGTTCAATGCGTTCTACACACACGGCCTCGGGCAAGCCGGATCGCGGTAGGAAGGGTGGGAGCGTCCTTCGGCACCATGCGTTAAACACACACGGCCTATAAAGGACCGGGGTTCCAATCCGGGGCGAATGCGTTAAACACACACCGCCACACCGGGCTGGGGGAGGCAGCCGTTGTTCTCAGCGCGGGCAAGCAAGGGACATCGTCTCAGAAACCCCCGAGGGGGATCTGGCGATGCTGGTCAGGGCGTTGGCCCCTTTCAGCGGTTTCTACCGCCGGCCATGAAAATGGCTCTGGGGGTCTTTGGGGGGGTGCTTTGTGAGCTCCTGTGGTCGTGTCCGGGTCATCTTCACACCAGCGAGATCGAGCCATCCGGGTGGAACCCCATTGGGGGAAGCCCAGCTAGCGATCATCAACCGGTGCCAGGGTGGTGTCTAGTCCGAGGGGGGGTCAGTCCGGTGTGGTGGGGGCTGCAGACGCGAGCTCGCGCGGCAGGCCCCTGTGGTCGGGCGGGCGCGCATGGTACGGCGCTATGCCATGGAGGTGGCCAAAGCGCGACTGGTCCGCGCGCCGGAACATCCGATCTGCCAGGCGAGCTACGAATTGTCGTAGCGCGGGCTGAGAACATCGACTGCTGCTCGCGTCGCCGCGCATCGGGGTTTTATAGCTGCGGTGCGCGCAGTGGGTGGTCGCCGCCGCGTTCTGCCGGCCACGCCCCGCTCCCCGCGGTGCGTCGCGGGTCGTGACGTCACAAGGTATTCATACATATCTGTCTATTTTAATTAGACAGTGGCTTTCTTGTACGATACATGGTTTATTTATTCTATTGCCCCACAATGTTACGGTAAGTGATCGCGCGAGCGGCGGGTGTAACACCAAACGCGGCCGGAGGAATATCAACCCTAATGCTATGGAATATGGTATGTATTCAGACTATACCTCCTGTGGGATGTCCTGAACATCATCTTCAGGCACCGGTAGTTCGGTGTCGCCCGCAGCGGACGCGGCATCCACGGTCACGGTGAGTCACCGTGAGCCGCGGGTGTAACGCCACGCTGCCAAACGCGGCCGGAGGAATATCAACCCTAATGCGATGTACTCGTAATATCGTATATATTCAGACTATACCTCCTGTGGGATGTCCTGATCGTCATCTTCAGGCACCGCTAGAGGTTCGGTGTCGCCTGCAGCGGCCGCGGAACCCAAGGTCACGGCGAGTGACCGAGAGCCGCGGGTGTAACGCCACGCTGCCACACGCGGCCGTAGAAATGTCAACCCTAATGCGACAGAAATAGCGTTTTAAAGGACAAAAAACAAAAACAATACCCGAAAGCGAAAATAGGGGAGCTAAAGATTTAATACCTCGGCCACTTCTGGGTGTGGGCAGTAAATTCTTAGGAAATTTATAGCGCTCAAAATATAAAGAAATTAGGATCAAATAAAAGGACAGGAAGGAAGAGAACAAGAATCATGATGAAAAGGACCTCTACCTATTTTAAATTCATACTGTATCATGTTGATTTATTGTATAGTATCATTTCACAAACAAAAAATTCTTACCAACTCTTTGCACAATCTTGACACCATACTTCCGGACAAGCATGAACTTATGCTGCTGATAATTCTGCTTAGTCACCCACTCAAGCAGTTTAGGTGCATAAGGCAAGAGATCGTCCCTCTTCCCGTGCTTTAATACTGCTGCCACTGCAGCCAAAACTCCATAGTGAATATTGTCCTCGATTTGGATGTTGGAATGTAATTTACAGGCCCAGTCAAAGAAAGCGCCCATGTATAGCTCTTTGACATCTGACCTGAAATATCATGGATACATTAATATCTGGGAAGCAAAATCTGTTTATGGACTTTGTACTTAAAGTTACTAAGGCTGTCTCACTAACTTGCTAATGGGGAAAAGCAATTAAGTTAAATATAAGGAGATGGATCTGTCAAAAGAATATGCAGAAAAATCATATCATTGTACGGGCTGACAAGTTAAGAGCACACATTATTAGGAATTTTTCTTGGTGTTGCAACTGCTCATGTTTTTATGAAATGGAAAAAAAATATCATCGGGATTGAATCAGCTCGTGATTCTAGCTGAATGAGCCCAAGCAAGTCCAGATTTGGAAGAATCAGGTTTATAGGATACATTGGATATTAAGACAACTCTTTCTCTTTAAAGGCTTGTAAAGGAACAAGCTTGGTGAATTACCACATGTAAGTGGCATTTGGAACTTCTCTACTTTACTACCGGACGCCGCATGACACGAAAGATAAGTGCCACTTTTTAGGGATTTTTTTTTCTTGTCCAAACTACTTTATTAAGGAAAAATCCTTGCCAGGCGTTGCCCTAAAACGCTTGAAGTTAACTTTTATTTATCCTTAAACCCGCATATTCCATTGGTTGTAAGTGCAAACAGCAACATTCTTAACTGACCATTGGTATACTTTATGTTGTTGTAATAGGGATAACAAATGTTCAGCTAACAGTTTTGACGATGTGCAGTGTACCAATACCAAATAATTTGAGAAAAATGACAGGTAGACATTTTGCATTTTTGACACCAAGACGTTTTAACATACGGGAAATATGACTGATGTACATTTTCACACTAAAACCTGTAAACATATGGCATTTTCAACAATGTGGACATTATGACACCTATACATTGTGACATTATAACAGTCTAACATTTTGACATATTGATATTATTACACCTGGACGTTGCGACATCATGACATCATAACGTTATAACATAACAATCGGACTTATTGACACTAGACATTACCCTCTAATACCCTTTGCCTTACTGACATATGGACATATATACGCCTACCGGAACAGGGTTTGTTGAGCCACTTACCATTTTTCGTAATTTAGCCATATACATTGTCAATAGATGACATTTAACATTTGTTATACGCATTTTGCATTAATAGTAATAGTAATAGTAATAGTAGCCTTTATTTCATGCAAAATTTTACAATTTATTTATGCTTAATATATTATTATTATTTTTTGCACGTCCTTTATGCGGAAAAGGCCTCCCCCAATTTTTCCCATTCCTTTCTACTGCGCGCTGTTCTCCACCAGTGTCTGTCGAACCTTCCCAGCTCATCTCTCCATCTGCAATTTGGTCTACCTTGCCTTCTTTTTACGCCCATTGGTGTCCATTCCGTGACAAGTTTGTTCCAACGTTCATCTGTTGTACGGTATATATGGCCAGCCCAGGCCCACTTGCTCTTTCTTATGGACAATATCACATCCTTCAGCCCAGTTTTCTTTCTTATACTCTCATTTCTTATTTTATCTTTAATGTTAATTTTTAGCATGGAGCGTTCCATAGCTCTTTGGCATATTTTTAATTTTTCTGTATGTCTTTTGTTAGGGCTCCAGGTTTGTGCACCGTAAGTTAGTGTAGGTAGGACTGCCGTATTAAATACCTTTTTCTTTATATCCATTGACATGTCGCTCTTGAGGATTAGTTTTAGCGACCAGTATTTTCGCCATGCTCTACTTATACGATAACCTATTTCTTTGTCAAGTCTGTTTTTGAAAGAAACTACTTGTCCCAGGTATGTGAAGTCTTCAACGTATTCCATTACATCTCTTCCATGCTTTATTGGTATTTTAGCTCCATTTGTAATGATTTTGCATTTCTTCATGTTCATTGCTAATCCTGCTTCCTTGCATGCAGAGTCGAATTCTAGAATCATTTCTTCTAGTGCTTTAGGTTTTTCGGTAACAATTATCACATCGTCTGCGAACCTTAGGTTGTTTAGGTACTTCCCATTGATATTTATACCTTTATTATCCCAATCCAGTGTTCTAAATATAGCTTCCAGGCATGCGTTGAACAGTATTGGAGAGATAGGGTCCCCTTGTTTTACACCTTTTTGCAACCTGAAGGGTTCGCCAAATTTGTCGGTTTTTACTCTGGCTTTGCTCTGTTTGTATATCAGTTTTAGTATATTAATGTATTTTACCTCTAGGCCTTGATCTTCCAGTGTTTTGAACAGAAATGTATGGTTTATCGAGTCAAAGGCTTTTGTAAAATCTATAAACGCAATATATATGTATTTGTTTTTAAATTCTGTGTATTTTTCTATAAGTTGATTGAGCGTATGTAAATTATCCATTGTACTATAATTCGGTCTGAATCCAGCTTGTTCTACTGGTTGTTGTTCTTCCAGGATATTCTGTACTCTTTTGGTCATCACTGTCATGAATAGTTTGTAGACGCAAGATATGATGCTTATAGGTCTGTAGTTATCTAGGTCAGTTTTATTTCCCTTCTTGTGTAGAATAGTGATGTTAGACATGTTCCATTGCTCGGGTATGTTTTCATTCTTCAGTATTTCGTTGAAAATGTCAGTGATTACAATATGTAATTCGTAACTTGAGTACTTTAGTATCTCATTACAGATCCCATCTGGTCCTATTGCTTTCTCAGTTTTAAGTTTCTTAATTGCCGATGATATTTCGTCAACAAGGAAAAGTTCCACTTCTCTACATGGTTTTCTGTCATATATTGTTGGGTTGTATTCTTTGTTCAGATATAATTGACAGTAGAAGTCTGTTGCCATGCTCACTCTATCTTTTCTGGTTTCTGATTTTTTACTGTTGTGTTTTTTTTTTTTTTTTTTTTTTTATTTATTGGGAAACAAACAGCATGCAATTATACAAAATATAAACATTATGAATAATACAGGAGCCAAAACAGTTTCCACTAGTGAATTAAGCAGAAATGCTCAAAGGGAACTTAATCAAATACAAGTTAAATATAGAGACTAAACATTTAAAAATTATTTTTCAGTCCTCCGGCCGGTAAGCGCCACTTTACGCAAAACTAAATTGCCGCCTGCCGGCTCCGTCGGGCTGAAAAATAGTATACAAACCTCGGCCGGTAAATGGGAAAGCCTCGGATCACATGTTAGTCGACCTCGGCTTCGCCTCGGCCGACAATTACATGGGATCCGAGGCATTTCCCACTCAAACGGCCTTGGTATGTAATGTACTAATACAATGCAATAAGCAATGCGGCAAGCAGGGAGTTGATGAAATAACTGGAATTTTATCTAACACTTGTGCTTGTTACAGAAAGAGGCAAAAGAAAAAATTAAGTATAATAACAAAGTTCACTTAAAATGTGTCTAGAAGATAGTGTTACTCAATTAAACTTTAGTTTTCACTGATGAAACAAACTGATCAAGCTTCATGTTAAACACATCAAAATCAGAGTAATTTGTATTATACATTGAACATGCTCTAACAAGGTACGAGTTTTTGAGGTACCTAGTACGACAGAGAGGAATAGCAAACAAAGCTTTTTGTCTAGTTCGGGAATTAGGACATCTATAAGAAATATTACTAATAAGATATTGCGACTCAATTTTGTGATTTAATAATTTAAATAGAAATATTTGGTCTTTATGCTCTCGGCGTAACTGAAGAGTTACCATGATATCGCTATCAAACATTTTAAACCTATATTTCATCCATTTAATAAGTTTATTTTGAATTCTTCCTATAGAATCAATGTGTACCGAATATTGAGGACTCCAAACGACCGATGCGAATTCTAAATGCGATCTGACATAAGCATTATAAAGTAAAATAATTGTTTTGGGGTCATTAAAATCTTTGCTTTGTCTAAAAATAAAGCCTAACATTCTATATGCCTTTGAAGTAATTTTTTCAATATGCGAAGTGAGCTGGATTTCACTGTCAATGGTAACACCAAGATCCCTTACTTCGGTAACCCTATTCAGTATTTTGTTTTTGATCTTGTAATCAAAACGAATTGGATTATGCTTACGAGCAAATGAAATAGAGCAACACTTCTCGATATTGAGGTCAAGGCAGTTTTTAGCGCAGTAGAGATCTAATCTTTCTAAGTCATCCTGCAAAAGTAAACAGTCTTTAATGGATTTAACCAAGGCAAAAATTTTTGTATCGTCGGCAAAGAGTAGAATTTTGGAATTATGAAAACACTTTACTACATCGTTGATAAATATGTTAAACAGCAAGGGGCCCAAATGGGACCCCTGCGGGACGCCAGACAAAACTGGGACGAAACAAGAGGTATAACCTTTAACAGACACAGCCTGGGAACGGTCTCGAAGGTACGATATTAACCATCTTAATAAATCGCCGTGTATTCCAAAAGTCTTCAACTTGGCACTAAGAATAGTGTGCGATATTCTATCGAAAGCTTTGGAATAGTCCGTATAGATGGCGTCAACCTGAAATCCTTTCTCCATGGCCTTTAAAGAAAAATCCAGAAATTCAGCAAGGTTGGACTCAACTGAACGCTTATTAATAAAACCGTGTTGATAGGGAGTAAGCATGGGTCTTATTAGATTAAAAATCTTATCATAAACTATTTTTTCGAATAACTTTGGAATAGTCGACAATTTAGATATACCGCGATAATTTTTTACGTTGTGTTTGTCACCATTTTTATGTATAGGGACCATTAAAGAACGCTTCCAAATAATCGGCATAATTCCTGACCTGAAGGATAGTGAGAACAGTATTGACAAGGGAAATGCTAAGGTTTTACTACATTTTTTTAGGAAAATTGGGTGTATACCATCAGGGCCACCTCCTTTAGATTCTGATAGTGCTTTGAGATACCTCTCGACCAAATCTGGATGAAATTCTATATTGTTGATTACATCTAATGTCGATTCCGATTCAGTGGTCGATGATGGATCAATAAATGACAAGTTTTACACTAGCAATAAGTTCTTTTCCTAAATTCATTTTCCTTTCCGCTCCCTTTACAGCACATTTAGCTACCAATATATCCTCAATTTCTTTCATTTTTTGAATTTCAATGTCTCTCTTTGTTAGTTTTCTTATTCTTTTATTTACTGCTTTTAGTTTGTTTTTGTCGGCCCTTGTTTTTATTTCTTTTTCTTGTAATTGTGTCTTCATTTCTAGGAATCGTTTAGTTTCGCTGGAATATACGTTTTCGTCTTTGCTATCTTTGATTTTTGTTGACTGCTGTATAGCCTTCTTTAGTGTTTCTTCAACCATGTTGTATTTTTTTTGTACCGACTCTGAAGTCTTAATGTTGATGTCTGTAAATAGCTTCTCTGTTGTAACCTGCACAGCGCCAGCTGAGTCGCCTTGGATGCGTTGTTGATTTTGAACTATCCTCTTTCGTGTTTTTGCATTACACGGCTAAATTAGAAATATAGTTAAGTGGCCCAACAATCCCAGTTTGCAACTGTACCTACTTTGCAATATTTTTGTTTTAGATACATAAATAATACAAGCTTTACCACACATACCTGACAAGAAATTTAGAAGCGAGATAAGCACTAGCTTCTGCTGACGAGTCTTTGCTCATGGCATAAGTCTTGCAAATATTGAGGATTCTCTCCATTACTGTCAGCTTCTTTGATGTGCCAGCATCTGCAGTTTCAAGTTAAATAATTATGACTAAGAAATGTTGGTTCTTTGATATATTCTGTTAACAGATGGGTCTGTTATACTTCTGCAGGGACTTTGATATTAGATTTATTAACTATTAAGTATTTCAATAAAATAGTTGGTATTGTGGAAGATCTTAATCTACAAATTACCATATAATACTGCTAATACCAGATTCAACAAATAAGTTATTACCTGGTTCACCTGGTTGGCCAGGTGCAAAGCCATCCAGCCGACTCATGTGGAATGGGATAATGACTACAATGGATAGCCACAAGAGCAGTACAAATCTGCTGCGCCATGTCTCCTTGTTGTTGGGGTCTTCAGCTTCCAAGAGTGTGAGGACATACAGCAAGTCGGAAACCTGTACCAAATTTATGAATGTACTACTTCGAAATTTTATTATTTTTTCATGATGAGAAAAAAATTGTTGGTATATATGGTACCTACAAGGCTATGAAGTTCCAAGCAAATTGTGTTTGGTATTTTCAGTAAAATTTGTCAAGAATACATATGATACTATTAAACTTATTTATCTTCAATAAATGAAATAATAATGGTTTACATTTCAATAAATAAGACCAGATAATTAACAATTTTCTCCTTATACCAAATGTATATAAAAGAGTGACTCAGTACTGGGGGTTAGTCTGGAATCTAATTAAAGAGTCGAAGTAAAGTTTATCTTAAGAACTAAAATGTAAAAGAAAAATAGCTCTTTATTATACCTCATGCGGCAGATGTCTCACTACCACTTTATATCCTCTTACTCTTATAATCTGGTACATATAATTGAAGGTAGCATGTTTGAATTCAAGAGGAGCTTCTTTGTCCTTGATTATGCCTATAAACTTGGCTAAAATTTTGTCTAAGTGCGGATCAAGCAGGTGCGGCTGTTCGTAATACTGCTTCAGTATAGCGTACAATTTATCGTACTCAACTTCCAAGGAAGGGGTGTTATAAATATTTTTGACGTTATCGATCATATTTAACACCTCCTCTACTTCAGAAAAGTGCTCCAAAGCACACCCGAGTCCAATGTTGTCGCATTCGTCATCGTGGTTCATGTCGGCATCTATCCCAACCATGTTTGAAAAGGTGTTTAGACCAGGTTTTCTTTATTCCGTACAAAGTTTCTACTACCAGAGTTCCGATAGATTGAGTGTGGAAATAGTCAGGACAGTAAGACACAGTCACAATAGTTGTTTTATTTCCGTTGTTGAGACAACAAAAATAACATAACCGATGGTTTTTGTCACTTTTGTCTTTCTTTATTTTATTGCTCGCAGTTACCTTTCCCAACTGTCAGTGTCACTGTCACTCTCTAATGACTGTGATCTCTCCTTTTATGGGCTCTATAGAATATCCTATTAGTGTAGGCTTCGATTTATCCGATTTATCGCTAGTAATGATCAAAACATATACGAACTGCGGAACCGCGAATCCTGCAGAAATCTGTTACGTCACTATCGTCCCATAAGCCCCCCTTTTTGTCTCACGTGAAGTAAAAGGGAGGCATATATACTAGATACAATAGTAATAATAATATAATAAAGCCTTTTCATTTCCCATCTTAAAATACGTTATTGTTATTGGGACTATATTAGATATATGAAACTAAGACCACCTCCTTCTGGAGCTTTGTCTCACTCGCACATGATGCCAATGTTGAAATGCTACTACAATTATGTCATATGGACAGACTTTTGTAGTCGCTTTGCTCAATTCGGATATCCAGATTCGTGCTCGAGATTGGAGACACTTTATTTGTTATTGAATTTTTCATTGTTGTTGTAACAAATCGCAAACGTGTGTAGATCTCTTTAGTCACACCTTTTTCCGCTATGCAAGAGACACTACAGCAAGGCAACACTGAACTGTCAAAAAAATCCAAAACGATGCGTGAAGCTGCGCCGGCAGTATTTCCTAATTTTTAAAGATTTTTTAACTCATACGTAATGAGACTGCAGTTTAATTAAGATATTTAATTTATTTCATCCACAATGAACAACCGTAAGTAAACCAATGGCTGCATTTTTCAGCAGAGCATACGCCACCAATGTGTAATTCCAGAGTGCTTGCTACTTTTTGCTTTGTTGATTTCAGTCGGTCGCGATCCTGCGAAGAGGAAGGTGAAGCCTATCGAAGCCCAGTCCTTGTTGGACTTCGACCTTGGGGAAGGAGAAAGTTCGGATGACTCGGATTTCAGGATTGAGGACCACCCTGAAGATAGTGATGATCACTCCATCAACAGTGATGATGATGGTAAAAATTATATATTATATTTAACACCTCAATTGCAAAACTGTGCAAGTGAATTGGACACTTTGTCTTTTAGGCCACACCTGGCTGACTGTATCCTACTTTTTCCTGTACACTAATAAAGCAAACTTCATTCTTTTATGTTAAATACAGGTAAAAATGACAGTGGCAGCTCTGAGGAGTCTGCATCAGATGCGGAGGATGAGTTTAAAACTGACAGTAATATGGAAAAGTCTTCCGTCACTGATTTATTGGAGAGAGCCAAGAAAGCGGAATTTAAGGTGAATATTGCCATTGATTTTAGTAATTTAATTCACAAGTTTATCTTCCTAACAAGTAGCGCATCAACATTTGCCAGCTTAAATTTAACTGACAGATTAACAAAGAATTTAATTCGTAGGATTGGGGTCATTCCTGGATGTGAATAGTTTATATTGGCTTGTAAAATATACAGTGTGTGGCAAAATAGCTGGTGATCGGTTTAAGGTTACTAATTACACTAGTATTGTATTCCAATTAGGAAAACAATGTATACCAGTTATTAAGCAATTCCGAAATTTAGGCACAAATGAAAGAAAAACTGATGTATGTAGTACCTATCATACAACAATTTCCTATTTTAATATTGATATGCAATCACTAAATTTTTTACTTTTTTATACTAGATACCCGGGGACTTAGCCAATTGGCTGATCTGTGCTGGCTGTCTGGGCTCCAGGAGTGATGACTTTAATGAGATTGTTGAGTGTGATGGATGTGGTGTTACTGTTCATGAAGGTAAGCCATTTACCACAGAGGATGTCTGAATGGCTGCACTAACATTATATTTAGATAAATTAACATTTAATTTAAGAAGAATATTTAACAAGTTAGGTAATTTGCAAAAACTGCAAACTCCTAGTATTCTTGTGTAATCTAATCTAATATTTTATATTATACAATTTCACTCATTACAGGATGTTATGGAGTCTCCGATGTCACTAGCGAGTCTAGCACAGTTAGCTCAGCCTCCACCGAGCCATGGTTCTGTGAAGCCTGCAAAGCTGGTGTCACTGACCCTAGCTGTGAGCTCTGCCCTAACAAAGGTACAGTTAATTACACTTTTTTATACCATTTTCCAAAAATGATTGAAAATGATAGTGTGATTCAAGAGGAAGGTTTATATGTATAATAATAACCCGTGCGAAGCCGGGGCGGGTTGCTATTTTAAGATAAAAATGATTTGGTTTGTTTCAGGTGGAATATTTAAGGAAACTGAAGTTGGAGCGTGGGTTCATCTTGTCTGTGCACTTTATGTGCCTGGAGTAGCATTCTCAGAGGTAAAAAATAAATAAACTTGCATTCTTTTTTTCTCAATGTCCATGCAATGGCGATCTTTGGCTTCTATTATCAGACTGCTGTCACTAGTTACTCAAATTTTACATTAATAATTCACAGCACCATTTGCACCAAAATGAGTTAGCCAACTAACCCGAAGCGTTTTCGATGTGTAAGATTGTACGGATAAAAAGATAAAATAATTGAAGCTAACTCTGAATTAGTTGGTGGTTGGTGCATCGTGACTATAAAACAAAATTGTCTGACAGGTGGAGCGATTATCCGGCGTGACATTGTTCGAGATGGCATATTCGCGCTGGGGCGCGCGTTCGTGCGCGCTGTGCGCCGACGCCGCGCTCGCGCGCACCGGCGTCTGCGTCGGCTGCGACGCCGGCCTCTGCAAGACCTTCTTCCACGTCACATGGTAACGTCACATAATGTAATCTGGCTGTTACACATGTACTCCAACTGCGCGCGCACCGGCGTCTGCGTCGGCTGCGACGCCGGCCTCTGCAAGACCTTCTTCCACGTCACATGGTAACGTCACATAATGTAATCTGGCTGTTACACATGTACTCCAACTGCGCGCGCACCGGCGTCTGCGTCGGCTGCGACGCCGGCCTCTGCAAGACCTTCTTCCACGTCACATGGTAACGTCACATAATGTAATCTGGCTGTTACACATGTACTCCAACTGCGCGCGCACCGGCGTCTGCGTCGGCTGCGACGCCGGCCTCTGCAAGACCTTCTTCCACGTCACATGGTAACGTCACATAATGTAATCTGGCTGTTACACATGTACTCCAACTGCGCGCGCACCGGCGTCTGCGTCGGCTGCGACGCCGGCCTCTGCAAGACCTTCTTCCACGTCACATGGTAACGTCACATAATGTAATCTGGCTGTTACACATGTACTCCAACTGCGCGCGCACCGGCGTCTGCGTCGGCTGCGACGCCGGCCTCTGCAAGACCTTCTTCCACGTCACATGGTAACGTCACATAATGTAATCTGGCTGTTACACATGTACTCCAACTGCGCGCGCACCGGCGTCTGCGTCGGCTGCGACGCCGGCCTCTGCAAGACCTTCTTCCACGTCACATGGTAACGTCACATAATGTAATCTGGCTGTTACACATGTACTCCAACTGCGCGCGCACCGGCGTCTGCGTCGGCTGCGACGCCGGCCTCTGCAAGACCTTCTTCCACGTCACATGGTAACGTCACATAATGTAATCTGGCTGTTACACATGTACTCCAACTGCGCGCGCACCGGCGTCTGCGTCGGCTGCGACGCCGGCCTCTGCAAGACCTTCTTCCACGTCACATGGTAACGTCACATAATGTAATCTGGCTGTTACACATGTACTCCAACTGCGCGCGCACCGGCGTCTGCGTCGGCTGCGACGCCGGCCTCTGCAAGACCTTCTTCCACGTCACATGGTAACGTCACATAATGTAATCTGGCTGTTACACATGTACTCCAACTGCGCGCGCACCGGCGTCTGCGTCGGCTGCGACGCCGGCCTCTGCAAGACCTTCTTCCACGTCACATGGTAACGTCACATAATGTAATCTGGCTGTTACACATGTACTCCAACTGCGCGCGCACCGGCGTCTGCGTCGGCTGCGACGCCGGCCTCTGCAAGACCTTCTTCCACGTCACATGGTAACGTCACGTAATGTAATCTGGCTGTTACACATATACCGACGTCTGTGTCGACTTGACCCAATGAGGGGTCATCATCAACCAATGGATACAATTATCCCGGGTGATTTACTTTGTCTAACCTCTTATACTGTAATTGCACATACCTATCGTACATATGTATATCACTATATGATGTTGTTGGCACCGGCAGTCCTTCATAGTGCCGGTGACTAGATAGGCTCTGAATGATTATTATTCACTTTAATTAGTGGTAAGCGTCGTGGGCCATACATACATGCTATTTGTTTACCTAAATAAAGAGAAAAAAAAAACAGTAAAATGCAATGGGTTGACATTAGAATAGTGGCTCGTGCCTTTTCCTTATTTACAATGGTACTTACTCTTTATTGCCCTTATTCACTGACGTACAGTCCATAAAGATAGTAAATTGAAAGGTTTTTACCCGTAATTGGTTGGCTATTGTCTTGAAGAGGTTGTAAAACAATTATTAAGGGTGCTACCGACACTCTGGTTTGTTTTATGATGTCTATTGTTCTTTTATTTTAGGAGAAGGATGGGATCATAAACGGGCCCAATTTTTTTCTTTACTTATCGTCGTTGCGTTTACGAAATCTGATATGTGTGTGATTATAATTAAATGAATTAAAACCTTATGTGTTTAATTAATAGGTTACTTATTAATTGTCAAAAATCGAGCACATATCTTTGAAAAGCGCAATGACGTTATGTCATGTATGTCATCAGTTATCTTGTAGTTTTCTTCTGAAGTCTGTTTGATCAGATTTTTGTATTAGAAACTAACAGTTTCATTTTTGATTACAGTGGTCAAAGGGCAGGACTACTTGCCGAAGCACACTCGGAAGAGGCTGAACAAGCGGACCCCTTCTACGCGCATTGCAAACTGCACTCCGACAAGACGCTCGTCAAGAAACGCAAGAGAAACTGGCTGGCTCTGCAGCTTAGAACCGAAAAGAGGTAATAAAAAATCCGCCAAGTGCGAGTGGGATTCACTCACGAAGGGTTCCGTACCATTATCTATAAAAACCGCAACAAAAAACACGTTGTATGGGAGCCCCCTTAAATATTTTAATTTTATTATTTATTTTATAAAGTGATTTAATACATTTATAACTAATTATTCTGTGAATATTTCTAGCGCCTACCTATTGCCGTTATTAATATCGAACCAATACAAGCAAAAGAATCTAGTTTTTTGTATGGGAGTCTCTATAAATATTTATTGGCAGCAGAGATACATTTATCTGTGAAAATTTGAACTATCTGACTATCACGGTTCATGATATACAGCCTGATGACAGACGGACAGCAGTCCCGTTTTACCCTTTGGGTATGGAACCCTAAAAAATACTGATTGGCATTTTGTTGCCCAAAAGGCCTTCTCCGAACCGTGAACGAAATTTTCTTCTTTGTCGTACTTGCTCTTTTGTACGTTAGTGCAACAGAGATACACAACTTCGTTCGCGGTTTGTAAGCCCTCAGCCTGCCTCGAGTCGCGTAAACTATCCGCTTCTTTCTAGTAACTACTGCGACCCACTCCTCTTCAAATCAAGCTATCAGTACTGTACTATTTAGTTTATTTGCTTTTGTTTTTAGAAAATACGAGTTACAAAACAACCCCACCCCTGAAGAGAAGGCCAGGATAAAGCGGAAACTTATCAAATACAGAAAGAAATATCTGCAGCACAAGGAAAACCGGAATCCTCCATGGGGTATGCATAGGTTTTACTATAACAGTAACATCTAAGATCTGTTCACATTCGTGTAGGAGGCCGAGAGAGTCATGCTGTCTTTTTCTTGCTCTTGTATTGCCACTTCGAAAAAAAGAGAGGGATATAGAGTATTTATAATATACTGCGCTATTTGGTTTTACAGACATATTTTAACTTTAACTCTTATGCCATCGTATTAAGTTTGATTTTTGTTTGCAGTGCCGACACAGAAAATGGCGAGAATGTTGTTTAGCAGTGCCTCAGCAATGAGGAAATTCCAAAGAAAAGCGGAATGCATGGGCGTTGACACGCATGCGTTGGAATTTCAAGACGCACAGGTATCTAATGTTCAGAAGTTTTAGAAGCTACATTATACCGTAAGCGTACGTGTTTAAAACTGAATGTTTTTTTAGAATATCACAAGGACTATATAATTTAAACTTTCGTGAATCATACTGATATAAAAATGCAACGGTTAACACTCACGTATTTTTATCACAATGCTCGATAATTTGAAATGATGCCGGGCTGCGAAGGTGACAACACCACTCTGTCGGTCCGACGATGACTGCCCGATGCAGTCGAAACATGTCACGCCTATTGTGATAAAAATACGTGAGTGTTAACCGTTGCAATTTAACATCACAAGGACTATTATTATTTGTAACTGATTTTGCCACAGTGCAATAATCTCGCTCTGTGGTTGGTTTCTCATATCTGAGGATCGTGGTCATCATCATGGTTTCATCTGGAGAAAATGATCTGTCGCTATCGTTTGTACGCGTATGTCCTGTGTACGCGTATGGGCCTGTCTCCTCGCTGAAAAATGCCTGACTTAGAATTTAATTATTGTCATTTTTATAAGAGGTGAAGGCCCCAAATCTTAGTTTACCTCATCAGTACATTTTACTTGTTACTTCCCCAGTTAGTAACTGTGGACTTACCTACATTATTTAAATTAAAACTCCGGGCAGAGTGGTCAATTGGAAGGCTGTCTCCGCTGAAAAGTGCTCACCACCAAGTGGGTACCACTTTGTTGGTGTTTCCTAGAAAACTACCTAAAATAAATGTATGTTACCTACATAAATATAACTATCAACTTGTCTACTTCAAAGATATATGTTTTTTTTTATAATTTCTATCGTTATCATTTTACTCAAGATCATAAATTGCTGTCCGTAAAAAAGAAAAAACGGCCCATATACCTACATTCTTCTACACGATTCAACCATTCTAAAACAGCATTTCTCATTCTGATTAAGTCACTTTTAGTGTCGCGTGTATCGTATTCAAAGTTATTAACCCTACACAATTCCAACAGATGGCAGCTCTGAAAGACGTGTCACGCCGCTGGCATGTACCCCCCGCCTTTTCCGTCGAGTTCGTCGGCTACTATCTAGAAAGAAATAGTCGCGTCACATCATTGAGACGCTCACTGGAGCGGCTCACCAAAGAAAACGTAACTCTTCTGGGAGGTGACGAGAAGCTTAGAACTGACTACGACGATGTAAGTAAACCATTACGGGTAACAACCGTAAGTTACGTCAGTTACTACCTAGAGAGAAACAGCCGTGTGCTATCTGAGATGCTCACTGGAGCGGCTCACAAAGGAAAATGAAACTGCTGGGAGGCGAACCATTAGTTTAAGAGGGCGTAGTGTAGCGTGTCCAGTGGCGCCCTCATTGGGGGGATTTAGTTTTCTAATAAATTGTTCCATTTCTCTATATCCATGGTATCATCGTTGTAGTCCTACTAATTGGCCAAATTTTCGTCTGTATAATTTAGATTTATGTTACTTACTTTTGGCTTTATCAGCTAAACGGAAATAAGTGTCCACTTTTCGCCGTTTAGGTGATAAGATAAGGCAAAAAATAAGTAAATCGAAATTATGTGTCAAAGACCAAAAGCTGGGGAATTAGTAAGACTGCAACGATGATACCATCGATTATAGAGAAGTGGAAAGGTTTATTAGAAACCACCATGCTTCCAATGAAGGCTTGTAACTTGTAAAACAAGAGGAAGTCTCTGTTTTACTCCTTTCATTAGACAGGGACTACCACTTACAAAAATGGAGGGTATAGAGAAATGGAATGGTTTATTAGAAAACACAATCGGCCCAATGAGGGCGCCACTAGAGGGTAAGACATCCTCTTAATTAAATCGATTGCACAAAAGAAAACTTACAAAACGCGAACTTTAAATAAAAATCTCCCATGAGTGTCAGACATATTAAAATACTTATATCGTCAATAACGTCACGTCACGTCACGTTAATAAAGGCGAAAATAAATACGGCTGTGCTGCGCGCAAATGTCGAGCGACCGGACGCATGACTCATGACTACGGGACACGGACTGTCCCGAAACATGTCGAGCCATTTTCAACTTTATTGACGTGAGTAACCAGATATAAGTATTTTAAAATGTGAACGTAATGCCATACGAGGCATAAGGCATTCTCAACCAGTCAACAATAGGGCAAAGTGGAGACGTAATAATCTAATCGTTTGGCCAGGCTTCGAAGGAGAACACGGACGCGCTAGCCGAGCTTACATCCACCAAGCAAGCCCTGCAGAAGCTATACGAAGCGATCACGGCCATCAGCCCCGCCAAGGCGCCGCCCGCCGTCATGGAGGAGAAGCCGCTGCTGCCGCCCGCGCTGGCTCGCTCGACGCCCAAGGTCACCCCGTACCAGTTGCAGAAACGGTATGTATTCATTCATAATCTGTCATATTATTTACTGTTGGATAGGTTTATTAAGTTTTTATAGACACGTGTATTATAGGCTTAAGTGAGAGAATTGATCTATGATGATATTATTAAACGGCCTCCTAGCCTAGTTGGTTGTGACCCTGCCTACCAAGCTGGAGGTCCCGGGTTCGAATCCTGGCCAGGGCATTCATTTGTGTGTTTATCACGAATATTTGTTCCTGATTTATGGATGTTTTCTATGTATTTAAGTATTTATACATATGTATCTGTCTATTATATATATAACGTCGCCTAGTACCCACAACACAAGCCTTATTGAGCTTACCGTGGGACTAGGTCGATTTGTGTAAGATTGTGCCATAATATTTATTTATTTATTATTTTATAGTAACCTAAGTTACGCGTGCAACTTAGGCTATATATTTATAAGCTGTAATTGGCTGTCCTCTCAATATAATGTGTATGGCCTGCCTAACTTCAGTCCAAATGGCCACACACACGCCACAGTGACACGTGAAGAAGTAATATTTACATAATCATTCAGGTCGTACAATCAATAGACAATGGCACAAGCCAGTAAAATTTGAGGCATTGGACTTTGGCTTTCTTATTCCAATAAGAAAACGTAGTTCGATGAGGATAGACGCGCAAAGGTTGACCTAAATTGCATTAAAATCGTTGAAAAACAACGCTTCATTGAACATACTGAATTCAAGGAACCAGAGACATGGTCTTTGATTCCAAAACAAAGTACAGTTAGATTCCTTGGGTATTTGTCCTCATCGATCCTATAAATTTCAGTTTGGCAATGGTCGTTCGTCATTGAAGCATCGACAGCGGGCATTGTCACACTAAAAATAGGACCAGTACCTATAGTTTTTTTCTAGTACAGGGGCCTTACTACGATCGCCTAGTGCTCTCTGTGCTAACTGTGCTCAGTTGTATGGCAGCGACTCAGTTTAGGTCCTACACAAAATCGCGTTAGGCGAACGTGGTAACCCCCCCAGTTATTTTTTTTCCAGTAAGTTGTTTTTTTCCTGACTTTTGCCGGCCATATACGTTCGGACAATCCGTCAGATCTCCATAGTGGGTATGTCTGAGACGCAGACGAATTTCCCATACATTTATCCAGGTCCGGCGGATATGCCCGAAGGCATATGGCCAGCTTATACTATACAACTTTATTATGGTCGCTGTTATTTATGACTCTGTATAAAGCCACTTGTTTTTTATTAAAGTTTTTTTTTAACAATAAAGTTGTATGGTAGCATGATAATTAGATACTGGACATTCGGATTTGCAGATTAAAAATAAAACTCAAAAGGTTTCTTGCCAATGGATTACTTTCATGTCACACCAATTTTATACTAAAATTGGTGTGACATGAAAGTAATCCACACAATGTCACACCAATTTTATACTAAAATTGGTGTGACATGAAAGTAATCCATTAGACTTATTTTATTGGCAAATTCTCTAAAGCCTGCCAATATATTAAAAAAAACGAATGCACCCCATTTCGACAGGTGGCACCGCAATCATGTACAATGTTAATATTTTTTGTAAAGTTGAAGGTCCGCCCTTCAACTGTTTTGGCTATACGTTACCTGGCAGTGTCCATAAAACGTGTCTGTTTTATATATTTAGATGGTTTAAAACATGAAATGCACTCTTCTCCAGTTTGCAACCGACTATCCAGTCTCTAGACTTATCCAGTCCTTAAACTTATGCACATGTGTTAACATGCCGAATACATAAGTAGCTTGGCCGCCAGGTCTATGTCAGTGCCCACCGCGGCTGCTCTTAAGATGGGCGTTGGTTTTCCTCTTAGCGACAACCCGGACGCTCGCCAAGGAAAAGTCTTATCTACGTCTTTGGAAGGTTAGTGTATTCATCATTAAAACAAGTCAATTACTGGACAACCTCCACTACTGCGTCCGTTACAGAGTAAAGCATCCATTATTGGCTACATCACCTATTATTGGACATAGCCTCTGTTACTGGACACAGCCTCCATCATTGGACAGTCATTACTACATGCCGAAAACATAAGTAGCTTGGCCGCCAGCTTTATGTCAGTTTCCACTGTGGTTGCTCTTAAAATGGGCTATGGCAAAGCCGTGTTTACGTCTGTTGAAGGTCAGTGTATACGTGTCTTAGATTTATTTAATAAGTAAATTGTTATTTGTCTAGCAGCAGAGCAAGATTTGAATTCACACCAAGACTTAGGACTAGAGTCCGACTGAGCTAAGTTTGCATAGATTTTGATAGCGCAGACTGTAAAAGTGGTAAGTAAAAGTCATAATTCCATAGAAGTTTGACGTTTCAAAATAACCCCTTATATGTTTGATAGTTCATTTGCTTGGAAAAGGTAACGTGGTCTGACTCTACGCATATTCGCACTAATGCCACTTTTCACTCGGATAAGAGTTTTTTTTTTATTACTTGTCTTATGTGTCTTCAAGCTGCTGAGATTAAACTTTCCCGTGAAATGTAAAAGACAACAAAACCATACCGTGAATTTATCAGTCCCGCAAAATAAGCGTCGTGTAGTATTAAACTGTACGCAACATGTCTTTAAGTTGACCAGTTTCACTAAAATATGGTTTAGCTTTCAACTATGCCATTGTTCACTACAGATATATGTTAATTGTGTCTAACTTAACGTTGTGGCATCAGGCGCATGCGCTGTATGCGGCCGACACAGCGAGCGGCACCTCATGGCGGCGTGCGATACTTGCCGCCAGCACTACCACCTGCATTGCCTAAATCCGCCGCTGCAACGCCCGCCTAAGAAGACCAAGCTCTACGGCTGGTAAGTGATGCCATTTCAGATAAAAGAAGTCGTTACTGAGTATGGAAGTTTCCATTGATCACAACTTCCATTACCAAATAGGCTAGACGACTGAAAAAATCTAATTAGTCCGTCTTTTAGATTATAAAAAAATATTGTACACGTATTTTTTCTTTTGTTCGTCAAATCAAAAATGACAAAAATACAGTGCGTTTAAGTTTCGCGTAATGTCACTCCTGGGTACAATTCTTACCTAGGAGTGACGTCACAAGCCCCCACCCCGGAACTTTGATGCTCTTTATCTTCGTCAATTTTAGTTTAATTGAAAAAGGAAAAAATACGTGTCTAATAATTTTAGATAATCTAACTGACGGACTAATTAGAATAATAGTTTTTCAACCTAGTCGTCATCCCTATTCAAACAAATGTTAGACACAACTTTCACTATGAGATTCAGTTGCGCAATGTGTGCTTTCTTTTCATTTTTATGTGTGACTGTGAATAATTTAATATGAACTTAAGTCAATTTGGAAAACATTGGACAAAAACTGTGTTAATTAGAGTCTGACCCATGATGTTATTATTATACACGTTAAAGATTGTAATGAAGATACATTTTTCCTACAGGCAATGCTCGGAGTGCGACAAAACATCAGACTCGGAGCCGGAAGTACTGGAAAAGAAAGTACCGCGGCGCTCCCGCATCAGATACAGCAAAGATGGCGCCATCATCGCCGACCCGCAGAGCCCTACCTCCGTACCCAACTCCCCTCCGGCAAAACATAAACAGGACAAAACTCCTAAACCCGAAAAAGAAAAAGTGGTCAAAGTAGCCACCTCAGAAAATATATCTCCAATAAAAGTAACCATAAAACCATTCGAATTCACCAGCGATACCCCAGAAAATGAACCCAAGAAGAAAGATAAAAGAATCAAGAAAAAGAAAGAACATGGTGCTTCGGGCGGAGAAGAATCTCTCTCAAAGAAAATGCACAAACGTGCTTTCACCTCCCCCACTTTGACAAACACACCTCTCATGTCAATAACTCCCATAGTCGCGGACAGTCCTAACGATTCTCATAACGAAAACTCCAACGCGTCTGTGAACGCGACTCCTACTAAACGAGAAGATTCCAGCTTCCTCTCCCATAATTCTTCATTCTCCTCTCTTCTAGCCGAACCGAAAGAACGGGACAGCAAAACTATCGAAAGCTCTATAGAGAACACTCTAGCTAATTTATCTTCTGATATAGCTACGTATAAAGCGAATAGGAAACGCAGGAAGGAAAAGCATCGGTCGCGGTATTCTCCCGATTTTCTGAGGTCGCCGTCTAAGTCTCATAAGCATAAAAGGAAGAAGAAGACGCAGGATATGGAAAATCCAGATATGCCTCATCCAAGGATTACTATTAAGGTAAGATTGGACGATATGCATATAATGTACAATGTTCTAATTGTATTTTTTAGCATCAGAAGACTTAAATGAAAAGAAGCACTCTTGTTACACGCTTATTTCACGCTTATTACACGCTTGTTTCACGCTGTTTCTTATTTCTCGGAAAACGTACGGAATTAAGTACTTTTTCGAAGTTGTTTTTCAAAGCTTTTTGCAAAAGAAGATAGTGTCCTCAAGAAAAATTTAAGCCTTTGTTACTTTCGATTCCAATAATTAAAGGAGAAAAAATAATTAAAAAGTTATGTATTACTTGAGTTTAATTGATTACGGGGACTTCGAAAAAATCTTCATTTCACATGCATTTTGTCATTTATGTGTTTGTATTTCATCAATCAGCCAGTTAAAAAAAAAAATTCGTGTTACATAGAACTATTTTCAAAGGATTTATTTATGTAATATTAGGGTTCTAATATTATATATAAATTTGATTGCAGATTAAGCCGATCCCGAAACCGGACGGTTCCCTGGATACACAGATGTTCTACGTTCCCACAGACAGCAATGATGGGCCACCGCCTGCCGTCATGAGGAAACTATCTAAGGTAATTTGAATCACACCTCTATTGCTAAGGCGTTAGAGTGCATATTCAGATATTTAGAGCATTCTAGCTTCCGATATGTGCTTTTGTTTGAACTTTGTCGGTTGTTGAAAAAGGTGTGCCCGCCGTCACAAGTATTATATAATACAGTAGAATCCGATGATTACGATTCCGCTTAAAACAACCAACCGTTTTTAACGACGTAAGTAAAGGTATATGGTTGGTTTTCATACATGCCACTGTGAAAGTGCATGCGTTTAGTACGACTCTGCTTATCTCGACGAACCGCTAACGACGGGATTTCACACGAAATTGTTCATGTACAACGATGACGAGCATTGTAACAGAATAATACACATAAGATGGAAGCTTTGTTCAAAGTGAATGTTTTAAAACCGAAATGCGTAAGAGTTCCGTCTCGTGTAAAAAAAATCGGTAATATGCAATGGCTTAAGCTTGCAACGTAGTCGGGGAGTACGAGTAAATAGGTCTACGGTTCAACAATTTCTTTTTCTAAGGAGCAAAATATTCTTAAATTTAATTGTTCGATGAGTAACATGAACCATTATAAATTAAAATGCATGTGTGATTATTGAAATCGATAAACAACAATAAAATTTACAGTTTGTTTAGTGTAATATCGCCGGTCCCTTGGACGTCGCTATAACCGGATTATATTGTATTTCTAATCGTAGGCAACCCTAGCGTATGCGAGGGAGAGTGTCATTTGTTTTTTACGTAGTGTTAAACACGGTTTGTATTCGCTTTTTCTATAAAAGTTATCTGTTCTTAAGAACTATTATATAGTGTTTGCTTTAACTCAAAACAAGTACATGATTATGAGTGTGTTTGATGTGTTTATCTGAATATAATGTATGTTGATAGCACGCCGAGCAAGACGCCACGAAACCTCCAGCAGCGCCTGAGACGCCCGAAGCGCTAGATGTAAGTATTACTCACCATTAACTGACCAATTGCCTACCTTATGTCATTGAAATAAGGTCCATATCTTAACAATGTTAACGATGATACTGAGATCATGTTATTGATTTAGCCTAAGAATGTTTGATGCGAGAATGCGAATATGAATCTTAATAATAGAATGCGCGTAAATGCATTTTTCATTACACTCTATGTTATGAACAATTGAGCATGGTATCTATTAAAACCCTACACTAAGCATGGCCCGACGGCTAACCGTGGTTGGTGCAAGTGGTCTCTAATAGGACTATTGGTTACTTGGAGGCAGGGTTGAAAACGCTGATGTTATAATTAGACAAGTTTTTATTAAATAATGTTTATTATTTTGTTATAATAGGTATATTTAGTACTCTTGGCCATCATCTTTTCAATTAAATGATCAATAGATTATTTACGTAATATAATACATTGTAACTTTGTGAATTATACTTTTTCCAAAATTGTTTCTCATTTATAAATATCTCTTACGCAAGCCTCCTAAAAAGGAACAAAATCAAAATCAGATTGAGCCGGAAAAGTCAATGCCTCAAGTAGTCCTTGAGCAAGTAAAACCTGTGCAAAAGGTAAGTCCAAATTTCATGTGTGTGTGTGTCGAACTCGCGTCCATACTGTGTATCTGCTACCAGCAGGGCTCAAGAATACCGGTGTTTTCTCGCTACAAAAATACCGGTATTATTTCGGTTCTTTTTCGGTACTTTGTTTATTATTTCGTTTTTGATGGAGTTATCTAATAATACGAATATGTTACCCAAATCAAATGCACGATTGAGTGCTACGTTAAGAGCATGGAATAGTTCAGAATATTAGGCAATTACGAGGTTTTTAAATACCGGTTCCAAGTCCTTGTTACCAGAGAGGAGTAATAGTGCTAATTTTAATACAAATAGTATGGCCAATGCAAAGTAGATGGATTATTTTATCATAAAAAAAATTGATCGCATTAACAAAAATTTAAATACTTGGTGATAAATAGTACATTACGATACAAGTGCGAATAGGAGAAAATTCGCAACGAGTGGCGATAGAATACGACACGAGTTGCGAATTACCTATTCGCGCATGTATTGTACGACGTTTTACAGTTCATATGGCTCTTTGAATTTTTGACGCAAGCTCATAAAGTGCTCATTATCGGAAAATAAATATAAGAACCTTATTTCCTTAATAACAGCGAATGTCAATAACTGCGCCTTCGTCCATTACTGGCGCCACTGCCAGTTAGTTTTGTTTGGTATCCATATATTGACACTTAAAGTGAATATATGCACAAGTGTCGCCGCCTGGTGAGCAAAAAACGTCCTGATTGTGACACTAATCTGTATCTGTATGCTGTTTGATTTGTGACAGAGCGCGCGCTTGGGGCGGTCGCGCACGGAGACGGGCGGCTCCGCGGCGGCGCCGGCGCCGCTCACGCCCATGACGGACTGCGACGTGTGCCAGCAGCCCGGCGGGCCCGCCAACCTAGTCCGGTAGTACCTTCACTGCTTCATACTATTGTAAACGTGCGCCCAGAACTGAAGGCCTACCACGAACCACGAACGAAGTTTCACCTCTCTGTCGCACTTGACTGAGAAATCACAAGTGCGAAAGGGAGGTATACTTTCGTTCGCGGTTCGTGGTAGGCGCTCAGCACGCCTACCACGAACATCGAAAATTGGCATTGACGGGAAAACCTCTTTGTCACTCCAATATACAAGTGTGACAAAGATGGATGTATAAATTTTCGTGGTATAGGCCCTGGTAAGGTGATGAGAGGCTCGGCAGTTGCTCCTTACTATTTTGCACAATGCACATAGCGCACGAGTGCTTAGCAAATGGCGATCTAGCGGCCGCTGACAAAACTGGAGGCCACCTTGTGCCAATAACGTCCATTAATTTCTAATCCAGTATTTTTGATGTATGATCGAACTTGTATTTTTTCTCAAACATGCAATGAAATGTTGTTATAACGTTCGTTATAATAGGCTTCAAAGTACCACGTTTCAGGCGGGGCAACTGGAGAGACGCGTAATGAAATTTCATACAAAATTGAAGGCCTAGGCCGGGAAGTAAAATTTTTTTAATTTTATTTTACATAAATGTGTGACACAGCAACATGGTTTTTAGCCATTATAACAGTTTCATTACGACAGTTTCATGATGACATTCTGCCAGTTATGCCAGTACGCCTATTAAAAAAAAACAATAAATTATATATTCAAATATATTAAGTCGATACTTAATCAATATGGACATGAACATAACAAATAACACATTATAAATTTAAACATTAGCGGTAAAAGTGTCTACTCAAACCGTGCCGTTTTGTTTCATGATAACATTCTGCCACAATGCCTATTAAAAATAAAAATAAGTAATGATATTTTGAAGTTTTATTTATATAAAATGGACATCGACATGAACATAAGTAACAACAAGTTATTGCAAATTTACTCACACAAATATAGGTACATTCCAAATATTAAAATAAATTTAAACGTAAAAGCGTCTACTCAAACCGCGTGTGAAAAAACGCCTATGTAGTTTTTTTAATAATTTTGGAGGTTAAGTTAAATAACTTTGATTCTTTTATTCTATTTCAATGGTTTTATTGTTCATTGTTATTTAATATAATAATGTTGTCGTCAAGTTTTGAAGCAGAAATGACTATTCATTGAGCCCCACCAGAATTAAGTGCGAAATGCGAAAGTAAAACTGAATGGGCTCTAAATTAATTGATGGCGCAAATGACAAACGAGATGTCGGAAGGCATATGGCTACCCAAAATGCATGCGTGTTTAGTTAATATTACGATAACAATTTAGACTAAATGGGTTTCTTGTTTAAGTGAGAACTGTTTCTGTCTATCTAAGGATAAGTAGGAATTACAAAAATTTGTAAAGAGGTTATAATTTTTATTGTCACAAAATAACAAGTGCTGTTCGTGTTTGGTATATTTTACATTGCGACATATTTATAAATCATGAAATATTTATGGATCATCTGTTTTATCGTTACAGACTAAATTCATGTTGGAATCACCACTAAATAGCAATATGTTAAATAGCAATGTGTTAGATATATTAATTCGTCAAGTCAACTTTTAGTTTTTCTAGAAATAAAACTATCATATTTTTGGAGATTTTTTTATTTATTTCATTGCATGTTTGAGAAAAGCACTATACGTGCCTTGCCGTGAAAAGGGCTTTAACGGCTTCGTATGGTTACCCGGCCTCGCTAACGCTCGGCTCGTGTATATACATACTCACCCGTTAAGCCCTTCTTTCCCGGCGTCTGCAGTAATGTACTATTACTCATGTTTATGGGACGCGGACCGTTTCGAAACATGTCAAGCTATTTTCGACTTTATAGACGTGAGTACGGGTAACCCGCTAAAATATATTAATATGTCTAAAACTCACGGGAGTTTTCTATTTAAAATTGTCTTTTTTAGGCCAAATAACCGGTTTGTTGCGGAAAACTTGTAGAAATAAGATTAAAATGAAATCTCTTGTCAGTTTTTAGAGATAATAAAAAGCATCGTTATAAATTTCACATATTATATGCAAGATCGTAAACAACATTCGTATACCTAGTTATCTATTGAAAAAAGTGTTTTTAAACCAAACTTAACTCTTTTTAACTATAAAACTCTCGTGAGACTCGAACATATTAAATAATATTTAAAACGGGTCACTCACGTAAATCGACTAAATTACGTGAGTGACCCGTTTTAAATATTATTTAATATGTTCAAACTTAACTCTAATAAAGTAATGTTTTAAAATCCGGCCTTTTAAATGAATATAAAACAGCGTCCTTAATTTATGCCATGAACCCCTTAACATTACCTATCCTAGTGCTCAACCAATTCATATATCTGGAGTGTCTGTCTTGGCGCTATTACGTATCACTATAATGTACGGTGTCTTGCTAGGTGTGACGAGTGCAACAAGAGGTACCACTTCACATGCCTGGAGCCGCCGCTCAACAAGAACCCCAAGAAACGAGGCTACTCTTGGCACTGTGCTGACTGCGATCCTACAGTAAGTCGACTAGAATTTACTTTTATGTCTCCTTCATCGCTACACTCTTGGCAGAGTGGTCGTGGCCATTATGCAGGTTTTTGAGTGACCCGTTTCACAACACGCCGCCATTCCTCCCGCAGGGCAGCTTTACGAGCGCATTCGTTTATGGTCGCTGACATACTGGATTTTATCTGGTCGGTCTACCTCATGGGAGATCTTCCTGTAGGTCTGGTGCCTTCCATTCTCCTTTGCACAACTAGACGCTCTATGGACTCTCCGCCTCGTCGGGATTTTTATATACAGTCAGCCAATTAGAATCCTAGCCCAGTCTAGAATCATGTCAAAATGACAAGCAGTAAGAGATTTCTCACAACTGATTTATAGCGTCACTATGGCATAGTCATACAGTGGCTAGGGTTCCAATTGATTGACTGTACCTTTGCATAAAATGCTCTACGTAGCGATGTTTGGTGTTTATACGCTTAATTTTTTAATATGTTTTTACTTTATTAAAAAATTGCCACGAAACATTGTAAAGTTGCAACGTGTGCTTTGGCCGGATACCGGATAACGGATATCCGGCCTTCGTGTCCGCCGAATATCCGGTATCCGGGCGCCGAATATTAGGCCTAAAGTTTTTTTAACGACCATATTAATTTACACGCGTTCACGTTTTTTGGCACAGGTTGCAACTTGTTTCTAGGTATAGGCATGTTTTTATAGAAAACTTTGCCTAATGCCAGTGAGTTTAAATTGTTTAAAATTTTGTATTTTCTGAAAGGGTTTGTAACATTAAACTGACTTTGACTTTAAATACTTTTTTTATTACTTCGTAATTTGATCGTTTTTAGTTACCAGCTTTTATTTAACTTGCAACGTATGTGTATTTGTTAGGGTCAAACCTTGCAAGCTGAATTTGACTAAGTTCCCGTTATTCGAATATCCTGACACTTCACATGCTTATGGAGGTTGGAAGAGAATACAATGTTATGGTACCAAAGTACAGTCAGCGATAAAAGCTTGTATCAAAAATATTTTTTTGGAAAGAAAACGATTGTTAATAAATATTATGCTAACCCACTATCCGGTATCCGGTCGGGTACTACACTACTATCCAGTAAATAAATAAATAAATCGCTTTTTAGTTCGTAGTTTCTTAAGATCGATGTCAATGAAAGTTCCTATATGTAAACAAACCGCCATATTGATCGTAATAACCTAACTTTTACGTTTTTAATGAAAGCTCCAAGATTAACTTATTTATCTTATGTTTTGTATCTTAAGATAATACGACCGTTTCAGTAGTGAATGGTTTCAGTGGTGTTGGATGAGGCAGTGTAAAAATACAAGGAGAAACAGTGACAAAACATGTGACGCCTTTTGTTTACATCGTTAGGAAGTTCTATTAACGGCGATTTTAGTTCGTTGCATCTCTAAAACATAGTCTCGAATTCTTGTAATCAATCACATTTTGTAAATTAATTTGTATTATTTTATGGTCTTTCAAAACCTTTCCGATCTACTATTCCCGATCTTGTTGTCATTATTGTAAATGTTTGAATTATTTGTTACAGGATGTAGAAGAAAACAACTAAAGCTTGTCACATTTTCCGTGTCGCAGCATGATGAAAATAGAATATTTTCAGTGTTTTAGTTTAAAGTTATTTGTAACTTTATCTTTGGTTTTGACGTTTTATGTGATATAAGAGTAAATATATTTATTAAGATCATAGTTTAAGAATGGACGTGTATTGGTTTAGATTAAGAATAATGTCAAACGTCATCAATTAATAAAAACCTAATTTTTAGGAATTCTGTGTATTCTTTCTTTTGTTCAATTTCAATTCAAGGAACAGAAAACAAGAATTGGGAAATTGTTAACCGAAAATTAAATTAGTCTGTATTGTTACGTACTTTTTAAACGAATAAAATTAAAATAAAACGTAACAACCCGGATATTCTAAGAGTGTCAACAAGGGTAAAAACAATATCCAGTTTGTGATGATTTATAATTTAACATTAAGCATTCAAAGTATGTAACCAAACGGGCTTATTTAAGTTTCTGTTAACAAATTCTTGAGTTGAGTACAACGAAAACGGAAATGCCCACCTCTGCAGTGTTCATTTAATTTAGTTATTACTTATTATTCTCTTTTCAACCGACTTCATAGTTTTCAAATCGTGTAAATGTTCTTTTTTAAATTGCAACGGTTAACACTCACGTATTTTTATCAGAATACTCACGCGCGTTCGGCAAGGGTTTGCAACAATTGCAACAGCACCCTAGTTTCCAGATGGCACGACGACAATAGGTAGGTACGTCACTTCGAAGTTATTGTTCTCCGGCAAACTTCGGATTCCGCACAAAGACGCCACTTGGGCAGAGCTTTTACTACAACTGTACAGTTTTGAACTACGACGATGGCATTTAGGATTGGACTGAACTGTCAACTGTATTGTCTAATGGTACTTAATTTTCAGTAGTTAGTATGGAACGGTCCCTTCATTAAGTAAATATGTACTATCGCGTTCAAAATTGCATGGGCAGTTTATGAATGAATAACATATATTATCAATATACCTAAATACAAATATATACAGTAAGTGTAACTTACCTATACAATTGTAAAACACGAATAAAATCATTTATTAAATATAATAAATGTTTTGATTCACATTTTTTTTTGTATTTTTAAGTAGCCACACTACAATGTATAAAACAAAAAAAAAACAATAACGGCCGTGATCGGGTAGCCCAGTGGTTAGGGCGTCTGCCGCGAAAGCAGGAGGTCGCTGGTTCGATCCCAGCCCTGCTCACCGGGGACCTTGGTCACTTTTTCTGTAGTATATGACATCTCTTTCAATTTATAATTTGTAATTGTAACTAACCTAACTACCTAGGTACAATGCCTCAAAGGACCTATTTTAGATTGAATAAATTCATTCATAAATTGTCCGTGCACTTTTGAACGCGTGTATACTTATAATATGATTTCCTTTGTTAAAGATTTCATAGATTTCAGACGGCCGGTCGGTTGTCTTGACCTCTTGATTGCCCTATCCTCAGCCTCACCCATTCTGGATGCTTAGATTGATGCTATTAAAAAACAGAAGTAAATAAGCGTAGGTTGTTAAGTATAATTGCTGCCGAGTCAAACTGTCGGGTGCGTGAGACGCATGCTTTCAGTTTTACGATGCACCGCGCTGGTGGTTCCACCCTGATGCCAAATTTCAATACGATCCGCACCTCATCATGTTTGCTGTGTTTCGGACATCTTCTGTCTCTCTGCTTTAATTTAGTAAGTAAAAGAATAAAAGAGCGGACACTAACAGGTACCTATCTAAAAAAACCGTTATCGGTTGGAAGTGGTGAGTCGACCTTAGCAGAATGGTTGGGAGGCGAGTTAACGCTTAAGCCTATTCCCTTGAAAAGACTCAAAATCTTCTGGGTGATTCGGATTTAGGAATCTAAGGCAGGGTCAAAGTCAGTGTAAATATACTGGTTCGTTCTGGAACTCGACTCGCCGCGTTTGTACAACGAAAGGGAATGCATGGTCAGGACAACTTATCGCGGCGACGCCACATTCTCGGCCGAAGTTTGTTCATCTCCGTACGAACTTCGGCCAAACTGCATAATTTGTTCATATGGAAAACTTGTGTTTTAATAATAGTTCCTCGCTGTTGTCTGTGATTATAGCTAATTTTCCAAAATATACGACGAAGTTTGAGCTCGCAAGAATAAACGTTTCACCGCTTATTTTTCGAGTGCCTGAGGGCTTAGAGTCCGTCTATGCTGTTTCCTAGATTTTGATAGCATAGACTGTGAAACGGTTAAGTCAACTTCATAATTGCGTAGAAGTTTGAGGGATAAAATAACGCTTCTAAATTTTACAGTTCATTTGCTCGGAAGAGATAACGTGGTTTGAGTCTATCACGAACATCGAAAATTGGCATTGACGGAAATGGCTCTTTGTCACTCCATTTAGCAAGTGCGACAGAGAGGGAGACACATATTTCCGATCGTTCGATTTTCGGGATACTAGGCCTGGATGGATGTGTCTATTTAAGTCAAGGTAAAGTTGGACGTGTGCCATATCAGTGCAAAGTTAGTAATTAATATCTTAGAGTGCGGTCACGCTAGCTTTGCACTGATTTGGTAAGTACACATGGAAATTACATTGTATGAAAATGCAAATCTTCTAGTAAAACTTAGCAGGAAGATAGCAACTAGTTATAGGCAGAGGATTCTCTCTCTGCGATAGTCATAACCTTTTTACTGAAAGTTAAGGCCCACTTGCTACTGTCTGAAATCTTGACCTAGAGAAAGAAGAAATAATTGTCATGTCAGTAAAATGTCAGTGACATACGGAAACTACAGAAATTGATACGATATGCCGCACAAATTTTCTTATTTATCATTATCAGCAATTTTATTATGGTTGAATTAATACCTACAACGAAGTAGGTATGTGGTTTATTGAATCTAGTGAGCGTGGTGTACAGTGTTTTGTGTGCGTGTGTATTGTGTTTGTGAGTAGGTACCTACGAGCTTAGAGATTCACTTATTCATTATTATTTCTGTACGTTAAAGAAAGCAACTATTCTGGGACATCGCAACCATTCCAAAGCACGAAGCCTTCCAGTTCACAAGGTAAATCGTTTTCCCTGTTATTAATTGTTCGTTGCCGAAACGCATTGTGGGACTTCAATTGAAATTCAATTCGCTGCTACAAATGTTCACCTCAGTAATTATATAATATGAAATTAATTGAACATTTTCACTGATTTTTCTTCCTACTAAAGTGAATACTATGTCAGTGGAGTCAAGATATTGAATATTAAATTTAAAAAACAAAAAAAACAAATGTACAACTATAATCTGTTGCAATAACTACTACAGCATGAAACTACGTGTAAAAAGCTAACCTATGATCCTAGCTGTTAGTACTAGAAAGATGTACATATGTTCATAAGTCGGACAGTTAGAAAGTGGAGATAGGTACTTTAGAATTCAAACTGTAGATACAAATCTCTATTTCTAAAATTATCTTTGCATGTTACATGTCTTAAACATTTTTGCAAATATCGTACCTATAGAAAGAAGCTGATCTATTCTAACCGAGCGATCTCAATTTAATTCATGCGATGCTCATACATTTTCAATAACGTTATTTTTTTTGCGCGTTTAATGGACGGCGATGTTCGTAGGCGATTAGGCAACGACCTAAAGCCTGGAAGGCCGGGATCCAAACACAAATTTAATATTTGTTAAGCCTGAGAACCACGAACATCGAAAATTGGCATTGACGGAAAATTCTCGTGATCGCTCGAATATGTAAGGGTGACGGAGTGGAACATACCAATTTTCGTTCGTTCGATTTTCGTAGCAGTAGGGTTGTCCCACACAACCCCACAATACGGAACATAGCTTATGCAGCAGAACGAGATGGCCATATTGCGTATTGCCTCTAACACATAACTGCTATTCTCCATCCCCATCATAGACCATTGGGTAGACGAGCTATTAGATATTCATTCGGTACCAATATTAACCGATTAACTATGAACGAGGTACAGGCTACGGCGTAGCTCTACGAGCTAAGCTTTGCAGTTTAAGTAAATGTCACGCGCCTGTCGAAAGCACTTGTATTTTATATCGATTTCGAAGTTGGAAATTAGTTTCTAAATAGATATTTGACGTTTTTAATAGGACTTATCGAATACCTTTTTGGTTCTTGATAGTTTTTCTTTATAACTTGTCAACGTCATAGATGTCGTATTTCCTACGAATGAAAAACGGATTTAAGTCTACAAGTGTGCAAGTGCCTATGGTTGGTCTAGAATCAGCGACTTGCATGTCTTTTATTCAACGATTTTTTGTAGATTTTTTTAATATATGGTCGGGTAGCGGTTTAAGGGCACGGCAGATAGATGATTTTTTTTAAATGAATTTATCGTTAACGGTAAGTCAGATTATATTTTAATTTGTTACGTCTGAGTAACACAGAGAGCTCCATCATCCGTCTCATGGAGAAGGTTGTGCAAGGTCTTGAGTACCTAGTGATAAGTGCGCTAGGGGGCAATTACAGAAACGATCGCCATGGGTCGAAGCGTATCCACTGGGGCCCTCTAATTTTAAATAATATATAATATAAGATACGTCCATGAGTTTCACTTGCCTCTCGGACTACGTGCAGCGAGAGCTCATCCTGCCCGTTAAATTGGTAATCGATTCCGGCCCTGGGAATAAAAGAGCTTCCTCTCCACACGATACGGAACGGACAGAGAACTCCTATCAATTCACTATTTTAAACATTTTACTGTCACTGGTGCTCTCAGATGCATTTCGGGGATCATTAAAGAGTATTAAGAGGAAAGAGATTAAAAGAGATTTTTTCTTCGAGTTCCTAGTTTCAAATGAAATTAAATAGGTAGCTTAGCAATATCCAATTGCTATTTCAAACAACAGAGGCATTTTAACTTTTAAATTTTTAACGTCATTTGCTGTTAATTTGTTTAATTCTAATGAATTTCGCTGATAAAATTGAATATTTGATATGAACTACGAATGATAAATTGGGTAGGATTTTTTAGATACAAGTGTTGGTCAGGATTTTTTTGAGGATCGTTTAACTTGAGAGGCCGATGTACCTATATTCAGATTAATTCCTTGTCGAGACTTAAGCCTGAAACATAATAATATTACAAAGGACGACTGTCTGACGGCTATTGAGAAAGTGACTTAGCGCTGCGACTGCTGCGAGGGAATCGATGTGCGTACCTAAATGGAAGCAGCACTATTCACACTTCTTTTAGAACATATAAAAACAGTATTATCCGGCTACGAAATCTACAACTGTTTCCGTTGTTGGACATCAGATCATCAACACGAGAGAGCCGAAACAAAAGGCGAGTTTTGTAGTTAAACTGGCAAGCCAAGGCTGCAGTAGATTTATTTTTAAATTTATGTGCGTCCCTTCGGTACCTATAAAAAAATAGGGAGCATATCAATTAAAAAAAACAATTCTACTGCAACTTTGGCTTGTCAGACTATAGTTGTATTATTGCTGCTGGTAGCTTCAGTAGCTTGTTATAATTATTTGCTTATTTAGTTGCGAGGGTGGGAACATTAATTGCATGCAAAACCACACCACCAAAACCACAAGGCGAATATTTATTTATGGAGGTTTGATAAGTACGTATTATTGAACAAGCGAGCGAAGCGCTCAAAGTACGAAGCGAAGAAGGAACGAGCCGGCGTTTGTTTGTTTTTTTTTCGGCTATGAACCAACACGGCCAAAGGGCTTCCGAGATGTAGGGGTCGCGAATTCACGTTCGGGTCGAACCACTAGTAGATAAGTGTCTCTACCATGAGTTATTATAGATTTCGAAGGATAGATTTTGGCACATTATCTACAGTTGCATCCCGCTTCTACCCGCAAGTGTGAGCACGATGCACAGATAGTGTGTTGACCTAGAAGTTAGCGGCTATAGATTTCTACAGTACGAGTACATTTCAAACACGTAAGCACAAAGGGCGTGATTATTTTCGACAAGCAAATGCAAGACGTTCCACAAACCGCGTGTTAAATCTAAAATGGTATTAATAAAGCATTTCTCCTCCATCATGAGGCGATTAGCCGCTGTTAGCCTTAGCGCTGCAGTTTGTAATCCGGAAATTCCGGAATAACAGTAGGTTCCCATAAATTTAATATCGGAAATCGGCAGTCGGTGTAACGAGGCGCGTAGCCAAGAGTTTCGGCTGGTGTTCGCTGCCAACACACACTGTAAGTGTTAAAATATGTCCGCTAAAACGGGCACCGTCCCCACTTCTACATCGTTGAACTTAGGCACCTTAAATTATTAAGGTGCTCATTTAAGCAACTTTTATACTCACGGGCGAATGCATAGGTAAGTTCTCGCAGAAGTGTGAACAGTATCTAAGCAATCAATAATTATGATTTGCGTTTTTAATATTTTATGCATACAAGATAAGACGGTAATAAGTTGTACACATTATTACCGTCAAGTTTTACTCATGTGCTCAAGATATACGTGTAAGCGTAATTCAATTCAGATTCACGCTAAATTTGACGAAAGCGTAACCTTAATAGGAATAAGATTGCATTTAAAGATCTTAGGTGTAATTACCGCAAGTTAGAAGCCATCGGAGCTCCACTAATAGCGATTAAATGGCCTCGCCTAATCGCGCCACAGACTTATAATTAGTTCCAAATGAGTTTAATGACAGTTTACCATCAGATTGTTAAAATGCCTCCCCTTTCGTTTCTCACGGAAGGTTTAATAAAAATTGTTTTCGGAGTTATTTTCGAGGGTAATCCTGCTCTGACAAGTCGTTTTATAAAGATTTAAAAATGCGTCTTCGGTATTTTAGTGACAAAATCCACAAATCCATACGAAAGTCTATATTGTTTGACCTCTTATTTTGACACGTCATGTAGAATTGTAGAGTGCCAAAGATTAGACATACATTCTCGAATACATAGGTACCACTAACGCACGAAAAACACGACACTTCTTTTGCATTGCAATCGTGGCAAAAAAGCATAACTAGGTAGGTAGGTAAATCTTACCTACCGTAAATCTTATACTTCAATAATTGATATTTTTGGCATAAAGTTATATTAAAAATACGTGACCGTTGCAATTTAATGTCAGTATGACTCACGAAAGTTTAAATTATGTAAGAATAAAATCGTTTGTCTTGTGGACATTAAATTACCCTTTGGATAGGTCTTAACGGTAATCCTTCTTGATAACCCGGCGTTATAAAAAGAAAATGAAAGCTATTTTGCCAAGCCAGTACTCAGAGCAAAGTCTGAGAGATTATGTACAGTCAGCACTAAAATATCTATACTACTAGGACCATATTACAATGTAATAAAGCCTTAAGATGGTATACTTATATAATTTTCAACATTTATTTATTAGTCCACAATGTCTTTACATTGTGGACTAATAGTATGTACCTAAGTAATTTGATTGCTAAATTTATTAAACCCAAAATAAAGTTGTTTACAGCTACAACCAGTTCAGAAAGATAAGTCTCTTATAAGTTATAACAAATATTGCTCAACGAAACGGTATTTTTAAATAGGTCCATACCTAGTAGCATCAGCTGACTGTACATGTATTATTATCGAGGCATGGAAAAAGGCGATTTGCAGGCTGAATATTTTCTTGAAACTGACCACTTTAAGAGTCTTTAAGAGAGAGATTAATTTGAAGCCTGCAAATGCCTTTCCAGCCAAGTCAAGTAAGTATAGTGCTTTTCTCAAAAATGGTGCAAAATAAACCAACACCTGATAAAATCGAAACTTTCAATTTCATACTTGCAGCAGTTGTGGTGGGTGTTTTGACATGCCGCCCGTAAATTATTTTTGGATAAAAAAATTGAACTGTATTTTCTTCTATACGCTATTCAAGCTAAAGGGAGAGAACTTTCGACAATGTTTATGTCATTAAATAAACATAATATTTGCTGTTTTATTTTACCAAATTGGCATCGAAAGAGTAAAATGTACGTAAGTTAATTTTACAAGAATCGACTATAATTTTTAAGAAAATATAACGTTTTCAATTGGCTTTCCCGGTAAAAGTTAAATTTTCAGTTAGTTTCAACCAACCATTTTCAGGTTCTGTACAGTGAATTGGTGATTTGGGTGTTCTTAAGAAACTCGAGTGACCTTATGATGACCATGGCATAGTGGAACTGCTCAATTACTTCCAGCTCTATCATCTGATTTGAGACATTCTCACCGCAACTAGGATTGGCTGGCTTTTGGGGAATAGAAGGACTTATCACAAGCCAAAGGTCCCCTACTACGCGCTCAGAGCCCAAAAGGGTTTTTCACTGAAACTTTACTTACACAAGATGCTGATTGTAACGCGGTTATGCGTTTGAAAATTGTTGCATTTTGAGGATTGATTAGGATAACATAAAGATTTTTATTTTAAGCCCAATAAAAATAAAAATCTAAAACTGGATTATAAGCAATTAAGGGATTTATAGTTGTTGCATACTAAAAAAATATAAAAACTGGTAAGTCTTAAAAACTGGTAAGGTAAGATTTGGAGCCAGCTTTTGTAGTAACCTCTGCAACATATGCTAAGTTTTATAACTCAGTAAATTATATCGTTACCCATGGGGCTCAAATCCGACTCGCCCTTTTCCAGTTTTGCTAAAATGTCTTGTCATATTCTTGGTGAGCTGAATATGAGACCAATGGAACGTTGTAATGTTGTTATGTGAAGCAGATGACAGCGGCTCAGGGCGGTCGCCACCGGGGACGTGTTAGCACGCCTCGGTACTTCGCGCTGCCTAACTTGATTTTAACCGATTTAGAGCCTCGGTTATGAATGGAATACTAAAATTTCGTGAAATTTGACTGATACCGTTTTTTCATTATTGCTGAGGGGTTCTTCTTCTTTTGTGACCACAAAAATGATCACAAAAGTTCACTTTTCGGCAAAAAAAGTGGTTTTGAAATTAAAAGGTTTTGCTCGTGTTCACCCCCACTGAGCACCGGATTTCTCTGCAGCTAGAGAGCTATATTTTTAAGACAGTAATGTGGTGGCAATACGTAAAAAATTTGGGCGGTGCCCCAAAAAATTCGATAAAAAGTGTTTTTTTTTTAACTACACTAGTGTGCACTGTGCATAACATGCAAACTCAAAGTACATAAACTACCAGTCACTATTGCATCCTTTCATTTTGTTTATTGAGGCTTTGTATTTTGCAAAGAAACAACCTCTTTACGGAAACTTTAAAATATTTTTATCTGCAAACCTGTTATATCAGAAATGATACTTCAGTATTCCCTAAGTTTCCTCTAAGCAGACGGTGGAGACGATGGAGTGCATTTTTAGAGTTCCGTACCCACAGGTTAAAACGGATTGATCTTATTACTAAGACTCCGATTTCCGTCTGTCTTTTTGTCCGTCGGCCAGCAGGCTGTATCTCATGACTCGTGATAGTTAGACAGTTGCAATTTTTATTGATGTTGTATTTCTGTTGTCGCTATAATAAAAAAATATTAAAAAAGTGAATAAAATAAATATTTAAGGGGACTTACACATAACAAACATGATTTGTTTGCTCGTTTTTGCTCGAAATTAATAACGGAAATAGTTAGGTGCTTAAAATATTTACAGAATATTTACAAGAATGATATCCTAATCAATCTTCGAAATGCAACAATTCTAAGTTAGAATGCTACGCTATGAAACGCTAGGGTGCGTCCACGAAACAGATTTATCAGCAACAGAACAACATTTGACAGAACAGTTTCCTGAGATGTGCGTTTACAAAACTCTATAAATCCAATTCTAATTTATATTTTTAATTGTTACAATTGGTCTCTTGTATAAGTAAAGTTTCAGTGACAAACCCTTTTGGGCTCTGAGGGCCTACCGGAAACAACGACAATTAGAGATTTCCTATCATCATCTCTTCTGCTCGAAGTAGGGGGTACGATAGAGAGGGATAAACAAAATTTTCGATCGTTCGACGTAGTAATCCTTCTGTTCCCCAAAAGCCAGCCAATCCTGGTTGCGGTGAGCGCGGGAATGTAGCTTTGATTTGGCGGATGCGTAATTTGATATCTTGCGGATTGTAACGGATGCCGTTTCAGAGGCTGCGTGTGGCTGCAATGATATTGAGCAAGCCTAATAGGTAACCTCCAGAGGTTGTTAGGTTTGGCTTTATTTTTTTATGAACTGAACGTATACATACAATTTATGTCACTTCGGGTTTTTGATCTATTAGTCCCGCTTTTTCCATCTTTTTGGATCAATATGTCGTGACACTCGTGACGCTTAAGGCAACGAGAGTATAAACCATATTTTTTAAGATAAAGAAGCCAAGTTAAATTGTCCTTCCTGATAGAAGTTTAAAGTTTGAGTTAGTTTGAATTAACTAGTATATTTCAAAAATATCCAATTCACCATAAGTGTACCTTTGAAACTTTTGGGGCTTTTTTATTGTCTTATGGATTCAATCATTACATCTGAAATAAAATCAAATGAAACTTGGAAGTATGTACCTCCTCACGAACAATATAAAGTTTCATGACAGAAAAGTGAATACAAACATGGAAGAGTGTCTTCAAATAAATCTTCTACTTATGTAGACGATTTATTCCAGACAAAAACTCGATATTATGCGCATGTACGCTACGCTGCCAATCAAATTCGTCAAAATATCAGTCGGTTTTCTATTAAAAAATAGCTTAAAACATAATTGGTCAGCGTCAATATTGTTAGCTGTCATTAGCCCTAGCGCTGACACTTAAAAGTTATAAGAAAATGAGTGTCATTGGAAAAGCATTTTCAGTAGGCGGTTCGATACAATAAAGAACAATTTTCACATGCAACATGTTTCTTGTAATAGTATTTTAAAAAAGATAAGTAAATAATTAATAGTAATGATGCATTCACTGCACCATCATTAACGTGTATACGCCTTAAAATAATGCATATAATGCATTTTTTTTATTTATAAATAAAAAAATCAAAAATGATATTAAGTTGTTAAGAATAGGAAATGAAAATATATTTTGCAGAAGAATTTTTTTTTCGACCCTTAATAATTCATGCGGTAAGGGGTAAAGGGGGCTCCCATACAAGAAACATGATAGTTTTTGAAATTGATAACGTTTTTAAAATGGCAACACACTAACATTTAGTTATATTTTCACTTAAAAAAACATTCAAATAAACCAAAAAATGTAGGGGGGCATACAAAAAAAGTGTTTTTTGCCGCTTTTATACCTACCGCTTTTATGTCGATATCTACCTACTGGTATAAAACCCTTTGTGCGCGAGTCCGACTCGCACTTGGCCGGTATTTTATAGATAATGTTACGAAACCCTTTGCGCGAGGCAGACTCGCGCTTAGCCGGTTTTTAATTATAAGAAATCACGGTGCGTTTGGTCCAATGTGATCCTCTCGAGTAAAAGTTCCAGTTCTTGAGAATATCGAGTCGAGTGGCACAAAGCGAGTCCGGGGTAGTAATTGGTATTTTACCCGAACTCGTATCTTAAACTTAAACGGATTTAGAAAAAACAACATTATTCCTTACGGGTTAAAGTTTAAAATTGCCTGAATGGAAAGGAGTTAAAGTTGTGCGAGGTTGGAATATTACGAACATACATGATTATCTTTAGTCTGAAAATTTTGCATTTGTAAACTGAAATAAACTTAGGGTATGCGAATACTATTGCGGTGGCACATTTATTGTTTATTTATTTAATCTTAATGCACAAAAGAAAACATACCGTACAAAAGGCGGACTTAATGCCATATCAGTCAACCTCAGGGCTTAAAAGAAAAGACTAGGCGGTGGATCTAACAAACTGTATTTGTAAAGAATATACATACATGTATGTCTTAAGAGTAAGTATTCTATTGCAGAAGTAAAATTCATTTTCAAACATTTCATGGTAATGTAGTCATTCTTCATATAATATAAGTACCTACATTCAACGTCACCAAAATCGCATAACTTCACAAATCAGCGGTGCAATTAATCGATTCTAACTCATGGTAAAATTAAGCTGCCTGAATCAATTTCGCATCATTCAAAATCTATTTAATAACCTTTTTAATGATTTCAAATTTGGTTAGGCAGAATAATTTCACTAAAAGCTAGAGGCACTTAACTCCACTGCTGATTTTAAAACGTGTGCGATTTTGGTGACGCTGATTGTATTAAATACAGTAGTTTTTTCTGGGCTTCAATTTAAATTCTGAGCGTAGAGGGGTTCCATTGCTCTGAAAATTTCATACATTTCCCTTTGAAGAATATAAGACAGAGTCCTTACGAGAATAAATTCAAAGTTCAGACTGTGCACCGAGGCATGAAATGAACCTTGCAAACGGTTATTTTATAAAAGCAAAACCAACGAGTGAAGGAAATTAAACTAGTTTCGACGTTTAACGTTTACGCTGCGGGTTCCATTATTTAACTTACTGGAGGAAACAAGGAAACCGGGGGTTAATTTCCCTTTTAGGAAATCGTGAGTGTTACTTAGAAATTTAGAACGTCTGGTTCAACGTCAGGTACTATACAATTTAAATTTTATTCAAGACCTTCATTTATGTTTTTTACCCACTTACATATTTTTTAAGCCCAGTAAATTAAAATTGTTGTTTCTAAGGTCTTCATTTGAAAGTGATACAGAACAGTGTTCATAACATACACGTCACTCCATCTCTACATCTCTATATCACAGAAACTTGAGATCAGAGAAGCATAAATAACAGAGACTATATATTTTTGAAATGAAATGAAAATTGTTTTATTTAAAACAACATTATGCAATTTTATAACTAAAGAACACACTGAACGTTTTGTTGTCCCAGAAAGGATGGCACTCAGCATTTGTCACATTGTGCAGCGAAGCTGATTTTTAGAAGACCCTAGTAAATAAAATAAATCAAATGTTTAGTTACAAAATAAAATAAAGTTAAAATGTTTATTGTAGGATGTTTTAATAAAAATAACAGATAAAATACCGTTATTAGTTTTTTATGAAGGTAGCTAACCATCAAAAACTAAGTACTGCTTATAAATAACTAATGTTTAAGGAAAGAGTAGAGACTGAGATCAAGGGTTAATTACTTATAAGAACTTAAATTTTAAACAATAACTATTAATGATGCGGCTACAGATGAGAAGTTTGATTTTTAAGTAGATAAATCCTTGATTTATTTTAAACGAAGACAGTGAAGGAGCGTTTCTTGTTGAAGAATGCAGGATATATTACAGCGCCTGCTAAAAACGTCACTGCAAACGCATTGAAGCTCCCCGTCGCGCACCCGTCATTTAGGTTAAGGCATTTTAGTTTATAAGCACTTACTTCTAAATCATTGTAACGACTGCAATAAAAATTTGTCATGTCCTGAGTAAATTACGTTTTTTCCATTATTCTCTTCTAAGACCTAAACATGGTCCATATCGAGCCGGATAGAAGACGCCAATAACTGGATTTGTCATTTGAAGAGAGATATGGAGTTAAATATCTGAGAGTTAACCCTTTAGCACCGGGCAGCCCATCCATCGTACCAAAAAAAGAACAAAGGATCGTCTTAAGTGGTCGGGATTTAAAATTATTAGAAGACTATAGTGATAAAAGTGGAACTCCAGTGCTAATCGTGTTTATTAAATCTAACCCAACACTCTAAAGGTATAATTAAAAGTAATTTTAACTCTGCGACAAGGTTAGTATCCACGTGTCAAGCTTTGTTTCAACTAGAGCCTATTTCAAGTGTACCGGTCGGAATTTCTTATAGTTAATACTATTAATAAAATAGTTGCTTATTTTTGAAGTACTTTATTTGTATAATAATTCAGACCGCTTTATTTTTCACATTTAATTAGGCATTCATCAAGCTGTACCTACCTATTTGAAACATCAAGTTTAAAGCTTACTTTGTCCTATCTAATAGCCTTATTTCATGACAAAGATACGATTGAGATTGTTTTAATATAATTTTGTAGTATTTTAATGTAAATTACACGATTAAAATTGCTCAAATTGTAAGTCGCACATTGACTATTGCTTGCTACTCTCTAGGTAGCAGCTAGGGAATATTTATAAATTGTTTTCACTTTTACAAGTTTGTAACATAAATATTCCAGGTTGACTTCACTCGCTTCCCAAAATGTCAGAAGACAAAGAGGCCAAAGAGCTGATTGCTAGACGGGCCAGCTATAAGGGGCGACTAACCATGTTTGAAAATCATTTGGATGGATTGGACACCGTCAAATTGACATCAGCTGAGGTAAATGAGTTACAGTTGCGTATGGGCAAGATTGAGTCGTTATATGGCCAATACGATGAGGTTCAACTGAAACTAGAATGTAGTTCGGCAAACTCAGAGATTCACCTGTCTGATCGTGAAGAGTTTGAAAGTAGGTATTTTAAATTGCTTTCTAAAGCGCAAGACATATTGGCCAAATATCACGCTAAACGCCAAGAATCCTCTTTCAATTCAGCAGCTAGTGAACAGTCGTCCACGTCACGTAAAGGTAATAAAAAGCTTGTTCGGTTACCGACTATACAATTACCAAAATACAATGGTTCCTATGAGAATTGGTTAGGTTTTCGCGACACTTTTGCTAGCCTTATACACTCTAATGACGAAATTGACGACATAAATAAGTTTCATTACCTTAGGGCTTCCCTGGAGGCTTCCGCTGCAGTCGTCATACAGTCAATAGAGTTCTCGTCTGACAACTATTCCTTGGCTTGGAAACTGCTATGTGACCGCTTCAATAATAAGCGCCAGTTGCTTCAAAATCACGTATCGGCATTATTCAATATTGAAACAATCACTCGCGAATCGTCCAGTCACATAAAACGAGTCATTGATCAGGTAAACAAGAACCTTCGTTCCCTGGAGACACTAGGCGAGCCGGTTAAGCAATGGTCGACACTTCTCATTCACATCATTTCACATAAGCTAGATTCTAAATCATTTCGCGAATGGGAGGAGTTTAAAGGTGGTTTAGACAAAAATAAATCTGTTACTTTCGAGGAATTTTTAACATTCTTGCAAAACCGCGCTGATTTGCTCGAATCACTTGAATTATCATCGATTCAATCACCACAACACACTAAAAATTCAAATAAAGTTAAAACTTTAATAGCACTGCAAGACAAAGTAGGTAATAACGTCAATAAAACTCCGTTATCGCCGAATAGGCCGTGCCCGAGATGCAAAGGCGATCATTGCTTATCTAATTGCGCTCAGTTTCTTGCGCTAAGCAATGAAGATCGATTGCAATTATTACCTACGTATAAGGTTTGTTTTAACTGTTTTAGAGGTGGTCATTACGCTAATCATTGTAAGAAGCCTGGTTGCAAGCTATGCAAACGGAAACACAGTACGCTAATTCATGTATCTGATAGTATGCCTAGATCGACAGTAGGCAATAATAATTGCACGGGTGTCATCAGTGGTGCCGGCCGGCAGACTGCGCCTGCGTTTCCTTCTCCCTCCAGTGCCGAGCCGGCCCAGGTTGCATTGTCAGCGAATGTCGCGTCAAGTACCTCGCCTTCATACTGACATCAGGAACAAGACGTACTGCTATCAACTGCATTGATTAAGATATACGACGTAAATAAACAGGAGCATATCGTTCGCTGTGTTTTAGACAATGGCAGTATGTCTTGTATCATGACTGAAAAAATGTGTGATAGGTTAAACTTAATAACCGATTTTGTTAATGTCAATATTACCGGTATAAATCAAATGTCGTCGACTATGACAAAGAGATGTCATGTCGATATGAAGGCGCTTAACGACATGTTTGCAGCGAATTTGCAATGTTATGTTTTGCCTTCAATTACAGAGTCTATTCCCTCTCAGCACATTGATATATCAAAATTAAATATTCCGTCGAATATATGCTTAGCAGATCCGTACTTTTATAAGCCAGCTGACGTTGATATGCTTATTGGGGCTGAATTATTCTGGAGCTTATTAGGTTTTCAGTGCATTAAATTGGGTGACCGGCTGCCGATTCTTTGGGAAACGCAACTTGGATGGTTGGTTTCTGGCCCGATTGTTCGTGGGCGCGGATCGGTTATGCCATCATCATCATCATCAGCCATAAAATGTAATTTTGCGACAGTTAATCCAGGCAATGCTCCTTCAACCTTTGATGACGACATTCAAAACCAATTAACGCGTTTTTGGCAACTAGAGGAAGTTAGCCATCAGTCGTCTCAATATTCTCAGGAAGAGAAATTATGCGAGGAGCATTTTCAAGCTAACACCATTCGTTTAAAGGACGGAAGTTTTTGTGTTAGGTTGCCTTTAAAACAGAGTCCCAAATTATTAGGCGAATCATATCAAAGAGCTAAGCACTGTTTTTTGTCGTTAGAACGCAGGTGGAAAAATAGGCCGTCGTTCAAGAAGTTATATGTCGAATTTATGTCGGAATATCACGCTTTAGGTCATATGTCTGAGTATGTACCTAATGAGTTAGGTATAGGCAGCTACGTGATTCCCCATCATGGAGTGTTACGCGAGAATAGCTCGACTACTAAACTGAGAACAGTTTTCAATGCTAGTAGTCCCTCTTCCTCCGGTATTTCGCTCAACGATTTGCAAATGGTGGGACCGACTGTCCAAGATGATTTGCTGTCCATACTTATCCGCTTTCGACAACATAAATACATAATATCCGCGGATATTGAAAAAATGTACAGAACTGTTTTTCTTCATCCTGATGATAGGAAGCTACAGCTCATCCTTTGGCGTGAAGATGAGTCTGACGAGCTAAAAACCTATCAGTTAAATACCGTAAGTTATGGGACGGCTAGCGCTGCTTTCTTGGCATGCATATGTCTAAAGCAGATAGGTCTAGACTGTCAAGATAAATCATTAAGCGAGATTATCATTCATGATTTTTATGTCGATGATTTGCTAAGTGGAGGGGATGACTTCGACGAGGTAGTTAGATTGCGCCGGGCAGTAACGGATGCCTTAGCGGCAGCGTGCATGCACTTAAGGAAATGGAAATCTAATGACTCGCGGCTAATTGACTCTTCCTCCAACGAATCTAAAAACCTAAATATGGGAACATCGGAGTCAAGTAAGACTTTAGGCCTGGGCTGGCATCCAGGTACCGATCAGCTGTATTTCCCAATTGGTAGCTCAGTTCCTAAGGGAGCTACAAAGCGAGACGTTCTGTCCACTATTGCACAGATCTTTGACCCCTTAGGGCTTTTAACCCCTTGCGTCATCACCATGAAAATACTCATGCAGAGACTGTGGTTACACAAACTTTCTTGGAACGACGAGCTTCCTCCAGAAACTCTAAACCAATGGGCTAGTATAGTTTCTAATCTGCCTATTCTGAATACTATTCGTATCCCGCGGCGTGTGCTATGCGAATCCTATGAGCGTCTAGAATTGCATATCTTTACGGATTCGTCAGAGCGAGCTTACGGTGCTTGTGTATATGTCCGCAGCATTAACAATGTCGGAGAAGTTTTCGTGCAATTGCTAATAGCTAAAAGTCGCGTTGCGCCGATAAAACCTCTAACTATACCGCGACTCGAGCTTTGTGGCGCGCTAGTCGGTGCTCGGCTGTATCAAAAGGTCGCGAGCTCCCTTCGAGCCCAAGTCAGTAGCGTAACGTTCTGGAGTGATTCCACAATAGTGCTCGCATGGCTCAAGACATTACCTAGCAAGCTGCAGCCCTTTGTTCGCAATCGCACAGCCGAGATTCTCGAAATATCAGGCAATAGTCCTTGGCGACACGTACCGACTGACGAGAATCCTGCTGATCACGTTTCTCGCGGTGTTAGTTGTAGGGAAATAGGATCTCTTGAGTTGTGGTGGTCTGGGCCAAGCTTTCTAAAGCGTGATGATTCTACCTGGCCACAGAACCCATGTACTAACGTAGTCAATCTACCGGAAGTTCGCACTGAAATTACTTTGCACACACGCACTCAAGAAGCCGGTTTCATCGACTTTAACCGATTTTCAAATTTCTCACGGTTGAAACGTGCAGTCGCTTACGTGCTGCGTTTCACATCAGCTTGTAAAGGGATGCCTATACCTGCGACATATCTAAACGATTCAGAGTTAAAAGGCGCATTAAATCTCTTAATTAAGATTTCACAAGCTGAATCTTTCCCTGAATATTCGTTGCTTTTAAATTCACAAAGTATACCTAAAAGTAGTCCTTTGTCAAAGTTAAACCCATTTCTAGACGAAAGCTCGATCATGCGTGTTGGTGGGCGTCTTGCAAACTCGGAATTCCCTTATGAAAAGAAGCATCCCATAATTATACAGTCCACTCACAAATTTACGAAGCTGCTTTTTACTTTCGAGCACAAGCATTTACTCCATGCACCACCACAGCTTTTGCTAGCCACCATTAAGGATAGATATTGGCCTATAGGAGGACGTAATTTGGCTAAGTTATGCTACAGACAGTGCGTCCAATGCATCAGAATGAAGGGACGTGTACTTAGCCCTTTGATGGGTAATTTACCTAAAGCTCGTTTGTCTCCCGAAGGCCATGTATTTGTTAATGTAGGCGTGGACTACGCAGGTCCTATTAACTCGGCTAGTCGTCAGGGAAGAGGTTGTCGAATAGTAAAGGTGTATGTCGCAATATTCATATGTTTTACTACCAAGGCCATACACTTAGAGTTAGTCGGTGACCTAACAAGCCATAATTACCTAATGGCCTTAAATAGATTCATGTCGCGCAGAGGAAAGCCCGCTAATATATATTCAGATAATGGGACCTCATTTGTTGGTGCGTATAATGAGCTGTCAAGATTCCTAAAATCCAACTGTGACTCAATAGCTGAAAGTGCGTCCAATGAGGAAACAAACTTTCATTTCCTTCCAGCTTACGCGCCGCATTTTGGCGGTCTTTGGGAAGCGGGTGTAAAGTCAACAAAACACCATTTAAACAGAGTGCTGGGAAATTGTAACCTTACTTATGAGGAACTTAATTCGACCTTGGTTAGGATCGAGGCAATTTTAAACTCTCGGCCACTCACCGCCTTGTCTACGGAACCCGATGACCTGATGCCGTTAACTCCCGGACATTTTCTTATCGGTCGCCCATTAACTGCTCTGCCAGCTCCTGACTACCGGGATCACTCCTTCAACTATCTCACGCGCTTTCAGCGGGTGGAACAACTACGCCAGCACTTCTGGGCCCGCTGGAGCAAGGAATACGTCTCGGATCTCCAGCAACGAGTCAAATGGCAGACGAGCGGCGATTCGTTGTCATTGAACACGCTGGTTCTTCTCAAAGAAGATAACCTGCCTCCTCTGAAGTGGAGGCTGGGCCGCATCATTGCAGTCTTCCCCGGAAGCGATGGCGTCAATCGCGTCGCAGATGTGCGGACTGCCAACGGAGTCGTAAGACGGGCATTCTCCAAGATTTGTCCATTGCTGAATGCTGACACTCCCGTATAAAAGGCCAGCTTTCAGCGCGCGGGGGCATGTTGAAGAATGCAGGATATATTACAGCGCCTGCTAAAAACGTCACTGCAAACGCATTGAAGCTCCCCGTCGCGCACCCGTCATTTAGGTTAAGGCATTTTAGTTTATAAGCACTTACTTCTAAATCATTGTAACGACTGCAATAAAAATTTGTCATGTCCTGAGTAAATTACGTTTTTTCCATTATTCTCTTCTAAGACCTAAACATTTCTTGTTGGCGGTTTTTACAGGGTCTAAGGATATGATGGATGCACCATTGAAGAGTTGATTGGTAATTTTTATTAACCTGTCTCTGCTTAGAATATACAGGGTGAATCTGCACTAAACTGAGCGTGAAATCACATCTCTGTTGACTGTTTGAGCTTGACAAAAGGAAATTGTTCTTGCCCTGAAGGTAATTGTCTGCAGTCGACACTATGCTTTTTCATGGACTCGGGGTTTGAAAGCGGGGATTTGAATTATCAAGTAGTTACATATGCATAATTAACATAATGATAATTAATTAAGCATTTAAAGTAGGTAAGTAACGAAACATTTAAAAAACCGGTAAAGTGTGAGTCGGACTCGGGCACCGAGGGTTCTGTACAAACTTTTAGTTATCGCATTAATCTAGAAACATGATGCAATAAATAAACTGCATATCTAAGTAGAAATTTGAAGTCACCCCATGTATTGACGACTGGGCCGCTTGCACGGCATAGAGTTAGTAGATGTAGATGTATAGTAGGGACGCCATTTATAGAGTTAGTATGTGAATTTGTTTTCGTTGATATTTCTTTATCACGTAAACCGATATTAATTTTATAAACACAGCACAGCATGATATTATATAAATTTAATCATGCAAAAATCACGTTTGTTGTATGGAAGCTCCCTAATTAATAATATACAACAAATATTCTGTGAATATTTCTGCCTGTTGCCGTTATCAATATCGAGCAAAACGGGCAAAATAGTCACCTTTGTTATATGGGCGCCTCATCAAATATTTATTTTATTCTGTTTAGTATTATAGCGGCAACAGAAATACATCAGCTGTGAACATTTCAACTGTCTAACTATAACGGGGATGCTGCCGGTACTTAGTTTGTGTGGCAAGAACCGGGTATTCCCGGTTCGGGTACTGTATTTGTATAGAAAACCAGAACAGGGAACACGCCCTACTGGTGACAGACAGACAGACGGACCGACAGCGGAGTCTTAGTAATACGGTCTCCCTAATAGGGTTTTACCCTTTGGGTACGGAACCCTAAAAATTAACCCGTCTATGCATTTACTAAAAAATACTACCATGACGTCTTAACGCAATTCAGTTGACGACCTAAACTGAGTCGCTTCTACACAACTGAGTCTAAGTCTAAACTGAACATAAATGAATAAGGCCCCTGATATGCTGAATTTTGAGTTCAGACAAAATTGGATTTAATTTAAAGTTTGTACCTACACAGCGCAGTGATCAATTGTTCCCCGTCAACATCGCAGGAATACAGGATGTATTCAAAATATTTACGGTCGGCATAATTCACAGAGATAGGCGCAAGTCGCATGAAACGCGCCATCAACGAATGGGACACCAAAAATTTTGCGGACGCGAGTTTGGGCTGAACGCTTTTTACTGTGAATTTTACGTCGGTCGGCAATGGGCACGTAAAATGAGTTAATAAAAAACGTAGTTTAGTCGTGATGCCTGAGTAAAAAGAGTTTTCTGTTATATTTTATTAGTAAATAAGGACTCTTTTCTTTTTATTTTCTAGAGACTAGTATGATAAATTATCTTAGGCGCTACACTTAGGTACAAAGAGCACCGGTGTCCTATCTGTCAGTCACACCGGCAAGGTGACTGGCAGCTGAAGCTTTTTTGACGGAGTGGGGAATGCTTTTACACATCCTCCCTCTGGCCCCGGGAAGGCCCTAATAGAAGGGGTATGTGGGACTCATCCGCTCTTTACCCCTTTTTTAAGTGAAAGGTGGAGAGCTGGCCCTACTCACTAAACCCTACTCCAGCGTTTCATCCTCTGCGCCGTTTAGGAAGGCGCCATGGGATCGCGATCATTATGAGTAGAATCCCGAAGTCCCGAACAGTTCACCTTAATACTTAATTCACCTCTAACTTTCTTAACACATCTCAACCAGTCTTTCTAGCTTCAATAAAAAAAAAGCAAATCATGTACCTACTACATATATGATAGGTGTAGGTTCGCATCTACGCCAAACACTTCTTTGATTTCTCTGGCTGCTATTATAAAAATTGTTCTAACTTGCTCCATGTATTGTATGTATGATTGATAACTCGAGTATCGTTAATCGGATCGTCGTGAAAGTGGGCAGGTTAGATGAGAAATTAATTTTTAAATTCAAATATAATTCAAATCGGTCGAGGTATAGGGGTCGCGACTAGTATATTTAAATTTGTTGATGAGCCCGTTTACTTTTTTTGGGCATTGACATCTTGACATGTATCAAACACAAATATGTTTAGGTTCTTAGATCTCACAAGCTTAAGTAAGTAATGATGTACTTAAAAAAATGATCAAAGGTTCTCCGAAAGAAAGGAAAAGTGGAAAAATTCCCGCGACTCAGTTGCTGAGCGCCCCTCTAAGGGATATGGTGGAGAAGTTCAGGGCCACGGGTGTGATCTTGGTTGCTCAGTTGGAAGAGCGATGAGGTGGTATCTCAAGAGTCGCGGGTTCGAGTCCCGCCCGAGGTAATTTTTTCCACTAAAAAAATATTTTTCTCATCTAACCACCTGCCAAATGTCACGACGAATTAAACTTTACTCGAGTTCGAACAAACATACAAAATTAAATATACAAACAACCGCGGGGTTGTTCCAGTAGACTCGATGAACTTCGCTCGCTCATTAAATTAAGAAAGTAATACAAATTAAACAGGATAATAAAATACAGGCTTCTTATTTTATGTTAACATACTCCATGACATCTTTTTGCGGCTAATTAACTTAAACTGTGCGTAGGTACAAATGTCCCAAATACAGACAAGTAAATTGAACCTCTCTAAATTAGTTTATTTGGGGTAATGTCGTAAATGAAGTGAATGTGTACAGGGAAGTATTTCATTTACGGATGTTGTAAAGTTTTGGTCCGTGGTCCCAGATGTGTCTTTTTGTCAATGACTAAACTTGCTGGCGGTTTCAAATTTCGCTGTTCGGAAGGTTTTATGACTAGTTAGGTAATATAATTTAAAACCCTTTTATGCAATAACTGGGCAACAAGCCGTTGCCCAGTTATTGGCACGTTGAGTAAATCTGTCGGAACTCTATAGTGGGATGTGTGTGTGTGTGTGTGTGTGTGTGTGTGTGTGTGTGTGTGTGTGTGTGTGGGATCTGCCAGACAAATTTACCATACATATCAATTTCATATTTATAAGCGATGGTGGCCCAGCGGTATCACGTGAGACTTTCAATCCGAAGGCCTTGGTTCAAATCCTGCCGGCTCGGAACTTATGTACGAAATACTCGTATCATATGATATTTACCAATCGCTTTTCGGTGAAGGAAAACATCGTGAGGAAACCGGACTAATCCTAATAAGGCCTAGTTTACCCTCCGGCCAGATCCGGACGGTCAGGTGGCAGTCGCTTTCGTGCAAGTACAAGGAAATATCCGAATATTAGAATTATGGGCGGTGACTAGTGTCAAGCCAAGTATCATTGTCAAACTCAAGTGACACGGTGGAAGATTTTTTTAGTTATAGTGGCAGTCCTGAATAACCTTGTGACGCCACTTCCCGTTTAAATATTTTTGTAGGATTTTTACTAAAAATACTGTGAAAAAAGGGATTCAAATATTTTTTTGTGATCTACAGACGATTCAGGGATATTTAAAAGTTTGAAATGTTGACAATTAAAGATGTTTCAAATTGCGATTGATACAATGCCTCGCTTCGACTGCTGCTATTTTGGATCACTTTGTGCCAAAACCTGCAAGTAGTTTGTGACAAAACATCTTGAACTAGGTGTTCTGAAATCCCTGATCAAAGGTTGAACAACGATGTTATTCAATAAACAATATCAATCAAAACATATCAGGGGACCTATTAATGTTCAAACTTACCATTCAAATTTCGGCGCTATATGAACAAAGATTCCGAGTATTCACGTGTATGATATTACCATCACCAATAATATTACCTTGAAGATCGTTATAGTCCAAAGGGCAATTTTACGCGTGGACGCGTTTTCACAAAAGGGTGATCAGTAACAGCCTTTAAACAATTCAATATCCATTTTGTTCGATGGGATCTTTCTGTACCGTTTACGCTCCTTTACCCTACGAGGGTAGTCGTGTAAATCTCTATGAAGGTTTTTTGAAACTGTAAAGGGTTTTCTCGGCGCCGTTAAGGCTAATGCAAATCCTCAGACTATTTCAAGTACTAGACGGAGCATATACAACAATTTGTGCTCACCACACAAGGGCTCATTTGTACTAATTTAATATGAAATAAAATTAAAGACCTTATTAAAAATTAGGGACCTTTCTAAATCCGTCATATATGGGACTACGCCGGAAGCTTGAAGTGAGAGCATACTGGCCCGGTTCTTCAAAAAAGGAGAAATGTCCCTTTAGAAGAATTTTAAGCCTATCGCGCTCCTAACTACGCCACCTCTACAAGTTATTTTCGAGGATCCGCGAGAATCGTCTCCACGATATTCCACCGGGAAATCCGGTGATCTACGATAGGTTTGACTCCATCGAAATCTGGGCTGTTCTGGAATCTCTTTCTTTCTTGGCAGCGATGATAAGTCGGTTTTCGGTATGTGCAGGTGCGGAGGAGCCTATATAGTATGGGGACGATGTCTGTTTAAGACATAAGACCGACCCTATACAGCTACTCAGAGGAGACGGATGTAGGGCGATGTTATTTCTCCGAAACTGTTGACGACCCTGAATTGGAATGGTATAGGGTATCGGCGTCAATGATTACGACAACTATGTCATACCTTCCCTTTGTTAACGATAGTTATAAAGAAAAATCGCTGCAAGACCAGTAGAGAATGTTGCACAGTCTTAAGGTTGCCTCACTGTTGGTCGGTTCCGGATGAACTTGGACAAGATTAAGGTCATGTTCATTGAAGGGATAATCCTGGTACTGATCTTGACGCTCGAAGTTGTCCAAGTGCCCAAAAAGCGGGGTGCTTAATTGCGTCCTACGCCATACAAACCCAAGCAAAAACAGAGAACCTTATTATTCCGTTAGCAACGAAATTGTAGGCCACGTAGCAAAGTTTGCTTCAGCCGCGATGTTTTTTACGCGCCGCCGCCTGGATCTATTAAAACGCAATAAGGAGATTAGCGCGATGCAAATGTACATTCCGTGTTGTCCGACAACGATGGCCGAACTTCAGTGCTATTCCTCTGGCTGAGCGCGCGCGAGTTGGACGCTCGAGCAATCCAGTAGAGGAAGAATATTCAAGGATAACAAATGTAAAGGAAACGAAGATGTAAAGGAAAAAGTGATCTGACAAAGTGAGACGTCTGTTCAATAATACCAAAATAAATCAACTCAGTAACAAATTCTATAAATCGAATATCAAGCATATTCCAAACGGTAGGTAACATTTGGAGGGATTTGCCCTTCTTTACAGAGTTGCCTTGCTAAGTGCCACACTCTGTTTGTTTTATGTTATTTATAAAGATCATTATACATATTTTTTCTTAAATTCCCCATAATTTATGTTTCACACATGCGGCTGACCTGATATCGATGTTTTCTATTATGGAAAACTCATTATGAACAGCCAAACTGGTTTGCGAATTTGGTTTTTGGTCTTACAGTGAAAATCTTGCAAGAACAAGAGTGTGAACCCTACATATTGACATAATCTCAGGTCAACAGCCAGACTTATATTGGCATCCGCCGGCTACCATAGATTGATTGGCAGATCCGGCGGTATGCCTGAACGTATATGGCCGGCTAATGTCAAGGTCATGGTTACGTTACTCTTGTTCGTCCAAATACTCGACTCATCCACGCTTGTGTAACCAATGAACACCAACTTAAAACGCCTGCCACGGCGCGCCGAGTTGTTTCAAACATTTGACTAGTTTCGATTGAGTTAAGAGTTTGCAGTACCAAGTGTACTACTTTACTCCAACAAGCTCAATCTTCAAGGAGACTCTATTTGTTTTTAACGTCTTAACTTAACTCCATTCTGTTGCCACGAGTATTGGTGTAGGTAGGCGCAGTTGTCGTCAGATATATTGGAATAGCCAAAGTGCTTTCAAATACGTGAACACCCACACAAATACTGTCAGTGACGTTAAATACTGGAAGAAATTGAACGGGACCGATGGACGGCCGGACAGACTCGACGCACGAGGTATCCCAATAAGGTTTCTGTTTTTCGAGGTAGAAGCCGAGGTCAAAGTATTTATATAATGTAAAAAATACGCAACTCTTTGATTAACAAACAGTTTTGGCTATACTTACTTCCTTTACAGCCCAATCCCTTACAGAATATGCGCCATTATTCAAGTAAAACAAGCTATTCATAAAATAGTAAATACAACGTAAAGTTAGTTTGAATTGACGTCGCAAACAGACGTTTGTTGGGGAGTCACGTATGTCACACCGAAGCTGGTGTTAGGGCGCCGCCACAAACTTTTGACAAGTTTGGGATACGCCATTGTAGGTAGGGTCGAGAGTGTATTATACTACAACTGAGGTTCTCAAACCTTTTACAAATCAAATCAAATATTTTTATTGGGACAAAAAAATTATTAAAGGCATCAAAAAAGAAAAAAAATAGATGTGCATCACAAAATGGCTTCATTGTCAGCAAAGAAACCGGCGCGCAGCGCCTGGTCTTCAGTAGGTCTTTTTGGCGACGGAATACCTATAAATTTGGGATTGGTTTAGCGTCAATTGGTATTTCTACTCTACCGTGAACAAAATTCATCTCTTACAGTTTACAGTACACATTTAGAATAATAATGATGCATTTTGTCTTTTACAACGCCACATTTTTCTCATCATCATCATCATCATTGGCCACGACATCTTAGCAGATGATTGTTACAGTGTCTTCGATTAATGTTTAATGTGCGGTGCCGGTACATCGTTTTTGGTGGCTCAGCAATCCGATGGCAGCACGACACTTTCTACCACATCTGTCACAGGTGAAGCGTGAGTCAGGAGGAGGAGCAACTCTGCAGCGTAGCCTTTTCTGCTTAAGTAATATTTAAAACGGGTCACTCACGTAATTTAGTCGATTTTCGCTAATATGTTCGAGTCTCACGAGAGTTTTATAGTTAAAATTTTCTGCTTAAGGTTGTCGAGCCAGGCTTTGTCATGCTCCTTCACTCCGTTATGTATTGATATACGGCGCCATTCTGGTCTCATACTAGCGCGTGTTTCCCAGGTAGCCAAATCCATACGGAAAGACTCCATATCCCGCTTACAGGAATCTTTGAACCTTAGCACCGGGCGGCCCACAGGTCTTTTGGCGCCGGCAATTTCTCCAAGCAGTACTTCTCGCGGTAGCCTCTCGGGACCCATGCGGTAATCGTGTCCCAGCCACCGGAGTCGTCTCTGTTTTAGAATTGCTGTGATGCTGCTACAGTTAGTCTTTGAGAGAACTGTTTCGTTGGTCATTCTATCTTTCCACGTGACTCCCAGGATGGATCTTAGGCATCGCATATGGAAGGCATTAAGACGACGTTCTTGTCTGGCATACGTAGTCAAGGTTTCCGAGGCGTACAGGAGGACGCTTAGTACGCATGTCTGGTATATATACGAGGACTTTGGTAGCAATTGTGAGTTTGTTGTGTTTTGTGTGTGACTCACAACAAACTCACATTTTTCTAGAATCCCTAATATTCACTATTATAAAACTATAAGCCTAATCTATCTTAGTAAAACAGTTAATAAACAACTTTAAAAAAACTAATGATGTTTTAGAAAATTACGGACTGGAAAACACGGTATTGGCGACGTAACAATATTGCTTCCACGAAACAATACATTAAATTTTATTCTCATTAAATTTCTTACGTCCTTTTCTACGTTTCTTGTTATAACACGCAAGTTGCGTTGTGTGTTACATCTTTATAATTTTTTTGAAAAAAAAAATGGTTTTATATTTGATGGGAACAAACTTTGGAATTAACAATGTTTAACCTTTTCACATACGGAATATCAAGCGCATGTTAACGGAAAATTGAATGGCCACTCCAAAATCCCGCTTAGCCTAAAAGTTTGCGAGATAAAGCAATTTAATTTAACACATTTATATTACATTTGCCAAGCTGTATTTAAACCCTTTGTGGCCATAGGCTGATGTAAAAAATGTGCAATATTTCGTTTATTCACGATCTCGATGGTGGAAATTTGTTGTTCCACAATTTACACATATTTAAATGAAATTTTCGCGACGAATGAAATGTTTCATTGATTTTGGGTTTAACATACAATTTATATTTAAACTATGATTTACAGTCATTCTGATATAGTGGCCAGAGCTTTATTATGGCTTAAAAGCAATAGTTATTTATTATACAAGAGGGCAAAGTTGTTGTTTAACTCTCGGGCTTATATTGAGACCCTCGTAAAGCTCAAGATTCCAGTTTTTGAACCATTATTTTATTCAACATCGGTACTGTATTTGAATATATTGGACACGATGTATACTCGAGTTATCGTCGAACAAACATACTTACATACAAAACTGTTCCAGTAGGCCTAGCGCAAGAGAGCTGCCTGCGGTTGTATCTTGCTGACGAGAACGACATTTTTTATGTTAAATGTGTAAAGGGTAAAAGAACGCTTTCCGAGCAAGTGTGGTAATAAATATTTTCAGTCAAAGCACTCGCTATGTCGCAAAAAGCATTTTTGCGACATAGCAAGTGCTTTGACTATGGATAGCCGTTTCGAGAATTAACATTGTTGTTTGCATTCAATATTTCAAACGCGATTTTCTCGATTTTTCGGGGTTTGATCATGTAAAATTATAACTAGAAAATATAAAAAAAATATCTATTTATTTTATTTTATTCAAAAAATTAACACAGCATTAGGTACAGTTAACACCAATGCACTGTGAAAATCACAAATACAAAATATAATATACAAAACACAAAAGAGAGACAAAAGCATACATAAATCGCTCTACATAAAGCGTGGCTCCTTTGCGTCGTCTGTACCAGCGGCGTGGGATTCGGCAGGTTTTCCCCGGAACCGCCGAAACACGACACCCTTCGGCCAGAAGTCTGCGCTCGCGATGGTGTCCTGTAGCGGCCGTGGCACTCGCACCACAAACGAGCTGAAGTGCACGTAGTGGCGCGACTGCAGCTGCTGCACCCTCAGCGTATAGCCAGTCTTCCGGTGGACATACTCCACCACGTCGTTAGCGACGGCAGAGTAGTGCAAGCGCGACACGTGTAATATAGTGTTTAAAGTAGACTATTTGGTAGTTATTTTTATGTCGGTATGGTTTTTTCTTTCAAGGGTTTTCTAGAAAACACCGTGACAGAGTGGCCCGTGTCAGCGAAGACAGCCTCCCGATTGACCACTCTGTCACGGTGTTTAAGGTAAATAATGTAGGCCAGTTTACAATCACTAGCCAAGGAAATAACAAATATACTGACAAGGTAATCTTACATTTTTGGCATTTATCTCCTACCAATAAAATAATAATTAACTTCTACTTACATCAGACAGTTTTCAGCGCGGAGACAGCTCATTGTCGCTAAAAAGAAGAACCGAACGACCCACCTGTCATTTTCTAACTGTTCGGATTAGACAAGGATAGTTGTTTTTCTGGACCTCGAGATACTGTCACGGCATTCTTGTTTTAGGGCTGCCGTAGATTCGGAGAAAAAATAAGCAGCTCGGATCAGGATAAAGTGTTTTAAAAAACTGACTGTAAATCGATGAGAGCCAGAATATAGAAGACTTTTTTCCATACTAGTTGTACTTACTCATACATTTGTTAGTTGATTTGAGTCGGTGTGGCTCAATAATAGAGGATAGTTATTTATTATACAACCACTTGTAAAGTTGCAAACTTGTTTTTTAACTCTTGGGCTTATATTGAAACCCGAGTAAGCAAAAGATTCCAAAATTGAGCCACAAGCGTAGCGAATGGTTCAAAAATTGGAATCTTCAGGTTTATAGGTAAGGGTCTCAAGGTGCTGAATAAACTTTGCCGCCGCCGAGTATAATACAACACTTTTCACTTCACTATCGCGAGGAAAATACGTGTAAAAACTACATACGATTACAAATCTTATGCACATGTAAGTCAACTTGAAGAAACTATTACGTCATCGGAATTAGCGCAAGGCCAAATTACTTTCCCCACTAGTGGAAAAAAAAGCGTTTTTTCCCCTCTACTACTGGATATTAAAGGGTAAAAGAACGCTTTCCGAGCAAGTGGTAATAAATATTTTCAGTCCAAGCATGCTTTTTGCGACATAGCGAGTGCTTTGACTATGGATAGCCGTTTCGAGGATTAACATTGTTGTTTGCATTTAATATTTTGCCAACTATTCAATGAAACATATCGGTACGTATATCCTATAACACAGCAGCTATTACCGAATTAGTACCTATATTAGTACTATTTCTATCAGTAAATGTGGTGTATATTTATATACCATTCATACTATAATAATATTTGGGAAGTAAATCCAAACAGGTGTCAAGTTATTCATAAATCATTCTCTTGTTATAATTTGTCTGCGTCTAGCAACTAGACAGGCTCAGACGTCCGTATTATTAAGTTTCTCTGAAGCTATCTCGTGATCAAAACTAAGACTTAATTTAGTACCCCTTTTGTAGTTAAGATAATTGGGTGAGATGAGAGTTCGTCAGAATGCGGACAGTATGAATATATGATACAATATTATTTTGCGACGTACTTTATACAAATACAAATCGTTTATTTCCTTAAACAAAACAATGAACATAAAATACAGAATTAGGCACTGACAAAGGAAAAAGGTATGGGCACAGCTTAGCTGATTTTAAGCCCATCCAAGGTCAATCAAAGAGGGAGAAATTACAATTTAGGTATAATAAGGCAATGAATAGAATGTAGGTACACAATATTTTTATAAGAAGTAAAAGTACAACTACTTACCAGTTATTATACTAAACAATGGCTTTATTGTAATTACCTTGTAAAGGCTTGCCAACATTTTTTTTTTCTACTCCAGCACTCCTCTCTGTCAATTAGATGACAGAGCGATATTAAAAAAGTATACATTAAAACGTTGTCTACAAGGTACCTATTCCATAAGACAACCGTAAAGCGATGCTCTAATGGATTTTTATACAATATATAAACACTGTTTTTTTTACGTAAGTCGTTACGTATGTTATAGGTACACACGCGTTCAAAAGTACATGGGTAATCTATGAATGAATTCATTCATAAACTGCCCATGTAGTTTTGAACGCGATAGTAAGTATACAATATATAATTTGGTTTAGGTAGAATTGCACTATAGTTACTATTTAAAACGAGATATTTACCATGTACATTTGTTTTCATGAGCTCCCGATATTTCGGCACTGTTACAAGTGCCATGTTCACGGTGTAACTGATTTGCTGCGAGTTTTTATTTTATTTGTGGTCTACCCACACCCCGTAGCGATCTACCCGCTTACGGGTTCGTTTAATTTTAGGGCTTGTGATATACGTGTTACACGCGGAACCGTAGCTACGTAGCCTTAGCACCGGCGGTGCTAAGATCCCGTACTACACGGTCACGTCAAAGATACGTATCCGTTTCTGGATTCGGCTACGTTCCCGCGAATCTCGGCTCCGCTCCGCTCGGTTGTTGAAATAGAGCTTGTGTCGAACGGACCCTTCGCATTATGTGTTATACTCGTGGTCTTTGCATTGATTTGATTCCAGATGTTTTTTTTTAAGTAATTACATATTGGTATTATTCTGTTCTCTGATAACCAGCCATTATGAGTTTGTACAAAAAAAAACCAGAGGTGGGATTGGTGTGATTTTTGAATCTCACCGGTGCCTTTTTTTGTATTTGTATGCAGCCGATGACTTTTTATTACGAAATAAGCCACCCGATGAGAATCAAAAATCTCAGGTAGGTACTAGTTATCTACTTGTCGATGTCGATGAATATGAAAGTCCATCCAAATAAATATATTATATCTCTAATTAATATTTACTCCCTAGTAAGAAATGCTACAGGTATACCAATGCAACAATTTAAAAGTATTTTAAGTGAAATAATAATATACTTTGTTATTCATAAATATTATTACTGGCTGGACAACCGTCTTTCGTCGGTGAAAACACTAAGAAATAGTTGCACGTGCAGATAAAGATAACAAACAATAGTTTGCGGGCCATTGATAATGATTACCTTCAACTAGCTTTGGGTTTTATCTGTTAAGTACCATGTGTTCCTATTGTTTGTGAAGTTAAGTGAAAGCAAGAAGTGGTCGGTTAATTTGTTTGATTTGACACAAATACTTACCTACCTACTCAAGTTTTATTGCTGTTTTGGACTCGAACTCTTAGGATTATATTAGTCACTATTTAGGAGAGTCAGTGTTAGTGAACATTACGAGACTTCTCTACCTATAATTGTGCTATTAATATAAAAAAGTTGTTACTAGTGTTGCTATTTTGTTATTTTTTGTTAATTGTTAAATGTTTTAATACAAAATGAAGAGAAGTTGGGTGTGGCAATATGCCACCAGAATTGGTGATACAGCATTTTGTACCCTGTGCAATGATCGGGTGAACAATGAGTTTTCGTGTCGTGGTGGTACTACAGGATCTATAGGAAAACATTTGAAAGTAGTTCACCTAAAATCTCCAGTTGCGGCAACCAACAAGTATAATTTACATTTTATATCACGTTTGCTAAGAGCGATAGGTATATATCAAAATACATTTAGTTTATAGTAATTCACTCAGCCAGATTTACATAGATTCTGATTCTGAATATTCTTATCAGCAGGTACTTGGGTATGTAAAGGTTCTTATAGAAGTTGTTAGGCGGCAGCCCTATGTATTCCCTGTTAAAGTAAGGTATATTTACCTTAAGAATTGTGGTTATGTTTTGCTGGAACTCTACATACGAGATGCTAGATCGTCTGTTAGTAAACAGGATTCCTGTTATGAACGTGTTGAATGATCGCACAAAAACACCAAGAAATATTGCTCATCGTTTAGAAATAATTGGAGTAGAATGGTCACTAATTGAAAAATTAGTGGAGATTTTAAAGCCGCTGCAAATGGTCACAACTTTAATTTGCTCAGAGGCACACTCGCCGGTATCAATGGTACGACCACTGCTTCAGACATTGATAAGAAATCATTTAAATTACGATGAAAGTGATTCTGAAACCGCTCAAAATGTGAAATTATAGTAGCGGTAGTGACACCGCGCAAATTAAATTAATTTGCGCGGTGTCACTACCGCTACTAGCGTCTACTTTCTCACTTAGAACTCGATCACGTTCACGACACACGACACTTACACACTACGGGGTGTGGGTAGACCACAAATAAAATAAAAACTCGCAGCAAATCAGTTACACCGTGAACATGGCACTTGTAACAGTGCCGAAATATCGGGAGCTCATGAAAACAAATGCACATGGTAAATATCTCGTTTTAAATAGTAACTATAGTGTAAATGACCATGTTAGCTTAAAATCTTATATTAGGTAGAATTGCTTCTCATATGACTACTTTTGTTAAAAAACTGTCGTTAATGTGATTGCACTCATTGGGTAACGCACTTTCGATATCAGTTTGAAGTTTTCTGATCTCCTTCCTTACGGATTAATCGACTGGCTACACTCAACGATTACATAATATATAATCTACTATAGTATACGTTTTTTAGCAAAAAATAAAAAAAAATGCTTAACTGGCAAAGTTTAAAATAATTTTCCTTAAAAGTCTTCACAAAGCTCTATTTTCATGATTTTTTCATATTTTTTGGACTTGCGGTTCAAAAGTTATAGGGTCACATATTTTTTTTAACTTAGCTATTATTTCTGAAGATAGTCACTTTATTGAAAAATGTTTTTAGCAAGTCCCTATTTTTTAAATACCTTTCCAACTATATATACCTCACACTTTAGGGATGTAAGGAAAAAAACATCACCCCCCACTTTACGTGTATACCCTAAAATAAAAGTTTTTCGACTTTTAATTCTAACATTTTGTCGGCATGATTGATTGTATATTCATACCAAATTACAGCTTTCTAGTACTAACGGTCACTGAGTTAAGTCGCAGACGGACGGACAGACAGAAATGGTGAAACTATAAGGGTTCCTAGTTGACTACGGAGCACAGCACGGACCATCGCTTGTTCAAAGGTACAAAATAAACAGATATGTTTGAAAAGTAAAATGCTGTTCAAATATTTCAGCATTGCAAAACGTTATAATAGCCACTGGAAAATATTTTGAATTTTAAAAAAGCCGGCCCACTTTGTAGCGGAAAGTATTCAGTCATCCGCCAACTAATGTTTTAGTACTCCAACTCCATATAACTTTTAAAGTATGTAAAAAGCTAGTTAAAGTGGGTGCGGACGCCGCGGATTCCTAAATGAGAAAATTTAAATTGTTCACTGATTTTATAAGAGAAGTTTGTCGTTGCCTGCATGAGAAGGCTTAAATTAAACAAAAATTGTTGCGTATGCGGGCGTAAGTTATTTGTATCCTACACATTATAACACTAAAAATCTAAAATTTTACAAATCGTAATAACTGTCTAGTGAAGGTTTTACATAGATAAAATGAATCCATAATACGTCGGTAATTAATTAATTAATAACACGTAAGTCAATCAGTGGGGGCCATGATTTTGCCCTCAGGACCCTATCTAAAAGAAAGTAAACTTTACGACTGTTAGTTTATTTCCGCGGACGTTAAAAACAATAATAGGTTTTTCTTAAATATAAACCTTCTTTAATATCTTGACTATTCTAAAATAAAAATAAAATTTGTCATTCTATCATATCTGCCCAAATAGGAAAGAGGATTACGTTAGAAGTGAGAAAAAATTTAATGGACGACTGGTCCAAAAATAAAGGGTTAAATAAGAAAGCTTGCTAAAAAGTACAATGTTAGCTCTGCAGGTGAACATAAATTAATTAATAAGTTTGGCACTTCTGTCACCTTAGAAAATCTGCCATAGTCTGGACGAAAACGAGGTCCTTTCTACCCGGAATTGCTGAGAAGAGTCGTTCAAATGTTCAATCGCAAACCCACTCTGTCAATTTGGGATGCTGCTCGTAAAGCAAAAAGCGTATTAAGAAAAGGTGCAATCTGAAAACGTACAAAAAAACAAAAACACAAACGTGACGAAAAACAGACAATTGCTGTTCTAAAACGCACCAGAAAACTTTATGATCGAGATCTTACTAATAAAGTACAGAGTATCATAATGGACGACGAAACTTATTGTAAATTTGATTACAAAACTCTACAGTATCGCCAAATAAAAATATTTCTCAAAAATACAAGTCAATCAGTATGCAAAAATTTTAATTTGGCAAGCAATTTATCAATGCGGGCTGAAATCAAAAGCTTATGTCGCTACGAGAACTGTAAATACCCAAGTTTACCGCGACGAATGCCTGCAAAATAGGTTAGGTATTGCTTTTTATCAAAAAGTATAGGATGCCTACATTAGTTTGGCCAGACTTGGCCGCCTGTGATTATTCCAAAGTGACTAAAGAGTGGTATACGGCCAACAAAGTAGATGTTGTAGAGAAAGACGTGAACCCGTCTAACTGTCCAGAAGTCCGCCCTATCGAGAGATACTGGGCTCTTATGAAAATATATTTCCAAAAAAATACTAAGACCTGATACGGAATATCAAAAGAAAAGGTAGGGGCATTGACATGTTTATCTACCTATAGAAAAGAATAGTTGTTTAAGATTACATGTTTTTATTTAAGAACGTTTGTTATTTTTAACAAAAAACGATTTAATTAAATAGCTTTTTGACATAGTAGTTGTCTATTTTCTTTCCTTAATACAACCTATCAAATTGAATTATAAGCATTATAACTGGGTTTTATTCCTGTGAAAGATTGTCAGCCGAATTTAAGTACCCATTGGTATGATTAATGTAGGTAGCTGCAGCACTTTACTACTGTCACCCATATTTTACTTGACAATAGAGGTCAATGAAAAATAGCAATCATGTGAGTGGTTATGGCTAAATGTCTCTCTCTAATTACGCTTTAACGTTTTGCATGAGATTCGTTCGTTTGATCAGAGATTTCGTTCGTTTGATTGTACTTAAAATAATAACACAAATAACAATTTCAGGTAATTACTAACAGCATGTGGTGATGTGATATAAGATGATGGGGAACGATACTTTTGTTAACTACATACCCTTACATGAGTAACTCTTGCAAATCCACTTTGATTATTTATTAAGAATTTGCATTTAAATTGATTAACAAAATGTTATCGACATCGGGGAGCGTGATAGATCACACACCCCATCGGGCATATGATGGACAGTGTAATCCGCACGATAGAACAGGCGTTACTTTTTAACACCACGTAATTGAAAAAGATAGACACCGTCCCACAGCCACGCTGTCACATCCTTAACTCTGACCATCATATCTGTACTGTCGTTAATATTCTCTCGATCGACCAAACTTTTTGATCGAATGCTTGCATTTTAGGTACCTCCCTTACCAATGGTTATGAAGTGATTGCCACATGGGTATGAGTAGGTACCTATATATTAGGTAATTTATTAAACGCTTTTTCATGGCACATCAGCATGAAGCTTTGAAATAAAAGCCTCTTTCTGATAGAAGGGATATATACATGTTATCCGCCTTAGTCATAAAAACATAACAGACGCATATTAGTTAAAATATGTTTTGTCCCTTTTTAACAAACGCGAATGTCAAACTGACAGTTAAGGACAAACTACAAATTAGTTAACGGAAGTTTGATGAGCGTTTATGAATAACGGCATAACTGTATGTATAAAGTGGGGAGAGAAGAAAAATGGAAAAATATAGAAAACAAAAATATAAAAAAATATAGAAATTAAATAGATGTACTAAAGGAAAATACCACGTCAATCGGAGGCCAAGCCGCGGATCGAACCCTTCAGCTTACGCGGCTAACGCCATACATACAGTGTTACTACTTTAATAACAAGTCAAAATATTCAATTAAATAATTTCAGTTGTTTCAACAAAAATGTTCTATAGAAATTAAGTTTGAGTCTAAGGGTATAGGGTATAGGTCCGGACAGCCATCCTGTATGAATCCCTCCATCCTGAATAATAATATACAGGATGGCTGTCCGGAAGCCGGCAGGGCGGGATGTGGCGAGTGGGATATATAACTACCGCCCTGCGGCCAATCTGCGGATCATTAGCGGTCCTTGTGTGTCGTGATTGAGGTAATATCTATTTACAAGCGAATCAACCCCGTGTTATACGAGTATGTCGTATGTAATAATTATTTCAGTTTCCTTTTTCCAAGCGTTTTCCTGGCTCATGTCACAGCTTTGGGAGACTGGAATCCGCTTTAAAAACGAATCCCAAGATTTGGCGTTGGCTCTAGTTTAACGAAAGCGACTGCCACCCAACCCTGAGGATTAACTAGGCCAACGGGATTAGTCCAGTTTCCTCACGATCTCCTTCACCGAAAAGCGATTGGTAAATATCAAATTATACATATTTCGTAGAAAATACCATGAAATTCATAACCTGCCTTAAATTTTGAAAGTCGCACGCTCTAACTATTCCGATAATCGCTTGATAATTATTTCGGTATTATTGTACCTAAGATATCAATTAAAGCGTCGATTTTTAATGCGCCTCTTGATGACAGTTGGTGATCAAGAGGCGCATTAAAAATGCGCAGGAAACAGTAATAACTTGTGATTTTCGAGTTCAAATACGATCATGAACATGCATCACCCAAAAATCTTACTCATCTCAATTTTGTTTGTCAACTTTTTTGCTGGTCACACGTCGTTACGTCTCTTCTTTGCACATTTTACAATGTCTATTGCTCCTAGATTGTTACTTATTGACCAACTTCGAGACGGAGGCGGTTATGTGTTTGTCTGTTTTTTTTAAATGTATGTTTACATTATTCCCCGATTACTCCGAGCTCCGTTGTCCTTTAAGTTGGTCCCATAGGAATTGGGTGCTGATCTGATGGTGGGATCCATGGGGAATTAAGGGAACTAGTGTATTTTCAAAGGCTCATGTATTGTGATTTCGGCGTTTTCTTAAGAAAATAAAGCAGTTTCTTACAAAAATCATAAATTTGGAAAGATAGACCTGATAATAGAGACCAGTAATGGCATATGGAACTTCAGAAACATAAGCCGATAATTCCGATATCCGTCGTCCAATTTAAACAATTCTTTTTTTGCTCGAAGGCAGTCACCTCCAAGTTAGCTCCATAGTAATTTGGTGCTGATCTGATGATGGGATCTATGAGGAATGAAGGGAATCCCTCAATTTTCAAAGGCAAGATTCCGGATTCAAACCTAAAAAGTGTGTAAAATTATTATACAGTCTTAAACCACCGTACTAACGAGTAAATGCCTTTCAATTATTTCCAAGCAGAATATGAGAGAACGCTCTGAAATGGACATTCGCATAAATTACGGGCTTTCATGATTGGTGACACGATTTAAGCGAAATGTTTGACCCGAGTCGCATCGGACGAGGTAATACGATTTGAATAATGAATGCGGCTTGGGAAGGTGTCAATTTGCACTCGCACGGAGATCGTTTTGTTTTCCAGTCTCGTGATGAAAGCAGAGTGTTCTCGAACGTAGCTATTCTAATTACTGTTTGGAGTTCAGTTTTTTTGGTATAACCTTATTTTACTGTCTGGTTTTAATAACGAAATTGACCATTTTGCGAGATTAGTCTAAAAATAGGAATAAACGTTCTAATAATGTTATAATAATATAGGTAGGTACACTGACTATTTAACAATAATCATTTCACAATAGGATCGTCAAATCTTAACTGAAAAGTTGTATATAAATACTTGTCTAGAAACTAGAACGAAATCTAAAACCAAAAAATTAAAATAATAAAATTGTTTTCGGACACAAAATCTATTTCGTTATACCCTGAAGAGAGATGTGAGATATGCTTGCCCGCAGATTTGCTAAGTGTAATGAACAAGTCAATTTAATGCTTTCAAAGCTTACCGTCAGACGTTCTACACCAGCAGTCTGCGGGTGTAGAACGTCTTACACAAATGGCATACGCGCTGAGAGTCCAGTATAACAATATTTTGAGGATGCTGTGGCGGCATGTTTGCCGAAGTGCGAACTGACGACTTTTTCGGAATCAGACGCAAACGTGTTGGTTCACTAGGTACTCAGGCGAGTGCGTATCAGCAGCAATAGCCTCCTCAGGGTATTGTCGGACAGGCTTGACTGCCCTATAACTAAATACTGGGTAGAAGTGGCTATTGGCAGGGCCAAATAGGATGTGGCTGCAACCAAGCGTAGGCCGTCTTTTATTTTAATTATTTGTTTTATGTATATTCTGTTACTGCTAACAAAGTTACCAAGTTCAAATTGTTACTAACATCCTATGTTTTCTTCCTAGTGTTTTCCTGGTTAATATCACGGCTCAGGGAGCCTGGGTTCCACTTTGGCAACTAATCCCAAGATTCGTCAGCGCTTGTTTTTAAAAAGTGACTGCCATCTGGCCTTTCAACGCAAAGGGTAAACTAGGCCTTATCGGGATTAGTCCGGTTTCCTTACGATGTTTTTCTTTACCGAAAGGTGAATTGTAAATTTCAAATGACTTTTCATACATAAGTTCCGAAAAATTAATTGGTACGAGCCGGGGTTTGAACTCGCGACCTTTGGATTGAAAATCGGAGGCTCTTACTGCTGGGCCACCAACGTTCCTTGACGTCACCTGTTTGCTTCATATTGACTTCATAGTTAGTTAATGTTTAAAAAAAGCTAGTTTGATTTCAGTCAAACACCGCGGACAATACCTACTTCATTGGGTTACCTTTTAGTACGAACTAGTTTTCTGTTTGATAAATTCTCTACACTGATCTGTTGAATATCCGTTGAACTTTTCACTTCATACAGATAATTTAGATCCAAATCAGGCTCAACAATTCTAAAACTCCAATATTAGTTCCATTTAAAACCTCATCGAATTGCAGCTGATGTCGGACATAAATTTTTAGTCGTAAAATTTAGATAGCGTCAACGCCGAGAACATCACGCCTACCACGAACATCAAAAATTGGCATTAACGGGAAAACCTCTTTGTCACTCCAATATGCAAGTGTGACAGAGATGGAGGTGCAAATGCGAAATTGTACAATTTTCGTGATATAGACCCTGGCTGGGCTCGAGTCAGGGGTCCCGCGGGCCCTGGGGCCCCGGGCTGCATTAGCCGTTCTCTATCTAACTTTAGGGCAAACTGACTGGCGACTACTTACTTTGTGCGACCTCAGTGTGCTTAACATGAGTTCTCCGTAACCATGGTCAATAGCGACTGCGCGAATAGATAGTGTTTGCATCTCCTTCTCACCACCAGTTAAGAACAAGCAAATACGGTTTCGAGTACGTTTACTTACAACTCATAGTAAGCACACTGTTATTTCAATCGCTTGCCGAAACAAAGGAATTTTAGCCTGAGATTAATCAGTAAGTAGTATAGTAGTAATGTGTAATCATTGATAAAACACTGTGTTGCGATTTAGCGGCTGTAGAGGGAAATGAAACATGGCATCTGTCGATTGCTTTGCGCTTCCATTGTTCCCATTACGTTCACTGGTCGTCGCTTGCACACCGTTACCGCGTTTTACGCACATGACCCCTCTGAAGGCCTAGTATAAAAATTGTACGACACTAACTTCTCGACCGCGTTAGCGTATCGAGGGGTCAAAATATGAAAGTTGCCGGATGATTTTAAATAAACGGCAAACAATTTGAACTCTCGATACGCTAACGCGATATACCTATACCTATAACCACAAAAACCAAAAAACGCAAATTCCTATTAAGTACCTAATTATGTCTGTCACTCTAATTAACTAGTTAATTGCATGTTAGAGAACATTAGAAAGCGTTGTTGGCGGTAAGAACGTGGGACTTTCAATTCGAGGATCGCAGGTTCAAACCCCGACTGGTGAGTTGTGAGTTTACGGAAGTTATGTACAAAATATAATTTGATATTTATCAATCAACTATCGGTGAAGAAAAACATCGTGAAAAGACTGAACTTAATCTAATAATATTAGTGTGTATTATATGTATAGGAGGGAGAGTCACGATCCTCGCTCCGGGTCTTTCCTGTTGCAGAGGTTGTCCGTTGCGGTTCAACGTGGAAACGCGGCGAGCGTAATGGGCACCTTTGCGTCCGGAGGGGCGCGGAGTGGGTTTCATAATTAATGTGTATGTGTTTTTAGTTAAGGACTTTTTGTAGATTGTAATTTAAGTTTAATTTTATGACATTTTGTAATTAATTTTATTTACTTTGAATATGTAATAAATGGAAATCCCTATTTAATCGATTTGTTATATATATATACGAGTATATTAGTGTACACTAGGCCTCTAGGTTGGAAGTTCAGATGGCAGTCGCTTTCGTAAAACTAGTGTCTACGCCAAATCATGGGATAAGTTACCAAAGCATCGGGTCCCCATGAGGCCCTCTAACCCGTGGCACACGCCGGGAAAATAATAGGAAGAAGAATCTAATTATGTCTTAATTGAAGTAAAACTGAAAGATGCTCGAAATTTTCGAATTTCTATATTCGTAGATGTTTACCTATCCTTTTTTATCGCCGAGCTTCAGATTTGCACTCACATACTTTTTTTAATGTGACAGTAATCGTAACACAGTGTAAAGGCTATATCGCACCTTTAGAACGAAACTGACCTAATCCAAAATCACAACTTTTTGGGAAATCGCAAAATAAGATTTGAAGTTTGGTAATTTTTGCATTCATTGCTGTATATCTCCTAAACTAATTCAATGAATTGCTTTTTAATAGCTGAAATATATTAATCAACTAATACGCTTGACAATCATTGTTAAAACTTTTGTGCATTTTTAGTAATACTACTTTAAAATTGAGATTTTTAGAAACTAGTTACTATAAGGTCACTTTTTGACCGAACTGCTACTATTGTAGTTTGGTCTTATGAGAATTAGGTCAGTTTCGTTTTACTAACCTACACATAATGTACGGCCTTTTGGGTATTATGCCATTATTTTATTAAAAGGAAAGAAAATTATGGTAAGAAATAGGTCACATTAATGAAGTGTATGTTCATGATATTTAGTATTGTATATACATTAAATGAAAAATTTAAAAAGGAACATAAATAATGGAAGAAATGCAAGTACAAAAAAAGAAATATTAAGTGAATATTGTATTAAGAGAATGATTACAAAGTTTATTTTCGAAATCAAGCCTGCATCGGCAATTGTATTCATACAAAAATAAAACATAAATTCTTCTTAATGTATAAAAAGACCACAAAAAAACCAATAACAATTCTGCATCAAAAACTTTATAACTCTTATGAAATAAAGAGATCACTAAAAATAAATAGCAATCCGTATCAAAATGAACTTAAAATCTCTCTTCTAAAATATAATAAAATTGAAAATAAACACTTTAGAACGGATTAATCGCGTTTAATAACACCATGGCCCTACGCTTCGAGCCCTTTACAGCACTCGCTTTCACAGGGTTAAGATGATAACTGAGAGAATGCGAATTCTCCCCGTCAATCAAAAAAGTTACTTGTGAAACTACTTACATAGAAAAATATAAAAATAATTAAAAAACAAAAACAAAGGTTGGTTTACAATGCCCAGAGGGGCTTATAAAACTAGTAATAAAAGAGGCAAAATGGGGTAGTTTTCTTGTCGCTTCTTTCTGCCCCATAAGCCAGTTAGGGAAGCGTTCGTAAGTTGTATGTATGTTAATCGTCACGAATTTTTTTTTCCTATACTAACTGCCAATAATACTTAATATCTCTTTCAGACAGGTTTCCTCAATATTTTCGGAAAATTTCAAGTGGCACTCGCACGGTGCTTTCATACTACGCGCAGGAATTTCTTTCTTAGATTTTGACTGAGATGTCAAGAATTTCTTAAAAATTTAACAATATTAAAACTAAGCTAAACTGTGGAACGAACTGTCGCCAGCGGTGTTTCCGGACCGATACGACCTTCAAACCTTCAAGAAAAGAGCGTACTCCCACCTTAAAGGCCGGCAACGCACTTGCGACACCTCTGGTGTTGCGGGTGTCCATGGACGACGTTAATCGCTTACCATCAGGCGATTCGTTTGCTCGTTTGCCACCTATAGCATAAAAAAAAAATTTGCTTCCATTTCTCGGGATTACGCTGACGTTTTTTAGCTCGTCTATTTACAGTGGTAGATTCATTAGAGCCACTGCCTGAGGGTTGTGGTTCTGGATCAGCAGATGATTGAGACTCTAAATTAACACCGGTCCTCGAAGACCAAAGCCCTTGACTATCTGACGATTGAGGCTGGGAGCTTGCACCACATTCTGATGGCTGATTTTCTTGTGGAGCCAAAGGTTGCGGTTCTTGGTCAGATGAGGAATGAGTTTGCGAGAGAATCCCACTTTCTGAGTTTATTGAGGTACCAAGTTGTGGTTCAATTGTGGCTGGTGTAACTAGACAGTTTCTGGCTAGCTAACAAAATATAAGCATGGATGCAGTCGATTGATCTGAATTCTTTTTAAATCATACAAAACTGATTTATTTTGGTCAAATTTGAATAAATACAATTGCGATTTATAAAATTAGTTTAAATATTACTTAAAACATAGAGATTATTTTATAACACTATGAACCATTTAAGAATATAAATCAGTCAACGCTTATTTAAACTCAAATCTTAATGAGCAATAAATTTTTACAAGGGGTAATAAATTAGTTAAGTGGATGTTTAAGTTTACAATAAGTGGCTATCGGCGCACACCAAGGCCGTGGGAGTTACGAATTCCAAAAAGGACTTGAAGGCCTGAGCTTTCAGCGAGGACGGTCTTAATATAAGCAGAGACGAGACCATATTCGGGACAGTTTTGATTTGGTCATCGGCGTGGCCTGAACTTTGACTTACGTATTGTAAAACGCGTGACGTGCTTTCGACGGTTTTTCTAAGTGAAATTATAGAGTGGAGTGAAATATATTGCCTAAATTAAAGTCAGAATCGTGAGAACGATTTAGCTAACTGCGTTTTCCTTAACAAGAAGGGAAAACTTGTTCGAGAATCCAGAGTTGTTAGCGGAAAGGAGTTGGTGACTGACGGATCGGATCTCTAGAGAAAAAGTCTGGCAAAACTCCTTTGCCAGCTCAGGTGACTTAGGATAAGCATACTCTCTGGTATAGGTGATTTTGGGATAGAATAAAAGTCTTACTCAGGGTGCTAGTATAATTGGTATAATTCATTTACACATTGGTTAAAAGGTTGATTTTGTTTGCTGCAGTAAATAACAGTGTTAGGTTTTACAGAATTTTTGATATAACAGTAGATAGTATATGATTGGAATTCTGAGGCTCGTACATTAAATATGATATAAAGGTAATTTACATAATGTTTATATTGGGTGAGATTAGGGGAACCACGTTATTTGAGGACATACTAAGTAATTTGGTTATAGGGAGCTAGTGATTGGCGGAGCATATTACTAGTGACAATTGAGTTTTTCTATTAAGGGGTTGATAAAGGTTGTTAAGTCATATTTAATATACGATTGTCGCGGTATTTCAAACATAGTTAGGAAATAGACAGACAAGTTTCTTGGTGTTTTTTCTTGTCTGACATTAGGTTCCGAAACACTGGTAAATTTTAGATTTTAATTTACTGTGCATAGGAAATATCCATTAATAATAACACAAAACAAAATGGATATTATGTCGGTTAGCTGGCCCGTCTCCATCCGGCTATGGCAGTATGATGTAGGCAAAGTTTGTATGCGTAGCTATGAAGATTTTCCTCAGCTAGCTAGACTTATTATGGGTTACAAAGGAAAATCGTAGGTAATACAGACAAAAAGGGCTTGCTGCTGTCATAGCATCTGGTCACGTTAGGACCGGTAGGAGATGTTTACAATAAACAAAAAAAAAAACCAATTACTAAATATTTATAGGCTTTCACTTATCATACTTTATTAATAATATAATATTTCATTACATCTAGGACTAGGATTCATAAGATCAATTATTTATGTCGTAAGAGATAGTGTTTAAATGTGGGATTCCAAATCTAATTAGTCTGCACATAAAAGACGATGGGTTCTAAGGTTCATAACGTAGGTATACTAGACGATCACAAGGCCAAATTAATTTATTTTCTAAATAAGCAACTTTTCCTGGTCAATTTAAATTTAATAGTTAAGTTATAGTTAAGGTAAGGTACACTGGGCAGTGGGCAGAGTTTAAGAAAGAGAAACTTCGAACTTCGAGTTTTATTTCAATTGGATTAAATCCATGCGGTTATATAAAAACTGTTGTTTCTCGATCTGTTGTTTCTGCGATAAACGGTGCATTCGAATGAATGTTTTCGTTATTTTTTTCCTGTAAATGCAAAAAATAAAGCACAAAATACCAAAAGCATAAGCTTAAGCTAGGCCAGCGCATCTGACAAAACTGACAAATGAATCGTTCATATTTCACACAAATTATGCTCAGCTATCTGCTGCATCATAAATACATCACACAAAGCATGCTGCATCATAAAATGCTTTTCAAATATAAGTATGTATTGGTATAAATGAAAGTTAGGTACCTACTTATAACGAAATTATGTTTACCTGTCGCTTCTTTTCATTGGCTTCGTCATGAGCACTTTTTCTCTTTTTAGCGTTTTCTAAAATTATTAGAGTTCTCCTTTTCATCTTAATTACGAGTAAACCACAATGACCTAAAATAAAAAGCATGTGCTAGCATTAGAACAAAACCGTTTTAAAAACCAAAATGACGTAGTGTACTATAATTGTTTAGGTACAAAAGCGATTTAATACTTAATGGGACATAGAAAGTGACAAAAAGTTTTATTCAAAAGTGACTTACATGTTGTTAGGTCGTAACCAACGGAACAGTTTTTATTAATAAAGTGGCGTAAATACATATAAGTCGCAGATATTATTACAATATTCGGAACAGTATTGACTTAAAACCTAGTATGTTTCTTTAGTTCTAAAATGAAAACGTAACTCTTACCTTTATTTTCGGAATGGAAACGACTCATACACTAATGTGTCACTTTCTTTATAATCCGATAACGCGTTGCGCTTGCGACTGCGAAATTAACACTAAAAGGGGCGTTTTCGTCCCGAACCGTGATCCCCCCGCGCTCAGTAAGAAAAAGACCAAGATGGCGAGTTCGTACTGTTCTAGCACAGATAGGGCAGTTTCGGATCGAGTCACCGATAGATTACGATGTTTAGATTCGTCTGGTGGCATTAACTCAATTTCGTGATTTTTTGAGTTAGGTCGGTTTCATTCTAAAGGTGCGATATACGGTATAGTATAGGGCCAATAAGCCGATCCTATAAGACGACCGCCGGTCTGCGTTCGATAAGCAGTATAAGCACAGAAATTCATAACGAAGCCGGGGCTGGCCAGGAGTGTTGTGAGTTTGGCGTGTTTTCCTCAAATAGTTTGGATCGCTTCGCAGACGCATCTATTATCTTAATATAATTTATGGTCACTCATTAAAGGTATAGTAACTTTGCGTATGATACTTCTATAATACTTTATATGTTGAAATTAAATGCTCACTATTTGAATTCGCAACTGCGAGTTGCGTTGCGTTAATAAACTACATCTACCTAATACTTGAAAATGACGTAACTTTAGGCCATCGACCTGTACTTCTCTATAGTAAATTAAAAAAAAACAAACAATGGCGCAGCGAAATGAAAAGTACAAAATGTTCACGTAAATTAAAATGAGCTTTTGTGCTCTCCGTTTCGGCTTCATTTGATACATGAACAAATAATTTTACAATTTAATTTATTAGAGTACCTAGGCGTTTTTAGTTTCTGTTGTCAAAATATATTATTATATTATACTGCTAAATTGGAAAATTTTATCTGTTTTCTACTCGGAATTGTGAGCACTTTCAATTCTTGTAGGAGAAAAAAAGTGTCCCAAGATATTTTTCCATTTTGCCACCATTTTTTTCACAAATTTATTATAGCGGTAGCACAATGAAAGGTTTGAAAAATGTATAGACATTTTAGGACACTAAAAACGCCTACCATACCTATACAGGGTGGAACGGCACGACGATCCTTTCCGCAAAAGGGGGATTGTTTAGATTTAGTACTGTATTTCCTCTTAAGAAACTAGGCTCATATTCGTAAGCGTTTTTAAGTTATAGGCAGTTAACTTTTGATGCAAAATACTGCAAGTGACAACCCTCATTAGGTTCAATAACATTTAACAATAACACAAAGGTCAGTGACATTTACCAAAACAACATTTCTACCCCATAATATTTCCCAGTCAATATTACAATTGTGTGAACTACCCACTTACAATAATCTAACTAACCATAGATAAATTAAGACTAAGACGACGCTATCGACAAAGATATCCTCCACCATACCCAACTAGCCGTATGTCAATTTTACGGGCCTTTGATCGCGTCGCGTCAGCCCGTAGTACCACGAACGGGCCAAAACGACCAACGGGGAGGAGGTGTAGTTCACATTGCACCAAGGTTTGAAGAGCGAGTGCTGCGGTATGTCGAGCAAAATCGAAGTAATTTTTGTAAACATAAAGTGTCACATTACAGTTACATGTAGGTATAGTACATAGTAATAGCAGGGTTGTCACTAAGAAGAACATTAATTAATTTTTATATTTTTACTGATTGTTCGTAACAAAAATATAAACATTACTAATCGATTCTCCATCACTTAAACTAACCCCCCTTTGCGAGAAGGATCGTCGTGTCTTTCCACCCTGTATACTAAATTTTATTCCGATCTTTGTGCAATTCGTTGAAAATTTAAAAATTCAAAATGCATGGGTGATGAACTGATGATATTTCTGGTGCAGGACAATTAAAAATGTTTAGGCTTTCCACGTTTTCTTTCTTTTTACTTTTTGGAAAAATATATCATAGGTTTATTTTTACCTATATCCGCTGTTCTTGTGCTGTAGTATCTAGTACAGCTTGGCAAAATAGAGTAGAAATTAAAAATCGGAAACATCGTAATGTCGTCCCTTGCAAATCAATTTATGTAAGAGTGGGGACGACACTACGATGTTGCCACTTTTTAATTTCTACTCTATTTTGCCGAACTGTATGCATAATTAGTTGTGCTAACACTTTTTATAGTTTGGTATAGAGGCTCTATACTCTCGCGGCGAAGCCTTATACGAGGGATGTGCTTAATTTTTACTTATTTATGTTCAATTATATTGTCGTAACTGCTTGACGCCTTAACCGATTTTAACAAATGATACGTTATAAGATTCGTCACGGTGACGCAAATGTTACTGGATACATGTTTATAAAAAACCGAAATGGCGGATTTTGTGCACTTCAATATGCAGTTTCACTTTTTTTGGTCCAATACATTCGAGAAGAAAATCAAAATAAACAAATACACGCGAGATACGACTTTTGCACAATAACGCGCGAAAACACAACATCTTAATAAATAGGCATACGAAAGGGTCACAACTGAATACTTACACGTTCCTCTGTACTCTGTCTCTCGTCGTTGTAAATATTGTCAAAGCGTGGAGCTACATGACCTCTCTCCACGAGCTCTCGTGCCGCACTGAAACCACTGACATCACGTCGCTTATTTAATAACGAAATTTAGAGGGATTTGAAGTGCTGTTTAAGATAAAAAAATAGAGATAAATAACATATCTCTATTTTTTTCTTAAACAACACTTTTCTAAGTCACTTTACACTTTTATATTTTTTAGATAGACTATGAACTATATTTTATATTCATTTATGTAAAAAGTGACTTTTTAGCCAGTAAACTTGGCGAATGTTCGTGTGTTCTTGGTTAAAAATCAAATTAAACTTTTTGTTCTCAACAATTTTGTGTGAAAATTTTCAAAAGTTGTCCATTTATTCCGTAAAATACTAAACGTTGAACAAGAAATGTTTTATTAAGATTCAATAGCAATGAGGTTGAAACCCAGATAGATGTTTGAAAATAGTAAAACAGCAGATACAAAGTGGTGGATTTTTAAAAAACTGACTACAGTCACGTCTATAAATATCAATACACTTTGGAACTTATAAATATTAATAAGGATCAAAATTGAATACAGATGCATATATATTTATGAAGCCGACCGTACAATATTGAAAAGTTTT